>CM057103.1:5577500-6777500 GCA_029959045.1 Taenioides sp. WSHXM2023 | reverse complement strand
CCGGGAGTTTCTGATACAAACGCCTGTCTGAAGGGGCGGAGTTTGAAGTGTGGATACTTCTTAGACCAATCACAATGTTCCTTATACCTCCAGACTCCGCCTCTTCTCCCCCCTCACTCTCTTCTCTAGTCCTCCAGGTACTGCCCAGTTTAGCAGCTTATTCCCATGGACTTTTCAAAAGTACAAAAAGCACATTTAAAATGCAAAATTCTGTGAAATGTTTTAATAGCTTTATGGTTTAGTTTCAGAAACAGATTAAAAAAAAAAAAACAATAAAAAATAGGTCTTGTAGTCATTAGTTACGACATATAGCTGATTAGCTTTTCGCAAGCTTTTTTTCTATGAGAAAAATCTTTTTTTCTATGAGAAAAATGAATGGGAAATTTAGTCCCAGAACCTAGGGGTAGATGGTCACTGTTGACCTCCATTTGAAATGTGGCTGTGGGCAGAGTGTTTAGTCCCACTTTAAAAGACTCATATTATGCTATTTTCTGATCTATCTATCTATTTTGTTTCATTCACACATGTTTAACACACAAACCCTACGTATTTAGGTTGAGATCTTCTCTCAAATAAAAAAAAAAACAAAAAAAACCCCACTCTGTTCCACCTTGTGATGTCCTGTGGTAATACGATAATACACCTCCATACACCTTCACTAATCATTTGGATAACTTCAGACCTGGAACTGCCAATCTCTTTTGAAGTAAATGCAAAAAGTAACTTGAACTACCACTTCATGACATCACAAGGTGGAACAGAGCATTTTTGAGCTTTGGAGATGCAGACAAACTAATAATGCAGGATTACTCAAACGTGTGAATGAAACAAAACACAACACTGGGTAAGTTTTTGAGAAGGTAATGGCATTATAACGTGGCTTAAAGATCACAAAAGCCAATTTTGTGTAATTAGAGGACCTTTAACAACCCATCTCCTCTCTGTTCTCTGTAGCCTCTCCATCTATTAAGCTGTTGGTGGAGGACCCGATCGTGGTGAACCCAGGGCAGACGGTGTCCCTGGTTTGTATCACCACAGGAGGCGAGCCCCCTCCCCTCCTCACCTGGGTCACTGCCAACGACTCCCTGCCTCAGAGGAGTCAGGTCAAAGGGGGCACGCTCACGCTCCCCGCCATCAGCTCCGAGGAGGCCGGGGTCTACAGCTGTGTGGCCAGCAACAACGTTGGCAACCCAGCCAAGAAGTCCACCACCATCGTCGTCAGATGTGAGTACACACCAAGCTTGTACTTTAGGGATACAAAGATGGCCACTCTATCTAGATCTAATTAGAAGAACAAACCCATGTAAACATGTTAAGGCTCATTTATCATATGTAAACAGATATGTGCGTATCAAGCATAGTACCTGTCACTGGATTTATACTTCTAACCCCAAGGCAGTGTTCTCTTAAACAACCACCAGAGGGCGATAAAAGTCAGTTTGAAAATTGACCAAAACGGACGAAATAGAGCAACAAATAAACGAATATGGAGGCGCCCATGGCAGGTTTAAGAGCACATCTGTTGGAAGAGAGCCAAGAAAATGAGGTGAGGGAGGCATTTATTGGTTTTACAGCTGGTTCTTGTCACTTTTTAAAAAGTTTAGCTTCCATGTAGCTCATGTATGGCTCCGTTGCCAAAATTCCACATGTTCTGAAGAGACACACCAAATGATGGAAGAACAACAAAGAGGATGCATCTAGAATGTAGAGCATAAATGAACCTTTAGTGGTTTTTAAAGTGTGTTCAGTGTTTTCACCAGTAGTGATCCAACAGTTGAAGGAGCTGAATCGAGGATCTTTTGATTACTTTTTAATTATAGATATTATGCATTGTTTGTATTGCTCTTGGCCTTTAAATATGCTCTTGAGTACCTTTGCTTTATTTCATGTTTTAGAACGTTCTATCAGATGCACAGAATTTTGTGTTAGCACCATCTAGTGGCAATCTTGGGAATGAACATTTAAAAAAAGTAATTTAAGCAATGTGACCAGCACGCTAATACAAGCAAACAGTTGTAATAAATTCAATTTGACTGGTGATAATTTATGGACTTCTACCTGTGACGTAACAATCTGAGGAAAATTTAAAGTGTGTATGACAGGTTGGACTACTCATTTTACTATAACACATTTAAGATCATTATATTTAAGATTTTTCTAAATAGTTTACACTTGTTTTCCAAAGTTTGCCAATATTTTAGGTTTCAGATTTTAATTCCTGGTTGAAATCAAGCGAGGGACTTCCATAAGTGTTACCTAGCAACCATTCTGTACACTAATCTATATAGAGATTATTATTACCTCCGCCAAGGAGGTTATGTTTTCGCCTGAGTCTGTCTGTTTGTTTGTTTGTTTGTTTGTTTGTTTGTTTGTTAGTTAGCAAGATAACTCAAAAAGTTATGGACGGATCTTGATGAAATTTTCAGGAAATGTTCCGAATGGTAAATCCAACAGATGATTAAATTTTGGTGATGATCCAGAAGAAATCCTGGATTCTGGATCACTTTGAAAATTTCGTTAGCATTGCGTTAAATGGGGCTTGGCGGAGGTCTGCGCTCTCTGAGTGCTTTTCTAGTTTAACAGATATAATTATAAGAATTTTGTTTTGAAATTAAATGTGTGTGTGTGTGTGTGTGTGTGTGTGTGTGCGTGCGTGTGTGTGTGTAAATTGTGGCAAACCAAAACTCTCCACTTTCTGTAATTTTCAAGATATTTTTCCACTTTTCTTCACTAATTGCTTCTTGGTTGGTGTAAAACTATAATTCATATTTTCAACAAGTATTATCCCACCAAATTAGAATTAGAGAATCATCAAAACCTGTCATACGCACTTTAAACCACTGAACCATCTGCCTGTTGTCTGTCTGAAGGTTTTCTCTGCTCTAGTTTCGTCATGTGGTGATTATCTGGTGAATAGATGAAGCTTCAGTCACCAACACAACTCTTAATTACATAGTATTTTCTGTCCTTTTCAAAACGGACAATGACAGTGACTATCAGGAATTTACTGTTAATTCAACCTTTACCAGTCTTGACAACTGCCTGTATTCGCTTTGTTACTTCCAAGATTGTTTTTGACTTGTTTATAAGTTTAGCTCAAGAAAAAAAAAAAAGTGGTCAACTAAAATCTTAACTTGATGGACAGAGAATTTTGCTTTAAATGGCCCATATTCTGCATTTTTCTGATCTATGTTATAAGGTTGTTTCCTCTTAAAAAATGTTGTATTTAGTTTCATCCACACATGTTTACCACACAAATCCTACATACTTAGTCGGAGTTCCTCTCTCAGACAGAAAACACTTGAAAACACTCAACACAGGACGTGCTCCATTGTGTGTTGGAAGCACCCCCACGCTCACTTCCTATCCGCAACACCGCGGCTAGCGAGGTAGCTATGTCCATTTATATATACAGTGTATGGGCCCACACTTCAGTTGTTTGTGTCAATTTTGCTTTAAAAACAGTAGTTCTCAGAATTTACTGCGCCCTTCAAATCCACTGATGAAAAACATATTTATCTCCAAAGAAAGTGTTCCCATTGAACTCTGCCATCATTAAGAGTCTTACTTACAAGTATCTGAGTGCTCATAAACCCTGTGTGTCCTTCACTATAAAGCAGAAGTCTTCATCTGGACAAATTTCAACGTGGATTTATTGAGATTAGGGTTGTCAAAAGTATTGAAAATCTGATAGTAATCCATGCTAAAATCAGTATCGAAAAAATAGATACTCGATTTAACAAGACTAAATACTGGGAAAATACCATAAAATAAAAACATGTGACCTTTCTTGAAGAGTTTTAGAGTAATCTTAAACTCTATCAACACCAGTATAAAACCACGTGGTACTTTTTTCTTCTTTTTCTTTCTTTTTTTTTTTCAAATTAACATTCCCTTTTACCTTTAGTACAGTAGAGATTGACAACTCTCCAAATGATTTTAAGGTGTGAAGGTTTATGGAGTTTAAAAACACAGTGGAGCATTTCCTGTATTACCACATGACATCACAAGGTGGAACAGAGTGTCCATGTATGTTGTAACATTATAACATACTAGGGATGGGACAAGCCCTGAGACTGTCTCCAGACTGTATGCACACGGGAAAAACCATCGCAAGATTTTATCCTCCGTCTTTATCAACGACGTCTATGTCTATGGTGTTTACATTTGGAACGGGCACGGGGATTATGCGCCTCGCTCAAGCTCTGGAAAGTTGTGCAACTTTGAGCAGCTGTAACTAAAAGACACAGGGATGTATAGCTCACATATTCAGACAGAATTTTTTTTTTTTTTTTTTCCGTAGTGCTAGGACCAAGTTAATAGAAAAAGATCGCAAAATAATATGATCAAATATACGTGCGTCTAATTCACACTCGAACAGTGTGGGACATATGCAGTGTTTTTCACCCGAAAACATTGTTTGGAAAAGATCCAAAGAAATATTTAGGCCTCCTTCATCCAAAGAAGAAAGAAGAAGAAGAAGAGAAGCGCTCCTCCTCTGTCTGTGTCCCTCTGCACTGTGTCCGTTAGAGCAGCGGGAGGAGCTGGAGCGACAGAGTGAAGAGAAGAGCGGGTCCAGTTTTTGTCTAATGATTTAAATAATACAAATGTGTAATAGTGTACATTGAGTATATTGTAATAATCAGTAGTGATGCATGTGGGGGTGTACTCTGGTGTTTAATTAAGCCACACAATGCATTTAAGCTATTAAAAGCAAATGACGAAAATAACTTAATTTGGTCATTTTTATAACTAGATCAGACTCTTCTTGTCTCGTAAAAATTCTGTCTGGTCCCACTCCTATAACAGCTCAGAAAATAGTCTAATATGGGCCCTTTAAACTCCCATTCCCATCACAATAGGACCCCGCTCTCATCTGATCCTTCTACATCTCTTAAGTACCATTTTATACCTGCTTTGCACAATAATAGTTTGCTACCCGCTAACCAGACAAAAGTATTAAAAACTGCAATTCCCAATCCAGGCTCATGCTACGTGCTCTGGAGTGCTAGCAACTAATAGCTTGGCGTAAATACCGGCGTTGAGAGAGAAAGCTATAGAGATGAGTCGTGATGCGTGGAGGAAATGACACTTTCAGACTTAAATCGATGTTATTACTAAGCCTGAGGATTAGGGCCGTGTGCAGTGTGTCCTGAATGTGAAAACACCAAACTAACTCCAAAAAGGTGAGAAAGAGAGAAGAGATTATCGCAAAAGACCGAAAAGAATTGGCTGTAGTAGTAGTAGTACCAGTAGTAGGTTTGTATGGTCTGACAGCGTTTGCTAATGTGTGCATTGTGTCACCATGGTAATTGCTGAACATTACGCCACTAGAGATACATGTAGAACACCCCCAGCGCGATGTCACTGCAAAGCATCAGTACCCCATCGTCTGAAATCATTGTTAATTATGTCACCACACATTAGATTCCACACTAGAACGGTCTGGTTCTTGGGCTCCTGACAGGCCGACGTTAGCCAGGGGAGGGGCACCGTCATGGGGGTAATTGACAGGAGAGTTGGCCCTCTGTGGCGTCACTCCTGGTTCTCGAGATGAGCTGTCAGCCATGTAAACGTATACGGCATCCACAGGGAGCAGGTGATTACACTGTCTCTGTCATATCCCCATATTTACATCAGGCTCTGTGTCAGACATGGGTGAGCCGCAGAGACTAATTAACTGACAGTTTGGAGAGGTAAGAATCCTCTGCTTTTATGTGTACATTTGATATGAGATGTATGTAATAATGACCCATTTCTATCCATCAGATCTCTGATACTGTATATATGAGATGGATGCAGTTGGGTGGAGTAGCAGAGGCAGCACCAGTAGTAGTAGTAGTAGTAGTAGTAGTAGTAAAACAGCACCAGCAGTAGTAACAGTAGTGGTATTTGTGTCAGATTCCATATTTACATCAGGGTCTGTGTCAGTAGTAAAAGTAGTTGTAGTAGTAGCAGTTTTAGAAGTTCTAGTAGTAGTAGTAGTAGTAGTAGTAGTAGTAAAACAGCACCAGTAGTAGTAGCAGTAGTAATAAAACAGCATCAGCAGCTGTAGTAGTAGTAGTAGTGGTACTCATGTCAGATCCCATATTTACATCAGGCTGTGTCATACATGGGTGCACTGGGACACTAATTAACTGGCAGACAGTTTGGAGAAGTAAGAATCCTCTGCTTTTATGTGTAAATTTGATATGAGATGTATGTAATTATGACCCATTTCTATCCATCAAATCTCTAATACTGTATATATGAGATGGATACAGTTGGGTGGAGTAGCAGCAGCAGCACCAGTAGTAGTGGTAGTGGTATTTGTGTCAGATCCCATATGTACATCAGGCTCTGTGTCAGTAGTAGGAGTTGTTGTTGTTGTAGTAGTAGCAGTTCTAGTAGTAGTAGTAGTAGTAGTAGTAGTAGTAGTAGTAGTAGTAGTAAGTAGTAAAACAGCATCAGAAGCAGTAGTAGTAGTAGTAGTAGTAGTAGTGGTAGTATTTGTGTCAGATCTCATATTTACATCAGGCTCTGTGTCATACATGGGTGCACTGGGACACTAATTAACTGACAGTTTGGAGAGGTAAGAATCCTCTGCTTTTATGTGTAAATGTGATATGAGATGTATGTAATTATGACCCATTTCTATCCATCAAGTCTCTAATACATAAGATGGTGGTTTGATTTCCTTTGTTTACTGTTGTTTTGTTTTACCTCCATGAGAAAAGTTCAAATTGTAGATCCAATTCTTTGAAATGTCACAGTGTTCACGTATTTCTTTCTTTTGCTCAAACATTGACCAAGAGCCTTCAAGCTCAGACAGCCTTCAAAACAGTCGTTATGTCTTTGGGCAAGACACTTCACCCAACTTGCTGTTATGGGTGCAGTTGTGGTACACAATTGATGAAGACGCAAAGAGAATTGTAATGTAATGGAATCTTCAGTAGTTATAATAGTAGTAGTAGAAGTAGCAAACTTCTAAAGTGGTGGTGGTGGTAGTAGTGGTAGTAGTACTAGTAGTAGTAGTAGTAGTAGTAGAAGTAGTAGTAGTAGTGTACCAATACAGTCTTTGTTTACTGTTGTTGTGTCATTTGGCAAGGCACTTCACACTACTCAGTATTATGAATATAACTGTGGGATTGGTTGTGGTGTGTAATTGAAATGAAAAATATAAGTAACAGTAGTAGCAGCAGTAGTAAGTAGTAGTACCAGTAGTAGTAGTCATATTAGTAGGTAGTAGTTTACTTGAAGCCATGTGCAATTTTCTTTTTTACTTCTATGAGAAAAGTTCCAATTTGATATCCAATTTCTTGAAATTTCACACTGTTCACATATTTCTGTTGCTGAAACATTGACCAAGAGCCTTCAAGCTCAGACAGCTTTCAAAATACTTCAAATTCTTGTTTTTTTGAGCTTCAGTTCAGGTCAGGGCTACTGCTCCTTCTTTCTCCAGTCACTGGTTTGAAACAATCCTTAAAACGGTGAATTCAGTGAGCATAGCAGCTGAATGGAGCCTATTAGGACTGGGTGAAACGAAAAGAAAAAGAAAAAAAAACAGATTTTTTTTTTTTTTTGTATCAGAAATCAGAAATTGATTTTCCTTTTATCGTTTAGTAAACTCTATATAAAAACAACAGAAAATATAAATAAATATTGTTGAATAGTCAGCTCAATATATTGTAGCTATACTTTTGATTAATTAAGGGATGGGACGAGACGCAATTTTCACGAGACGAGATACGAGATTGGGTCCACGAGAAAGAGACTAGATGAGATTTTAAGAGAATTCCTAATATATTTGTAGTTTTCAGATTCTAACCCACCAATAACTTCCACGATTCAGTTTTGGCCTCACAATTTTTGATTTCTGATACAAGGAAAAAATGTATTGAAGGTGCACTGTGTAACTTTTTTAATGGAAAGTCCGTTGCCTCTTGTCTCCATGGAGATGTTGTTGCTTTGTCCAGAATGCTCCACAGTATTACGTTAAATGTATCTCGATGGAGACAAAAAAGTGTAAAATTAGAAGTTACATGACAAATCTGTGGAAAGGCGGCCCTGCTCATGTTTTTTAAGCAATAAAAACATCTGTAATTGAATAAATGCACAATAGATCGGTTTAATGCTACTGTGGAACATTTTAAGGCAAAGCAATAACATCTCCATGGAAGAAAATCAGATGACCGACCCTCCACCAGTGAAGTTACATAATGCACCTTTAAAAAACAAATAAAAATAGTTTTCAACATTAAATTCCTGAACTAAAACAATACCAATTTTGAACCTATGACATTTAACCCCAAAGGCCAAATTTCAAAGCCTTAAAGTGGAACTAAACACTAAATGAACTTCTTTTTTTCACTACTAAACTGTACATGGTGTTGAAATGGCATTATCTGTCATTTTTGGGTGATTTTTAGTCCCAGTTTAAAATTAGTGTAATTTTCTCCACTAACAACAAAATCGCTTATTCCCCTGTAGTTTAGATCTGTACAAAAATGTGATTCTTGTATTACTCAATTAATATTTCAGTCTTTTTGTCAATCTCTTTAAAATGTGAACTTTGAACAGAATACTATTATTAAACCATAACTCGCAAATCAAATCTAAATGCTTTAAAAAAAAAAAAAAAAAAAATCCCATATTTTGCATTCCTGGTTGACATTGTGTGAACGAGTTTGCAGTGGGACAGAGTTAGCGGACACATGGCAGCTGCTGGGGCTCTTTGAACTGAAGTCAAAGGGAGCAGGATAAGCCTCGCTCCAGGCTCCAGACCTCTGCTTGGGCTCACCACGGCTGTCTGAGGATTTACTGGTGCACAAAAATGTGACCCATAATATAACCAAGCTTTTTGATTTCTCAATTTAGTTTTATTTATTTTTACATTTTTATATAATATTTGGGGTTGTGGATAGGGTGACCAGATTTTTAAAATTAAATACTGGGACACACCTGGGTTGGGATGTAGGTATAAATAAAATTGTGAAAAGAGCGCAGAACATTGTCCATTCTCGACCCACTTGTGGGTCAGTATAAAATCTGAGGGACTTTTGTTGGTGCATTTTTTCTCGTTATTGTTGATTTCAAGCACATTTTTCTGTATTTAAGCTAAACAAATGACAATATATTCCAAACCACCATGAAGGACCATAACAGCCGCCTGACCAGATGGTACCTTGCCCTTCAGCCCTTCATGTTCTCCATTCGACACCGTGCCGGCAAGATGAATGTTGTGGCTGATTACCTGTCCAGGTTGCCCCACAGTGTCGAACTTCCGGAAGGGAGGGATAATGTGACGGAGCCAGTCCGTCTTTAAGGCTAGTCGGTGTTTCCCCCCCTAAATGTAACCACGGTCTGCTCTGGCTGCGCCCGTGCACACATACGCTAATTTTCCCGCACACACTAGCTCACTTTCCCCGGTTTTCCCCGCTGTTTATTCATCTGTGCTCGGTGCGCTATTACGCCTTTTCCCCCCCTCTCCTCCGTTACTAATTCGCCAAGGGTGCACACTTGAGCGCGTTAGAATATATCACTTCATACATGCCAGCTCTTACCTGTTCGCTAATGCGTCTCTCTTCTCCGACGCGACGCGACTCTGCCAAACCGACCCAGTATTTCCTGTTAGTTGAAATAGGCGCCGTTCGCGCCGTGCTGCTGATCACATGACGCCGGTTGCGTAACCTGACTTTTCACCTATTATTAAGTCCTTATTGTTATCATTTGATGCATATTATTACTGCTGGGGAGATGAACATGATACATTGTAGATGTATTGTGAACTTGTTTATTCCTACGTTTATTTGTATATGTTGCTCAATGGGAGGAGCAAGTGGGGTATAAAGGGGAGCCGTTTCTGGCTGTCAGTGAGTCTGCCACCGGTTACAGAGCAGGTAACCTCGGTGTGCTGCACAAGGAACTAAAGGGACCTGAGTTAATGCTGAACTCTACCCATTTTCTTTTCTTTTGCTGTAAATAACGGAACATTTTGCTCACTGTAAATATTTTTGCACTGTTTTGCACTTTGGACACTGGCACAATAAATCCACCTGCACTTGGAAATTCGATCTTGCCTGAGTTTTTAGTAGAGCCCCGCCACATTTACTTTTGGTGGGTATCAAATTTATCAAAAACAGGGACAACTGGGACGTGGCTTGTATAAAAGTAAAGTTAATGTGACACAGAAACAGCCAGGTAAACAGAACATTATATTTAGCATATTTTTGGGGGACTAAAGATTGAATTAAAATGACATGTGATTATATAAATTATCACTATTATCCTTTGACCAAGTTATGTGGACATATCTGGTGAAACCTTTAGCCGTTGGAGTTCAGAGCGAGAGGAGCAGAGCGAGCCAGAGCTACTGATTAAAAAGTTGCTTTTAAGACACCTGAAAAAAAAATATTATCTGAAAATAGGGACTTTTTGACGGTTGTAGTTTGTGTTTACATCGTGCTCTGATATTTTTTTCTGCAGTACCAACGAGTGGCCACCCTATCCAGATTTGATAATAGATCCATGTCTGCACCTGTCTGATAGCGTAGCCTGCAGCCCGTACCCTTGTAGCCTTGAAGCTCTTTACATTACGGAGATAAATCACTGAACGCTGTCCTTGGGTGTTTGGCAGCGTCTGCAGGGTCCCTCCTCGTCCTCACCCTTGTCTCAGTGCGCTCCCTCCGCTCTGAGCCTTGAAGAGTTCTTAAAGTGCTCACTGAAGAAATAATTTACTGTATCATAAAAATATAATGAGTTAAAATGAGCTGAAAGTATCTTGCGTTGCGTAGTTTTGATTAGATGCATTGAGTTTTTAGGTCTTAAGGTTTTCACTGTCCTGTTTATAGGTTATAGTATTTAGTTTTGAATAGTAATTTGCTATGGGAACAGTAGTTGCAGTACCTCCTTATTAAATATTAAAAAAATATGTCTGATTATAGTGACTTTTAAAATACCCCCAAAAATCTATATATTGCTTTTGTTCATTCAATATATAATAATATGACACAACATATTCACTGGAGTGTTTTGCTCAAGGACACAACAACAGCATGCATTGGTCAGAGCTCAAATTGAATCTCCAACCTCCAAGTTCTTCTAGTTGTAAACAAGATTATCGATGGTAGAGTAAGACCTTTCTTTTATTTATTATCTAATTTAAACTTCTCAGGTGCAGTATACTTAGTCCACTTGTATTTTTGATTAAACTGAAATTGTAAGTATGCAAGACGTCTTCAGAACTGTCACAGAACGGCATTGGTGACAGTTCTGAAGACGGTTTGCAGGTAATTACATCTTCTAGTGTATTGTCTTTAAAAAGAACCCAAGAAGTTAATGCACAAAAGACAAAATGAATGTTTTTGGATTGGTCTTATACTTGTTCTGATGCAGCTCAAGATCATTCTAAAGCTATTCAGGAAAGGTTCATTTCTTCACTACGAATGAAACTTTTTTGTATCGATTCTTGCTCAAATAGTACCTAGTTTCAGTACCAGTTTTAGTATCAGTGAATATCTTTTTTTTTTTAATTCTTTTTGATACGTTTGACAGCCCTAGCAGATTATGGGAGTTAAATATTGCTCTCTTCTATCCGCTCCTCTTTGGCGCTGTAGCCTGAGAAGGTGGTGTGTTTGTGGGTGCACATCTCCACAGCAGATGGAGGGTCTGGTGTACCGGCTCTGGCCTGGAGGCTTTGGCCCAGGCTGCAGCAGGAGCCTGGCTCAGAATCACCCCCTCACCAGAGCCTGCGAGGGGAGCAGCTCATCCACTTTCACAGGTCAATGACTCGCCTTCACAACACATGGACCCAGTGTTTGCAAGGCCAGTTTAACAGACACCACCACATTCTGCAGCATCATTTGTGTCTATATGGAAAGGTTTAAGGTTTCTGTTAAAACTTCTTCAATTCAGGATAGCAAAAGAAAAATCCAATTATGTCAAAAGAGCAAAAGTTTTAAAGTGAAGAAGCCATTCTAAAACTTTTGCCCAGTTAAAAGAATGTAATTTTCTTTTCTTATGAATTGTACCTGGATGACTAAGGGAGTACACAGAGATGCTTTTGTTCTAAAATTTCATTTCAGATGGAGGGCGGCGGCCTATTTCATTGAATACAACTTGCAAGGCATAAAAAACATTATTATTTGAAGACTCCTCAAACTGGCTTAAAGTCTTTTTAAAATTGTATTTTTTCATGGGTTCATTCAGCTTCTTGTTTTGGGGACCTTTGACCATTCAAATTATATATCATGTTGTATGTGGATTTTTTTTATTGCTACGGCAACAGTCCCACATTGCCATCACTTTGAAACCCATACATAGTCCCTGTTTTTAGTTTTAAGAATAACTGCTTTTACATTGTACTCTGTCGACCTAAAAACAATTACTAATACTTGTTATTATCACTGCTGCTGCTACTACTACTACAACTACTACTACTACTACTACTACTACTACTACTACTGCCTTGTCCTTTGCAGTGACACCAGTTTGTTAATAGATTGTCAGTGACCGCCCGCAGACGCCGCATTGATATTGTTTCCTCATGTTTTGTCTCACTGTCCTCACATGCTCGCTCCTGTCTCAAAGACACATTCAGTGGTGGATCTGTGGGTTTTGTTGAAACGGACAGCTGGTCAGACATTTTGTTTTCATGTGTTTCTACAAAAACAGCCAAAGAACTGTATGTTTTTTCCATTTTTTTTTATTTTTTTTTTGTGTTTAGCTTCTGTGATGAGGAGAAATGAGCCCAGCACTATCAAAGATTCTCTATCAAAAAGTGCTGTGTTGTTGGTGGATTTCTTCAATGTTCCAGGCAGCAGATTTCAACATTTTCCTTGGTGAAGTTTGTAGAGTCTGTCCATCATCCTGGTCCAATAATATAGACATGTTCCACCAAACAGGTGCATCATGGGTAAAGACAGACCAAGCACACATCAGGGAGTTTCAATTGGGTGATTACACTGCAGTATTTTTTGTAAAAGGACTTGGATTCAGAAGGATTTTTGGCTTGATAGGACCTTCGTAGGTTTTGATTATTGACTCAAAGTAGGTTGACCTGTAAATCTATATCGTCCTAATCATTTAAATAAAATAATAATAATATTGCTTTTATGGGCACTCAAAGACTCTTTACAGTTAATTATTCATTCACTTGTCACTCGCTGGTGTTAAGCTACTATTGTAACCACAGCTGCCCTGGGGTAGACTGAGAGAAGCAAGGCTGCCAGTCTGCGCCCTCAGCCCCTCATACCACCACCAACAACACTCACACACCACATTCATACTAGCCAAAGTGGGTGAAGTGTCTTGCCTAAGGACAAAACAACATGTTTTGCCACTGACACCCAACTGTGGCACCTGGAATTCACTGTGGTCTCCCATCCAAGTATTAACCAGGCTGCCCATCCTTAGCTTCTCAAATAAGATGAGATCAGGCTTTGACAAGGCACTGTGATGAAATTGTGATTACTGGTACTGCAACTGAACTTTTTTTCCTAGTAAAATACTGCAGCATATATTATATAACATATATTGTGAAACCAGCAAGTGAAAAAGCCCTCTGGATGCTGTCTGCAACAAAAAGGTGTATGCTATTCATCAGATGCACTGGAGGAAGTGCTGGGATTTTTTTGTTGTCATGACAACAAGTATCAAAGTGCATTAAAGAAACTGCACATATAGTTGATCAATTAGAAAAAAATGGTTACTCGACTTTTAATAGTGTTCTCATTTCAATCAATAAAAGCAATCAGATGTACATAGATGTTTCACAGTGTATTTCTGATTGCAGTCTTGCTGTTTATCCCATCGCACAAACCCCCTCCTTTCTGTATATATTTAGACTGTGTATGTTTGCGGGAAACACTGATGACATTGCACTGTAAATGCTCGGCTGTCAGCATGTGAGTCAACATGTGAACCGCCCGTATCGAATCTGCTTTAGAATACTTTCACTCCACAGTCTAATGCATTTCTATTCACTAATGCTGTTTCTGTGGGCGTAGCTGGAGTCAGAGCGGAATTCATTTCCCCAAGTGGACTCAAACTGCAGATGTACACAGATTTACACATTGGCGTAGTCAGAGTTTCGTCTTGATTGCGTCTGAGTGGCGTCATAAACCAGGCAATCAGCAGCAGTGGTCCATGGATATGTTTGTGCTGATTTTATTCTCAAGTCTCTATGTATATGGACAAATATGTATTTTTGTGCATACAGCTCTCACTAGTGTTGGCTGCTCTGCTTGTGTGCTGATTCTTGTGTTGGGTTAGTGTTAATCAGTCTAAAAATGTATAAAAATTAGAAAGAAAAAGTCTGATTTGGATCCAACCATTGACGTTAAAGGGCCCTTATTACTTTTTCCTGATCTATGTTATAACGTTGTTTCCTCATCAAAAACATCTGCAGTTGTGTTTTGTTTCATTCACACGTTTACCACAAAAATCACACGTATTCAGCCTGAATTATGTGGTAATACAGGAAGTGCTCCATACACCTTCACTAGAATAATTTGGATCATTTCAGACTTGGAATTGCTGATCTCTACTGAACTAAAGGTAAAACGAGCTGTTAACTTGAAAATGCCGCTTCATGACATCACAAGGTGGAACTGAGCATTTTGAGCTTTGGAGATGTAGACAGATTAATAAGAAAGGGTTACTCAAACATGTGCGAATGAAACAAAACTCAAGTCCAGGTATGTTTTAATGTGGTAACAGCATTATAACCTGACTAAAAGATCATAAGACTCCATTTAGCCTAATATAAGACTTTTAAGGAACCACTCAACGATCTTGTGCCTCAGTATTCTCTGGTGTTACTCTGAGCTGTTGGAGGTGTGGTTGGAGCTCAAACTGGACTCAAACTGCAAATGTACACAGTTTTACACATTGGCATATTCAGAGTTTCACCTTGAGTGCGTCTTAGTGGCGTCATAAACCAGGCAATAAGCAGCGGTAGTCCACGGATCTGTTTGTACTGATTTTATGCTCAAGTCTCTATATGGCTACACAATATATATGCAAAACTAGACAGGACTAGACAAGAAATTTTTTGTTGAATTTTTATTATTTTTTTTTATTATTTTGGGGAATGACTTTCAAAATGTGTGCTTAAATCTGAAACAGTCATAGTTTTTGTTTTAGTTTAAAGCTGCACTATGTAACTTTTCTGCTTTGACTCTCGCCACTTGGTTGTCTCCATTAAAATGTTATTGCTTTGTTTGGAATTGTCTCCAGAATGGCATTAAATTTACTCTGTCTTGCATTTTATTCATTATTGGTCTAAGGATTTAAAAAAAAATGCCTTGTTCCTGTGATTGATTGATTTTTATTATTATAGTGTCTTACACGTTTGTGCCCAGCCCGCATGGGCTCACAGGACACTGTAAACAGATTCACAGACGGCTACAGATCGATAAATAAACAAATAACCACTCTGACAAAAACATACTCTAGTCATACAGGATATAGCACTTGTTGTCTCCTGTCCCAGGCTCTAGTGATTTAACCAAATAAAAGAAAAACCTCCTCATTATAAAGCCAACTCATAATTTTATAATCCGGCAACCAAAATACATCAGGGTCTGATGACTGTACAGCAGTAAATAAAATATTTCTCTAATCAGAATAGAGTGGACAGTAAAGAACAAAATGAAACTCATCCTCCCCCACCTCCAGGTCACACAGGGAGCAGACGCGCTCCTCCTCAGGAAGGCCTTTGAACCGACCCATCTCCACTGCCAGGGCCAAAGTGCCAGTCCTCAGATGGGCACAGAGTTTTCTGGTCAAATTTAGATTTACATACAGCTCTGTTTGATACTCCTTCTTAAAATGAACTTTGCTTTTCTACAAATGTCAAATTTACATTGATTTTGAATCTGGCCAGCAGTTTCTTGTTCCACAAATTAGGATTACACTATGAGTGGGCTGGCCTCTTCACAGATCTGACCTGTAGCATGACCTCGTATAATATGACCATCTTGTCTCCATGGAGATGGATACAAGTAAGGCCATACATTGACATTCAAAACAGATGGTGCTACTTGATATGATTTTAAAGAAATTTAGTCATTCAAAACAAAACAACTTAGAAATGTAAGAAAATGCTTCACATACCACTGTGATTATTTTCAGTTCTGGATATTAAAGGTCCTATATTACACATTCTAATGGTGTTACCTTGTCAAAAATATACCTGGAGTTGTTTTGTTTCATTCACAACCCTAACCCTACCCACCTTTTGTTCAATAGCACGGCAATAAAGGCTCTTTAAAGTTCCTACATTACACAACATGGACTCCTGTGAGTTTTAAGCCATGTTAAAATGCTCTTATCAAAAACATACCTGGAGTTGATTTTTGTTTCATTCACACATGTTTGAGTAACCCTTTATTATTAGTCTTTCCAGTTACCAGTTCCTTTTACCCTTTGTGTAGTTGTACAGTAATATAGGCCCTTTAAGCATCCCCAGACATGGACACATACCAAATGGACTTTATTTATATTAACAGTGAGATGGTTGTTCGATTGTTTGACAAACCAGGCTATAAATTGCAACACTTTTAATCTGAGCACCATTGAAAATTATAGGAGCAGTTGGGGAAATGCTTTGAGAGCCAAATTAGCTTTTAGAACCACTGACGTACGAGGACCATATAGACTCCAAGTACCTGTGTAGATGCATTGACTTGTTCTATCATTATGCTAATTTGAGTGGTTTTGTAATGGCACCTCTCTTATGTGCATGAAGGGATAGAGGAGGGGTGAACCGCTCTACCGTGTCCTTAGCTGGGTTTAACCTTGAGAAGAGGAGGGAGAGGAGGAAGAGGAGGGAGGTAGAGTCCGGCTCTGTCCATCTGGTCCAGAGGAGAGCAAAGCAGTTTGATCGCCACGAGGAAGAGGACGAATAAGAGCAGTGGATCTAACCTGCTGAGAAGTGTGAAAAATGAGATAGATGCTAGCTTTTGGGTGCCACCATCGTCATTTGAGCTGTATTATTTTAACAGCAAATAAGTCCTATATGAACTACAAAGCTGTTTGAAAGACCTCAAGAGAATCAGTGCGTTATTGACTTGTTGGAGAACATGAACATGGAACATTTTACCCAAATCAACCTAGTTTATATAATATTTTAGCTGCAAAACTTTTCTCAAAATCTCCATTGAAATGCATGGGATACAGACAAGGATGGTTTGTGTTCTGTTGGGAAAAGTGGGTTTAATATACAAATGTAAAAAGGCCCAATTTTATTTTGAGAATGTAAGAAAGTACAAGACAATGTACAACTACTGTACACTCCCCTTTGTTCCATTTATGTTTTGTATTCTATGTTGAAATGATGGGAATGAGTATAAAGAAGGGGAAACATTACTGAGAAGTGTGTATAGAACTGTGCATGTCAAAAGTACCCATCATTGTAAAATTAAAAATGTTAAAACTCATAAATAAAAAAATTAAACAAATGAATCATGCTTATTCGTGAGTGCCACCACAAAGAAAGAATTAGAAACGCACCATTCCTGCTTTTTCAGTTCCGATATTTTGGATTTAAGTATTTCTGCTGATGCCTGATATCAACCAATACCAGAGCAGCGAATAAAAACTGATTTATTTTCTCAAAACAAAAATAAAATTAGACAAAACTGATTCAAATGTGTTAAATAGCTGTTGTTTATCCCTCGACTAACTACAGAAAAACTTTGTATGAATAAAAATTCCAAGATGAGATTCAGATATGAGATTTTTGAGTCTTATTACATCCGTTTATATGTCCAACCAGGATCCGTGCATCTTTAATTATATTTCTAAACAATTTGAAAGTTTCACTTCATTTTCAAATCGTTAAGTGCAAAAAAATTAAGACAGAAAAGCTTTCCTAGGCAGCTAATTTTTTTTTTCTTTTAGTTTTCAGTTCTATTCAAGATTTGTCACAATTTCATATTAATAATTTCATTTTGTGTTTTGTGTTCGTGCTGTTCGTTTCCATGACAACACAATTGTCTGTAAAAGAGCTAAGCTGACCTTGAGTTTCAATTACGTTATTAACCGCAAAGAAAATCAGATCAATATTTATCACAGAGGCAGGGGAGACAATGAGCCTGCCACTCCTCGCTCACTGCAAAACTCTTTTATTTCACTTGAATTTGGAGCTAAATAAGGCCTATTTAAAGGTGCAATGTGTAACTTTTCTGCTTGCTTGTTTCCATGGAGATGCTATATTTACACAGTAATGGCATCGAACTTATCTACATTTATTTCATTACAGGTGTTTTCGTTGCTTAAAAAGGGCCTTGAAAAACATGCATTCTTACTGTAACCAGGGTCATCTCTCCACAGATCTGAGCTGTAACCTGCTTGCCTTCATGGAGATGGAAAAGGTTAATGCCATTCACTGTAAAATATCTGGGAAAACAATAATATCTCCATGGAGACAAGCGGCAGACCCTCCACTCCATAAGTTATGGAGTACATCTTTAAAGGGCCCATGTTACACTGTTTTCTAAACTTTTAGGCTGAGTTCTTAATTCCCTCAAACAGAAAACACTCAGTTCCACCTTGTGATGTCATGTGGTAATACAGGAAGTGCGCCACTGTGTTTTTAAACGCCATACACGTTCACTAGAATCATTTGGATCATTTCTGCCCTGGAATTGCCAATCGCTATTGAATAAAAGATAAAAGGAGCTGTTAACTTGACTTAACTTAACTACCGCTTCATGACATCACAAGGTGGAACAGAGCATTTTGAGCTTTGGAAATGTAGACAGACTAAAAATAAAGACACAACTCCAGGTATGTTTTTGAGGTTACAACAATATAACATGTCTTAAAGCTCACAAGAGTCCATTTTGTGGAATACAGGACCTTTAAAGTAAATGGATCTAAATAAGTTAAACTCCTCATTTGAAGATGGCTGTTCTGGTTCAGTTTGTACAGTGAAGTTCCATATTGATGCTTGTTGTTGTACAGAGTGTAGACAGAAGGTCAGGTGGCTTCCAGAACAAATGGGAAAGTCCTGTTTTGCGGCAGAGGCCATCAAACTTTTATGTGACTTTTGACTCGAGCTTTTGGTTTGACACAGACACAGCCGGCGCACTCCTCGCTACTACAGCACAGGAGTTTTCTCTTACATCTAGAAGTACATTTTACATTCAACTGTGGTGGAAAGAGTGTTTTTATACGTCGTTGTGCATTTTGAGGTAACAGTACGCTTGTTTCAAGGCAAGGCAAGTTTATTTGCAGAGCACAGTTCGTACACAAAGTAACACAAGAAAAAGAAAGACATTAAAATCACAATAGAAAGAAATCAAAACATAAATAATCCCCATAAAATTAACATTAAAAGAGAAAAAGGTGCATGTAACTTTTCTGTTAGAGGATTTGCCACCTTCTTATCTTCATGAGAATGTTTGAATGAACCTCACACAGTATGGCATTAATCTCCACAGATACAATCAGGTGACCCATAAGAAGAAGTATTATTATAGTTTATGACTGGACTAATACTAAATATCCAACCTCAGATAAAAATTAGAACCAACTCTTACTTGAATAAAATTACTCTTATTACAAGTAAGACAAGATAGCATTAAATTATTGGAAATATTCTTTGCACTTGAGTTGTAAGTTCACCTTTTTTTTTTTTTACTTTTGTGTCAATACTTCTACTATAGTACTCTCATATATAGTTCATTTTTGGCTACAACTTTTTCAAACTCCTCGTATTTTAGCATTCAAATTCCACATTTAAAGCGAGCCATTTCAGACCCTGCTGCTCCCTCCAGCCCGGTGAGCTAATGCCCTCTTATCTACCTTGTCCACAAATGTAGTGAATTCACAGCAAATCCCAAAACTTCCTTTTTAATATTTATGCTGCGATAAAATGGAGGAAAAAAGAGGTTTTGAGTTTTGGAGGAAGGAGGAAGGAGTTAGTGAAAAATGCATGAGCGACCAGAGCGTGGATACTCCAGTCTTTAGACGAGAGGAGGCTGAGTCATCAAGTCTAAAAAGGTGGTCCACGAAAATATAACCCGAGACCAGACCTGTCACGATAATTACTATATTGACTTATGGTTCAGTGTGGGAAAGCTCAAACTATAATATTTTGGTGCTCATGATTTATCGTGTGTACATTTTCTTTGCAAAAATGGGGAGATTGTTGTTATTTTTGTTGTAATACGATGAGATTTGAGTTGTAGAGGGCTGAATAACTAATTTCTGCGGCTGATTCATTCGAATTGGCGACAGTAGCTCAGTCGGTGGGGTTTGTCCACTGATACGAAGGTTGGCAGTTCGATTCCCTTTCTCCACTTAAAACATCACTGATACACTGACCCACAGGTTGGCAATTCCACTAGTAGTAGTAGCAGTAGTAGTAGCAGTATAATTAGTAATAGCAGAAGAATTAGTAGTAGCAGTAGTAGTCAGTAGTAGCGGTAGTAGTAGTAGTAGTAGCAGTAGTAGCTGTTGTAGTTGTAGTAGTATCAGCAGTAGAATTAGTAGGAGCCTTAGTAATAGCAGTAGTAGTAGCAGTAGCACCAATAGTAGTAGTAGCAGTAGTAATACTAATAATAGTAGCAGTTTATTAGTAGTTGTAGTATTTGTAGCAGCAGCAGCAGTAGTAGTAGCAGTTGTAGCAGTAGAATTAGTAGTAGGAGTAGCAGTAGTAGTAGTAACAGTAGCAGCAGCAGTGGCAGCAGTAGTAGCAGTATAATTAGTAGTAGCAGTAGTAGCTGTTGTATTTGTAGTAGTATCAGCAGTAGAATTAGTAGTAGCCTTGGTAATAGCAGTAGTAGTAGCAGCACTAATAGTAGTAGTAGTAGAATTAGTAGTAGCAGTAGCAGTTCTAATAATAGTAGCAGTTTATTAGTAGTTGTAGTAGTAGCAGTAGAATTAGTAGTAGCAGTAGCAGTAGCAGTAGTGACAGTAGTAGTAGTAGTAGTAGTAGTAGTAGTAGTAGTAGTAGTAGTAGTAGTGGTAGCAGCAGCAGTAGTAGTAGTAGGAGGAGTTGTAGCAGTAGAATTAGTAGTAGTAGTAGTAGGAGTAGTAGTAGTAGGAGTAGTAGTAGTAGTGGTAGCAGCAGCAGTAGTAGTCATAGTGTTATTATTAATGTTTACATTGAAAACCACATACATGACTAACAGTTCATTTGCATGTGTCTGGTAAACCAAAGTACATTTCCGACTGCATCAAGTACTGAATAAAAGGCTGTTTATCTTCTTCCTCGTCATGTGACTTTGAGTTTGAATTTCCACCCCACCCCCACCCCCAGCTTAATTAATGACCCCATATTGCAGTCACTTAATACCCAAACGTGGGCGAGTGAGGTGGGCACGGGTGGTATGAAAGCACTGACCCCAATCTCCCAGCAAATGGAAAAACTAATTGATTTGTGCATTATCTGATAGAGAGGCACTTTGTCCATTATTATTGTGTCTCTATGGTATTAGCGCAGTACATGGACATACAGTCTGGCCTTGAGTATGTTCTGTGAGGGTAACAGAGCTGCAACAGAAGGAAATGTTTGTTATTACAACTTAAAACGCCCATATTACGCTATTTTCTGATCTATGTTCTATGTTATGTTGTTTCGTTATAGTAAACATACCTGGAGTTGTGTTTTGTTTCATTCACACATGTTTAACACACAAAAACTCAGCTTAAATCTGCAGGGTTTGTGTGTTAAACATGTGTGAATGAAACAAAACACAACTCCTGGTGTGATTCTGATGAGGAAATAACATAACTTTAAGTCAATTGAATTTTAGTTCCCTTATTTTGGCAAACCACTGTAGAGTTTGTCCAAAGTGACTGAACTGACTGTGTGTGGGAGGACAAAATGTTCCACTTTAAAACAATGTCGCACAAATGTTTAAAGCTTTATTGATTTTTGGGAGAGTAAACTTTGAAACGAGACGTGTTTTTAGTCTGCGTCTGGCAATTTCTCTAAGTTGTACAAATAGCTTTTTACAAATAGTTTTATTACTGCAACTAAAATGAAAACATATTAGACTGGACGCAATTGAAGTGTCCTCAAACCTCATTATCCAGACTGCTGCTGCATTCAGGGACCAACTCTAAAAATGGAAATCACACAACCAGACATTATGTTTGTGTAATGTACAATAATGGATAATAATGAAGCCATTTCGTCGCCAAAATAGACTCGGAGCGTTACTGGAAAAAGGACAGGAGTTTGAAAGTTAGTCATGGTTCCTTTAATAGCTCAGATAGTAGAAAGTTTGTCCACTGAGCTGAAGGTTGCTGGTCCGAATCCCACATGTGAATACTGTCGTTATAGCCTTGAGCAAGACACTTAACTGGTGTATGAATTGGTTTAGTTCTGGTCAAGTCCTGGTCAAGTTTTGGTCTAGTCCTGGTCTCTCTGTTTGGTTAATCCGCCTGTCAATCACGCCGTCTGAAATCATGAAGACAGCTCCTGATCCACTCGTCTTCGTAACGTTTTGTCAAAAGCGTGTGGTTCTGGCTGGACAGGTAAATGTAACCTGGCCCTGTGGCGCCCCCTGCTGTCTCCGTAGAGATAAATAAGGAGACATGACTGGCGCACTGGGTCTGTTTGAGGGTGTGGGTGTGTTACCTGTGACTCAGTTTGGTCAAAGGTCAGCGCTGGGTAGCTGTTTGTCTGTTAATAAATATCCAAAACGCATTCTGGATCGGACTCTCCACCAGGAAAGTTACACAGTGCGCCTTTAAATCTTGCAAATGTTTTCTTACTTTAAACTAGGCAGTATTGTGCAGTATTGTCAACAAAGCCTCTCCACAGTCTATTTTCTCCTGCTACTCCACTATTGTCATCAAATCTCCACTCACCAAACTTAGCATGTTGAAAGTCTCTTGTAGTCAGTATTTCACAGTGAGAGGAGCTAAAAGAGTGAGTGGGTTTTTAAGAAGCACGGCGCCGTTAATCCCACTGTTTATCACCTGTCACCTGTCACCCAGCCCCCCGCCTCCCTCTCCTCTCCCTGATGAAGTGACGTGTGGAGGGAGGAGAGGAGAAGCAGAGGAAAGAGAGGAGAGTTGGAGGGAGGAGAGGAGAACGGTCCCACTTTCTGCAGACGATATGACAAAAACACAAACGATTTCTCAGACTGTCAGGAGGATGTGCCCAGTTTGCCATGACTGAGTTTGGAAATCTGCAGTTTTGGGGCTGAAAGCACAGAGAAAAAGACTTCGACTCCACACTAGGCACTGGTACATTAGCGCCATGTGAAAAAACAAAGCAACATGGGGTTTAATGGCACTGAATTCTGAATCTGAAAGGCGCTGTACCTTATTTTTGCTGTCTTAAAAATGTACCAAACTGAACTAGTTCATTTTAAACAGTTTGCAGGTCCAAAGTTATTTCTCACTTACCTTATGCATTCTGAGTGTCCTAATTATTCACGGCGATGAGTTTATACGCTCTTTTCACAACAACATAAAACAGTAAAACATGCATTGTTATTGAGATTACATTATGTTCATGTACCTTTTGTGATATCAAAGTTAAGTCAAAGTAATATGTTCATGAAGGCAGGTAGCAGGCTACTCACCCAAAAAGTTCCATAGTGCATCTTTAACTCATTTGCCAGTCAGCCACCATACTATATAAGATCAAAAATAGGAGCATATGCAAGGGTTGAATATACGAAAACAGCATTGCGTGGTATTTTGTCAGAATTTGCTCCACTTTGACACGACTGTAATATCTGTCTGTAGCTTGCATCAAAACTGGTTTCCGTTGATGTTTGGTAGATGTCGCTCTCTCTTTGGGTCGGGAGGCGTCACCGTGGTTCTTGTCTTCAATTTCCTGTGCTTAAAATGTGACATGCAGCTTTTGTTTTTGCCTTTTCCGAGTGGGAGCGGATAATTCCACCTGGGGAACCGAGGTTTGAAAAGATTTCCGTGGTGCTGCAAAGATGAATTGAACAGTGAATGTGCACACAGATAGGAGCCATTACAAACAGCATGCATTATAATGGAATGATTTGAGTGTTTTCTTCAGCTATGCTTTGATAATGGGGTTTGCAAACGAAACTGAATTATAAATGGAAGATGTTTTGTCAGAAAAGGCTAATTTCACAGCGTGCAACTGCTTTATTCTTTATTCTAACTTCTAAAGGACATGCTAGCCTCAGCTAAAGACTGCACAGTGTATCTAAATTGAATCAAAATCACAATTTGAGTCAGTGCTATTATGAAATCGCAAAGGCAGCTATTATTTTGGTAATAGAGTGTCCTTTGCAAAGAACAAAATATGCTGTCTTTTATCTAGAGGAGTCTTCTTGTATTTGTAGTTTATATGTGGACAAACATGTTCTGAAATGAATGTGGTTCTTGTGTTGTTTTATCAGTTCATAATTCAGTCTTATCTCAAAATCGGTTCTAGGGATGGTACAAGAGCTCATATATATTAGGAATGATGTTAAAATCTCGTCTTGTCTTCTTGTGGACCTAATCTCGTATCTCGTCTCGGCTTGTGGAAATTATGTCTCGCCCCATCCGTAGAATGTTCTATTTGTATTATGTGTAATTCTCAGATATTTAGGTTTCAAGTTTTGACCTTGTACAGCAAAAATAAAAGAGGGGAATATTTATTTGATACATGAGAATTAAGGGCACTTTCTTTCTTTCTTTCTTTCTTTTTTTTTATTTTCTGTGCTTCCTAGATCTTTAGTTAGTTAGCAGGCTACGAGCTAACAAGATAATACTTGCACAAAAAGCTGGTAAAGTGGATAAAAATGGTCAAAATTCAGATCCACAGTTGAAGATTCTAAGTCGATATGTTTTGAATCAGCTGCAAATGCCTTTCTCATCTATTGTCAAAAGAATCTCTGTAGTGATCCAAACATTTCCAAAAATCACTACGAGCTGGAAAGTTTGCTGGGTCTTAGGGTCAGAAAACCTCCAAAAGTTTCCCAACTCACTACAACTACATTTGCAAAAGAAAAACCAGTAACAGTGGCTCTGAATGAACTCCCTGTGAGTTCAAACTGCTATATAAATCCATTGAAAATGGGTATGATGGAGTCTGTCTGCATGAGTTTGACCAGCAGAGGAGTGTGGAAATGTCACAGACTTTGAGATGGTGCTAATAAAAAGATTTGTCTCTCACAGCGCTGAAGAAAGGCCGATTCTGGATCACTCCGGACCCTTACCATAACGATGACAACATCCAGATCGGACGAGAAGTCAAGATCTCCTGTCAGGTACACACTTGCAAAATATCACAAATACACAATTAATATCACTACTTTTCTGTTTTCATTTAATCAGCAAACTAGTGTTGTCACAATACTGACATTTCAAACTCATTTTTGATACAAGGAATAGACTCAATACTCAGTACTGATTCTGATACCAGTATGATACTAAAACAGTCTTTATTTAGACAATAGAATGCCATTTTCAACATTAAATCATAGTACTTTCTTATATTCCCATGTGGTTTTATATGTGTGTACTCCCTCAGTGGTCCTGTAGGTTCCATAGTGTCCATGGGTGTATACTAGTCTATGTGCTCTTATACTTGTTCTGATACAGCTCAAGATCATTCTAAAGACATTGAGGAAAGCCTCTCCATCAGTCTGGCCCAGGGCAGCAATAGCAGCTTACCACCACCGAGTGTGGAGTGAATAAATAAGGCACGGTGAAGTGCTGTGTGTCTTGAAAGATGCTATATAAATCCAATGGTTCTTAATTCCTTTTTTAAAATAAATTATTTTAAGAGCAAATAGTTTTATTTTTTAAGTACATAAAGTCTCGTGCCATTGGCAGGTAATTTTACTTGCAAAGTCAAATCTTCTCAAATCAAGTGAATATGTTCTTCAAGTGTTTCTTTTTAAACTTTCTTAGACTTTTTGCAGTGCATTCCTCCTCATTAACCCTCGTGCTGACTCTCAGGTGGAGGCCACGCCACCAGAGGAGCTGACGTTCAGTTGGCTGAAGAACGGGCGAGCTCTGCGGAGCTCGGAGCGAATGGTCATCACACAGACGGACCCTGACATCTCCCCCGGGACCACCAACCTGGACATCATCGACCTGAAGTTCACCGACTTTGGCACCTACACCTGTGTGGCGGCGCTGAAGGGAGGAGGCATCCCTGAGATCAGCATCGATGTCAACATCTCCTCCACAACTGGTGAGTCTCTGCGCCTCTGAGTGCACCGCCGTGTAACCCCACCCCCACATTGCTATGGTTACTAATACAACCTCTGCTCATGCTGCATTTGGAGACAGTCGAGTACACTGGAAAAAAGGCATGTCTACTATGGGCTAACACTTGAATTCAGAATGTTTAGACTGATTGTTTTGGCGAGATTACATTTTTTACATTTACTAATTGAATTGTCATTGGAATAAGACATTTTGCATCACTTTTGTAAAGCCTCAATATGTAACTTTTAGCCCAAAATGTGTCCTAAATACAATTCATGGTTTACATCAAAATAACTCCTCTGTCTGAATTGAATGTCCCGAAGTATGGCTTTAACCTGAATGTTACATATACTTTACCTTTTATAAAGCATGAAAAAAAGAAATTATGAGAAATAGGAGTTAGCTTTTGGATATTAATTAAGCTGTTTACTTTTTAATAAAACAAAGACAACAGCAAAAATCACAAAAATCTATGAAAAAATAAATGAAATAAAATTCTGAATTCAGCCCATTTTAGCTGCTCAGTTTTTGCAGTGTACATGTATGCACTTGTGGAAATACTTCTTACTGATTGTTCTGAAACCTGCTCTTCTTGTGGTTAGCCTCATAGCCTTAGCGTCAGTACTTCATCACCACCCCTCCCACTGCACTACAATGATTACTAATACACAGCTCTTGTCCATTATTACAGTACATGTATTTGTGGTCATTGACTGGAGAAACACGGCTGCTATGGATTGTTTGTTGCAGTAATAAAGGCTATAATCTGTTATATGTAATTGCCACTTATTCGAATACTAATGGTTTAATGGATTTAGAATATCTACGTAATACAAGGTTTGACCAATTGACGTTGAGCTGGATCAATACTAAACGATGAATGGACCTTAAGTGAATGTAGTGTTCATACCGGGCTGTGATTGGTCAGTTTTGGACAGGTAGAAAGAGTACTGTGGTGATTTATGAAGTTTTATATACAAAAGTTAAGTTTGATTTGTTTTAAAGGTGCATGATGTAACTTTTCTGGTAGAGGATCTCCCACCTGGTTGTCTCCATGTTATTCCTTTGCTTGGGATGTTCCGCTGTACGCCATTAAACTTTTCTATCAATCTATCAATCAATTTCAGGTGATTATATTGCTAAATAATACCTATATAATATAAAACAATCCTCACTGTGCATGCTCTAAACTCTTCACAGATCTGACCTGTAACATGCACCACCTCCTTGTCTCCGTGGCGATAGATACGTTTAAAATCTTACTGTGCAACGTTCCAGGCAAAGCAATGATATCCTCACGGAGAAAACAGGAAAAGTTACACAGTGTAACTTTAAAGTAAGAATTTGAAACTGGGTGTGAAAATAAAGTGATGAAACAAACTGCTCAGTGGCTTTTTGACCAACCTGAATGTTTGTGGTTCGATTCTAGCTCCAACCAGTTAATACTGTTGTTGTGTCCATTGGCAAGACACTTCACTCACATTGCCTAGTATGAATGTGGTGTTGTGTCATCAAGCAGTAGTTTTCAAGTTAGCAGCTACCTTTTACCTTTTGTTCAGTAGAGATTGGCAATTCCAGGTCTGGAATCATCCAAATGATTCAACTGAAGGTGAATGGAGTTTAAAAATACAATGGAGCACTTCCTGTATTACCACATGACATCACAAGTTGGAACAGAGTGTTTTCAGTCTGAAAGAAGAACATAGCGTAAATATGCAGGAGTAAATGAAACAAAACACAACTCCAGGTATGTTTTGGATGAGGAAACAACATTATGACATAGATATAAAAAAAATAGCATAATACGTAACCTTTAAAGCTATTCTGCCTCTCATTAGTAACTTAGAGAATGCTCCATTTTGTCCCTAGAAGTCCTGATTGGGTCTGAACATTTGTCAGTGGAGTGGACCAGAAGTAAATGATAGACTTTTCATGGTAGTGGACTCCTATAATGGACCAGATCATTATTTAGGATGAGGACAAAGCAGTAGCACTTGTAATGGGATGAGATGGCGGTGTTTATGTGTAATCTTGTGTGAGGAGGATCAATGAGCAGTAAATATGTGCTCAGAGCCGGTGTCAGAGCGCGTTACCTCAGCTCCACTCGCTCTGTTCCACTGTGACACCAGAGACAAGAGGACGCTTCACTTTATACAGCCTCATTTCAGAGTTTTATGTGGAGGATTTCACCGCTGATCGTTTGTTAAGAAAATGTTTCATGATATCTTGGGTAATTGTCTGGTCAGTTAAAAAAGAAAAGTTCTACTGAGCTGATTTTTACTCTTAAACACGTCTCTCACACATAGAATTACAATCACAAGCCAGCTATCATTAGCCATCCAAGTTTTTCAGTTAGTCACACTCACCTTTTTTGTTGAAAATCACTTTTACACACTTGACTTTAAGACACGACTGAATCTTGATTAAAAGACGATTAATTGCACAGCCCTGTTATCAAAAGATGTTTGAGGTTTATAGCTGAAGTACACTTGTGGGAGTAAGAGATAACAGAACTAAAACAATATTCCTTTGGGTGATTTTACCTCTATTAATTTATACGTTTAATGCAATACTGCGCAACATTCCAGGCAAAGCAGTCACATCTCATTGGTTTACAGATACTCATTTTGACAGCAGATGTCTAAGTCCAATTAATGAATATATACATCATCAGCATGTTTCTCCATGTGGGTGGGCTTCCTTCAGGCACTCTGGTTTCCCCCATCAACTGAAAACATGCAACATAACTGAACTGCTCCAGTTAAGGTCCTGACCAAGACCAGCTCAAGATCTGGAGAAGGGCGCTTGGGTTCTGTCCCGCAGGAAACCTTACCTTACCTTTAATCTGCTCCTGCTCTCCTGCGGTCATTACCCAAGCTGCACTATGTACCTTTTAGACATATTTACTCTAAACCATCCTGAAGTGCCTCATACGTCTGTGTACTTCAAATACTTCAAGTATCTGCTACAGACATCACGCTTGGCTTTGAGCGCTGTCCCCTCTGTGTTTCCTGCTGATAAGTGACTTAACTCCACCATGTTTACTGCATAAAGTTTATGTTGCACAAACATACTCTATCTCGCGCTCTCTTTTCCTCTTCTTTTCTGCCCCCTTTCTTCTGTCTCTCCCTCTTTCTCTTTTTTGTCATCTCTCTCTTCTTGCTCTCTCTCCTCCTCCTGTCACCCTCCTCCCCTTACTGTCTCTCTCTTCTCGCCCCTTCTGTCTACCTGTCTCATCCCTTCCTCTCCTCTCTCTTTACCTTTACCCTCTCTGTCTCTCTTTCTCACTTTTACTTCTCTTTCTCTCCCTCCTATTTATCTTGTCTTTAATAGTTCTTGCCCTCTCCCTCTCTCATCTTGTTCTTCTTCCTTCTCTATCCCTCCCCCTCTCCTCTCTTACCCTGTCCGCTGCAGCCTTACCATCGCTCACTCCCTTCTCTCTTCCTTTCTCTCTTCCTTTCTCTCCCACTCTTCGTCTTACTACTACTTCTTACTCTCTCTCTTTGCCTCTTTCTCTTCCCAAATCTCACCTCGTCCTCCCCTCCTCTCTCTCTCTTTCTCTCCTTCTCTCTCTTCCTCCCCCTCTCCTCTCCCACACTGCCACACTCGCAGTGCCAATCTAAAAAAGCACCACATCATCCTGGGGCCTGTAATTACGCTCAGATAATCCTTTGATAATCCGTACACCGTGAAGCAGCAGGATCAATCGCACCTGCCAACTCCTCGTCTTCAAATCACACCTGCCAACTCAACTACTTCAAATAGCACCTGCCAATTACACCTGCCAATTCGGCTACGTCCAATAGCACCTGCCAGCTCCACTCCTTCAAACTCTACTCTTTGAAGTTGCACCTACCAATGTTGCAAAAAAAAAAAACAACTCCCAAAATTAGCACCTTCAATTTACACCTGCCCACTTTGCACCTGCCACCTGTGCTTCAAATTGCACCTGCCAACTCTTTCAAATCACACCTGCCAACTCCTGTCAAATTTAAAAAACTGCCAAAATTAGCACCTTCAAATCACACCTGCCAACTAAGCACCTTCAAATTTCACCTGCCAATTCCCCACTGTTAAAATTGCACCTGCCATCTATGCACCTGCCACCTGTGTTTCAGATTACACCTGCCAACCCTACTCGTTCAAATCTCACCTGCCAAACAAAAAAAAAGCCAAAATTAGCACCTTCCAATTTTACCTGCCAATTCTACACCGTTAAAACTGCACCTGTCAACTACGCACCTGCCACCTGTGCTTGAAATTGCAACTTCCAACACTACTCCTTCAAATCACACCTGCCAACTCCTGCCAAATTTAAAAAACTGCCAAAATTAGCACCTTCAAATTTTACCTGATTTTTCTACACCGTTTTTCTCTACTCCTTCAAATTACACCTGTCTTCACCTGCCATTTCCCTTTCTTCAAATGGCACCTGCCAACTCTGCGGCTTTATTAGGGAATGATGTCGTAAGGCTTTTAAAGTGAAGAAGAAATTGTCGATGATAAATTGGACAGAATTCTGTGGATGATTTTACCAGAACTTGAAAATTCTTCACAATTATTTGGTGCTTCCATTAGACTCCCAAAGCACTAGATTTTAAAAGCGTTTCTTGGTTTACCTTTTAAAGATGTCATTCACTTTTGAGGTCTGTAGAGGGAGATGGCGTAAATATGCATTCTTAGTTTAAGTGCACCTGATGATGTCATGTTTTTCTAATTATTACATGGTTTGATGGGAAAATATCTGTCATAGTGTTACATTCCAGGAAGTAGTGCTGGGTTCTAAAAATTCATCTCTCCAAAACTCCATCCAGAAGGCAATGACTGATTTTCGGTTTGTTTGGGCAGTTGTGAATGTGCACCATCTGAGAGAATAATACAAGGTTTTCAAATTTAGACTTTAACTTTGACAAATTATCCACAAGGGAAATGATTTGGACACAGTAACTCACACATCACAATATATTATAATAACAAAGAGTAAAAATATAGATGGTAATAATTAGTGCTGTCAATCGATTAAAATATTTAATCGCGATTAATCTCAAGAATGTTATAGTTAACTCACCATTAGTCACAAATTAATCACACTTTTTTGTCCCATCAATCATCATTTTAATTCTCTTATCAACATAGAAGAGTGGATATCCTTGCTTTGTGCAAATGTGTTTTTATTGCAAACCATAACAACTGTCAGTGAGACACTTTGTGTTTGTGTTCCACTCTGATGTTCCACTTTCATGAAGTGCTCTGCATCAGTGTGAGTGAAGTGCTTCTCTTCTGTCTTCATAAGAGTCAAAACGACTGAAGTTCCCACTGTGGGTGAAATAATGTGCTGTGACCCTGAGGTAGTTCTCATTACAGAGGGACGTCCAGTGTTTGTCTGTACCAACGCCGGTGTACTAGGGGCGCACTGGCGCTGGGACTTTTGGGCTGTGCCGTCCTCAGGCAGGGCTGCCTAGGGTTCTGTGGTCGGTTGGGCCGCGGCGATGGTGTTGTCGCACGGTGCTGTTTGTTTACATCATGAGCAGCGGAGCTGGGCTTTTGGTGGAGAGGGTGGGTCCAGTGGCGTGGGGTGTCTATTGAGTGGTGGGACCGATGTGGGTCCTGCTGCAGTGCGCGCTCCGCCATGGGTTTATGGATGTGGTGGCAGCGTGGGGGAGGGGGGTGCGGATTCGCCGTATGTTTGGAAGTGGACTTTGTTTTGGGTTTCCTCGTGTGAGTGGCACCAGCGTGTGCGCAGGGCTTGTGTGGTGAAGTTGTGCGTGTGCATGTGCTTTGGTCCACCTCTTCCAGCCGGGACTTCTCAGTTTCGTACAAATTGTTTTCCTTTTTGTTTACAGCTGGATCCTGTAGTTTTTCGAAAGTTAAGAGCAGTGGCGCCAGCTTATGAAAAATCTTGCAATAAAAAAATGAACAGTGTTAAAATTGTTTTGCGTTAACTCGTTAATAGTATTTTTGACAACACTAGTAATAATAAATTCAAAATAAGAAACAAAAAGACTGGGGACAAAGGGCCCATATTATGCTATTTTCTGATCTATGTTGTAATGTTTTTTCCTCATCACAAACATACCATGTGTTTTGTTTCATTTACACATGTTTAACACAAACCCTGAATATTTAGTTCTTCTCTCAAAAAGAAAACACTTTTTTTTGTCATGTGATATTACATGAAGTGCTCCACAATGTTTTTAAACCTCCATACACCTTCACTAGAATCATTTGAATGATTTCAACCCTGGAATTTCCAATCTCTACTGAACAAAAGGTAACTGTGGACTTACGTGACATCACAAGGTGGAACAGAGTATTTTGAGCTTTGAAGATGCAGACAAACTAATAATAAAGTGTCAAAAAAGTCAAAAATATGTGGACGAAACAAAACACAACTCCAGGTCTGTTTTTGAGGAGGTAACAACATTATAACATGTTTTAAAGCTCACAAGATTCAATTTTGTGTAATATATGACCTTTAAATAAGACATAATAAGAAATATAGCAACATAATAATACAAATATCTCTCTCACTTATATACGAGAGGTGGATAAGGAGAAATAGTGCAAAGTTGAAATAGTGACTGACACTTTGTTCCCCAATCAAACCAAGTCCTCTTAAATCTGTATTGTGGATGCGTCCTCAGCTTCCATTATTTCACACTGAGCAGAATGCATTCACATTTCCCTATTCCCAACACAGATTGGGAACAAGCTTAATTTGTAATAGTGCTTGTGGCTTTGGTTTTCCCAGTCTAATGGCAGCCTTAGAAGCATTTTGAAAAGGAAAGAGCCCCTCCAAGTGTCTCTTTAAAAACACTGCCTTGTTCCGAGCTCCCGCTGTGCAGTCTGGATGGGCCCAGACAATGATCCCTCACATGTTTGCTCTCATTTTGTCATGAATTTTGAGTTTGTTTTTTGTTTTTTTTGTTGTTTTGTTTTTTGTTACCTCCAGTAGTGTTTTAAGGTAGAGTGAGCGTGTTTTGTTCTAGCGCGAAGGCTGCTTAAAGGAAGAACAATTACTGGTTTTAATAGAAGTGTTTAGAGGAGATTACACTGCAGGTTTCCCATTGCTCCACACTAAGAAGGTGCTTACGGAGCAGCGGAGCCCAAAGTCTGCTCTCCTCTTTCAGGTTTTATGCCTCAAGTCTGTTGGTGGCATTTATAAAACAGAAGAATATATTTGTCTCTTTTGTCTCTTTTAACTTTTAATAACTGCAGATTCTCAAAGCTTTTTATGATTTTGGAAAGCTTTTGTTAAGAATCATTTGATGTGTTATTTAGAAAGCGTGGATTTGTTAACCCAAGGACAGACTGCCAGGCGTGTTAGGTTAGTACTAGGACAAAGTAGAAAAGAATGAATGTTAATTATGGATATGTTAAGTCCATATTTGGCAATGAATCACATTTAGCTGGAATGTTCCAAAGTATGGCATTAAATGGTTTATATTTTACCAAAATTGACTTTTGTGAGCTTTATGCCATGTTATAATGTTGTTACCTCATCAAAAACATGCCTGGAGTTGTGTTTTGTTTCAACCACACTTTATTATTTGTCTGTCTACATCTCCAAAACTCAAAATGCTCTGTTCCACCTTGTGATGTCATGTAGCAGTAGTTTTCAAGATAACAGCTACTAGTTCACTAGCGATCGGCAATTCCAGGGCTGAAATGATCCAAATGACTCTAGTGAAGGTGTATGGTTTAAAAACACAGTGGAGCACTTCCTGTATTACCACATGACATCACAAGATGGAAGACAGTGTTTTCAGTTTGAGAGAACATTGGATATGGTTCTAACATGGCTTAAAGCTTCAATTAAAGATTCAATTTTAAGGACTATAGGACCTTTAATTGCTTGTCTCTATAAAGATGCCATTGCTGTGGCTGGAATGTTCCACAGTATGGTATTAAACGTATTTTGCATTCATACAATTACCGGTATTGTATTTCTAAACACACCATGAAACGTATGCGTTCGTAATTTTAAAGTTGTACTATGTAACTTTTCCGGTGGAGGGTCTGCCACCTGCTTCCTGTATCCAATGAAATGTTAAATGTTATTTTTTGCATCAGATGTTACACTGTATGGCATTAAACAAGGCCACAGCCAGTTTATAAGTCAGGTCTGTGGAGGGTCAAACCCACTTACAGCAAGAATGCATGTTTTTGAAGGTATATTTCAACTTCATAAATGCAAGATAGTTTAATGCCACACTGTGGAACACTCCAGGCAAAGCATTAATATCTTGGAGGCAAGCAGGTAGCAGAAACGTTAACAGAAAAGTTACATATTTTAACTTTATTTATTTATTTTTTCACATAACACTTTGAGTTTGTGTAGCGTATCAGTCGTGCTCTTAAACTCCACAAAACATTACCCCCTCCATACAGTCCATTTGCAGCAACAGCAACTTTAAAGCTTTAATATGAGACATTAAACATACCATAAAATCCCCAGCCGCTCATCCATTAACCCTTTCATTACCTCCTCTGTGTTTACAGTGTTGTGTTTCTCTGGTATCTGATCGCTGCAGTCTTTTCATGGATCTGACTTGTAAATGTCAGCCCCCCCGCTCCAGTGGGATGTTGCACAGATAAAGAGTTATTACAAACACGTTCTGACATTTAAATACAATTTCAGCTCTGATCCACAAAGCAGATTCAGCCCCACGGCTATTTCGGATGGATAATTACTATGGATATTAGCACAGGTTGCCAGAAGTGGGTAGGATCACATTATTGCCTACTTTTATTACTACTTCTACTTATGTTTTGAAATAACTGTAGTTTTTCATATTTAAAGGTCCTATTACACAAAATTGCCTCTTGTGAGCTTTAAGCCAAGTTATAATAAAAAAAAAAAAAGTGTTTTGTTTCATTGACATGTTTGATTAATCTTTTATTATTAGTCTGTCTACATCTCCAAAGCATTAAATGGCATTAAACTTATTTATCAAATATTTATTCAATTGCATGTGTTTTTATTGCTGAAAAATACACTGGAAAAGGACGGGCTTGCCTTTTAACAGATCTGATAGATAACTTGGCCTGGTAGCATTCTTGTCTCCATGGAAATAGAAAAGTTGCATCCTCTGGAACATTCAGGAAAAGCAATAAAATATGTATTATGAAGACAAGCAGGTAGCAGACACTCCACCTTAAAAGTTTAATATTTTACACCTTTAATATTTTAATAAAATACATTTTGCAGTACTCATACATCTGTGTTAACTAATGTAGGCCTGATAGGTGATAATAGAAATGTATTATTTTGGAAACCACTGTAATCCCTCTTTTTTTCTCCTCTGTAGCAGCAGGAGCTCATTTTGTTTGTTGCTAATGTGTTGAAAAGTTTTTGATCAAATTGAACGAATCCCAGTTGCACTCCACATTGATCAGTGTCCGTCCTCTCACCTGAGCCTCAAACTCAAACTCTGCCTCCACTGCCGTTAATGAATGAAGTAAATCAATTAGACGCTGTCCTGATTGAAAAATGAGCTGTGCAGATAATCACAGCGTCCAGGTGGAGGGGGCTGGGGTTTGTGAGTGAAGGTTTCAGCTCATCTCTGCTTCTTTTCTCAGCATCATCAGTGTTGTACAGGGAATTTATGGAATACTGAGGGGCTTGGTTTTTCACAAACACTAGTCCAGTTTTAGTCCTGGTTTAAAGCTTGTTTGGACATTTGGTTTAGATATTGTTTATTCTTAGTTCTGGTTTAATCACGGTTTAGAGCTGGTTTAGAGCTGGTTTAGATCTGGTTTAGACCTGGTTTAGACCTGGTTTAGTCCTGGCTTAGTCCTGGTTTAGTCCTGATTTAGTCCTGGTATAGACCTGCTTTAGACCTGGTTTGGACCTGGTTTACTTCTGGTTTAGAGCTCAGTTAGAGTTGGTTTAGTCCTGGTTTAGATCTTGTTTGGACATGGTTTAATCCTGGTTTAGATACTGTTCATTGTTAGACATGGTCTAGTCCTGGTTTAGACCTGGTTTAGACCTGGTTTAGTCCTGGTTTAGTCCTAGTTTAGACCTGCTTTAGACCTGGCTTTAGTTCTGGTTTAGTTCAGGTTAAGAGCTGGTTTAGTCCTGGTTAAGTCCTGGTTTAGACCTGGTTTAATCCTGGTTTAGATCTTGTTTGGACATGGATTAATCCCAGTTTAGATATTGTTCATTCTTAGATCTGGTTTAGTCCCGGTTTAGTCCTAGTTTAGACCTGGTTTGGACAGCTAGCTTGTAACTGTAATGTTATTTGAGAGAGACTTGTTTAACAGCACAAAATCAGCTCACCTGTTGTATTTCCAACTAAGTCACCTCTTTCTGGTCAGACTGCGTTAAAATAAAGCTCAGATTAAAGTCTAACTTGAATAACAGAGTTTCAGACAGAGCAGTGCCTCTAGTTAGCTTCAAGTATGAAAATGAATGTCCTGAGAAGTGGTTGTTTGAAAGACAAAGGTACCTGGCTGTGATTGGCTGGCAGTAAAAAAATGACAGGAAGCTGGAAAGACGAGAAAATCTAATCTCCATGTTTGAATTTGCTTTTAATCTTTTCCTTTCTTAAACCCAGATTTTTTTTTGTTTGACTTGTATTGTAATGATTCTGAATAATCACGACTCCCTCTGGTAAATTTCTGGCTCACAGCTATTTCAATCTCTGCGCTCTGTTCCGGCTAATGGGCTCAAAAGTGACATTGTGGAGTATATAATAAAGCGGATGATTTAGAATGCTTTAAAATCCCCATATTGCGCTTTTTTTTTTTCCCTTTTTTTTTTAAATCTATGTTATAATGTTTCCTCATCACAACCAGACCTGGAGTTGTGTTTTGTTTCATTCACACATGTTTAATGCACAAATCCTGCATATTTAGGCTGGATTAATTCAGCCCTGGAATCTCTACTGAACAAAAGGTAAAATGTAGCTGTTCACTTGAAAACTACCGCTTCATGACATCACAAGGTGGAACAGAGTATTTTGAGCTTTGGAGATGTAGACAGACTAATAATAAAGTGTTACTCAAACATGTGTGAATGAAACAAAACACAACTCCAGGTTTGTCTTTGAGGAGGTAACCTGATTCAAACATGACTAAAAGCTCACAGGAGTCAATATCGCGTAATATACATAGACCATATATATGAATGGCCGTCGCGTTCCAAACAGGAAGTGTGCCAGGGGCTCTTCCAGCTCCTTTAAACCCTTGCTCCAGTTGACTTACATTGGAATATTGTCGTCTCTCTGTGACTGCGGCAGTGAGCCTCGTCATTTTGGTCTTAAAAAGTTTCTTATTAAGCCGCTCAACATGATCCTGAATTTTTCATTTCACTAGTTTGTCCCTAAATCAAGATATGAACATAAATAACGGACCAATCAGATGCCTTCATTCCCCATTCCCGCTAGCGTTAGCAACAGATTTAATTAACAGCTAGTGCATTTCGTTGCTAAGTAAGCCCCCTTCCTGGTGAGAAGGGCGGGCACATTTAACAACCTCTATCACGATTGGCTCGTGTGGTTGTTTTGATACTTGCAGTTGGATTTCCAAATATTGAGTCTGGCTCCAGATTCGCTCCTGTAACCGTTTGCACCGGGAGCTTCATTTGAGTAGAGCTGAACGCTATTGGTGACGTCACAGTCTTAGTCCACTTTTTTATACAGTCTATGGTAATATAGGACCTAATATAGGACCTTTAATAATCCTATAGGGATATGAGAATGTTGTAATGTCAGTTGACCACAACCTATTACACAGGTATGTATTACATATAATCCAACACAAGACACTATACAGCTGAGAGAGCACTGAAGGGATGGACAGATCACATCAGGGAGGAGAGGAAAAGAGAGAGAGAGAGAGACATAGGAGGAGAAAGGAGAGGTGGAGAGAGGAGGGCAGTTGTAGTAGTAGTAACAGAAGTAGTCATAGTAGTTGTAGTAATAGTGATAGTAGTAGAAGATGGAGGAGAGGAGTATAGAAGGAAAAGGAGAGAAGGAGAGGGGATAAGAGGGGAGAGATGTGGGTGGCTGGTGGGAAGAAGAGACGAAGGTGTGAGGAGAGAGAGAGAGAGAATAGAGAGGACAGGGGAGAGGGGGAAGGCGGAGAGAAGACGGGAGAGAGGAGGAGATAGAGAAGGGGAGAAAGATGATATAGAGATTAGGGAGAGAGGAGCATAGGAGAGAAGAGAGAAGGAAAAGGGAATGGAGAGAGGAGTGGAGAGAGGAGAAGAGCCAACAAGAGGGGATAGGGAAGACGAGAGGAGGGGAAGGAGGGAAGGAGAGGTGAGAAGGAGTGAGTAGAAAGAGAGGAGATCAGAGGGAGGGAGAGAAGACAGAGAGACAAAAGACGGAGGAACAAAGAGATGGATGAAAGGGGAGAGAGGAGGGAGAGGAGAGAGGAAGAGGGGTGGAGAAGGAGAGAGAAGAGAACAGCGAGAAGAAAGTAGAGGAGCCGAAAGAGGAACAGAGGAGGAGAGAAGGGAGGGAAGATAGAGGAGGAAAGAGGAGGAGCATTCCCACAGTGCAGTAAAGAGCCAGCTTGTGTCCAGAGGCAGACCTGATGCTAACAGCTGTCCCACAGCTGGAGAGGTGTCCTGACAAATGTGGAGTCTGTCAGCAGAGGAGCCAACGTCACGGCAACAGTCACTGAGCGCCCAATCAGCACCTGGCAACCACTTCAGCACAACACCTGGGATCTGCTACTACGCCTGCAGGAATATACGCTGATACTTTTTCTGTTCAAAGATGAATACTTTTGAGTCATTTTAAAGTAACTATGTCAAATTGCTGCTTCGGGATGGTTAAAAGTGGTTTGATTTATTAATTTAAACAACAGAAAATATCACTTAATGACATCGCAAGCTTTTTGAGCTCTGGGCTAAATATGCACAAGTTCTGATTACTTCTGCATATGAAACAAAACTCAGTACTCAATGGTTTTAGTTGTACTGGAGTAAAACTATTTTCAGTCATTGAGTTCACCTTTTTTAATTGTGCAGTTTTGGTGTACTTTATAGTTTAAATCAATTGAATCCTTTTCTTGTGTATATTTTTGTGTTTAATTTGAAACTAGACAGGGACTACACCAGGATTAGAACAGTGGTCTATATTTGGACTGAGTCTTGTTGATATTATGAAGATCTGGAGGTTCTGTTTGGAGTTGGAGATGAAGAGAGACTAATAATAAAGGATTACCGTACTACTATAAGATGCTACTTTTTTCTCACACTTTGAACCTTGCGGCTTATAAAACGATGCGGCTTATGTACGTATTATTTGTTAAATACGGTATATAAGGATTATTGTTTGATTAACACAGCGAATGCGCGCAGCCTGAGTGCAGAAGACGCCGCTGTCTGTGCAGACACTGACCACGTGAGGACAGACAGGACCAGGACAGAGGCTCTTTCTGCAGGACACATGCGCAGTAAAGTGCAAAGTGACGTCTGACAATCCCTCTATAGATTTTTACAGGCAGATGTTAGCTTGATTGTGTTTTTGAATTGTTATTTTGCGCTTCATGGACACACCCTCCTCATGGAAAATACGAAAAAACGCATATAATGCAGCTTTTAAGTTAAAGGCAATTGATCTGTGAAAGAAGGAAATAGAGCAGCTGCACATAAGCCTGGCATTAATGAGCCGATGGTGAGACGTTGGCGACAGCATGACGAACTGCAAAAAGATGACAAAAGCTTTCAGAGGCAATAAAAGCAGGTGTACCGAACTTGAAAACGTTCTTGAAGACTGGGTGAACACTCAGAGAGCAGACGACCGAGGTGTTTCCACCGTGCAAATCCGACTGAAAGCTAAAACAATTGCCACCGACATGACGATTGAAGATTTTAGAGGTGGACCATCGTGGTGTCTCGTCGTGGTGATTTATGAGATGAAAAGGTCTGTCCATCAGGGCACGGACTACTCTGTGTCAGCAACTCCCACCCAGCTACGAGGAAAAAGTTATAAACTTCCGCAACAAAAGACTGATAAAGTGTGTGACGAGGACATTCTGAGGCTGTTCAATTCCAACACTGAAGACGACGACTTCAGTGGTTTCAGTGCACAGGAGGAAGATGAAGATAGCGATCAGTGACTTTTCTGACGGGTGAAAATACCTAGAGTAAACAAGTGTGGAGAGTTCATGAATTAATTATGTTTGTTTTAGCCACTTCTCCTACACACCACCATCACATTTCCATGACACTGAGTTCAGGGGTTAAGCCTTAAAATTAAACTTTAAACTTTATTTTCAGACTTCCAGAGGCTATAAGCTGGCCGTTTTACTGTAGTTTTACTGCCGTGTTACTGCCGTGTTGCAGGCACTTTTCGGAGAAAGCATGTACCGGTATTTATTTATGGTGATTAAACATTTTTAAAAAAATCTTTCTACAATGTGGACACCCGCGGCTTTTAGTCAGGCACGGCTTATCTATGTATAAATCTTTTTTTCTGATAAAATTTGGTTGATGCGGCTTATTTGCAGGTGCGCTCAATAGTCCGAAAATTACGGTACTCGAACAGAACATAACTCCTGGTATGTTTTTGATGAAGTAACAACATTATAGCATGCCTTAAAGCTTACAAGAGTCAATTTTGTCTAATAGAAGACCTTTAAATAAGAATCAATTACAGCTCTTGCTTTCTCTCTTTTCACTTGCACATGAATTCCCAGGCCTCCAGGCTTTAACACATTGTACCTTTTGTGTGAGTTACCAGGGGAGCACTGGAGCCTGGGAGGGCGTCTGTAAATGGTGTTAATAAGGTTTATGCCAGAGCGTTTTATGCCGCTTTATGTATATGGTTTAGAGAGAGGTGCATCATGGGAAATCTGCTTGTGTAGAGCTGGGGACAGATCTGAGGAGCAGAGGAAGAGGTTAATGGCTCCAGGGTGAGCTAAGGGCGTATATACTTTTATAGACTCTCACAGTCTGGTAATGTTAAAAGGTGTTTTGTTTTACCTGGTTAAACTGTCCCAGTGCTATAGAAAGGAAATCATTAAAGGGTCCAATTTACTCTGTTTTCTGATCTATGTAATGATCTTGTTTCCTCATCACAACCAGACCTGGAGTTATGTTTTGTTTCATTCACACATGTTTAACACACAAATCCTGTGGTTTTTGTGATGTCATGTGGTTATACAGGAAGTGCTCCACTGTGTTTTTCAACTCCATACTCCTTCACTAGAATCATTTGGTTGATTTCAGACCTAAAATTTCCCATCTCTACTGAACTGAAGGTAAAGGTAGTTGTTAACTTGAAAACATTTTCACTAGTCTGTCTAGTGTAGTGAAAAATGGATTTTACTCAAACACCTCTGTCTGGCTTTTCTCTCTCACACCATTTCTCTCTCTCTCTCTTAATTATGGCTTTTGATGTTATTTCATGTGGCTAGAATGAAGTAAATGCAGTAAATGCCTTAGAAAAGTCTCCCTCCCTCTCATCCCGCTCTCTCTGTCTGTCTGCCCCTCCTCTCCCTCTCTCTCTTCACCTCCCCACTCTTTGTCTGTTTGTCCCTCTTTCTCTCTCTCTCTCTCCCCATCTCTCCTTCCCTCTCTGTCTGTCTCTCTCTCTTCTCTTTCGCACTCTCTCTGCCTCCCTCTCTCTCTTTCTCTCTCACCCTCTTCCTCTCTCTGTCTTTTTTTCTCTCTCTCTCTCTTAGACACACACACGCACACACACGCATGCACGCACGCACACACACACACACACACACACACACACACACACACACACACACACACACACACACACACACACACACACACTAGAGCAGCTCTGTCCCCGGGGCCCAAGTCCCAGAATCACATTGTGACCACCTCACTGGTCTCAAGCTGCCTTTGCCTTCTCTATCTCTCTATCCCTCTCTCCCTCCTTCCCCTATCTTTCTTCCTTCAGTTATCTCCCTTATACCTCTCTCTATCAACCCCCACACAAACTACCCCTTTCAACCTCCATCTTTCTCCTTATACGTGCCTCTGTCCATTCCTCTCCCTTTTCTTTCTCTGCTCCACTGTCTATCTTCCCCTACTCTCTCTTTATCTCTCCTTCTGTCCCTCTCTCCATTTTCTTTCACTTCCTCTCCCCTTATTCTCTTCTCTATCTCCCTTCCTCTTCCCACTCTCTCTCTTTCTACCCCTCTCTATACTCCCTCCCTTCTCTCTTTCTCTCCACCCTCTCTTCCTCCCCCTCTGCACCCTTTTTCCTTCTCTCTCTACCCCCCTCAACATTTTTTCTCACCCTCTCCTTTTATTTCTCAACTATATCTCTCTTTATCTTCCCACTCTGTCTCTTTTTGCCCCCTGTCTTTCCACCTCTCAGTCACTCCCTTCCTTTTTTCTCTGTCTCCACCCTTCTTTCCTCCCCTTCTACTCCCTCTCTCCTCCGCACTCGGGTTGAGACTCTGCTGCAGTTGCAATAGTTCAAGTGGGATGAGTTGCCATGGAGACGATGGAGTGATGTCAAAGCACTTGTCCTAAAATAAGGGGGAGTTTACTCTGAGAAGGACGTGAGTGTCTTCACCGCCATCTTTAACTGTCCGATGTTACGCAGTAGTTACACTTATGGTATTTGATTTGATTCATAGCTTAAATACTCACTATGTAACTTCTCTGGTTGAGGGACTGCCACCTGTTTGTCTCCATGGAGATGTACTGCTTTGCCTGGAATATTCCACAGTTTGGGGTTAAATTTACTGCATAAAAGTACACTGAGTAGCACTGCGTGGGAACATGCATATTTCAAATAGCTGCTGATTTTCAGATAAGTTTTCAAAATCCATAGGAAGGACTAAATGTATCTTAAAGTGAACCTGTTATTACACATAGGATTACATACAAATGCAGAAAAAAAAACAAAAAAAAAAACAAGCCACTGATGCCAGCGGACTTGTTTCTTTTATTTCTTTATTTAGAATAATATTGAGATTTTAAAATGTCCAAAATATAAGCCAATGATCCACAGGTGTCATAGATTACAAGTATAGAACAAACACAGGCACAATGTCTTCTTGAAGTTATACTGAAATTTACAAATTCACTTTTTGCTTTTCAAAAGGTAATTTTAAAATTTTATAAATTCATATTTTCACACAAATTTAATGCATTGAGGATACACCGTGAATGACACAATGACTGGAGCAGTGCCAAACATCAGCTACATTTTCAATATCGGACAGATACCGATATTTGTTGAAATCCTCCGATATTACTAAACCTTCTCTACTCTGCACATTGTGAGCTTTTAGTCATGTTAGAATGTTGTTACCTCCTCAGAAACATACCTGGAGTTGTGTTTTGTTTCATCCACACATGCTTGAGTAATCCTGCATTATTATTATTATTAATTATTAGACTGTCTACATCTCTAAAGCTCAAAATTCTCTGTTCCACATTGTGATGTCATGAGGTGGTAGTTTTCAAGTTAACAGCTCCTTTTACCTTTTGTTCAATCAAATCAAGATCAAAGATCAAAAGATCGTCAATTCCAAGTCTGAAGTGAAGGTGTATAAAGTTTAAAAGCACAGTGGTAATACACTTCCTGTGGTAACACAATGTTTTCTGTTAGAGAGAAAAACACAACCTAAACATGAAGGTTTGTGTGTTAAACATGTGTGAATGAAACAAAACACAACTCCAGGTCTGTTTGTGACGAGGAAACAACATTAGAACATAGATCAGAAAATATGGGCCCTTGAAAAATCACACACACACACACACACACACACATATATATGCCTGTTTGCGGTGAGCTTATACTCTTTGTATACTGTTTTTTTCTGTTACTTCCTCTTCTTCCTCGCGCTCTGAGTCGTCCTCTTGTTGTGAAAAGCACTAACCGTTGGATTGTGTGAGGCTAATTTCACTGCAGAGCTTTGTTCCAGACAGAATCACAGCAAGAAGCAATTACAGACACAGAGTGGAAATATGCATTCATTTAAAGGCCCTGTTTTATGCCAAATCATTTTCAGCCTTGTTATGCAGCTTCCTCTAGAAAAACATACTTGGGATAGTGTTTTCTTTTTATTTACTTGATTCACTTGAGATGACATTTAAGTTCCTATATTACGCAAAACTGACTCTTGAGAGCTGTATGCCATGTTAAAATGGAGTTGTGTTTTGTTTCATTCAGACATGTTTGAGTAACACTTTATTATTAGTCTGTCTACATCTCCAAAGCTCAAAATACTCTGTTCCACCTTGTGATGTCATGAAGATGTAGTTTTCAAGTTAACAGCTACATTTTATCTTTTGTCCTGTAAAGCTGGGTAATTCCAGAGGTGAAATTATCCATTGGTATGTTTGTGATGATGAAACAACATAATAACATAAATCAGAATCAGAGTATTATGGACCCTTTAAAGGTACGAAACAGTTTGCAGTGGTCCAAAGTTATTCCTCGCTCACCTTTTTGCATTCTGAGCATCATAATTATTCACCCTGATGAGTTTTTAAATGCTTTTTACAACAGTCAGAGGCCTGGGTGGCGTTTTGCCATCATGGTAATGCTAACCACTAGTAAGTTAACATGTACTTCCTGATTATTGGACAATAAAAAGCTTTCTAATTAGATGTAGATAGCAAGTGGACTTATTTTGAAGTTGTTGTTTTTTGTTTTTTTTGTTTTTTTAAGTGGTATTCCAAAATGAATCTTTTAAATAACTTTGAGAAGCAATTTAAAGGTGCACTGTGTTGCTTTTCTGATGAATGGCCTGCCATGTGCTTGCTTCCATGGAGATGTTATTTCACATTGTGGCATTAATTTAGTGCTATAACATTGAGGAAATCCAGGCAGAGCAACAACATCTCCATGGAGACAAGCAGATTGTAGATGCTATGCCAGAAAAGTTACACACACTTTAATCAAAAATATTTGACTAAACCCAACTATTGATATTTTACTGTGAGATCATGCTGGGGGTGTTCTACATGTATGTGTTTGAATGCTCAGAAGTTACCATGGTGACAGAATGCACACATTCGCAAACACAGCCAAAAAGTTTTAAGATCATCTGAAAACTCAAGAATGGATTTCAACATCAGATTTTCAGGAGCCTGTGATTCATTTCAGTGTTCATGGTCCTGTTTAGATGTTCCATTTTCAACAAAAATGGTGAGACAGACTGACAGAAAAACTGTTGGCTCATGCAAACTAGTGACTGTAATCACATCAGTCAGATCGCGCTCAACTAAAGATTAAAGTCTAATTGGAGTAACAGAGCTTCAGACAGAGCAATGCTTACAGGTAGCGTCATAACCCCAGGCAATGTGATGACATCAGCTGCAAAGTATCAATTCTAGGCTTGAAATATGATATAATCTAAAACCTTGTCATTGTTTATACTTTGTTCATAAGTTAGAAATGTAAAAACTCTACTGACTGACTGATTTTGGCTCCTTCCTCACAGAGACGGTGCAGATTCGCTGGGGTTTGTTTGCGTGGCTCTGCTCAGACAATGGCAGCTGATGACGGCCAGCCTTTTGCACCTGTCAAACCCGAGCACCATGCCTGTGTAATTGGTCCCGTAATCTGAGGGGAGTGAAGAGGCAGGTGGAATGATGGGCGATGGGGAGAGGGACTACATCCAGGGACTATATACTCGCTAATTGGAGCTCCATGTTGTTTTCAGACTTTAAAATATGATGATGTTACAGATACAGAATGAACATTATAAATTCAGCTCATACTTAGTACGTTTTGGTCAGTGCTGGAACGTAACAAAGTAAGTATTTAAGTAATTAGTATTGTAATTTTTAGGTATCTCTTTACTTCAGTTAATTTTACAGTGGATATTTTATGTTTACTGCACTACATTTGAGAGCAGGTATCTGTACTTTCTACTCGCTACTACATTTCTGAACATCCTGACTAAAGTTTTTGAGTTCAAGCTTCGACTTTGAGCAAAGAAAAAAACAAACAAACACCTAATTCATGAGAGAACTTTTTAGGAAATTGATTTGAGTTGTAACTCTTGACCAAAAAGTAGATTTTTTCATTTGTACTTTTAATGGGCGGCAGTAGCTCAGTTAAGAGAGTTTGTCCACTGATCCGAAGGTTGGCAGTTCAAATCCCGTGCTCGACATAAACATCACCGGTTGAGCGGTCAGAACCACTGACCCACAGGTTGGCGGTATGATTCCAGCTCCAGCCACAGATGAATGCTGTTGTTGTGTCCTTGGGCAAGACACTTAACCCACCTCGCCCCTAGTGTCTGTGTACACTGGTGTATGAGTGTGTGTGTGAATGGGTGAGTGGTTCCTTGTTGTAAAGCGCTTTGACTGTGGAAGGTGGAAAAGTGCTGTATAAAAATGTGAGAATTTACTTTAAAGTAAATATTAACATTTTCAGGAGCCTGTGATCAGTACGAGCAAATTGTGTTAAAACAAAGCTTCAACAGCTTCAGATAGAGCAGTGCTTACAGTTAGCATCACACCCCCTGGGAATGTTAACAACATCAGCTGCAAAGTATCAATAATAAAATCATAACAGTAGTTTACACATTACCGTGACAACCAGCGCCAAGTCATTACTGGCGTCTTTTTGGAGCTAACTATCGCACTAATTATCCATGTTGTAATTAACAATATCCTTTTCTCAGATGGGCCTGGAGCCAGTCTCCTGTTCATAAGAATTGTCTAAAAAGTCAAATCCTCATTGTTTATTTTAAAGGGCCCACGTTACTCGAGTTTCAGATCTACAGTATGTTATAATATTCAAAAACAGACCTGGAGTTCCGTTTTGTTTCATTCACAAATCCTGCATATTTACGCTGAGTTCTTCTCTCAAACAGAAAACACCTAGATCCACCTTGTGATGTCATGTGGTAATACAGGAAGTGCTCCACTGTGTTTTTAAACTCCATACACCTTCACTAGAATCATGTGGATAATTTCAGCTCCAGAATTGCCGCTCTCTACTGAACTAAAGCTAAAAAGGAGCTGTTACCTTGAAAACAGCCACTTCATGACATCACAAGGTGGAACTGAGCATTTTGAGCTTTGGAGATGTAGACGGACTAATAATGCAGGGGTACTCAGACATGTGTGAATTAAACAGAACACAACTCCAGGGATGTTTTAATGAGGGACCAACATTATAACATGACGTAAAGGTCACCAGAATCCATTCGGTGTAATATAGGACCTTTAATGAAATGGTCCATTGTCCTGCTATTGCTAATATTCATGTGACATTTAAACAGAGTACTATCTTGTGTTGTATTAGTGCTTTTGTTGGATTGAAATAGCTTGATTATGGACTTATATAGTCAGGAGGAGGATCCGCCACCTAGCTCTACTATATCAGGTATCGATCAATACAAGATAGAGGGAACAATCATTTTTAGGGGGTCAGTATTTATCGTGTGTACATTTTCTTTGTACTACTGAGAAATTTGTTGTTATTTTTTGGTTATGTGATAAGTTTTGAGCTGCAAAAGGTTGAATTAATAACTTCTATGGCTCATGGAAAGTGTTTTATCTATTCACTTATTTATTTATTTATTACGGTATGTGGTTTTAATCGCTTTTTCAGGAATGTTCCACATACTATACCTTGTTAAACATACATTTGTACTGTGAGTGGACTCGCCTCTCCTCGGATGTGACCTGTAACTTGATATGGTGGTGTCATCTGCTTATCTCCATTCAAGGCAAAGCAATAACATCTCCATGGAAACGAGGAAGTGGCTTACCTTCCATTCGAAAAGTTACATAGAGACCTTTAAATTTTTAACTTCAACTTTTCTATTGCAATTTTTGTTTCATTCACACATGTTTGAGTAATCATTTATTATTAGTCTGTCTACATCTCTAAAGCTCAAAATGCTCTGCTCCACCTTGTGATGTCATGAAGCGATGTCATGTCTTCTGCCTTTAGTTCAATAGAGTTTGTCAATTCCAAGGCTGAAATGATCCAATTCTTTAAACCTTTTTTATTGCTAATTACTTTGGCAACGGCGTAGATTCTTATGGATGTCTCACAGTCTCGAGCTCTCGTCTGGACCCAGAGGAGGGCCGGAGATCCGAGAAGTGGAGAGGCTTGACTTTGCTGTGGCTGCTTTAAAACAGTTGGTGAATCTCAATGAGCAAAATGCATGAGAGTCAAATGAGCGCTCGCTATTGTTTCCGCCAAGACCATTTTTACAGCCAAAATAATAGATCTGCGGGATTTTAGCTAGCTAGGTGCTGCCAGGTTTCATTACCACATGCTAATGCTACGGCGCGTTCAGACCTCCTCCACAGCCAACCACCCTGGCAGATGTAAACGCAAAAGACGAAGTGAGTTTTTTTTTTTCTTTTATTTATTTTTTTCGGAAAGCCAAGGCGTCGTGGTATTGACTGGAGCAGCTTGGCCCATGTTTAATTCACAGTCAGGTTTAAATGGATGTTTCCCGGCAAACAGGGGCAGGCACAGATGGTCATTAAGCTGTGGGTTTATCAGAATGTTTTTAAGTGTAAAAGCAGGCTTCGGTTCGAGCTGTTAACACTCTCCAGGAAAAAAAATATATATGAAAAATGCCAGATTTTTTTGTTATATGTGTGTGTGTTTGTAGCAAATTGTGCAAAGCTTTTGAACTGTTGCGTTTTGATTCTGAACAGTATTTTCTAAGATAAAAGTAGACCGTAATTTGGTCAACAAGACGTGATTATTCCATTATCTTAGATTTCATGTTTGGGTATTTTAGTGAAAGTACAAATGTAAAAAATGTACATGGTTATTTTGTGAAGTTTTATATATGGAAAATAGTCCTCTGCATTTGACCCCTTTTTTCTTCAATACCAGTGGGTTTATATATCAATTACGATTATTTCGAGTAGCACAAAATAACCCAAAATATTGAAATAGACTTTTGGTTTTGCATAGTAGTCAGATTAACGAGCTCATAGTATGGAAAATTGACTCTTGTGAGCTTTAAGCCATGTTAGAATATTGTTACCTCCTTAAACATACCTGGAATTGTGTTTTGTTTCATTCGCACGTTTGGATTATTAGTCTGTCTACATCTCCAAAGCTCAAATGCTCTGTTTCACCTTGTGATGTCATGAAGTTGTAGTTTTTAAGTTAACAGCTACATTTTACCTTTTATTCTGTAGAGATTGACAATTCCAGAACTGAAATTATCCAGATGATTTGTGTGAAAGTGTACGGAGTGTTTTCAGTTTGACAGAAGAACTCATCTTAAATATGCAGTGCAAAAGGAGAAATTTAATTTGTCAACAGAGTTTATTTGGTCGAATACGTTTCGCAGCTCATCCAAGCTGCTTCTTCAGTTCAGTTCTTAAATATGCAGTATTTGTATGTCCAACATGTATGGAACCCCAGGTATGTTTTTAATGAGAAAACATTATAACAGAACAAAAAAAACAGCACAATATGAGCTCTTTCAACCAAATAGAGTTGAACTAAAGCTGAAGTTACCTACAATATAACTTTAAGAACTAGAATCCCCATTGGGAATATGCCTACCCCTCTATATTCTCCAAAAGCAGGTCAGGTAAGCGTGCGTGCGGACTGCTTGGATTGCCTGAGATTTCGTCAGTGATGGTGTGAATGCATGGCTCCTGTGTGTGAGTGTGAGCAGAGTGACAGTCCCAGACCTGAGGGAGCCTGTTACATCACCAGCTCAGGCTCTGGACCTGCTCCTCAAACGCCTTCAGAAACCCATGACAATACGCCAATGTACTCTGGAAATCAGGGCTTGCTTTTGCCAAATTTGATAATTAACAAATTTCACGAGAAGCTGCCTGTTCTAATCTGTAAGACTCACTGCAATGCAAAAAATGAAAATCAATGGCTAACTTTGGTCCAGTTTATGTCCAGTTTTTCATGTTTGTACAGTTGACAAGTTCAATTTTCTTTTGCAATGGAACGTACCTGGATGACTGAGAGATTACACAGATATGAGTAAAATGATTAAAATCTCTGTGGAGATGTTATTGCTTTGTCTGGAATGTTTCACAGTATGGCCTAAACCTTTCTATTGTCATGGAGACCAAACCAGACCAACTTACAGGTCAGATCTGTGGAGAGGCAACCCCGCTCACATAATAATGCCTGTTTTTCTAGGTATTTCTGAGCTATAAAACCACTTGTAATTTAATATAGAGCTGTTTTGTTGAGTTTAAACTCTTTCTGACTGGTTTACTATATACCTGAAGATGTTATTTCTTTGCCTGGAATGTTCCAAAGTATGGCATTGCATCTTTCATCTTTCATCTAGGTTTTTATTGCTAAACATCTAAAAAATTTATAATTTTTCACAACTTTAAGAGGCCAGAGCGGAGTTAGTGATCATAGTAATATTAACTAGCATGTTAAGTCTGCACTTCCTGATTCACTGACAATAAAACACTTTATAATTAGAAGCACGCAAGAGACTTTGACCTCATATATCTGTACTGGGGCAAGAATATACAAGAAAATACATGGAAAGAAAATGCCATACTGTGGAACACTGTAGGTAACAACATCTCCATAGATACAAGCAGCTACCGGACCCTACACCAAAAAGTTACATAGTGCAGCTTTAATTAAATTGGCAGATTGTTTTAATAAAGCTACAACACCTTGGTCTTACTGCCGAAGTCAAGCAATTTTGCTCAAATACATAAGGAAAAAATGAGGGACCGGACTTTAATGCCATACTGTGGAACATTATAGGCAAAATAACCAAAGTAACCAACTATCCATGGATACAAACAGCTGGCGGACCTACACCTTCCCTGAAAACTTACATAGTGCACCTTTTACACTGGTCGATCATTTTTACTAACCCAATCACTTTTTGGTCTAACTACTCAAGTCATAAGATTCAAGATTCTAGTGCTTTGAAAACGCCGACCTCAATTGAAAAAAAACATGAGCAAATCTAGCCTCCATTTCTTTTAATATCCTCGGCAAGTGTTCCGGCAGGCGCTAAAAGCTCTGTTAAACAAAGGCTAAGTATTTATTGGGCCATATTTCGTAACATGGCTGGCAATAACGCTATATCACCAAGAGGAGGGGCTGTTGTAAATGTCCTTTGAATTATACAGGGAGCGGCGAGGGGGAGGGCTCTGGTTTAAAACACTGTGAAGGAGGAGAGTGGGGAGAGAGAGATAAGAAATATGCACATAAAAATCATGATGGCTGCTGGGAACTGTCCACTGGCTTATCGTTATGGCAACATCAAAAATATTATAGCTGTCGTGATGTCCGACGCACAGTATTGATGATTCTAAAAGCAATGGAGGCACTGCAGATGTACAGCCCTGACAATGTTTATTATATTTCTGTAAGAGGAATTAATACTTAGATCTGGTCACTGGGAAATCATAACAAAAGATGTTTAATTAAAGGTGCACTATGTAACTTTTCGGTACCACTTTATAATAATTACACTTTAAAGGTTCTACATTATGCAAAATTGACTCTTGTGAGCTTTAAATCATGTTGTTACCTCCTCAAAAACAGACCTGGAGTTGTGTTTTGTTTTATTTACACAGTAGTCTATCTACATCTCCAAAGCTCAAAATGCTCTTTTCCACCTTGTGATGTCATGTAGTGGTAGTTTTCAAGTTAACACCTACCTTTTTAACTTTTGTTCAGTAGAGATTGGACTAAACATACAGAGGAACACTTCCTGTACTAGAACATGACCATCACAAGATGGAACAAAGTGTTTTCTGTTTTAGAGAAGAACCAGTGCTTCTCAATTATTTTCTGTCATGCCTCCCCTGGAAAGAAGAAAACATTTCCTGTCCCTCCACTCCACAGAACCACAACCAAACGTGGACAAATCACAGCAATAGTCGCGTCTTCAAAGCGACTCCCGGGACACACGCAGCATGTGTCCATCCATATTCCGCGCTGTGCTCACCTGCGTCATGAGTCGGTCCGCTCTCGTGTCCTCCTCATCTTTAAAGATGATGTCCGTGTTATAGTTCAGGGCACTTGCGTCATCCAACATGACAGAAACCATGTCTAATGCTGCAGGCAGTCTCAGCTCCTCTGCTTTGGTGTGTTTTTTTGTTTTTTTTTTTGCACTGAGCAATTTTGTACGCCACCTTATATGATGCTAACAGTGCTCGCGGGTTTAGCATTCACAAAGCGGGATGATTGTTGGCAATATTTGGCACGTTTTCACTGGAAAAAAAACTCAAGCGGCTTATCAGCGTGATTGGGGTGTAATATCTTTAAGTGGCGCCTTAATTTATTTGGCTTCATGCTGTCCGGTGCCAACATTTTTAGACACAGTATAGTCACAGTGAAGCCAATCGCTACATACACTTTGTCATATTTCCTCGTCTTAGCTTTCGGGAGAAGGTCGTTTGTTTCATTATCTCTGTCTTTCTCCACCTTTGTTTTCATCCCTGTTAAAGAGTTTTCCATGGTGTCTCTTGAGGGTTTGTTCACTGCACTTCAAATCTCCTGTGTGTGCCTATGCTCGGTGCAAAAAAAAAAAAAACTACACTAAGCCCTAATATTCCCTGCGCACACTCTGACAATGAGATCGCCACTGCCAACTACTGTGGTGGATGTGCAATTACACGTCATTTTGTATGGCAAAAAAGCATGTTCCCCGAGGCACCCTCTGGCATCGAAGGACTGTGTTAAACATGGGTGAAGGAAACAAACACAACTCCAGTTTATGTTTTTATTGTGATGAGGAAACAACATTATAACATCCATCCTAAAATAGCGTAATATAGGCCCTTTAATTAGCCTTTGAAAAGCATGAACAAATAATTAAAAATGAGCAAATCATTTATTAAGAATGATTCAGGCTTAGTAAGTACTTAAAGGATTAGTGTTAGGGTATTAATTAAGTAGTTATGTTAAGTAGGTAGTTATATTCCACAGTATGGCATTTAACTTGGCTATCTCCATGGAGACAAGCAGCTGATGCCACCCAGCCAAGTTGAGTCTGATCTATAGCCCTACAGTAAGAACGCATGTGGTAGATTCCAGCAAAGCATTAACATCTCCATAAAAAGTTACATATCGCTGTTTAAAAAAAAACAAAAAACTGACTTTTTCGAGGTTGATAGAATGGTTGCAGATCGATACCCGTAAGATAACACATTGGTGGTGAAGAAGAGGAGACGGAGAAGCTGAGGAGGCGGATGGTTCTGCTGCTGCGATGGAGATGGGACAGAAAAGAATTGGGGGCAAACATGAAGGAGAGAGACTTGCACAGATTTTGACATTTAGAACATTTTTACTTTGAATTATACAGTTTGAGGCTGCTGATAACCTGGACCAGTACAGGGATTTGTTGTGTTTTTTTTTATATCTATACAGAAATGGCAAATACGTTCTGATTCTGCTGTGAATATCCTGAGCGGTGATTGGCTGAGAGGCAAAAGTAGTAGGCTGTGATTGGCTAGATAGTAAAAATGTTCTTCCTGTTTGTATTCAAGATTTACCAAGCTAGTTAACAAAGTATTTTAGCAAGTAATGGTTGAAAATGTGTTACAGTTTTAGACGAAGAAAAGGTTACTCTGAAATCTGGTGTTTTTTTAATTGATGAGGATACATATACATAATTATCGCTCTTGTGATAGCTGTGGCATAATACTGAATCTCAAACCAATGTGCGACTTTACTGATTTTTCTAATTTGAATGATGGTTAGCCCAGAAAGTTTCAGAATGTTTGAACTTTTATTTATACAAAGTTGTTCTGTAGTTATTTGTGGCATAAATAACAGTTACGTAACACTTTTGGATCAGTTTTTCAATTTTATTTTAGTTTGAAGGAAATAAATGGACTATGGACTGGAGGATGGACTAATTTGGGTGCTTTGTATGTTTTTTGTATCCAGTTTTGCTTTTAAAATATGGACTGAATAATATTTGTGTCTGAAATAAAGAATAATAAATAAAATGCTGTTTTCAGTTGCTGTACTGGTATAGGTTGAGGTACCAGCAAATACTTAAAGCTATAGAATTGGTACCTGAACTGAAAACGCTGGATCGGTGCATCCCTAACTTTAAGTCAAACCTGGGTTCTTAGTTCCTAGTTTTCGAGGTATAGCTTTGGCTAATTTAACTAGCTTGTATCCAAAGTCATTTATGTTTATGTTGAGTCATTATTTGTGGTCATTGTTTCCTGTATCTGGTTTGAATTAGCAGGCTAAATAGTGAATGCGCTGGAGACTTTCTCTGCTCTTATAAACCATGTGAGCAGTGCAATGCCTGTCAGCTCCTCAGTGCGTTGCTCATTGCTTGTGTCATCGCTTGATTCCATTTGCTTCGTCCTCCATGATTGTTTAAACCAAGCTCTGACGGCTAAGCTAGCACTGTTAGCGCTAATACGTGCATGGTCCTTCATACAAAGTGGCTGAGATTGACTGCTGCTTCACCACATCGCTACTACATGGTCACATATTAGGCTGTATGTATATTGTTTTAATACGTGTCTACTGGTATTTTATCACTTTTCATTAAAAAAAAAAAAAAAAAAAAATCCAGATTTTCCTTGAAATTTGTATGACTTTTTTTCCATTGGCAAATTTCTAAACTCATCAAAAATGTAGGCATACACCAATCGACTTAAAGATGTGCTATGTAACTTTTCTGGTGGGCGTGTGCTACCTGCTTGTTTCCGTGGAGATGTTATTGCGTTGCCAGATTATTGTTGTTATTCTTACTGCGAGCATCACCACAGATCTGACCTGTAACTCGGCCTGGTCGCTTCTCCTGGTTGTGCCCATGGAGATAGATGTGTTTAATGCTTTACTGCGGAACGGTCTCAAAAATCTCCATGGAGACAACCAAGAGAAAAACACTGGCTGGTATGCGTGGAATGCTGTCTCTTAAAGCTATAGGTATATTTAGCAGACCCGTCCACAGAAATTTCGGGGCCCAGGGCAAGAAGCATCACATGGGTCCCCCCTTCTAGTATAAATGAATAGTCCAATTCTGGGCCCCTTAGACCTTGGGGCCCGGGATAACAGACCCCTTTGTTCCCCCCATCAACTTCCCCGGGTATGCTGTATATAACGGCGTACCCTCCACCAGAAAAGTTACACAGTGCACTTTAATACAAGCTGTTTTAACTTAAGTTTGTAAGCTGATTTGCAGTGTAAGAACTCCTAACTTCAGCCTGATATGTGACCTTAAATCTGCCTATCGCTCACTCGCCCTCCCCCCTCCACTTTGACCATCCGCCCTGACCAGTCGTGCTGACCTTCTAGAGCCCCATATCAGTCCCTCCTCTGTTTTTCTCTTTCTTAGTTCCCCCCAACCTGACTGTCCCGCGGGGCAAGTCCCCCCTAGTGGCGCGTGAAGGAGATACGGTGGAACTGGAGTGCCTAGTTTCAGGGAAGCCCAAGCCCATCCTGCTGTGGTCCCGCTCAGATAAGGAAGCCCCAATGCCTGATGGGAACATGCAGATGGAGACGTACGATGGGGTCCTGCGAATCGTGAACGTGACCAGGGAGATGACCGGATCGTACCGCTGTCAGACCTCGCAGTACAACGGATTCAACGTGAAACCCAGAGAGGCCGAAGTGGAGCTCATCGTGCAATGTGAGTACCAAAACAAACAAAACAAGAACTTGTATACCAGAATATTCATTTTGTTCTGAGTAGATTGATTTAATTTGTTTTAATTTAGAAGATGGTTCAAGATTATAGGATTTATATGAAAATTCTGAATCCTAATCCTTTTTATGTGATTGTTTTTACACTGCTGTGAATAACTGAGAATCCACTGTGTTTCTAAGTTTCTAGGTTTTGTCTTTGGAAGAGAAAACATTTTGTATTTCAGAAACTGGGGCAGGCAGGCACGAAGACTCCACTCCCTGAAATGTACTCTGTGTTTGATTTGCATTTTGCAGTGTCCTGGATTCTGACTTCTGCAGAGTATAGCCTGACCAGCCACACACACGTTCTCATTATAAACTTAAGGGCAGTCTGTTACTGTTTTAATTAACTATAACTGAAAGGAGGGACTAATAGGAGTAAACCAATCATATATTGATCTAAAAGTGGAGAAATGGACACGCGGGTTTTAGGGTAGGGTTTTAAATGTGCTGTATTACACAAAATTTGTGATGAGGAAACAACATCATAACACAGATCCGAAAATAGTGTAATATGGACCCTTTAAATATGTCATGTGAGTAGTAGTAAAAGTACGCAGTCTGAAAAGTACTGAAGAACCACCCACTTGAGTAAATAATCTTCTTTATAAACCCAAATATCAAATAGTACCCAAACTACTCCAGTGGGTCGATGTGTGGAGCTCTGTGTCAGATATCTGTGATTTATTCCCATTGTATTCAGTGTAATTACTCAGCTTTGGTCCGGTGCGACTAAAACTGAACTTTCTACATCCCCCCTCTGTCTCCGCCCATCCAATTTCCTCCTGAAGGCTGTGAAATGAATCCTGTCCCTGGCTTCTTAGTCAGGTCTGAGCGGAGGCCATCTTGACTCCTCCTCTCTGTCCACAGGGAGGACTTTATCGACTGAGAGAGGCCATTATTCACACGGCTCAGACTCCCATGGTCACAGCATTAAAGGGACATTATGGGATTTTACAGGGTTTTAACTCGGACTTGAGCACCTTTGCTTTGGTATTTGACTTTTGTATTGGCTTAATTGGTGTTATAGATGTTACAAAAGGTTGCGTTCATGTGGAATTATTCTCCATAGTTTAAAATGGAGCTGGAGGACAGGTCAGACTTTGCTGTTTAAAGGGCCCATATTACACTATTTTCTGATCTGTTATGTTGTTTCCTCATCAAAAACATACCTGGAGTTGTGTTGTTTCATTCACACACGTTTAACACACAAACCCAGCATATTTAGGCTGAGTTCCAACTTGTGATGTCATGTGGTCATACAGGAAGTGCTCTAATGTGTTTTTAAACTCCATACACCTTCACTAGAATCATTTGGAATATTTCCGCCCTGAAATTGCAGATCTCTGCTGAACAAAATGTAAAAAGTAGCTGTGAAGTCGACATCACAAGGTGGAACAGAGCATTTTGAGCTTTGGAGATGTAGACAGACTAATAATGCAGGATTACTCAACATGTGTGAACGAAACAAACCACAACTCCAGGTCTGATTTTGAGGAGGCAACATCATTCTAATGCCTGAAAACAAACAAATATTTTATTTTGCATAATATAGGACCTTTAACTGTCAGATTGCAGATGTGTTGATCTGGTTTATGGTTAATATCTCTATAATTACTGGACCTATCCACATGAAAAAAAAAAAACAGAAAAAAAAAAAACATCTGCTCAGTCAGTATAAATAAGCAACAATAGTCTTAATAAAGTGGTGCTATTTTTCAACACCAAAATAAGCCATTAAAACACCATATGTATAGTAAGAAAAGGACATTGGTTTTGTATTTAGTTAAGTTTAACATGATACTGTGGAACATTTTTGGTATTGCAAGAATATTTCCATGGAGACAAGCAGGTGACGGCACTTCCACTATAAAAATTACACAGTGCACCTTTTAACTTGTGTTAGCAAAACCAAACGCAAGTCCACCATTAAAAGCTCAAGAAGTCCTTTATGAATCCTAGTTCTTTTTAATAATATCTGGTGTCCTTCTCCCCCCTCCTTCCTCCTTCAGAAGTGACATTCAGAGTCGGCTTAACGCCTAATTAACTATGGGCTAATTCATCCCCACAAGTATTCATTTAGTATTCATGTATGGAGATTTGAAACGCCGATCTGAAAGGAAAAGTTAAAGGATTCAAAGGAGTGTCAGTCATTTGGAGATTTTGGCTGCAGAGAGAGAAGGAGAGGGAGTGAGAGAGGGAGGAATAGAGAGATAAAAGAGGAGAAAGAGAGAGACAAGGAGAGAGAGGGAGGACAGAGGGAGGGGAGAGAGAGAGGAGTGAAATACAAACAGAGAAGGAAAGCGAGATAGAGTGAGGGAGTGAGCATGGAGAGAGAAAGGGGGAGAGACAGAAGGTAGGAGGGGAGAGAGGGAGAGTGTGGGGGGAGTGAAAGAGAGAGAAGGAAAAGAAGCAAGAGAATGTGTGAGTGAGAGGAAGAGACAAAGGGAGAGAAAGGGGGAGGGAGAGAGAGAGAAAGGAGGGTAAAGGGTGAGAGAGAGGGAGATTGAAAGAGAGAGAGAGGAGGAGAGGGAGAGAGAGGAAGAAAGACAAGGGGGAAGAGAGAAGAGGGAAAAGAAGAGAGGAGTAGGAAAGGAGGAATGAAAGAGAGAGAAGGAAAGGGAACGAGAGAGAGAGTGAGTGAGAGCAAGAGAGTGAGAGGGGGAGAGAGGGAGAGAGAGTGACTAAGAGGGAGACAGAGAGAAAGAGGGGAAGGGGAGAGAGGCATAGAGAGAAGGCAAAAGAGAAAGAAGAACTATGAAAGAGGCTGGTGTGGGTTTGCTCAACATTCTCTGGCAGATGATAATAGGAAATAGAAAAGTCATTGTTTCCTTGTGGCCTACTTTGCTAATCCAGATTTTCTAATTTGCGCTTTAATCCAGACGGACCTGCCCACACTGTTCAGAACCACGTTTTATTATGAAATCAGAAGAATGTGATGTTAGTCTAACTCGGGCAATTGTCCTGTTGTGTTCCGGTCAAAAGTGACAGTTTTGATTATATTTTTTTCCAAAATATTTTTCCTTTAATCAGACCGTCATGAGGCTCCATGACTTTGTTCACACAGGGCATCTGAACTCACAAAACAGTTTTGGTGTGTATAACATTTTGGGCGATCCATTTAACTTTTGAACATCTGTGGCGTTCCGGTCAAAAATGACCTGCTATAACAAATGAATGGGTGAAATAAAAAATAAATATACAAGAGAATATAAAATTGACTCCAGCAAATCCCTGTTGTTCAGAAAGACACATACTTACATTTACAGACACACACACATACACACATCAACACTCATGCACACACTTATAGGCTAAGACAACACATTCATGTACACACACCCAGATAGCAAAATCTGGGCATAACATCAGCAACCAACCAGTCACAAACACACATGCATCCATTTACATTAACCCAAACCCTCAAATACAAACATACAAACACACAAGCATACATATGTACACAAATACTATACACTCACACACACTAACACACATCCACACTCATATAAACACTCAAGGACACACGTGCATACTCAGACTTTAGACTTTAGACTCCTATTGTCCCCAAGGAGCTCTCAAGCTCTCATGTACTCTCAAACATTCATGTACAGAGCACATAAACACACATATACTCACTCAAATACACAAACAGACAGGGGACACAGGGCTCAAAACTGAGACTGTCCCAAGTAAATGGGGACGTCATTTTCAAAATTCAAAACTAGGACACACCCGGGTTGGGGTGGTTGGTATAAATAAAACTGTGAAAAGAACGCGTAACATTGTCCATTCTCCACTCACTTGTGGGTCAGTTATAATCTGGGGGACTTCTGTTGGTGCATTTTTTTTTTTTTTTTTTTTTTGCCTTATGCTCATTTTTAAGCACTGTTTTCTGTATTTTACTTAAACAAACAACAATATATGCCCCTCTTTACTGTTGGCAGGGATCAGATTGATCAAACATAGGGACACCTGAGACATTTCTTGTATAAAATTGAGACAAATCACTGGTTTTGGATAAATCTACTGGGACAGGGAACACAGGGCTCAAAACTGGGACTGTCCTGGGTCAATAGGCACTAAGCTGTTCTATATCACTTCTATATCACTACGCTGTTCTATATCACTACGCTGTTCTATATCACTACGCTATTCTATATCATTTCTATATCACTAAGCTGTTCTATATCACTACACTGTTCTATATCACTTCTATATCACTACACTGTTCTATATCACTACACTGTTCTATATCACTTCTATATCACTACGCTGTTCTATATCACTTCTATATCACTACACTGTTCTATATCACTACACTGTTCTATATCACTTCTATATCACTACGCTGTTCTATATCACTTCTATATCACTACACTGTCGGTAAAATGGTTAAAAAAAAAAAAAAAAAAAAAAAAAAAACAGCTGCTGCTGTGACTTACACTAGTTTCTTTAAAAACAAACAGAAATAATGCCCTAGACTTAGCCGGTGCTTCTCGGACACAGAATATGATGACAGATTCAGAACATAACTATTTCAGTTTATGAGACCAAAAACATTTAAACTGGCTTTCAAACCAAGAACTAAAAATCAAATAAAATATGTTTCTTCTTCCAAAGGTTCTATATTACGTGAAATTGAGCTTTAAGCTGATGATGTAAAATGTTTTTACCTCATCAAAAACAAACCTGGAGATGTGTTTTGTTTCATTCACACATGTTTGAGAAGATAAGATAAGATAAGATAAGACAAGACTTTATTGATCTCACAGAGGAGAAATTCACTCGTGACAGAAGCTCACAGTCAGGGGACAGTATAGTGCAAAAAGTTGTGAAAAATTGTGCAAAAATAAAAAATAAAATCACAATAAATATTAACATATTTACAACATCAGGTAGCTCTTATGTACAGGGAGTGAAAGAAATGTAAATATATAATAAAACATATCTCTTATATTATATATATATATGTAAAAGAATACAAATATACAAATATATAAATATATAATCTGAGTAATCCTTTATTATTAGTCTATCTGCATCTCCTAAGCTCAAAATGCTCTGTTCCACCTTGTGATGTCATAAAGCAGCTACTTTTTAACTTTTGTTCAAAAGAGATTGCCAATTCCACAGCTGAAATTATCCAAATGATTCTAGCGAAGGTGTATGAAGTTTAAAAACACAGTGGAGCACATTTTGTATTACCACATGACATCACAGGATGGAACAGGGTGTTTTCAGTTTAAGAGAAAAACTCAGTCTAAATATGCAGAGTTTGTGATGAGAAAACAACAGAGATCAGAAAATAGCGTGATATGGGCTCTTTAAACTCAAGAGGGAGACGAGCAGGTTACAGCACTACGCTACATTACTAATCAGATCTGTGGAGAGTCGCCTCTATTCACAGAAGGAATGATTGTATTTTTTAACAATAGAAACACCCGTAATGAATAAATACTATATGCAAATGTTAATATACCAGGCAACGCAATAACATCTCCATGGATACAAGCAGGTAAAGGCCCCTCCACCAGAAATGTTGCGCAGTGCACCTTTAATCTGATCTGGTATGTTTCTCCTTGTCTTTTTGTTGTTGTTGTTTTCAGTTTTGTTGTGAGAAGTGTGTGTACTGCACCTGTTCTGACCCAGTGTCCCAGTGCTGTGTTCAGTCTATCTTAAGACCAAAACAAGAGAGACATGGAGCCTTTTATGGAACACCAGAGCTTTGTGATGTAGCTGTACTGACAAATAGCTGTACCTGTACACTTCATACAGTATGTGAGTTTCCCTGTACTACTTGATATAGTATTTGTGAACTTGATTAGAAATGTCCCTTATATTTTCAGTATTTGAAGAATGAAGGTGCACTATGTAGCTTTTCTAGTCTCCGTGGAGATGTTATTGCTTATCTTGGAATGCTCCACACACACACACGGGATTAAGCAAAATTAACAATAACTATATGAACTGTATTAAACCGTCTCCATGGAAACAATCAGGTGTATTTGTCTTTAAGGTATTTTTGAGGAATAAAAACACCTGTAATTGAATAAATGAGAGATAGAAGTCTAATGCCATACTGTGGAACATTTCAGGTAAAACAGTAGCATCTTCATGTGCTAGTGACAGACCTTCTAACTTTAAAGTAGTCAAGTTCTACAAATTCTGAAAATTACATGTCCATACACAGAATTTAATCTATGTTCAGCCAGGAATGATTAACTCCACCAACATTGTAAAACAAGGGAACACCAGGCAATAAATATTTAGGAAAATCTTAAATTTGTTTTAGTGAAATGAGTAGTCTAACCTGAAGAAAGACTTTATTTCTCAAGAATATATCCATCCAATATATCCAGGAGCTGAAAGGTGCACTGCGGGGGGTTCGCTACCATGGAGATGCTATTGCTTTGCCTGTAATGTTCCACAATATTAACTTATGGGTGTTTTATTGCTCAAAAATACCTTAAAAAACATGCATTCTTACTGTGTGTGACAGTGGTGTCGCCTCTTCACAGATTTTACCTGTAAATTGGCCTGGTGGTGTCTCCTGCTTGTGTTTATGGAGACTGATATGTTTAATGCCATACTTTGGAACATTGCAAGCAAAGCAATAAAGCAATAATCTCCATGGAAATAAGCATCTGGTGAGCCCTTTAGCAGAAAATGAAAAACTAGTACCATTGTCATAGCGGTTAACAATTTAAAACAAAATATTATATTTTTTGAATGGGAAAAAGTCCTCAAGATATCGCCAATAAATCGGAAGCTGAAACATATAGTAAAGAACATACATATATGCAGTAATTGAACCAGGGACCCTCTTGTTGTGGGGCAGTAAGGTTTCCCAATATGCTGCTCACTCACTTAGTTTTGCGTCTAACTGAATTCATATGCAAGCACCACATTATTGTTAGCTTTTCCCGCCAAATGGCCCTAACCCTCCATAAAACAGTTTATAAAATGATCTTTTTTACATAATTCGTCCCATCTGCACTAAACTGGCATAAGAATAAAGTGTGATTTTAGGGCGCTTTTTACTGTACGTATAAATGAGCATAAAAGGTGCTTACAAATCCAATAGGGCTTCATTTTGTACTTTCCCACCAGCAAATAAACACTTAAGCTGGGTGTAGCAGTGTCATAACAGGGCTTTCATGAGAGAGGGGAGATGCTTATTGTTATTTATTGAAATCATTTGACAAGCCCAATGATTACAAGAATGTTATACAAAAAAAAGTGCCTTAGCCCTTGCAGCTTTTCATTTCATTTAGTGTTATTGTAGTATTGTAGTTTAGTGTAGAAGCAGTAGCATTAGCAGTTGTAGTAGTTTAAAAAAGTGTCTCCAAATTTGTTGCAATGTGCTTAGAAAAAACACTCATGAGCGCCATAATGGGGACTTTTTAAGCTATACAAATTAGCATTTTATTTAGGGCGCCCAACGTTTCTGTCTGAGGAGATGTTTTGAGTCACATCAATGCTAACAACAAATCGCATGCTAACAACATACTTCCTGATTCTTGGACAATCAAAATGTATTATAATTAGATGCCGACAGCACATAGCAGCCTGCTCAGATTCATGGGGGGAAAAAATTCAGGTACAGGGCCTTTAAAACAACACTGTATTGCTAAGCTATAGATGCTTTGCATTGATATCACACTAGGGGTTTATTACATGTATCTGTATCTGTATCTGTATCTGATGGAATGTTCAGCAGTTACCATGGTGACACAATACACACATCAGTAAACACTGTCAAAAAAGTGGATTTAAACAGCACTTTTTCAGGAGCCTGTAATCAATACGCGTGTTCATGGTCCTGTTGAGGTGTTTGATTTTCAACAAAAAATGTGAGAGTGACTAAGTGAAAAACTGTTGGCTAATGCTACCTAGCTTGTGACTGTAATTTTATGTGTGAGAGACTTGTTTACCAGCACAAATCAGCTCCCCTGATGTATTTCCAGCTAAATCAGTTCTTTCTGGTCAGATTGTGTTAAAATAAAGCCCAGATTAAAGTCTTAACAAACCCCAGCTACAGCAGTGCCTACAGTTAGCATCACAGCCCCAGAAAATGTTAATGACATGAGCTGCAAAGTATCAATATGGCCAAAAGCAGTTTAAGGCCTTTACTATAGTTTTCTTTTTTTTTTCACTTTTCCTGTCTTTTCACTGGCTGCTCTGGTCCCATCACTATTTCAGTCACGTCCCCGTCCCCCTGTGCTGCGCTCAGAGAATTAATAAAGTTTGGGTGCTTTGAAGAAGACTGTAGCATTTGTGCAGAATTGATAATGATTACACAGCGATGACAGCCCTATTAGGGGTTAGCCACTAACGCACCGGCGAGCACTGTAAACAAAGGAGTTCAGCGCCAAGATACCCTTCACTAATTAGCAACACTGGTGGAATAGAGTGTTGAATCGCATAATAAAAAAAAAACAGCCATTTCTACACCTTTGGCTTTCAGTATTTGAGGATGAAACATGGAACAAATCACTATAATGCAGGGCAGTGTACCTCAGAAATGTGTCAAATAAATAATACGGTAACAGTTCACAATTTAAAAATTATAAAAAGACGGGAGCAGTAAATTAAGTTAAAATTGGATTACTGATGCTTCCCTGGGTGTGTTTACACCATAGAAATACACATAGAACACCCCCAGTACTTCAAAGTATCAATAGCGTATACAGTACAGGTTGGTATTTCATTCTCAGCTTTTCATACTGCCATTGTGTCCTTGGGCAAGACGTCTCACCTACCTTTCCTATAAATGCTGCAGTGGCTTACTGGCTTCCACTTGTCTAGAAGCTGGATGTGAACATTGAAATAATCTTCTATTTTCTTTCCATTTGAAGACATATTATTACATTCAGTAATACAATGTGAGCAGTTAAAGGTGCACTGTGGAACTTTTCAAGACGAGGCTCCTCTACCTGTTTTTGCTTTGCCTTTTATGTTCCAAAGTATGGCAGTGATGTTATATATCTCCATGAAGACGAGGAGGTTGCACATCAAGGCTAAGTTACAGGTCAGATCTGTGGAAAGATAAGCCTGCTAAAAGAAAGAATACATTGTTTTGATTGTTTTGTTTTTTCAAGGTCTTAAATGATGTAGAAAATTTCAGTAGTAGTAGCAGTAATAGTATTAATAGTAGTAGCAGTATTATAGTAGAAATAGTAGTAATAGTAGCAGTGACCTTCCCTCCATGTTCATATCTAGTATAAGTGCACATGAGTCAGAGACAGAGGCTGCTGCTCCTGGTTTTTCTCACCAGAGGAAGCTGCTCTTGAAAAGGTCAAAGTCTCCTCCCAGGAACGTCTGTATCCACATGTTTTCACTGTAACTGTACTAAAAACCAACGTATCACCGTTACCCACACAGATTAACTATAAGTACCTTTGAGAATACAGACTACCACTAAGGCATGGACGGCTTCACGCAACAGGAAAGGCTCACTTTATCCCGCACTTACACAGTAGGATTACTTTATAAATGTAAACTCCCTGGAGATGTTTTGGCCTGTGCTTTTATATCTTTTATGTATTAAATTACTATACTTTTATTGCTCAAAACATGAAAAACATGCATTCTTACTGTGAGGTGGGGTAGTAGTAGTAGTAGTAGTAGTAGTAGTAGTAGTAGTAGTGGCATTAGTAGCAGTATAGTAGTATAGTAGTACCCAGAAACCTTTCTAGAAACTTTACAATACAAAAAACAACAGGCAAACTTCAAATCTTCACCTGGCTCGGGTATCAAACCTGTGACCTTCTTGCTGTGAGGCAGAAATGTTAACCACTCCACCACCCTGTCACACTTGACACAATGCAGGGACCTTGCTATTATAATGATTCATTGCATTACAACTGCAGGTACCCACATTTAATAGTATACTAGTACTGTTTGTGAATACTAGTAAAATGCCACAGGTTCTGCGACAGCTTTAGGAAGTACTCTGACAGAGGAATACTACTCAGATAGAGGAATACTACTTCCTTTGGCAATCTGAAAATCAGGTAATGCAGAGGGGGTATTACATGTCTTTTGGGTATTCATTTCTTCCCACACTAAGTCACTCCCCCTTCGGAACGCTATCACAACACAATCAGCGTGCATCCTGCTAATGAAACTATTACACATCTCAGATTTGTGAAGTTGCAGTGCATTGTTTTGTAGCGTGCTTTGGTATATTTATGGAAAATTGTGTAGGTCTGTGGGCTGAGTCTTGGACAAGATCCCACTAATAATAGAGGATTAAATAAAGCACATGTGAATGAAACAAAACACAACTCCAGGTATGTTTTTGAGAAGGTAACAACATTCTAACATGGCTAAAACTCACAAGAGTCACTTTTGCACAATATAAGACCTTTCAAATCCCATTAATCATTTTTGAGTGCTCTTGTTTTGTCTCTCCCACGGTAAATTGATGTAAGCTCTGCCGTAATTTCTAGATAATTCACTTTGCTTTTTGACATTGCAGAATAATTCTCCTCAGTAAAAGAATTCATGAATTGCTTAAGTTCTGTGCAAAAGCATTATGCAGCTGCGTCACACTCCATTAGGCAATGGACTCATTTCACATTGATTTTTAGCTATACCATCGGCACCAAGGACTCACTCACGGTCAAACTGTGGATTCAATATTTATAAAGCACTTTGTTTAACTTTTATCATTGTGCTAATTATGAGGAGGATCTGCAGTAATAATGTATAACAGATTGAAAGTAGAAGTGCATATTTCAGCACCATGGACAGCGCTGTAGAAGTCCACAGTTGAAACTCATTTACTAGTATGCTTTATATTCTAGACGCATATGGATACGCATCGAGACTTCTGGTGATGCGGTCATGGGCTTTTCTAATTATGACTTTGTTTGGTGGGGTAAATATGTATCATTGTTTTATAACAGTTAATTGGCAGGTTTTAGAAAAAAAAAAAAGAAAAAAAAGAGAAGAAAAGTCAGATTCACCTCTAAGCTGTGGAGACATTGGTGGTCTTGTCTGAATACATTATAACATGCATTGTATATGAAAATTTTCTTCTTCTTTTTTAATATATTTACTTACTATGCACCAGATATTATGTGTTCTTAATAAAGATTGAACTGAATGGATTGAATACAAAAATACTTGAAGTAGCAGTAGATGTCTGAGCTTTTCTCTCAACTGGATTTAACTAAAGTTTGTATTTTTTTCAGCTTGTTTCGATGTTGTGACGCTTTGACCAGTCCGATTCAAATCCCGAGAGATTTAGATGTAGACACGTTCTGGCCTTTGTTTACATTATGGTTGCTATAGGTAACAGTTATGGATTCACATATGTCACATGTGCTGCCCGTGCCCAACCAGGAAGTAACCATCAAAATAAAAAAATAAAAAATAGGTCAGATTTGTTAAAAATCTTAAATATAATGATATTAACTGTTTTAGTGATGTGAGTCTAACCTGCCATATGCACTATAAGTACAAAAGTAGCAGCAATACTTGTACTTTTAATTGAGTACATTTTTAGCCAAGAGTACTTTTACTTCCCATTTTCAGTACTGTCCACCATTTCTGAATTCCTTACAGGATGCTGTGTTGTCGTCTGAAATCCAGATTCTGTCCAGTACCGGTCACCAGGTCACTCCCAGCTCCCTGATCTGTCTGACCTCAAGACATAAAGGTCATTTGGACGAACTGCAGCACCAACAGAGGACAGGGGGTCAACCTGAGCCAGGAGATGTTAGCTCTCATAGTGGAGAGAGAGAAGGAGAGGGAGATGGAGAGAGAGAGAAAGAGAAGGAGAGGGAGAGAGAAAGAGAAGGAGAGAGCTAATTGGAACACTGACACGAGAGCCATGGGATGTGATAGCTCTGGTAATAGAGAAGAGAGAGAGACGGAGGAGAGAGAAAGACAGATAGAGATGAGGGAGAGAAGAGGGGTCAAAGAGAGAACTGAGGAAAGAGACAGCGAGAGAGCGGGGTAGATAGAGAGGGGAGAAAGAGCGAGTGGAAAGAGACAGAGAGTGAAGAGGAGAGAGTGTGATGGAGAGACAGAGAAGGGGGAGAGAGAATTGAGAGAGGCACAGTGACAGACAGAATGAGAGAGGGGATGGGGAGGGAGAGACAGAAAGAGCTGAGGAAAGAGAGAGTGAGAGAGCGGTAGGTAGAGAGGAATGAGGGAGAGAATGACTGGGAAGGAGGGAGGGAGGAAAAGAGAAAGAGGCTACAGAGACAAAATCTCCTCACACAGATTCGCCGTGGCTCTTTGTTGCCTCATCACATCATGACTAAGGGAAATGAGTGATTCACACAGTCAGAGTGAGTCTCAGGTCAGCAGTCAGGATTCTGTCACTTCCTTTTAACACAATTTATGCAGAATGTCTTTTATGTCTTTTATTATTAGTATTTTTTGGTCTTTTGGCTTTATTGGACAAGACCCGTCACAACCAGGGACTGAATAAAGAAATGGACTAAGTGAATGTCACGTCACCCACCGTCAAATGTCAAATGAAGCTCACGAGGCTGCCAGTTATAGGAGCGAATGTGGAGCTGAGTTCCATATTAGGAATGGGAATTTATATACGGACAAAATAGTGAAATAAAAACCCCAGGATCACATCGAGCGCGTTAATATGAACATTTTAAGACCAAAACAATGAGGGGCAACTTTTTTTTAATATTAAGCAGTGCCCTTTTATGTACACAGTCTATGATCACAGCACATCTCCAGATCTCGCACTCGCTTCATACGGGACTATACCTAAGCAAAGTGCATAAGACATTATAGTTTTAAGTAGCAGCTTGTGTAGGAAAGTTGGAAAATAAAAGTTGATAAATATAGGGAGTAGTAGTTCTGCCCAACTTTTCTGGCAGTTTAAACAGTCATTAAACATCTGCTGCATATGACCAAGCAGGAAATTATGAATAGTTAGTATAAACCAAAGTTTTGGGGTAAAACTAGGAAATGGTATCATTAAATTCTTTAATACAATCACGTCAATCAATTTTAATGTGAAAAAGTGTATTTTTTGGACACCGGAGAACACATGAACATAGGGTTAGATCTGTTTTATCGGTAAATCCATCCTTGTACCATGTCCCTCTTGTTGTATTGATATCTGGCTTCACAGTCCCAGCCTTAGTCCCATTAAAACGCTGGTATTATAGTCTATATAATGAGCTGCTAAAGAGAGTGTAGCTCGCTTCTGTGGTACAGAGACAGACTGGGAGATTTACACTAAATCCAGTGTCCTTCTGTCCTTCTGTCCGGGCCCTGGTGATCTGATTTGTTTAACCAAGAATCATTTGACTTCTCTTTAATACACCTAGATAAATAAGCACGCTTATTCTTGACTAGAAGAAGTTTAATTTTTCGCATTGATATTTTTGGTTGACCCTAGAGAGCGTTTTCCCAGTGAGCGCAATGTAAACACATACTGGTGGTGTTCAGCTGATTGGGACTTTCACAAAAGAGGACTAAAGAACAGAGTGAGGGCGGAGGAGGGGCGTGGCCTGGAGGCAAAAGGAACACTGTGATTGGTCTAACAGATATCCACACTTCAAACTTCAGGGTAGTTTCTTGTGATGTCATGTAGTACCTGAAATTGCAGAGGACACACTCATAAAATTTACCATGTTTGTACTAAAATTGGCAAAAAAGACCAGGGGCAGTAGACAATTGTATTCAAACACATATACACAGATTATAACAAAAGTTGACTTAGTGTTTACTTCCTTTTTAAACCTCAAGGGAACTACTGTGCATACCCTTTAGCTGCTAAATGCTAAACTGGCACCACTGAACTGGGCCCGTTCACTTAAACTGGCGGCCATGTTTGACCCCTGGGGCTTGCTCCTCCTCCTTTTGTTTTGCCCCCGCCCTCTCCTGTACACCTAAGCCAATCTCCCATGATGCCTTTCTTCCGTGAGGCCTTGCTCCCATGATGCCTCTGGTCCTCTGCCATGTGCAAAGGTTTAGTCACATGATCGAGGCACAGAGGTGTACCGTTTTCTCTAAGGAGGAAACCACGTTAGAGGCGTGAAGGAGTCAACAGCTTTGATATGGAAAAACGGCATCTGTTCTGGAGAGAGAAAAAGCGAGAGATGGAGGGAGAGAGATTGAAAGGGGGAGAGAGTGAGCAATAGGGAGGTGCAGGAGATTGGGGACACGTGCCTTCAGAGGGGCTGTAATAGAATTGCAAATGCCAAAGTGTGACACCGTAATATTCTTACTGACTCCAAAGTGACTTAGTACGATCCATGGCAAGAGAGAAAGAGAAGGGAAGAGAGAGGGAGCCAGAGAGAGAGGGAGAGAGGGTTAGAGAGAGAGAGGGAGAGCCAAAGAGAGAGAGGGAGAGAAGGGGAGATGCCCAAGGAGAGAATCAGCTTGTTATGGTCAGATTGTGTGTCCACAGAGCTGGTAAATGGCTTGGCGGTGTCACTTGCTTGTCTCCACGGAGATAGATAACTTTAATGCCATACTGTGGAAAGTCTAGACACGGAGGAGGCACAAAGCCAAGCAGGTGACAAACCATCTACCAGAAATGTTAAACAGTGCATCTTAAATTCTGTTTTCCTTTGTTTACACATGCACTTTGTAATATCTTCTCCAGTTAAAACCGAGTCTTTTGAGCAAATCGAACAGTGAAATGAGCAGAAGTTGTTGTTTTTATTACTGTTCATTAATCCTCCTTTCTGTTTGAAAAAAGGCATAGACCAATGCTCCCTTAGGCATGCTCTGATCTTAAATTCACAACAGCCAAACACCAGCGAATCCTTCTCTCTCTTCAAACACACACACACACACACACATTTGAGGATGCAATATTCCTTTCTTTATGGAACAACACTGGTTTGATGAGGCCTATCAAAGCCAAAGACAAGCAGGTCAGCAGATATGTGCCTATAAACACAAGAGAAGAGACAGCATCATTTATTACATGGTCAATGGCTGAAGCAAAAGCACTGAACGCCTCACTGAGCCACTCCTCGCTCTGTAGAGTCTTCATTGATTATCAGTAATTGTAAATGTAGCGTCATAAATTACCCTAAGTTTCTCACAATATGCAGATTGCGCTTTGTTTGAATGTTTTATATCTGAAGAAAGCGGCGAGCTTTGATGTGTGTAAGACTATTCTATACATTATTCAACACAAAAACTCATTAGAAGGAGTGTATACTGTATATACAGTGGAAAGGTCTATTAATAATGGTACTACAATAAAAGCAGGGTACAAATTGTTCTTACTGTCTTACTTTTTTTCAATCAGCTCAAAAAATTAAATAATTAATTAAAGTTCAAACCATAGAAGATGGACGCAAGTATATAAATGTAAACTCATTTCTAGCTTTCACAAACTAGTATTCACATGCATGACTTAGCCTTAAAACTGAAGTGAAGCAGGATGGACCACCAACCCCCAGCCAATCAGCTCTCATCCCAAAACACATTTTAGCTTTATAGTCCGGGTTAAAATGTTTTACAAGATGCAAACAGACTTTTACAGCCGGGTAGAGCTAGTCTTGGCCAGCCAGTCCTTTCTACATTCTGTTTGAATCAAGAAGAGTCTGAACAATAGAGTGTGAAAATCCTCTGTCCAAACTTGAGACGCTCCAACAGCAGCAGCTAATCTGTATCACATCTCTCAAATGCAGAAGACTTCTCCTCACCAAAATTCTCAGGACATACAAAACAAATGTATCTTATTTTACCTGAGATAAGTAATAGTTTGGTGCTTCGATTGTTGATTCTGTAAAAATCAATGCCATGTTTGCTTTTGACGCAAATGGACCACGCGTCTCTCTGGTTAATCCGCCTGTCAATCACGCCCTCTGAAATCAGGGAGACAGGATACGGCTCCAGCTCCACTCGTCTTTGTAAAGTTTTGTCAAAGCGTGTGGTAACATTAGCTGGAGGATTTGACCTACTGTGCATGTTTTGGATTGATGGAGGAAACCAGAGGAGAAAACCCACCCCGACACAGTGGTGCGATTGCTCATTTCAATTCCAAAAGTGACATTTAATCCTGGTTTAGGTCGAGATAAATCCTAGTTTAGTCCATGAATCAAGGCTGCAGGTTTTTAGTGTGTTATGGTCAGAAAAGTAAACAAAATTACCTACCACAAATGATCAAAAATATCAGAGGATGATTGCATTTGCATTGCATTTTGACATTTTGAAGATCCTACAGTGAAACTCCTTAAAGGGGAGTCATCCAGCACAATAGCTCATGTTGTGTTTTGTTCGTCCCACTCACAGCTGCTGAGTCCCTGATACGTGACACTGTCTGGGTCCAGCAGCACTTTGTAATCCTGTATTTGTCACACACAGAGAAAAAAACACACCACAGGAATCTGAAATGCCACCACAATGTCTAACAGGCCGTGAGCGAGCGATTCACCAGGAAAACAAAGCACAAAGAAGAGACAGCAGCATGTGGGTTTGAAAGAGAAGGATAACAGGGAGGACAAGTCTGAAAGCTAGTGCAGTTCAGTGGACGCTGACTGAAAAGACCCGTATTACACTATTTTCTGATCTATGTTATAATGTTGTTTTTTCATCAAAGACAGACCTGGAGTTGTGCTTTGTTTGATTTTGATTCACTCTCAAACTGAAGAACAAAATGTAAAAAATTGCTGTTAACTTGAAATCCGCCGCTTGATGACATCACAAGGTGGAACAGTGGTTTTAAGATGGAGATGTAAAGTGCTAAATAATGCAGGATTACTCGAATAAATGAATGAATTAAACAAAACACAACTCTGGTTATGTTTTTGATGAGGTAACAACATTATAACATGGCTGAAAGCTTGAAAGAGTTCATTTCACATAATATAATAACATAATTGAAATCATAATTAATGTTATTAGGAGGTCAGCTTTTTTGTATTATTTCATAGCACCACAATGTTGCCTCTATCTACACAGAAAAAAGCATGATTAACAAAATTGTGACAAAAATCAACAGATAATTTACACAGAATCCTTTCGGTGCAACTCAGCCCCTTTGTCCCTAAAATGTTTAAATAATACTTTTTGTCAGATTTTAGATCAAGTATGTGCAGTTATTTGGCGTAAACAGTCCTTATTTGTAGTTTTGCAGATCACCAGAGGAGTTTTAAGTGTTGTTTTTTTCAGTTTGGCTCTAATCCTCCTCTTCCTCTTGTTAAATGGGCCACGAGCCACATCTCTGCCAACATCCTGGAATTATAAGTGTCTCTTCCTCCTCCCCAAGGTGAAAACATCTCTCTCTTTCTGTCTCTCTCCCCCTCTCTCTTTTCTCTCTCGCACTCTCTGTCTCTCCCTCTCCCTCCCTTCTTTCCTTTTGCACTCTCTCTCCCCCTTCCTCTTTTCCTCTCTCTTTTCTCATATTCCTCCTTATCACTTTCTTCTTTCCCCTCTATACCCCTTGCTTTCTCCTCCTCTCTCTCTCCCTTTCTTCTTTCTTTTTGTACTCTCTCTCCTCCCCCTCTCTCTTTTTCCTCTATTCCTCCTTATCTCTTTCTTTTTCCCCTCTCTTTACCCCTTGTTCTCTCTCTCTCTCTCTCTCTCTCTCTCTCTCTCTCTCTTTCTCTCTCTCTCTCTCTCTCTCTCTCTCCCTTAGCCCCTCCCTCTTTCACTTTCTCTACCTCTCCCATGCTCCCTCTCCCTCTTTTCCCCTTCCCTTTTCTTCCTCTGTCTTGACTTTTTCTTGTCCTACCCCTTCCTCTCTTTAACCCCATTCACTCTCTTCTTCCTCTCTTTGTTTAACCCTGATCGCTTCCTCTCCCTCCTCACCCCTTTCTCTTTCTCTCCCTCTCCTTTTTCCTATCCCGATTATTTTTCTCCCTCACCCCTCTCTTTCTCTCTCGCTATTTTTCTCCCTTTCTTTTCAGTCTTCCTCATCCTCTCCTCCTCCCTTGGTAATTGTCAGTATACACACCTTCTCTCCTCCTTCTCTATTTCCATCTTTCTCCCAATGATCTTCCTCTCTCTCTTTCTCTTTCTCTTTTTCTTTCTCGCTCTTCTCACCCCACCCCAACCCCCTCTTCTTCTCCTCTCTCTCTCTCTTTCTCTCTCTCTCTCTCTCTCATTCCCCCTTTCTATACCTCTCTCTTTTTTTCCACACCCCATCTTTTCCTCCTCTCTTCCCAGCTTTCCCCCATGCTCTTCCTCTCTCTCCTTCTCTCTCTTTCTCTCCTCACCCCAACCCAACCCAACCCCTTCTTCTTCTCCTCCGTCTCTCTCTCTCTCCATCTCTCACCCCCTTATATACATCCTCCTCTCTCTCTTCTCTCCCTCTCTCCTCCTCCCTCTGTATCTGTCAGTTACACACAGACCATGAGGGGACGGCCTCTCTGCTCTTCAATGTTGTATTTCTGCACATTACTGTCAGTGTTTCCGTGGCGACCGCTGATGGATTACACTCTTCCTTGCTCTGTTCTGGGCGACTCACAGCCACGCGGGGCTCGGAGCTAACGCTAACACCACGCTAATGCTACACTAACAGCATAAGCTCTGGCTCTGGGGGCGTTAGACGGGACCTCTGTGTTCACACAGGTCTGCAGGGCATGTGGTTTAAAAAGGGCTACCTTCTATGATCTGACAATGACAAAAACTCAGATAGAAACTCAGGTAGAAATTTAAAATAAAAAGGCAAACGTAATTATTGGTCAAATTGACATTGAGGTGTTATGCAAATTCTACTGTTTGGGGCTTTCTACCGTGTTATAATGCTCCCTAAATCCATCAGTGTATACCCCTTCTTTAAAGGTGTATTGCACAACTTTTTTGCTACAGGGTCTGTTACTTAGCGTCTCCATGGAGATGTTATTGCTTTGCCTGAAATGTTCCATGGTATGACTTTAAACATATCCATCTAGCATTTATTTATTATGGGTGTTTCTATTGCTCAAAAATACAATAATTCCTTCTGTGAATAGGGGCGCCGCTCCACAGATCTGAACTGTAATGTAGTGTAGACCTATAACCTGCCTGTCTCCCTTGTGATAGAAAGGTTTAATCTATACTGTGGAACATTCTAGACGAAGCAACACATTTCCATGGTGATAAGCAGGTGCGCCTTTGAATATGAGGTACCTGATTGTCAAGCCACAATAGAAAGAAGTATGTATTTAAATCTATCCATCTTTAGTCTTTAAATCTATCCATCTTAAGAAAAGATTTTTATGTATTTATTTATTTATTTATTTTATTTATTTGTTTATTTATTTAGTAAATAAAACTGGGTGGACCACAATCTATCACTGCTCATGGTGGATACTGTCAGAGGAGGAGCGGGAGAGGACAGGAGGAAGAGGAGGAAGAGGAAGAGAAAAGAGAAGAGGTTGAGGGTGAGGGGGAGGAGGAGAAGAAAGAGGAGGAGAAGGAGAGGATGAGAGAAGGGAGAAGCGGAGGAGGAAGGTGAGGGGGAGGAGGAGAAGGACGACGAGGAGAGGGAGAGGAGGAAAGAAGGGAGAAGCGGAGGAGGAATGTGAGGGGGAGGAGGAGAAGGACGACGAGGAGAGGGAGAGGAGGAAAGAAGGGAGAAGCGGAGGAGGAATGTGAGGGGGAGGAGGAGAAGGGAGAAGCGCAGGAGGAATGTGAGGGGGAAGAGAGGGAGAGGAGAAGGGAGAAGAGGAGGAGGAAGGTGGGGGGGAGGAGGAGGAGAAGGAGAGGAGGAGAAGGGAGAAGCAGAGGAGGAAGGTGAGGGGGAAGAGAGGGAGAGGACTGAGGAAGTGTGACGTCACCCATAGTGTTCGGCTCCAGTCAAATGAAGCTCACGAGGCTAGCAGTTATAGGAACGAATTTGGAGTAGATTTCCGTATTAGGAATAGGAATTGATTTATGGAGAAATAGTGAAATAAAAACCCCAGGATCATATAGAGCGGGTTAATATGAACATGTTAAGACCATAATGGCAATGCTCACTGCAGCTAGAGAGACAAGGTGACAGTTTTTCAATGTAAAGTCAGTTGGAGCCAGAGAAAAAGGAGCCAGAAGCGCCCTTATGCTCACTTCCTATTTGGAACACGGCGGCTAGTATGTCTATTTATAGAAACGGTTTATGCATGTCCCTCATTTAAGGTCAGTGCAATCAAGTTTGAATTAAAGATGAACCATGTTAATTTGCACACCTTCGTCTCCATGGAGATGATGGAATGTTCTACCAGATGGCATTAAACACGTCTGTTGAAAAGTTATTTAAATACAGTTTTTTATTGCTCAAAAACACCTTTAAAAACTGAGTGCAGTTGCCTCTCCACAGATCCAATGTGTAACTGGGCCCAGTGACGTCACCTGTTTGTATCCATGGAGACACATTTATTGCTATACTGTGTAACACTTCAGGCAAAGCAATAACATCTCAATGGCGACATAAAGGTACACCAGAAAAGTTACATATTGCACCTTTAAAGGACCCATTTTACACTATTTTCTGATCACTGTTCTGATGTTGTTTCCTCATCACAAACAGACCTGGAGTTGTGTTTTGTTTCATTCACACATGTTTAACACACAAACCCTGCAGATTTAGTTCTTCTCTCAAACAAAAAAACACTCTGTTCCACCTTGTGATGTCATGTGGTAATACAGGAAGTGCCCACTGTGTTTTTAAACTCCATACACCTTCAGTAGGATCAACCGGATCATTTCAGTCCTAGAATTGCCAATTTCTACTGAACTCAAAGTAAACGTTGAAAACCACCACTACATGACATCACAAGGTGGGACAGAGCATTTTGAGCTTTGGAGATGTAGACAGACTAATAATAAAGGTTTACTCAAAGCTCTGTTTTTGAGAAAGTAACATTATAACATGACTTAAAGCTCACAAAAATCAATTCTGTGTAATAGAGGACCTTTAAAATAATATTATTCTAAAAGCCAGCATCCTTTAATCTTAAGACAAATAACAGTTTTAAATGACGTCCCTGAGTCGTAATTGTACCGTCGAGCTTAAAAGCCGTAAGTTGATTATGAGAATTAGCCGCTAGCTATGAAGTGAACGATAATGCCTTGGATTACATTTTCCATCAGGTATTCAGCCGCGTGTAACCGATTACATTGTCCCATCTCTCTTTCCTTCCGAGCGATTTTTCTCCTTCAAAAATTATGCAAATTTTACCAATTAAGTGTCTCTGTGTCATTAAGTCTCTACGCACGTGTTATTATTTAGTTTTATCTCAGCCCCAGAGCGAGCACGTTCGAGCATGTGTAGTGGGATGTTGAAATATTTAAACAAAGAAATACGGAAATTCATTACAAGACTGTGTTTTTAATAATAAGTGATTTCATTTGTTTATGATTCGATTTGTGATGGAAAATACAGCACTTAAAGGGGCAATTGTGGCATATTTTTTTATTAAGCTTGTAAATCTGCAAGTGGACGTAATGTCTGTAATGTTGGTTAGAGGCGCCGTAAAGGAAATGATGAGAATACGTTTGGTGAAAGTAATTGTATTAAATTGCCATGATCTGTTAAAAGAGAGACAGACATAAACAGGCTACGAATATAAGAAAATGAAACAAAACAAGCTTCCATATCTCTACTTGATATACAGCACATTACATGGTTTTGATTTATTAATTTAGTGATCTCTCCTGAGCTCTATTCAAACCCTCCTTACGGTTAGCGGCTCTGCCCACAAGCCTCCCACACGACAATTCTCCATAAATATACAAAAACATGATACAAAACTGTACGCAACAACTTCACAAATCTGATGTGCAGTAGTTTCATTAGCTGGATGCACGCTGATTGTGTTGTGATAGTGCTCTGAAGGGGGTGTGATGTAGCGTAAAGAGCAAAGGAAGGGGGGACACGTGCACCTTTGTTTTTAGTTGTTTATAATTTCTAAACTAAACCCAAGCTTAAATAGACGAAGACACATAAGGGCACAGTTTTGGTACCTAATCTAAAAACGAAAAGCAGTCGCTGAAAATCTGCCTCATATTTAGTTAGAAACAGCGAGAAAAAAAAAAAAAAAAAAAAGTAAAAATGTAGGCACCACTGAGTATTTCTGCTAAGGGCCCCCAAATGGCTAACAGCAGCCCTGGAAACAACACTACAACCTTAAAGCTGCATTGCGTAAGTTTTCTAGTGTTATTGCTTTGTCTGGAATGTTTCACAGTATGGCATTAAACCTTTCTATCTTCATGGAGACCAAACCAGACCAAGTTACAGGTCAGATCTGTGGAGAGGCAATCCTGCTCCCAGCCAGAATGCCTGTTTTTCTAGGTATTTTTGAACTATAAAACTGCCTGTAATTGAGTAAATGTAAGGTAGAGCTGTTTAATGTCATACTGTGGAACATTCCAGGCAAAGCAATAACATCGCCATGGAGACAAACAGGTGATGGACCCTCCACCAGAAAAGTTGCGCAATGCACCTTTACAGTAGGTTTTGCATATAGGACATACTGACAATCCTGTCCTGGCAATCTTTCAAAAACAATAGATCTAGTCTATACTGCCTTTGTGTCTATGAGCAAGGCATCTTCATTTGATCTAGAACAGGGTGCATTCCCAGTTTTCACATAGCAAACTTATTTAGTTGAATGTAATATTCTTTAAAGGTCCTATAGTTCGCCTATAACTGTTTTTTGTAGTTATCAACCATGTTTTTTCCACATTCAAAATATACTTGGAGTTGAATTGTCTTTGAGGAATCCCACAGAAGTCGTCCATATTGTTTTCCAAAGCTCAAAACACTTGGTCCCACTGCATGATGTCATTACTCAAAACTGACTCTTGTCTCTTCTTTAAACCATGTTAGAATGTTGTTACCTTGTTAAAAACATACATAGAGTTGTGTTTTGTTGCATGAGTAAGATCCTGCATTATTAGTCTGTCTACAACTCCAAAGCTCAAAATGCTCTGTTCCACCTTGTGATGTCATGAAGTGATGGTTTTCAAGTTAACAGTTAACAGTTTTAGCTTTTGTTCAGCAGAGATGACAATTCCAGGGCTGAAATGATCGAAATGATTCTAGTGAAGGTGTATGTAGTTTAAAAACACAGTGGAGCACTTCCTGTATGTACATGACATCACAAGGTGGAACAGAGTGTTTTCTCTTTGGGAGAAAAACCCAGCCTTAATATGCAGGATTTGTGTGTTAAACGTGTGTGAATGAAACAAAACACAATTCCAGGTCTGTTATGAATCATTATAACAGAGATCAGAAAATAGCGTAATATGGGCTCTTTAAATGGTCATCTAGAAGTGCTCCTCTGCGTTTTTAAAGTGTATACACCTTCACTAGGCCCATACTGATTTGAAAGACTGATCATTACCTCATCCAAATGACCTACCCTAACTTTGAAACTACCGTCCAATACAGATATGGTATCCGAGAAGTACTTTAACGCAGCTGAATAATGTATCATATAGGACCAAAGTTAGTATATTCCCCTGCTATTACTGCAGTACATGATCTGGACTGAAAATGGCTGTTTCCTAAAGCTATATATAGTCCCCCTGAGGTCACATTGAGAGGAGAGCAGCTGAATAATGCACAGAACACCAGTCTGTGGAAAAGGTGAGGCCCGTCACACAGACCGATGACTTATGTGTTTTAAATCCAGAGCTCGGGCTGCACTCCATCACCCTCCTCACTATCGCCAATCACATTTCAATATGAAGGAGACTTTTTATGTGTCCTCCAAAAAGTCACAAAACTCTTTATGGCAACTGTCAGTGCACGGTGGATTCACAAATTATAATGTGCAATACAAAACAACATTTTTTTTTAGATTTTTAAGTGAAAAACAGAATTAGTTCATTTCAAGTGGTCCAAAGTTATTCCTTCATCCAAATGAATCACCACAATGAGTTTATGAGCCCTTTTCACAATTTTCAACGGCCAGAGCGGAGTTTTACCGTAATGCTAATGACAACTAGCATGCTAACCATGAACTTCCTGATTATCAAACCTTAAAACACTTTGTAATTAGATGACCTCAAGTGCTGCTTATACAGTAAACTGTATTTGTACTGGGGCAAGAGAGATTTTGTTCAAATACAAAATCAGATACAAGCCCTTTAAAGAAAATACCTTTATATTTGACTTCCGTGTGTGTGTGTGTGTGTGTGTGTGTGTGTGTGTGTGTGTGTGTGTCTATGTGTATACTGTATTTATATTACGATAGTTGTGTTTTACTTACTGTACATACATTTATATAATTTATGTCTTATTGATACCAGTCTTTTGCTATTTGTATTACTACTTATTTAGAAGTTTATTGTAATATAATGTGATATGATATGTGAGCCACTGTGTCGAAGTATCAAGTATTTAGGATCAATAAAGTCTGTCTATGTCTAAGTCTAACATAGGGTTATGTGTGGGAAAAAAAAAAAAAAAAAAAAAAATGTTTTTGAGGAGGTAACAATATTCTAACATGGCTAAAAACTCACAAGAGTCAGTTTTGCGTAACATCGGACCCCAAGAAACAGCAGCTTCAGTGGCTACAAGAGAAACTGACAGAACCACCTTGTCAGTGCATACTGTTGCTGTGTCCTTGGGCAAGACACTTCACCCACCTTGCCTCCAGTGTGTGTTTGTGTGAGCGAAGGAAGGACAACAGAGAGAAATATAATCTGTATAATATATTTTCCTTTTAGCAGACAACGCTCAAAGTCATTAATTGTAACTGCTCCTGACAGGTTGTCCCAGTGGCATTGAAGAATGGGTCAAACGCAAAGGACAATTTTCCCTATGGGGGCAATAAATTATTATTATTATTTTTTTACTAAACATGCATACATAGGTTTTTCAGAGGACGAGTCAATGTCAGTGTGCCCATATGTGGATTTTCTGTCCTTGGTTGTATCATTTAAGTTGTAGAATTTTGATCTACACTGTTAAATCATATAAAAAAGAATCAAAAATGCATTGTTATTTTTATATTTCTTGTGTAATGCGAGTATAATTTGTGACCCCATTATGTTTCTAGTTTTGTGATTTTTTTGCATTCCAGGTGTTTCCAACCATTAAAAAACTTTAAAGCTCCACCGTGTAACTTTTCAGCCAAATAATAGACTAGAATAATAAAATCATGGGTGTTTTTATGTAATTAAATTAGTCCCACTTTAAACATGACACTACTAATCATGCTAAGGTACTCAATGCTACCAGAAATGAGGTATTTTAAAAGACTGTGGTTATTTTGATTTAAGTTTATAAGTAAAAAGCTGGTGCAATGCCACGAATAAGAATTGACCTCACATACCATAAGTGAAAAAGCTGTTGTCATGTGATATTGATTATGTTGGTTGGTGGTTCAGTCCCTCTTACTGTCATTGTGTCTTTGAACCAGACACTCCGAGCAAGGCTTCTTATATAAACTGTATAAAGAAGTGGACTAAGTGAGTGTGACGTCACCCATAGCGTTCGAAGGCGAGTTCCATGTTAGGAATAGGAATTTCTTTACGGACAGAATAGTGAAATATAATATAATATGGGAGTCATGCCCCTTCTTACCCAATCGTGTGTCTCCTTCTCTCCTTAGACCCGCCCACCGTGGAGCCGGTGTTCACAGAGATGCGTCAGGGTTTGGGGCGTCCCGTTGTGATGACGTGCAGGGTCCTTCGCGCTCACCCCTCTCGCGTGCTCAGGTTTGAGTGGCTCTTGTCCAATCGGCTCCTCCACGCTGGAGCTTTCGACGCACACAAGGACGAGACGGAGTACACCATCCGCAATCTGAACCGCGACGGATGGGGAGAGTACACCTGTAATGTCATCAACGAGGCAGGAGCGGGCAGGTGCACCTTCCAAGTGACAGGTAAGAGACAGTCTGGGATGTGTGTATATGGTGTTTGAACAGTTTTTCATCTTTTTTTGGCCACTTTAGGGCAAATGATGTAAGTTTGCCTTTTCAAGTAGTTGGTGACATCACAGAAGACTGTCCTGATCACAGACAAGTGTTTATGATCACAAACACCTGACTGCAAGGGCGGAGTTTGAAGTGTGGATACCTGTTCAACCTTATAAACCCAAACCCCGCCCCTCTTTCCGTCTCACTCAATTCTTTACTCCTTCAGGTACTGCCCAGTTTCGCAGTACTTGAATTTGTAATTTGAAATATGTTTGTGGGTGAAGTTTTGGTTTGTAGTCCCATTTTAAAATAGAAATATTACACTAAATCCACTTCCTTTCCTTTCTCATTCTTATTATTTTACTCACAGGTGTATTTCGAGTGATATTTGTTTGATTAGTCCTCCTGTATTGTTTTGCTTTTGAGTCTTGAAGGCTCAGAAAATGTCGATTTTCACCTACCCCCTATCTCTGCCCGCTGCTATGAATTTGTATAGTTTTTATGTATTTGATCATTTATTACTAAATGCAATGAAACACTTTAAAAGCAAAAGGGTAATATACCTTTTACAACAGTTTAAAGGTACACTGTGTAACATTTGTAGTGAAGGGTCCACCACCTGGAAATGTTATTACTTTGTCTAAAATGTTCCACAGCATAGAATAAACCGATCTATCATAAGGGAGACAAGCAGGTTACAGCACTACGCTACATTACAATTCATATCTGTGGAGAGTCGCCCCTTTTCTTTGAAGGAATTATTATATTTTTGAGCAACAGAAACACCCGTAATAAATAAATGTTTCATGGATATGTTTAATGTCATACCATGGAACTTTCCAGGCAAAGCAATAACATCTCCATGGAGACAAGCAGGTAGCACACCCTCTACCATAAAAGTTGTGCAGTGCTCTTTTAATTCATTGTTTCAGGATTTTTTTATTTTATTTATTTATTTTTATTATAAAGTATGTATTTTTGTATGCATTTTTATTAGTATTTTTAAGATTATTTCAAGATAAAATTTATTTATTATTACTATTATTTATTATTATTATTTTTTTTTTCTAGTTACTTTCTCTTCTATTGGGGCAGGTAAACTTCTGTAGCATTGGCAGATAATATTGTTTAACTAACGCAGACTCCCCTTTCCTGCACTGCTCCACTTGTTACTGGCTTGGGGTCTGTTTATGCTGCAATTATCAGAGGGTTTGGTCACACTCAGAGACTCACAGCTTAAAAGTTCCACTGAATTTCCAAGTTTTCCAAGGTGCAGATACGTTTTAGTGAAGGCACAAACTTCTGTGCTTTGACCCTGTTCGGTTTGGATGCTATTTTGCGACAAAGATACGTGACATATTTGAGAGAGGCGGAGATGGAGAGGTTGAAGAGGCTGGGGGCTCTGGAGGCAGACAGAGGTTGTAGGGAGTAGCGGAAATTGCAGTTCGGTGGAGGAGAGAGAGTGCATTTATATGACAAGGCTTGAGATTGGTGATTGGTTGAGAGGTTTGGACAATGATGAGGTGACATTTAAGTGTAAGCGTCAGTTAGAGGGGAAAAAAACTATACAATTAACATGGAAAATGTGTGGAGCAGTTACTAAGTTTCACATCACATCACAACATTCTATTGGTCACTGATATTTAAAACTTGCAGCTGTTGCTAACTGTAGGCACGCTCTGTCTGGGGTTTTGTTATTCTAGTTAGACTTTAATCTGAGCTTTATTTTAACACAATCTGACCAGAAAGAACTGACTTAGTTGGAGCTAGATAGTGTTATCTCATAGTTTTTCAGTTAGTCAGTCTCATCTTTTTGGTTGAAAATCAAACACGTAAACAGGACCATGAACCATGATTTTTTTTTTTTTTTTCCATAATTATTTCTGACTGACATCACAGCTAGCAAATCATTTTTGAAACATTCCATACTGTAACTTTAAATTTGAATAATAATAGTAACAACTAACCTACCACTTACTTGTCTCCATGGAGATCTTATTGCATTGCCTGGAATGTTCCACAGTATGACATTAAACATATCTATCTTATGTTAAATTACAGCTGTTTGTTTTTTGTTTTTGTTTTTTTTGCAAATCACAGAACAAAAACTTGACTTGGTGGTGTGACCTGCTTGTATTCATGTAGATAGATGGTTTTAATGCCGTACTGCGGAACATTAAAGGCAAAACATCTTCATGGAGACAAGCTTGTGACAGAGCCTAAACCAGAAAAGTTACATTGATCATCTTAAAATGTAAAACTCATGTTAATCAAAACTATTATTCTTAAAGGTCCTGTATTACACAAAACGGACTCTCGTGAGCTTTAAGCCGTGTTATAAAGCTGTTACCTCCTCAAAACATAACTGGAGTTGTGTTTTGTTTCATTTGAGTTTGAGTAACAAGCTCAAAATGCTCTGTTCCACCTTGTGATGTCATGAAGCAGTAGTTTTCAAGTTAGTGGTTAGTTTTCAAGCAGGGCCCTTTAAATGATCAAACTCCTGTATTTGTTTTCACGGTGAAGGCAGCGTGGCTCAGTTACCTGCACAGATGTCTGGTTAAGCTTTTTAAATAAAACCGTGTTCTGAATAATGAACGGCTTTGTCATTAGATTATATTGTGGAGGAAAGCTAATATTGTGTCATCTGTTAAACCTGGAAACAAGGTCTTTTTTTCAAACTTTAACTAATGGAGATTTGAGCCACACAATCTGACCCTCGCCCACATCGCAATCATTTGGACACCTTTTTTCACTTTTCTCACTTGTATCGATGACAAGCTCCTGAAAGTGTGCTGTTTATATTCATTTTGTACTTTTTCTTGAGTTTTGAAGCAATCTTCAAACTTCTTGACCGTGTTTGCTAATGTAACGATAGTAACTGCTGCATGTATGGTTGTGGCGGAATGTCACTGCAAAGTATCTGTAGTCAAATAAAAAAAATCTTCTGGTTCAGTTGTATACACAGAAATGGACCATTGGATGTTATATTGAGGACATGGGCATTCTTCTTCCTCAAATATCCCTCCTCCTCTTCCTCCTGGACCCCGAGAGCGACAGAGGACACTGACAGTTGCACTGATTCATCTGGAGCTGTGAGTTTGTCAGAGCAGAACACAAGAGAACAAACTGTACTCACTTTATCTCCTCTGGTGTCAAAACCACACAAGAGGGGCTTTAGGGAGCAGCAGTAGGAGCAGCAGTAGTAGTGGTAGTAGTACTGGGAGCAGCAGGAGTAGTAGTGGTAGCAGCAGTAATAGTAGTAATAGTAGTAGTAGTAGCAGTAGCAGCAGCAGCAGCAGTAGTAGTAGTATTAGTAGTAGTAGTAGCAGCAGCAGCAGCAACAGCAGTAGTAGCAGCAGCAGCAGCAGCAGTAGTAGTAGTAGTAGTAGCAGCAGCAGCAGCAGCAGCAACAGCAGTAGTAGCAGCAGCAGCAGCAGCAGCAGTAGTAGTAGTAGTAGTAGTAGTAGCAGCAGCAGCAGTCATCGTCGTCGTAGTAGTAGTATTAGTAGTAGTAGTAGCAGTAGCAGCAGCAGCAGTAGTAGCAGCAGCAGCAGCAACAGCAGTAGTAGTAGTAGTAGTAGTAGCAGCAGCAGCAACAGCAGTAGTAGCAGCAGCAGCAGCAGCAGCAGTAGTAGTAGTAGTAGTAGTAGCAGCAGCAGCAGTCATCGTCGTCGTAGTAGTAGTATTAGTAGTAGTAGTAGCAGTAGCAGCAGCAGCAGCAGCAGCAGTAGTAGTAGTATTAGTAGTAGTAGTAGTAGTAGCAGCAGCAGCAGTAATAGTAGTAGTAGTAGTAGTAGCAGCAGCAGCAGCAGCAGTAGTAGTAGTAGTAGCAGCAGCAGCAGCAGCAGTAGTAGTAGTATTAGTAGTAGTAGCAGCAGCAAGCAGCAGCAGTAGTAGTAGTAGTAGTAGTAGCAGCAGCAGCAGCAGTCATCATCGTCGTCGTAGTAGTAGTATTAGTAGTAGTAGCAGCAGCAGCAGCAGCAGCAGCAGCAGCAATAGTAGTAGTCAGTATCCCATCCAAGTACTAACCAGGCCCAACTCTGCTTAGTTTCAAAGTTCTGATGAAGAAGCAGCAGGTGGCGCTAGTCGTAGTCAATAGTGAATCTAAATGAAAATACATTTCAGATTTGTGAATTTACAACACAAAGGGAAAACTCTTGTCCCGGTCTGTCAGAACGACATCTTCACATTGTAGAATCTGAAAACCACAAACACAATCTCACTTCTTGTCCAAACCCATACAACATACACTCCTCTCATATAACTAGCCGGCTCTTGCTTTTATAGATTTGTTTTTGTTGTTTGTAGAAACACAGAATATTCTTTTCCTCTTGCGGTTGTTTTTTCCCAGAGTATAATTTGGTTTAACACTCATGCTCCCTGTGCACCGCTGCAGCCTTGAGGTCCAAGAGCTCAGGGCCAAAGTCGCTTCTGTCTGAACAAGAGCAGACACTTGAGAATGAGAATCTGCGAGCGCTCTAACTAATGGGATTCTGAATAATAATGAGTGGATTTCACTGGCTTTTCTACTTTCTGGAATATTCAAAATGTAAAAAAAAAAAAAAAACTGCTTTCAGTTTTTAGTTTTGATTCTTATTTTCAGCACTGGTGCAACTGTTTTATTCATTTTTTAGGAATGAATTGGTACTTTTTTCATGAAATATAATGCAGTTTTATTTTTACACCTGATTTTTTTTTTTTTTTCCATAATTATTTCTGACTGACATGACAGCTAGCAAATCATTTTTGAAACATTCCATACTGTAACTTTAAATTTGAATAATAATAGTAACAACTAACCTACCACTTACTTGTCTCCATGGAGATCTTATTGCATTGCCTGGAATGTTCCACAGTCTGACATTAAACATATCTATGTTGTATTTATGTTTTTATTGCAAATCACAGAACAAAAACATTCTAGTGCAGGCATGTCCAAACTATGGCCCGTGGGCCAAATGCGGCCCTCAGACAAATTTTTCTTGGCCCTCAGGCTTTCAGGTGAATTGGCCCAAATTACCTTGAGCAGTTTGACTGCAAGTTTTTTGAAAATCTACCTTGATAAGACAATATTTAATATTTATTGTGTGGTTTTGTGGATCTCAGCATGAATAAAGGACTGATGGCTCATTCTAACGTGTTAAACATGCATATATTTCACTTATTCACTGTACTGAGCACCAGTCTATGGCCCTCGATCGGCCCTCTGCTTCATCTGTGTTTAGATATGTGGCCCTTGATGAAAAAAGTTTGAACACCCCTGTTCTACTGTGAGCAGGGTCGCCTCTCTGCAGACTGACTTGGTGGTGTGACCTGCTTGTATTCATGTAGATAGATGGTTTTAATGCTGTACTGCGGAACATTACAGGCAAAACATCTTCATGGAGACAAGCTTGTGACAGAGCCTAAACCAGAAAAGTTACACTGATCATCTTAAAATGTAAAACTCATGTTAATCAAAACTATTATTCTTAAAGGTCCTGTATTACACAAAACGGACTCTCGTGAGCTTTAAGCCGTGTTATAAAGCTGTTACCTCCTCAAAACGTAACTGGAGTTGTGTTTTGTTTCATTTGAGTTTGAGTAACAAGCTCAAAATGCTCTGTTCCACCTTGTGATGTCATGAAGCAGTAGTTTTCAAGTTAGTGGTTAGTTTTCAAGCAGGGCCCTTTAAATGATCAAACTCCTGTATTTGTTTTCACGGTGAAGGCAGCGTGGCTCAGTTACCTGCACAGATGTCTGGTTAAGCTTTTTAAATAAAACCGTGTTCTGAATAATGAACGGCTTTGTCATTAGATTATATTGTGGAGGAAAGCTAATATTTTGTCATCTGTTAAACCTGGAAACAAGGTCTTTTTTTCAAACTTTAACTAATGGAGATTTGAGCCACACAATCTGACCCTCGCCCACATCGCAATCATTTGGACACCTTTTTTCACTTTTATTCACAATCTTTCATTATTCTTTGTGTTTGAAAAAGAGTGTAATTTCTGGAGTTTTATCGACAGCTCAGATCGTTTAAGATTTCAGATTTTCGTGTTTCTGTAGCGGTGTTTATTGCAGTAACTCTGCACGACAGATGATTCATAAAAGAAATAAACAGAGCATTGTGAGCTGTTTATCTTCTCGGACATGCTGTAAATCTGTATACCACTTGATTCAGCTTTGCAGCTGATGTCGTCAATATTCCCGGAAAGTGTATGGAGCTAACTGGAGGCACTGCTTGTTCTGAAGCTTCGATACTCAAGTTAGATTTTACTCTGAGCTGTGTTTTAGCAAAATCTGACTGTAAAGAGCTACAACAGGTGAGTAAATCTGTGCTGTTAAACAAATCTCTCAAATAACGTTACAGTCACAAACTAGTGAGCATTAGCCGGCAGTTTTTCAATTAGTCATTCTCACCTTTTTGTTGAAAATCAAACACCTAAATAGAACCATCAACGCTCGTATAGATCACAGTGTTTTTTGTGTGTTTTTTTTTTTTTTTTTTAATTGAGTTTTTCTGGCAGTGTTTGCGTATGCGCGCACCGTGTCACTATGGTTACTGCTGAACATTCGGCCATACACATGCATGTAGAACACCCCTTGTGTGATGCCACTGCAGTGTGTTTTGTTTCATTCACACATGTTTAACACATAAACGCTGCATATTTAAGGTCTTAGTTCTCTCAAACAGAAAACTCTCTGTTCCACCTTGTGATGTGATAATACAGGAGGTGCTCCACTGTGTTTTTTAACTCCATGCAGATATAGGGAGACTAATATTAAAGGGTTATTTCAAGCAAAAAACACAACTCCAGGTGTGTTTTTGATGAGGAAACAACATTCTAACATTGCTTAAAGCTCAAGTGTCAGTTTTGGAGCAATGACAGTCTCTTCAGTGTTGTACCATCACACAAACACTGTCTCATATTGAGACATTACATGGCCATATCCCACACACACACACACACACACACACACACATCCACACACACACACACACACACACGCACTCCTCATCAGTCTCTTGTTTTCTCGGGGTGCATTTTCCATCAGAGACTGCGACTGTCCATCTCCCGCCTGGATGTTTTGACAGGAGGGAATGAGTTTGGCCACGTCCGGTGACCCTGGGCTCTGCAGCTGGAGTTTCATTTCCCACAATCTCCCTCTCTCTCCCTCTCTCCTCCCTCCCCTCTCTCCTCCCTCCGTCCCTCTCACCTCTCCTCATTAAGGACAGGAGCTTCAGGTCATCACTGTCTCAGTGTTCTCCTCTTATCTCTCTGCTCTGTCTGACGCTCTCCATTCAACCTTATCCTGCACTTAACAATGGGTTTCAGAATGGTGAGAAATTAGGACTGTTGCCATAGCAATTAACAATTCAAAACAAAATATTACATGTTTTGGATGGTGAAAAGTCCTTACTGGTGTCAGGCAGTTGAAACCCATGAATAGTCAGTAAAGTTTTGTTTTTTAAGTTTTGTAGTATATATTTCACTATTAGTACTGATTTAGCCCAATTCATTTTCAGTATATGGCACCAATTATAAACAAGGGGTTAATGAAGGGTTATATTGCAAAGATTACAGAGGTGTGGGAATGTCAATACCCAGATACTAAACTAGCATCAAAATATAATATAATCATTTGAACATTTGATAATACCATAAATAATGAAATGTTGTAGAAACTATTCTTGTGTTGAAAATTACACTCCAGTGTATAAAAAAAAAAGTGTTTTTCACTATGTGGTATCATAATTGGCATCACGTATTGAGCCTTTTCTAAAATCTAATTTTGAATGTGTGTGTTGTGGTAATACAGTACTAGAGTTGACAATAACAATACAACACAACAACAGAACATCACACATATTCTGGTGCTTAAGCAGAATATTTCTTTATTTCTTCCATATTTTATCTTATTTGATATCCAGGGTTTGGGCATGTTACTGTTGACTGTGACTGTTTAGTCCGGTTTGAGTCCTGTTTTAGACCTGTTTACTTCATCAAAACTGTGACTAAACCAGGAACTAAACTTGGACTAGAGCAGGACTAAACCAGGATTAAACCAGAACTGAATCAGAACTGAACTAGAACTAAACCATGTCTAAACCAGGACTAAACCAAGACCTAAACCAGAACTAAACCAGGACTAAACCAGGACTAAACCAGATCCAGTCTACGTTATACGAATTCAAGTACTCAAACTAGTACCAAACATACTCAAGTCTACTCTTTAGTGATCTTGCTGTGGCAGTACAAAGAGAAAGAGAAAATTGTACATGCATTTCTGAATATTTGAGAACCAATGAACATGCATTTTAGAGACGTCTATCATTTATAACAAGGGAAAAATACACAAATATATTAGATTATGCAACCCTACCCTTTTATTTTTTATATTATTCCACATTTTCCTCACAGACCCCTCTCTCTTCGTAAATCCGTTCTCCTCGCTGCAGATATTTGCCTCCAGACATTTGTTTCTCTCTCCACAACTCGGAATTTTCAGCCCATTTTCCAGCGCTTCCCTTTCATCCTTTATCCCTCCTTTCCTCCCCAGCTCTCCTCCGTACCTCCCTCCTTCTCTCCTACTGCTTTATAAAACCACATTCCTTCAATTGGCTTTTTTTTTTTCATTTATGTCAGATGCCCTCCCTGCCAACCATATTGTGACTATAGGGAATTGTGAGTGAAATTATAAAGTGTTTTATTGTCAGTGAACTAGGACATGCGCTGTTAGCATACTAGTTAATTTCCTCTGGTTTCTGAGATTTGTAAAAAAAAAAAAAAAAAAAAAAGGTAAGTGAGGAATAAGTTTGGCTTTCCTCCACCCCCATTAACTCATTCCCATCCATGCCTTTCATCCTGGATCTCTCCTTCCCTCCCCACCTTTCCTACCTCATCTCCTCCTCACCTCTTCTCCTCCCTCCACTCCTCGGCTCCTCCTCACCTCCTTTCCTCCCTCCCCTCCTCCTCGTCTCCTTCTCTCCTCTTTTCCTCTCTCCTCGCCTCCTTTCTTTCTCTCCTCTTCTTCTCTCTTCCTCTCCTCCCTCCTCTCCTCGTTTTCTCCTCACCTCCTTTCCTCCCTCTCCTCCTCCTCGTCTCCTTCTCTCCTCCTTTCCTCCCTCCTCTCCTCCTTTCTTCCTCTCCTCTTCTTCTGTCTTCCTCTCCTCCCTGTTTTCCTCATCGTCTCCGCCTCACCTCCTTTCTTCCCTCCCCTCCTCCTCCTCACCTCCTCTCCTCGTCTCCTCCTTTCCTCCCTCCCCTCCTCCTCCTCTTCTCGTTTCCTCCTCTCCTCCCCTCCTCCTTTCCTCCCTCCTCTCCTCCCTGTCTCCTCTCTTCTTCTCCTCCTCTCCTCCCTCCTCTTTCCTCATTTCTTCCTCTCCACCTTACCTTCTCTCCTCCCTCCTCCTCTCCTCCCTCCTGCCTAGTGCTCTAGATCCCACCATCTGGACACGTCCGGTGCCAAAGGTACGGAGGCTCTTTTAGTAACCCCCAGAGTGCCAGAGCATGATGCAGAAAATCCTCTTTCTCCTCCCCTCACCCGTGAAACCTGGCAACTGCTGCCAAGTCCTCCCCCAAACCCTGGCAATTTTTTAGAGTTTTATTATTTATTATTTTTCATACTGAAAAAATATGTTATCTGCATGAATTTTTAATTTACATTTCTGTTTCATATTTAAAGCTTTGACAGTTTGTCAGTTTTTTCAACAGTTTAAAAAAAAATAAAATAAAACAATCCAGTGATTATTTTATTATTTTAATTTCAGTCACTTCAAAGTAAAAACAAAAAAAGAACAAGAATTTTGTATTTTGATTTGTATTGCCATGCAATCATATATTACTTGTAAATATAATATGAAGGATAAATTATTAAAGAAGGGGTGTTTTGCTATATATATATATATATATATATATATATATATATATATATATATATATATATATAATTTATTTATTTATTTATTTATTTTAGCTTTCGATTGTGTTATAACATTGTTCCGTCATCAAAAACAAGAACGTGCAGTTTGAGTATTCTGTTGGTTTCTTTCAGGCTCTATTCAAACCCTCCTCCAATGCTCCTCCCATAAGTCTATGTCACCCGTGCTCCCACATGATAATTCTTCATAAATATACAAAACATGATACAAAACTGTACACAACAACTTGACAAACCTGATGTGATGTACAGTAGTTTCATTAGTGTGATGCACGCTGATTATGTGATGTTGCTCTGAAGGGGGAGTGATATTACTGTAAATAACACAATAATATATACTGAAGTCACTTACTGAGATTTATTCTGTTCATATGCTGCACTGTTACTTTTATTGTACATAATAGTTTTTTGGTATTTTATATTTTTGCTCCACCGAAAGTGTGTTACATTAGTGTCTATTTTTAAGTCTATTTTTAAATTATTTTTAAGCCATTATCTATTATCTTGTTTTATTGCATGTTACCATTTTCCTGCTGTTCTTGAACTGTGCATTGCAACACTGGAATTTCCCCATTGTGGGACTAATAAAGGCATATCTTATCTTAACGCAGAGAGCAAAGGTAGAGAAGACTCATAAAACATGTTAATATGTATATAGTATTTTCAAAACAACAAAAGGTAACATGGTGATCTAAATATGTTATGTGCAGTTAATACACCATAGAAATAAAATCAAAATCTAAACAAATCAAAAACCTCTCAAGTGAAAATGTTGAAGTCAAGTCATTTTAATTATGAGTATTTCAGCCCAATTTGAAAGTTGATTTGCATCTCCTTAGAAACCTACAGTGTCCCCAGCTTATTGCCTCTTTTGCTTAGTTTTTTGTTTAGTTTTTTTGCATTGCACCCTCTGCCAACTCATCTGCAGCCTTTCTTATATATCGTCTCCCTCTCGCTCCCCCTCCACAAGACAAGATGGACTCACTTGTGTGTAATGTCCCATCTGAACCAAACAATCAGTGAAATCGCCACAGTAACTCGTGCTGTGTCTGAGGGGTGGAGCTGTCTACAGGGTTTACAATGGCCTCACTACATCTGTACCTTACAGCACTAACAGTCAACCAAAGCAGCTACAGACTCGTGCTTTTCCTTTTGCAGTATACATTTTCATGGGACAAATGTACTGAACTTGTTTTTACATATCAGTCTAACTTGTCTTATCTGCATTTTTATGTTGTTGTTGTTGCATGTTTGAATACTCCAACTTAGTCAAATGTAAAAAAAAAAAAATTGGCTTTTTATTGTATATACATTGTACTTGATGAATTTTCTAATAATAAAATGATAAAAAATGCATCTGTTAAAGCCCCACCATGTAAATTTTTAGCCTTTTTTATATTTTGGATGTTTTTATTGCACTGAAAAACATATATATATATTAAAAAAAAAAAAAAAAAGGGTCCTTTCTGTGAGCAGGCTTGCATCTCCACAAACCAGACTTATATTTAGCCTCTAAAGGTCCTGTATTACATAAAATTGACTCTTGAGAGCTTTTAGCCAGGTTATAATGTTGTTACTTCATCAAAAACCTACCTGGAGTTGTGTTTTGTTTCATTCACACATGTTTGAGTAATCCTGCAATATTAGTCTGTCTACATTTCCAAAGATCAAAATGCTCTGGTCCACCTTGTGATGTCATGAAGCGGTAGTTTTCACGTTAACAGCTACCTTTGAGCTTTAGTTCAGTAGAGATTAGCAATTAAATGTTTGAAATTATCCAAATGATTCTCGTGAAGGTGTGTGGAGTTTAAAAACACAGTGGAGGACTTCCTGTATTAACACATGACATCACAACGTGGAACAAGTACATTTTCCGTTTGAGAGAAGAACACAGCCTAAATACGTTTATTCTGTGTGTTAAATGAAACAAAACACAACTCCAGGTCTGTTTGTGATGAGGAAACAACATTATCACATAGATCAGAATATAGCATAATATGGGCCCATTCACTCACATAAAACACACATTAGATGAAATAAACACAATTAAAATAGTATTAACAGCTTTGCTTGTTTTAGCTCAGAAAATGAAGTCTTTGGAGTTTACAGAAATAAAATATTTATTCATTAAAAGCAGAAAATTGCTTTTTTCCAATACTTTTCCAGTTTTATTATTGGGCTCACGATAGGCCATTGCTCCATTCTTCCTGCATATTTAACTAGACAAGATGATCGCTTCAATCAGGTTTCCCTTTGCCGAAATTACAGACTTCCTCTTTGTAAACTCTCTTCTCAAAGCCCATAAACCCTTAAAATGCTTTCTCTGCAGTCCTGCTTTCCTCTGCATAAACCTCTGCTCATTCTTCAGCACGTTTCGCTATTTTTAATCCATTTTTACACAGGAATTTGATTATATTTTCCAAGCCAGTGTTTCTCCAGCCGTATACACTGTTCTAAATTACTTCATGATTAACCGTGACATTGCCTTAACCCAAATGTGTCAGCAAACATCGCCATGCCTCGCCTTTGTGTTCAGAGCTACAGTGATGCAAGACTCACTGGATCAACAGACTCGCCACATAGTGAGAGGGTTTGGGGTTAGATTCTCAGATATATCGTGACCTTTCTATATGAGTTTACATGTCCTCCTTATTTTTCATCTCGGTGCTGAGTAATTGCTTAAAAGTCAAGGGAATTCTAGGTGTTTTTGTTGATAATATATTTTGAAAAACATCCATTCTTGTTGTGAGCACAGGTCACCTCTTCACACTGACCTATAACTTGCAGTATAATGCTATACTGTGGAACATTCAAGGTACAACAGTAACATCTCCATGGAAACAAGATATTTGAGGAATATAAACAGAGAAAATAGCTTATGTCGTTATCATAATTATTCACTGTGATGTGTTTAGAAGCATTCAGAGGCCAGAGTGGAGTTTTGACTTCACTGTAAAGCTAACAACAACTAACATGCTGACACACACTTCCTGATTATTGGTCAATGAAACACTTTATAATCAGATGCAGACAGCACAGAGCTGACTTATTTTGTTCTGAAGAACTGCTTATACAATATATCTGTACTGCAGCAAGACAGACAAAGCTGAAAATGCTCTGTTCCACCTTGTGATGTCATGACAACGTAGTTTTCAAGTTAACAGCTTCTTTTTTTCATTTTGTTCAATGGAGATTTGCCATGTTTACATGAGAGCTAGAAATTTTATTCCGAATAAAAATTAATTCCGCTTTAAAAAGAACATGTAAACACTTAATTCCTAATGAAAATGATTATTCATTAGTGGGTGGTTTATTCCGATTTTAAAGCCGAATTAATTTATTCCTCGATCATGTAAACGTTTATTCCGCTTAAAAGTTATTCCGGTCGTTCGGCGCATGCTCGTTGGGTCGCCTTCTGACACGTTTTCCATGTAAACCTCAATTCGAAATTATTATTTCCAGGTAAACTCGAAGGAGAATAATTTAATTCCAAACTATTTCATTCTGAACAATTAATTCAGAATTAAGAAAACATCATGTAAACGTGGCCAGTGGCAACTCCAGAGCTGAAATTCTCTAAATTATTCTAGAGTGAAGCTGTGGAGTGTGGAAGTGTATGGAGTTTAAAAACACAGTAGAGCACTTCCTGTATTACCACATGACATCACAAAGGGGAACAGAGTGTTTTCTGTTTGTGAGAAGAACACAGCCTAAATAAGATAAATAAACACAACTCCAGTGTGTTTGTGATGAGGAAACAACATGGGCCCTTTAAATAAGTGAAAAAACAAAAAAAACAAACTTAAATTAATTTAATTATTTTATTAAAAGTTCAGTAATTTCACATTATTTATCATCACAGAATGGCGTGTGCATATGTTACCAAGCTGACAGACGCCCAATCAGGGTCTGACTCTTGGACAATCACCGCGGCGACAGTGAAACAGTGCGTGAGGGTTAATTGTGTGTTTGGTGTCTTTGATTCGTGCCAAACCGCGAGGACATCTGTGGACACGACGAGGAGATCCGAGCCAAGTTGGACGAGAGACAGAGCAGAGGGAGGGGAGCGTGTGGGGAGCAGTGTACCACAGAGAGCCGAAAGAAAGAGCGAGCGAGAAAGAGATGATAGACAACGATGGGCTATTTTTGCTATTTATTTTGAATGTATTATTACATTTATATTTTTGCTCTTTGTTGTTATAATATTTTATGATGTGTGAGCTACTGTGTCCAAATAAGTATGTCTAAGTCTAAACTATAGGTGGGGTAGGGTAGGGAGCAGGGTTGTCAAAAGTATAGAATATCAGATGCTAATCAATACTAAAATCAGTATCGATAATAGATACTCAGTTTAACAAGTATCAATGCTGAAATGATGCTGCTAGAATAATCTTGGACTTAATCCTCAACAGTACAGAACCATATGGTTATTTAAAGAAAGTACTATTATTATTGCTGAAAATTGTCTTCTATTGTGTTTAAGTGTTTTTTTTGTTTTTTTTTTCATACTTAAAATAGAAAAATACATCTTGTTACACAAATCTTATACTAATCTTACTTTGCGAGAATCGATAAAAAAAATAATTTTACCTATCAAGTCAAATCTACTGAAATCATGTTCTTAATTTGCGTCATTTGAATTTACCTAGATAATACTTTTGCAGCGTGGGGGAAAATGATTGAAAACTTTACTTCTGGAACATGAGCGAGCAGTCACTGTTGAGCTCCACTGATAAAGTCACCAACTAGCAACTAGCATGCAAACAGTGCGACAGAGTTACTTCCTGGTTATTTTTTTTTTTTTTTTGCATGGAAGTAATGTGTGAGAAAGTTATTTGCATTGGCGGTCACAGAGGCCAAAGCCACAGTTAACTATGTTTGTGTGTGTGTGTGTGTGTGTGCGTGTGTGTGCGGGTGTGTGCGTGTGTGTGCGTGTGCATGTGTGTGTGTGTGTGTGGGAAGACAATAAACACTCCTAACTATCGATAAAGTCTCTAAATGTCATCTTTAAATCATCAGCTGTGTGTTATAACTCCATCCAGCATCTCCTGAGTTAATCTCTTGGAGGTCCAAGCCTGACTCACATAAGCCTGACTCACATAAACCTGACTTGCTTCTCACAGCTCACCTGGTCTGAACCTGCTCTTACCCCAGGCTTAGTCTAAACGGGAGACGGCGGTGTGTTTGAGCAGCAGACTCCGTGACAGTGATGGATCAGAGCACAGGTTGTGAGTGACACGAGCATCTGCATTAAAGAGACCGCCTATGAATAATGTTCAAAGTGATCAGAGACGCACTGTCAGGATTTAAGACGCAAGACGAACGCTGCAAAAAGAGGAATACAAGAGAGGAAAAGACTGGAATTTACTGTATTCAACTTGCTCTGTATGATTACATGGGCTGGGAACTGACACTGAGACTTAGATAAACTTTATTGATCCACAAGGGAAATTATTTGGACACAGTAGCCCTCAGCATATTATAATAACAAAGAGGAAAGGTATAATCATTTCTAAATAAGTAGCAAAAAGGGCAAGAGACTGATGTCAATTAAGGCATAATTATATAAATGTATGTACAAGTCAAAATAAAGTATAGCAATATAATAATAAAAATTTATTTCAGCAATATACAAGAGGTCATAAGGAAGACAATGTACAAATGATATGATGATTGACAGGACACAGGGTTATCTGATACATAAGGGTGAGTTGCCTACAGCTGTAGGGAGTATTATCTCCTCTGTCCCTCTATAGTCTGGTGCATTGGGTGAGTTGTTGTACAGCTGTAGGGAGTATTATCTCCTCTGTCCCTCTATAGTCTGGTGCAGTGGGTGAGTTGTTGTACAGTTGTAGGGAGTATTATCTCCTCTGTCCTTCTATAGTCTGGTGCAGTGGAAGAGCAGGAGTGTCCATGATGGAGGGCAGTTTGTCCAGTGTCCTCCTGTCCCTCACTGCAATAAAGTGAAGTGAGACACAAAACTTGTATTCACCAAACTTGTATTTAACTGCAGTGTCTTTCATAAATCGTCTTGTTTTTGTCGAATTTTTTGGAGGACGCAGTTCTCCAGTTTATTTGTAGAAATAAATTGAAATCAGGAAAATGTTTTTTGACAAGTATAAACAGAAATGGCACAGTGAAATCTTACTTAAACCAAAATTAAGAACATATATTTTAATGACATTTTAATTAACAACAACTTTGGTCCTGAGCCGTATGTCAGTCTGAACCTGAGCAGAGGTCAGAGGTCAGTGTGTGCCCAGGTGAGCGGTATATATCTATGTATTTCTATGGCGAAATGTTCATCAGTTACCATGGTGACACAATGCACACATTAGCTATCACTACCAAAAAAGTTTTAAGATTGTGTGAAGACTCAAGAGAAAATACAAAATGGATTTAAACAACACCTGTCCTGGAGTGTGTGATCAATGAGCGTTCATGGTCCTGTTTAGGTGTTTCATTTTCAACAAAAAAGATGAGAGTGACTAACTGAAAAACTGTTTGCGATCTGAAAATGACCATATCTAATTCATAGCCACATTACCTGCACTCGTGGGATTACCATGCATTTCTTATTTAAAGGTGCATTGTGTAACTTTTCTGGTGGATGGTCCATCAAATGCTTTTCTCCATGGACATGTTGGTATTAAACCTTTCTATCTTCATGGAGACCAAACCAGATCAAGTTACAGGTCAGATCTGTGGAGAGGCGACGCCACTCAGTTAGAATGTCTGTTTTTCTAGGTATTTTTTGAGCTATAAAAACACCTGTAATTGAATAAATGTAACATAGAGCTGTTTAATCTCATACTGTGGAACACTCAAGGCAGAGCAATGACATCTCCATAGAAACAAGTAGGTGACGGCCACTAGTTTTGCGAGGAAAAAAAAAATAAAAAGTCATAAAACTAGGCTATAACAATTTTGTACAAATGCAGGCTGACCTATTTCTTGTTGTAACCACTCTTCAACGGAACTGTCTCTGTGCACTTAAGCTATAAAAGCTCTGGTTCTCCGATCAAGTCCTCTTTCCATTTATAATTTTCTGTTTCTAAGAGCTCTCAGGACAATGTTTTACAGTCCCTGACAAAAGTCTTGTCGCTTATCCATTTTGTAGAAACAAAAGCTTATAACGTGACTTTAAATTAATCGATTGGTTTTAGAAATGTCTCATATGAAAGCTAAAACCCTCCCAAATTATGCTCAATATACTCAAATAAATTTGCTTCACTGAAGAAAGATTGATCATTTAATGAACACAGAAAGGTCAGATTTTGGCAAGACAAAAGTCTTGTCGCCTACAGAAAATTTAACAAATAATTTACTTCAAATACAAAAATATGTTGCATAACGTCAGTGAATTAAGTAGTGGTGCTGTGAGATCCATATTTAATATCTTGTATGACTTCCATGAGCTTGAAGGACTGCATCCATGCGGTTCGACAATGATTCATACAATTTGTTGATGAAGTCATCAGGAATAGCAAAGAAAGCAGTCTTACATGCCTCCCAGAGTTCATCAAGATTCTTTGGTTTTGCCTTCCATGCTTCCTCTTTCATTCTACCCCAGACATGCTCAATGATGTTCATGTCTGGTGACTGGGCTGGCCAGTCCTGGAGCACCTTGATCTTCTTCGCCTTGAGGAACTTTGATGTAGAGATAGAAGTATGCGATGGAGCACCATCCTGCTGCAAAATTTGACCCCTTTTATGGTTGGGAATGTAAGAGGTAGCTAATACTTCTTGATATTTTAGGCTATTGATATTGCCTTCCACCCTGCAAATGTCTCGCACACCCCCATACTGGATGTAACCCCAGACCATGATTTTTCCGCCACCAAACTTAACTGTTTTCTGGGTGAATCTTGGATCCATGCGGGCTCCAGTAGGTCTCCTGCAATATTTGCGGCAGCTGTGATGTAATTCAACCGAGGATTCATCTGAGAAATCCACCTTCTGCCACTTTTCCAGTGTCCATCCTTTTAGCAGGCTGTGGGCCTTGGCAAATGCCACACGGTTTTTTAATTGCCTTTTGTTTAGTGCTGGTTTCTGTGCACTGATTCGACCATGGAGGCCATTTCGAGACAGAATTCTACAAACTGTTCTGGTTGACACAGGGACTTGAGGTGACCAGGCCTGGTGGAGCTCTGCTGCAGTGGAAAAGGGGCTGGCCTTGGATTTTCGAATCAACAAACGGTCCTCCCGAGCAGTTGTCTTGCGGGGTCTGCCGGACCTGGGCTTGTCAAAAACATCTCCAGTCTTTTCAGATCTTTTTCTTATTCTTTGTACTTGACGCTAAGACACATTGAAGGTGTCAGCCACCTCAGCAGTGGATCTGGTCTTCAGCCTCTTGATAATTAACGCTTTGGTCTCAGGGTGGATCTTAGGCATGTTGTCAGAGGTCAAGTTGCAGTTGATGTGAAGGTCTGGTGTGCTGGGGTTCTTTTTATACACACCCACTAATTGATTGATCAGTAACTGATCACAGGTGAGGCTGTAATCTAGGATTGGGTGCATCATATGACAAGGCGACAAGACTTTTGTCTTGCCAAAATCTGACCTTTATGTGTTCATTAAATGATCAATCTTTCTTCAGTGAAGCAAATTTATTTTAGTATATTGAGCATAATTTGGGAGGGTTTTAGCTTTCATATGAGACATTTCTAAAACCAATCGATTAATTTAAAGTCAGGTTATAAGCTTTTGTTTCTACAAAATGGATAAGCGACAAGACTTTTGTCAGGGACTGTACAAAGGACTAAGAACGGAAGTCTGTACCTGGTTAAAAGGGAAAGTGTCAGTGCTTCTCAAACTGTGGTGTGCGTACATTTGATGGTACGTGTTTCTGGTGTATAAAGAGGTGTTTACATTTCCTGATTTCTGTCATTTCCATGTTTGTTTTACTCTAGTTTCATCTCTTTTTTAGTCCTGGTGCAGTTGAGTCAAACATCCAACAATGCAAGAAATGCAGAACAAAAAATAACTGTAAAAATCATGATAATATTTACCAGACTGAATACATTATTAGTTTATTAGCTTCTGTGGTTGCCATGGTCATGGTTGGCAGCTCTTGTGGCTCACTGGCTGGCACACTGAACAGTTTTTAAACTTTTAAAAACTTTCTATGTTGCATTTTAATGTAATATTTTGGTGCAGTACAGTTCAAAGGACAGAAGTAAAGGGCTAATGATTTCTGTGATTTGAGGTTTTTCCGAGCTTCTCCAGGTAGCTCGGAAATGCTATAGACTTTGTAATCCTTCTGTAAATTTCGTGAAAAAGTTCTTGAATGGAAAGTTTAGTGTGTGTAAGTGCTCTTTAAGGGTTGATCCTTATGTCCCTATGACATAAAATGCATTTTGAGAAAATAGCCTTTGAAGTTACAATGTCCCATATAACTTCATGGAGGCAAGTTGATTAAATTAAATATTAAAACATCTTTCAGTGCAGAGTGGACAGTTTCCACTTGAAAGTTTGTATGATAAGAGACCAAACAGACTAACTAAACACAAAACTGCCCATAGTGTGTCCTCTTGTAACTTTTCATATGGGTACATGGAGATGTTATTGCTTTGGCTATACTATACTTTCAGGGTAAACTTATCTCTATGGAAACAAGCAGACACCGCAAGAAAAGTTATACAGCGTACCTTTAAATCAACACTATCAATCGGCCTTTTTTATAATTTTGGAGAAATCAATTAGTCATTTATATTTTACTCTTGACAGCCCTAATCTAAAGGTTTCTCCACTCACAGGCTGAACAGTGGCGCTGACATTTCCCTTTGTAAGCCGTGTTAAAAATACCCCTCTGTTCTCAGGCCTATTGTTACAAAATCAGAGCGGGCTGGTGCATATGTGAAATTACAGGATGTTGAGAAAATGACTGTAAATGTCAGAGCCACAGACAATCGCACAGCTGGGGCCAGAGATACCAGTGTTTGAATTTTAAAGCTCCAGTTATGTTCTCCAGAGCTTCAGTGAACACTGTGTACTGATGTTTGTGCATGGAGATGACCAAAATGTTTATACTCGTATCGTGAGGACAGCTCTTCGGGTTCAAACGAGACTGTGCTTGTCTGCATCTCATTATAAGGTGCCAGAACCAGAAAGTGCACTGTTAGCATGCTAGTTGTCGTTAGTTAGTTATTATTATTTGTTTATTTTCTTCGGTCATTTGACATAATCATCATATTACAATGATTTATGAGAAACACAAAAATTACTATAACACTTCAGTTATTCTACTGACCGAAGGGGTTTAGGCTGAAGTTAAACCCTCCTCACATATAGAACAGAATAGAATACATATTTAATCTAGTTGTTTGGCCTCTGAACGCTGTGAAAAGCATTCATAAACGCTGAATAATTAGGATGCTAGAAAGTGACATGTAAACTGTCAGGGGGTTTGAGTTTCCTGCTTTGAGATTCATCTGTGTAGCGCTCTGAATGGAGTTCTATCAATCTGAAACTGCAAGACACTGAAAGAGAAACGCTCAGTGTCATGAATATTTGAATCTGATTGGTTGGAGCATCAAAAGCTCATACATCTTCCCTGTCTACAAATGCACAAAGCACTTACCTTCTGCACATTTCTACAAACAAAATAGTGGTATTTTCACTAAAACAGGCTGAAGTCTGTCTGTCGTCGTCATGTTTGTTTTGGTTCGTTTGGGCTCTTCGCCTTTGGCTGTGATTGGTCGGCTCCCTGCTGAGTGAAGTTGAACCTCACAGCAGGAGTATCTCAAGATGGATTCTCATGAGTTTGTGAAAATAAGTAAGACCTTCCTGTCCAAGATTTGCTTTGAGGTGCCATTTTAAGGACATTTCATTATTTAAAAGATAAGCAGCCAAAGTTAATAAGGTCTCTTTTTTTTTGTTTGTTTGTTTTTCACTCAAGACGTTTCAGATGCCCATAGGCTTAAAGGTGCACTGTGTAACTTTTTGGTTGGGGGTCTGTCACCTGCTTGTTTCTATGGAGATGTCATTGCTTTGCCTGGAATGTTCCACAGTACATTTATTCAATTATTGGTGATTTTATTTATAGAAAAACAGGCATTCTGACTGTGAGCAGGTTTGCCTCTCCACAGATCTCATTGATGATAGAAAGGTTTAATACCATACTGCAAAACATTCCAAATAAAGAACTGAAGAAGCAGCTTGGATGAGCTGCGAAACGTATTTGACCAAATAAACTTTTGTCAAGTTGACAAATTGAATTTCTCCTTTTGCCATGGATTCTACCTGGACGACTGAGGGATTCTACACACATTCCAAATAAAGCAATAACATCTCCATGGAGAAAAGCATTTGACAAACCCTCCACCAGAAAAGTTACATAAGGCACCTTTATAGCTTAAGTTCTGTTATTGTTTTATTTTATTTCTATTTATTTATTTATTTATTTTTTTACAATACTTTACAACAATTTACAATATTTTTTTTTTTTACAAGTTTGTTATGACCATATTTTTCCACATTTGTAAATACATGTACCCTTCCATACAGTCAGGCCTGTCGACAGAAAATTGGGGGCCTGGGGCAAAAAGTCTCACATGGGCCCCTCTCTTATATACAGTGCCTTGAAAAAGTATCCAACCCCCTTGAACTTTTCCACAATTTCTCACATTATGACCACAAACATAAATATATTTCATTGAGCTTTAATGTGAAAAACCAACACAAAGTTGCACACAATTGTGAAGCAGAAGGGCAGTCATACATGAGTAAATTTTTTTTTTTTACAAATAAAAAACTGAAAAATATGGCGTGCAATATTATCCAACCCCTCTGAGTCAATATTTTGTGGAACCGCCTTTTGCTGCAATTACAGCTGCAAGTCTCTTTGGGTATGTCTCTACCAGCTTTGCACATCTTGAGACTGAAATTTTTGCCCATTCTTCTTTGCAAAATAGCTCCAGCTCAGTCAGATTAGATGGAGAGCGTTTGTGAACAGCAGTTTTCAGATCTTGCCACAGATTCTCGATTGGATTTAGGTCTGGGCTTTGACTGGGCCATTCTAAGACATGAATATGTTTTGTTTTAAACCAGTCCATTGTAGCCTTGGCTTTATGTTTGGGGTCGTTGTCCTGCTGAAAGATGAACCTCCGCCCCAGTCTCAAGTGTTTTGCAGACTCCAATAGGTTTTCTTCCAATATTGCCCTGTATTTGACTCCATCCATCTTCCCATCAACTCTGACCATATTCCCTGTCCCTGCTGAAGAAAAGCACCCCCAGAGCATGATGCTGCCACCTCCATATTTGACAGTGGGGATGGTGTGTTTAGAGTCATGAGCAGTGTTAGGTTTCCGCCACACATAGCGTTTTGCATTTTGGCCAAAAAGTTCAATTTTGGTCTCATCTGACCAGAGCACCTTCTTCCACATGGTTGCTGTGTCCCCCACATGGCTTTTGGCAAACTGCAAACAGGATTTCTTATGGCTTTCTTTCAGCAATGGCTTTCTTCTTGCCACTTTTCCATAAAGGCCAGATTTGTGTAGTGCACAACTAATAGTTGCCCTGTTGACAGATTCCCCAACCTGAGCTGTGGATCTTTGCAGTTCCTCCAGAGTCACCATGGGCCTCTTGGCTGCATCTCTGACCAGTGCTCTCCTTGTTCGGACTGTAAGTTTAAGTGGACGCCCTGGTCTTGGTAGGTTTGCAGTTGTGCCATACTCCTTCCATTTTTGGATGATGGTGTAAACAGTGCTCCGTGAGATGTTTAGAGCCTTGGAAATCTTTTTATAACCTAATCCTGCTTTATACTTCTCCACAACTTTATCCCTGACCTGTATGGTGTGTTCTTTGGACTTCATGGTGCTGACTGCTCCCCAATACTCTCAGACAAACCTCAGAGGTTTTTACAGAACAGCTGCATTTATACTGAGAGTAGGTTACACACAGGTGGACTCTATTTAATCGTTAGGTCAACATTGGATCCTTCTAAAGCCTCTAAAAGCAATGTGTTGCACTCAGAAAAAAAGGGGGTTGGATAATTTTGCACGCCCACTTTTCAGCTTTTTATTTGTAAAAAAAAATTAGATCATGTATGTCCTTCTGCTTCACAATTGTGTGCAACTTTGTGTTGGTCTTTCACACAAAGGTTCAATGAAATATGTTTATGTTTGTGGTCATAATGAGAAACTGAGAAAATGTAGAAAAGTTCAAGTGGGTTGGATACTTTTTCAAGGCACTGTAAATTAATAGGAAGAGGGTTCAATTCTGGGCCCCTAAAACCCTGGGGCCCGGGACGACAGACTCCTTTGTCCCCTCCGTTCTACTGCACAACATTTTACTCCTCATCACATTCACAAAACCTGTGTATTCCTGGTAAACATACACTTTCACAGTCACAACGCAGACTCTATATTACCCCACCATGACACAGACTCTTCATCCTCACCTTGATAGTTAGCATTAGCGCCATGGGGGTCTTATTAGCTGAACCCCAGTATTTCTGAATCATCTGGTTTTAATAGTCACATACATTCTCACGTTCACTCCGATCCTGAATGATTTCTGTGTGATGAATGGGTCCCGCTCTGCAGATTACACTATTGTATTTTGAAAAGCATTTCCGTGTAAGGGGCAAGCGGTGTGCGCAAAACCATTAACCTGATTTATGGCTTCAGATACAGACAAAGCCCCAAGGTGCAGCTTTTTTTCACTTATTATCACGTGGAATTATGGGAATCGATCCAAGCCGTCGCAACTATAATAGAACTAACCTTTTTTTTTTTTTCTTTTCCCGATCGTTTCTGCTTGTTTGGAGTTGAATAATTATGTGGCTTCGTTTGTTTTGTAACCGCTCCATTTGTACAAAGATAGGAGCGCACGCTTGGGCTGTATTGTTTCACTTATTTATTTATTTTACCTGTATTTTACCAGGCAGAACATTAAGAATAAATTACTTTTTTCAAACTGGGATTATCAAGTTGTGCACATGTAGAGGGTCCCACCTGCCTCAAGGGTGCACCGTAAACTGAACATTACTTAGAAAATGGTACTGTTTTTAGGATGAAGTGGGCCAGTGCTTTATTTTATTATTGTGAGTGAGAGATTATGGTATAGTAAGATCAGTTTTGGCACCTCTTAAAGGTCCTGTGTTGTTCAAAATTGACTCTTGTGAGGTTTAAGACATGCTGATCTCCTCAAAAACATACCTGGAGCTGTGTTTTCTTTTCACACGTTTGAGTAATTGTTTATTATTAGCCTGTCTACATTTCCAAAGGCCAAAATGCTCTGTTCCACCTTGTGATGTCATATAGTGGTAGTTTTCATGTTAACAGCTGCCTTTTAGCTCCGATATACAGGAATGCTGGAGACCGTTCGAATCCAAAGGTCAGGTTATGGAACCAAGTATACATTTCAGGTGTTCTTTATACAGTTCAGAGTTTGTTGCCCAAGAATGCCACAGCGTTAAAAGAAGTCATTTCAGCTCTGCTTGAAAAGATGGGACTGAAAGAGCTGGAGTGACAACAACTTCAGGACCCGCGCCACAAAGACGTCACATCAGTAGAGATTGGAAATTCCAGGGCTGAAATCACCCAAACAATTCTAGTGAAGGTGACTGGGCTTGCCTTTCTGTATAACTGATTTGTAACTTGGCCTGCATGGTGGCATCATCTTTTTGTCTTCATGGAGATAGATCAGCTTAATGCCATACTGTGAAACAATCTGGAAATGCGATCACATCACCATGGAGACATGCTCGTGATGTACCCTCCACCACAGAGACTGAATAAAGGAGTGGACTAAAGGAGTGTGATGTCACCCACAGCATTCGGCTCCAGTCAAAGGAAGCTCAAGATGCTAGCAGTTATAGGAGTGAATTTGGAGCCACTTCCATGCAAGGAATAGGAATTTATTTTCAAAATAGCAAAATAAAAACACCAGGATCATTTTAAGACCAAAATGATGAGGCTCACCGCAGTAATTACAGAGAGAGGGGGGACTATTTTTCAATGTAAAGTCAAATGGAGCCGAGTCAATGGACCCAGAAGCGCCCCCATGCTCACTTCCTATTTGGAACTCAGCAGCTAGCAGGTTAACTGCGTCCATGTATATACAGTCTATGCGCCACCAGAAAAGTTACACCGTGCACCTTTACAGTCTTTTTTTACAGTCTTCCTTTACCTTATAGATAGTGGTGGTGTTGTTTCCTTGTCTTAAAAACACCATAAATTCCTCTCTCTACTTCGCGCTGTCAGGGATAAGGCTGGTGTCTGTGACTGGAAAGCTGAAGATCCCATCTCCATTCAAATCATGCCTCTCTTTCTTTGTGGAGTAAATCCGTACACGTTTGGGCCAAGAAAAGCAAGATACTACAAACATGATTTAGCAAAACAAAGAGGTAGTGTCAGTTCAACCGCAAAAGGCTATATTTTAACCTTGTTCACGTCTATGTCACTGTCAGCCAATCACATCAAGGTATCTTTGACTCTCGACCTTGCAGCTATTCATACAAATGCACTCACTCTCCCCTCCTTCATCTTGCTGTTATACTATCAATTCTCCCTTTTATATGTTAGGGTCATATCCACAGCTAGACCAGGATTAAACCAGGGTTAAAACATGCTTAAAAATGTAAAACTTCTCTGCTTTACTCAATGGATTACTGCGTGGTTGCTGCATTACCAGGTCCACTAGGTATGTTCCACTGTATGGCATTAAACGGGTTAGCAATTTAAAAAAAGACCACATTTAATTGAATAATGAAAGATTGAAGTTTAATGTTATAATGTAAAACTTAAGGCTAGAGATTACTGTGTTCAGTTCCTAGTCATTTTTTTGGGGGGTCAACTTTAGAGCAGCCTATGTAAATTTGCAGCTTTCTGATCAAAACGCTTAAAGATGCATCATGTAACTTTTCCGGTGGAGGATCTGCCAAACGCTTTTCTCCATGGAGATATTATTGCTTTGTCTTGAATGTTTCACAGTACGGCAATAAACCTTTCTATAATTCTAGAGACCAAACCAGACTATGTTACAGGTCAAATCTGTGGAGAGGTGACCCCGCTCACAGTTAGATGCCTGTTTCTGTAGGTATTTTTGAGCTATGAAACTACCTGTAATTGAATAAATGTAAGGTAGAGCTGTTTAATGTCATACTGTGGAATATTCCTGGCAGAGCAATGACATATCCATAGAAACAAACAGGTGATGGAGCAACACCCACAAACTTACACAGCACACCTCTAAATACCTACTTCCTCCTTCTGCGGGGTGAATATCTGGTACTGTACCTTTGAGTGTCTCCTGGTTGAATAGTGCAGTACAGTAAGTTGTAATGAGGAGACACTTATATTAGATCTGTCACTTTATGTTATAGGCTCCTGCTGGGCTGGCACTCTACAAGACTCCACTATGCGCTGTGCTTTGGTGACATGAAAAGCTGCGCGTGTCAAATAACGTCAGATGAAATTTTAATGATCCTTATGAGAAAGTGGGTCAGGAGTAAAACAGGCAAACACCAAACAGACTGAAGATTAGAAAGACTGTACAGCTTTGTCATGCTAATGCAGGCTTGTTTTGAAACGGAAAGAATCCACACATTGCGAACAAATGAAGCGCTTACAAGTTTACATTTGAACAGTTCTGACAATGCTGTACTCTGCAGAGGAGTGTGCACAGTGCATATTAAAGACTGCAGCACAGAGGGAAGGCGGGATGGAGGGAGAGAGGGATGGAGGGAGGGTGAGGAGGAAGATTACTCAAGATGTTATCCAACCTGGGACCTCAGTGCAAAGCAAATATTTAAATGCATTATTAAAAGAAGTTGTACTTTGTTTTATATGGGAACTATATCCTATTGGCTATGTTCAAGGTAGTATCAGCAGAAGCAGCAACAATACAAGTAATAATAACAACTGTAGTAGCTGTATAACTACTGCTTCTACTACTATTAATTCCTTACACTTTTAATGCACTTTACAGGCTTGTCACTGTCATTATTCACTCATTTCAAGTCCTAGGTGCGTTATGTAACTTTTCTAGTGAAAGGTTCATCAAATGCTTCTCCGTGGAGATGTTATTGCTTTGTCTGAGATGTTTCACAGTATGGCATTAAACCTTTCTATCTGCATGGAGACCAAACCAGGCCAACTTACAGGTCAAATCTGTGAAGGAGCAACCCCGCTCACAGTCAGAATGCCTGTATATCTATGTATTTTTGGGCTATAAAACTACCTGTAATTGACTAAATGTAAGGTAGAGCTGTTTAATGTCATACTGTGGAACATTCCAGGCAGAGCAATGACCAGTGTTGGGTGTAACCCGTTACAAAGTAAATGTGTTACAGTAGCGTAACTACTTTTTATCTGGTAAAAATAGTGTAACACGCTACTACTGAAATTTTGGTAACAAAACGTAGTTCCTTTTTCAATTTGGCGCAGCGTTACTTTTCTGTGTACGTGGGTACAGAGGGCACTGACCCCACGGCCCTGGGAAGCAGTGAGGTCCACCTTCACCACGGCCCCGGTCACGGCGTACCGCCTAGTAGGACGTGTGCTCGGCGGGGGCCAGCGACACCCAGGGAGAGATCCCTCGAGGGGATCTTCCCCCGCTGAGCGGCCGTCTCTTGCCCGCCGAGTTGAATCACCCGGGCAGACTGCGCAGACTCCACCTGTTTACTCTTAACAGTTTCACATCCTCTTGAACTCTCTCTTCAAAGTTCTTTTCAACTTTCTCTTACGGTACTTGTCGACTATTGGTTTTGTGCCGGTATTTAGCCTTAGATGGAGTTTACCACCAAAAAGTTACCAAAGTAACAAGTAACGTAAAAACTTACTTTCCATAGAGGGTAACTAAGTAAAGTAAGGGATTACTTTTTTAAAGAAGTAATTAGTAACGAGCAAACACTACTTTTTTAAAGTAACTTTCCCAACGCTGGCAATGACATATCCGTAGAAACAAGCAGGTAACAGACCCCCAACCAAAAATTTACACAGTGCACTTTTAATGCAAAAAACAGGACATAGCCTAAGCATCCTATTTTTTTCTTATCTACCTCTCTTTAAGCTACTATTGTTGCCACAGCTGCCCTGGGACAGACTGACAAAAGCAAGACTGCCAATCTACGCCACTGCCCCATCCGACCACCACTAACCATTCATGCACTACATCCACACTTGGCCAGATGGGTGAAGTGTCTTGCTTAAGGACACAAAGACATAACTTGGTCTGAGTGGGAATTGAACCTCTGACCTTCAGGTTGGAGGACGAGCCTGATCCTTTGTAGCAGTAGTAGCAATAGTATTATTTAATCTGTGCTTTAATACCTCTGGGTGCAGGGCCAACCAAAATCCATATTTTTAAAGATGCATTGCTTAACTTTTTTGGTAGAGGACCCACCACCTGTTTGTTTCCATGGAGATGTTATTGCTTTGCTGTAATGTTCCACAATGTGACTTTAAACTTATCTCCATGCAAACAGACAGGTGGCACTATCAAGCAAGTTACAAGTCAGATCTGTGGAGAGCTTCTTTAAAGCCAGGATCTTGGTCAGGAACGCCTAGCTGCAGGAACCTTCTTTGTGAACTCTTGATAGCTGATAGTCAATGAAAGAAGTAGAGTAGAGTAACTAGAAATAAAAATACTTTGCTGGAACCACAGTACTGCAGTACATCTGAAGGACAATAGTCTTGCTCAGATAGCTTGTGTATTGTAGTTTTTGTGCTTTTGTTCCATTCAGTTTTCAACTATGTCACAAAGAGAAGAGAATAAAGCACCATTTGTTCACTCTCTCCTTTTGTCGTCTTTGTATTCTGACTTTGTGTTCTCCAACTATTTATGTCGCTCCAGGTCTCTGCCATGGTTTTGGATTTTTTCAGATTGTGGGTCTTATTTTACTATTAAACATGATTGCATTTTTTCTTTCTTTCATTGTGAGCAGTTTCTTAAAGATGCACTGTGTAACTTTTCTAGTATAGGGTCTGTCACCTGTCTCCATGCAGATTGAACTTTACTGTGAATGGACTCACCTCTCCAGAGATCTGACCTGTAGCTTGGCCTGGTTGTATCCTCTGCTCGTCTCCATTGAGGTAGATAAGTTTAATGCCATACCATGGAACTTTCCAGGCAAAACAATAACTTCTTGGATGACTGGGCGAGCATTCGACCAACTGAGCTACTTCTACACAAAAGTTTAATTCCAAAGCGTCCAAGCTAGTCTGTACTTACGTCAGGAGGTGTTGAGTCATCGCATGTTTCATATAAGAAGTCTTTTCTCTCAGTGGCCTTTGAGACAAGCAGCTCAGTGTTAAGACCTCCGCCTCAATCATGGTTTCTTCTCAGTCTGGTCATGATTTCAGGACCAAGGACAGCTCTGCAGCATATCAGTCATATAAAGGAAACCACAAATCACTTTTTTTTTTTTTTTTTTCCCTTCTCAGTCATGTGCACAGTTGCAAAGTAGTAGGAGTAATAGTTGTATTATCATTATTATTATTATTATTATTATTATTAGTAGTAGTAGTAGTAGTAGTAGTAGTAGTAGTAGTAGTAGTAGTAGTAGTACATATTGTTTTCGTGACATTATTGTTTTCGATATAAACAACATAGCTTTGAACGTGTTTGTTCTTCTCAATTATGTGTAAAATTACATGCTAGAGATTTCAGTAGTAATATTTCTAGTAGTAGTAGTAATACTGTTAAATATTGTATTTTTGTTTATTGGCAGTGGTTTGCACTACTATACACTCAAATGCTAAACGGTTTTGACAGTCAGCAGTTTTTGTTGCCACAGATCAGTGCTGGTGTTGTCAGTTGATGAGGGGGGAGTGTGATTGATTCTATTGTAAAACGTCTCTCAGTTCTGCCGTTTCAACACGGAGTCAATAGACCCTTTGTTGTTGTGAAGCCTTTTTAGATCAGTATTGGGGTTTACAATAATGATCTACATAGATTAATACTAAAGAGACAATAAGCATGTGTTCTTTAAAGCCCCTTGACTTTCCTCCATGTATTTGAGCAAACTCTGTCTTGCCCCAGTACAGATATATTGTATGAGCAGCTCTTGAGGTCAAAATAAGTCTGCTGTGTACTCTCTGCATCTAATTGTAAAGTGTTTTATTGTTCGATATTCAGGAAGTGTGAGGTTAGCGCTTTTAAACTCTTCAAGGTGAATAATTAGGATGCTCAAAATGCATAAGTGAGAAATAACTTTGAACCACTGCAAACCTTTTAAGACAGCATAAATCAGGTCTAGCTCCTTTTAATAACCTCTACCTTATTTCTTCTTCTGCTGCAGGTAAAGCGTACGCTCCTGAGTTCTACTATGACACGTACAGCCCTGTGTGGCAGAACAGGCCCAGAGTGTACGGCTTCAAACTGCAGTGGACCCAGATGAACCCCAACGCAGTGGACCGCATCGTGGCCTACAGGCTTGGCATCAGACAGGTACGCCACCTTTTCCTTAGTATTTATTTTAAAACACATATCTGCCAGGATTTCTTTGTTCTTATTTCAAGTTGCAATTGCAGATATTTAAGACGCAATGGTAAAAAGGTTAACAATAGTGATACACAGGGACACACTGATACAAGGCCAAACCCATGGTGACTAAAGAATACCCCTAATGTCAATAACAAAAGGACTTTAAAGGGACAATTCATTTATTACTGTAATAACAATAAAAAATGCATTGGATTTATATAGTGTTTTTTTAGACTCAAAGACGCTTTACAGCATTATTCCCACTCCACACTCGGTGGTGGTCAGGTACTACTGTAGCCACACCTGCCCTGGGGCATACTGACAGAAGTGTGGCTGCCCATATGCACCATTAGCCGCTCCGACCACCACCAGCACTCATGCACACACCACAGTCATACTAGGCAAATGTGGGTGAAATGTCTTGCCTAAGGACACAACAACAGTTTTTGTTTTTTGGTTTTTTTTCCCATGGCGCCCCACTGTGGCACCTGGTATTCCCAGTGGTCTCCCATAGTGCTTAGCTTCAGAGATCTGACAAGGTCAGGCTTTGACCAGGAGGTTTGGCCACAAATATTATTGCTTTTTGGTAATATTCATAACCATAATATTACACAACTTAAATCAAACAGTCAATAAGGATTTACCTCTATCATGCAAAAATGAATAACAAAAGTGTGATTGTGCTGCTGAAAAAGAGAATGTGAGTGTGAGGGTGCTGCTGCTGCTGCTGCTGCTGCTGCTGCTGCTGCTGCTGCTGCTGCTGCTGCTGCTGCTGCTGCTGCTGCTGCTGCTGCTGCTGCTGCTGCTGCAGGTTTATAGTAGTAAACATAGTAAATAGTGGTTCAGCCTCAGCTCTGTGCTCTTCTGTCAGGCCAAAACTCAAACTCTATCACACTGCACTAACACAGATAGCATCTATTAGTGTCCAGTCTAATTGTAGATATTAGCTTTAAAAACAAGGTCCCTATTTCTAAGTGAATATATTTGTGTTAAATATAGTTCCTGCTATCTGCTGATATCCGCAGACAGCACCAGGCACAGACCGTGAAAATAAAGACATTTAGCCACCATTTAGAAACCATCATGCTAAGATGTCCGTGAATTTGGAGGGAGACTGTGTTTCCAATCTATTTTGCGCGAAGCCGGTCAGACGCTTCAAAAAGTCAATTTTGTATGACAGTTTAAAAGACTCTAAAAGCTCAAAGCTCAGCACTATTCACCAGAACACTGCAGCTCATGTGAGAAGGCTGCTGTTTATTCATCTGTGCTAGCATCAGAATTAGCCAGCCTCCCTGACTCCGGCGTTTCACCGTGGATAATATAATTTCATGTGGGCTGCGTCCTCTGGGAACTGGAGCTTGAAACATATTGGGAACGCTTTTGTTTGTGTAGTGTAGTGATTTCTCTGTCGTCTCTCTCTCTTGGTCCGTTTGGTAATAAATGACGGTGTATGCACAAAAGCTAGTGTTTGCTCGTGCTTAGCCTCTGTAACAACCACAAATGTTTCTCTCTCTCTCTCTCTCTCTCTCTCCTCGTCTCGCTCTCTTTCTGTGGGTCTGTCTCTTTTTCTCCATCTCTTTTCCTCTCTTCCTCTTTTTTCTGTCACAAATATATTCATGAGTGTGGAGGAACAGAAGTGGAGCGAAGGAGAGACTGAGTTGGAAGAGAGCAAGAGAGAGAGGTGGAAAAAAATAGGAGGGAGAGAGAGACACAGAGAGAAGAGAGAGAAAATGAGACGGTTAGAGAGGAAGACAGAGAGGGGGAGAGCAAGAGAGAGAGAAAGAGAGGTGGGGAAAAGAGTGGAAGGAGAGAGAAAGAAGAGGGAGAGAAAGAGAGAGAGAAGAGGGGGAGACAGAGAGAAAGAGAGGAAAGGGAGACAATGAGAGAGAAAAGAGGGAGAGGGTTTGGGAGAGCAAGAGGGATAGAAGATTAGGATAGTAGGTTAGCGTCTATTACAAGTGCTGCTAGCTAACCACAAACATTTCTGTCTCTCTTCTGATCTCGCTGTCTTTCTGTGGGTCTGTCTCTCTCCCTTTCTCTCCATTTTTTCACTCTCTCCCTCTTTTTTCTGTAACAAATACATTCATAAGAGTGGGGGAAGAGGGGTGGAGAGAGAGAGAATTGGAAGAGAGCAAGATGTTTAAAGCAGAGCGAGAGGTGGAGAAAGATGCGAGGGTGAGAGAAAAAGAGAGAAAAAGAGAAAGAGGAATAGAGGGAGAGACAGAGAGAAAGAGGGATAGAAGTCACAAATCCTTACTTCTTTGTCGTCCTCTCTCTCTTTCCACTTTGTACCTTTTTTTCTGTCTTTCTTCCTCTCTTTTCCTCCAATCTTATAAATACATTTGTGTTGTAATCAAATTTCCCCTTTTCTTTCTCTCTCTTTCTCTACCCCCTTTCTTTCTAACCCCCCTCTTTGTTATGAATACAATTGTGTTTAAAACAAATCCAGTTTTTCTATCCACCCGCTTCCTCCCTCTCTCCCCCCTCTCCTTCTCTCTCCCTCCCTTCTCTTTCTCTCCCCCTGCCCCCCTCCTCTCTGTCCCCCTCTCTTTCTTTCTCTCTTTCTCCCCCACCCCTATGAATACAGATTTATGTCGTAAACAAATCCAATTTTCCTCTTTTCTCTCTCCCTCCTCTCTCCCACTGCCCCCCTCCTTTCTGTGCCTCTCTCTCTTTCTCTCCCTCGCTCTCTTTTCCTCTCCCTCCCTCTCCTCCTGTACCCCTCTTTCTTTCCCTCCTCGCTCTCTCTCTCCCCCTGCACCCTCCTCTCTGTCTCTCTCTCTCTTTCTCTCTTTCTCTCCCTCTCACTCTTTTCTTCTCCTTCCCTCTCCTCTTGCCCCCTCCTCTCTGTGCCTCTCTCTCTTTCTCTCTCTCGCTCTCTTTTCCTCTCCCTCCCTCTCCTCCTGCACCCCTCTTTCTCTCCCTCCTCTCTCTCTCTCTCTCTCTTTCTCTCCCTCTCACTCTTTTCTTCTCCTTCCCTCTCCTCCTGCCCCTCTCTTTCTCTCACTCCCTTTCTCTCTCTCTTCCTCCTCTCTCTTTATTCATTCTTTCTTTCTCTTTCTCTCTGCCACCCCCCTCTGTCTTCTCTTCTTCCCCCTCTCTTTCTCTTTCTCTTTCTCTTTCTCTCCCTCTTTTCTGAATACATCTGTGTTGCTGGACAAATCCCATGTACCACTTTTGAGAAGGAACACATAAAATCAGGCTGTTTCAGAATTTCAATTTGGACATGTTAATTTCATTCCACCTTTTCACCCTCCTCTCTCGGCTCTTGCTCGAGTTTTTGTGCAGCCATTATTTCACTCCTTCAAGGCTAAACAAACACGCCTCTGTTTACTCTTTCTAAAAAATATCTTATTCGTAATATTTTCATTTTTACAATTATTTACCTCACTGGAAAAATGTAAATAAACAAGAATTATCTGCTTTCTTTTTAGCTAACCTTTTTTTTTTCCAAGGAAACATTTGGTATAATTTAATATGGTTCAGATGTGGAGTAGTCTCTTACCAATCAACACTTCATCACTAACACTTCACACAGCTAATGTTTTAAGCTTAATTTTAATTGCACACTCCCCATTCCACAATTTCTCAATGTAAAGTCAAATCGAGCCAGATTCAGTGGAGCTGGAAGTGCTCCCATGCTCATTTCCTATTTGTTAGTGGGTTAGGATGATTAAAAACTAAAAACGCAATTCACATTAAGTTGTAAATATACTGCGTAGATCATTCCAGGCAACATCTCCATGGAGACAAACTGAAAATGTTACATAGTGCATCTTTAATTAACCAAAATGGTACCCTGAAAACACAGCACATTTTACATCTGGCAGCTATTTTAAAATCCTGCTTCCTGTTTGGTTTAAATGAGCTCCTGGATTCAAGAAATGAATTAGCAAACAGCACTGGCTCTGTGTCGGCTCTGATTGGCAAGAGAGAGAGGTGGAAGAAGATAGAGAAGAGGGAGAAAAGAAAGAGAAAAAGAGGTGAAAAACACAGAGGTGGGAGAAAGAGAGGAAGGAGAGCGACACGGAGGGAGAAGAGAGTGAGAGGGTTTAAGAGGAGAATAGAGGGAGAGCAAGAGGGATAGAAGAGAGGTGAGAGGGAGAGAAGAGGGAAAGAGAGAGACAGAGAGAGTGAGACGGGAGCAGGAGAGAGAGAGAAACAGACAGATGAAAGGGAGAGAAAGTGAGAGAGTTAAGGGAAAAAGTATCTTGTAAATGAGCTACTGGGAGTCAAGCAATGAATTAATGAACAGCACTGGCTCTGTGTTGGCTCTGATTGGTTTGTGTTGATGTTATTTGGATTAACCCAGTGCAGAGAGATTAACATTACGGTTGACTAACTCTCTTTAGTCCCATTTACAAAACATGAATTATATTTTGCAAGTTATCTCCTTTGTAACGAGCGGGTCGAACCATGCACCATATAATGAATAGCTTATTGATAATATTGCACTTTAAAATAGGCCCCAGGACTAAATAGGTACTTATGGTAGTTACTAGACTGATAATTACAGTGGTAGTTATCTTGGTACCTATGGTGGTACTTATGGTAGTACTTACAGGTACTTAAAGTGGTACTTAGGCTAGTAATTATACTGGTACTAACCGGTAGTTTGGCTGGTTACTATACTGATACTTACTGGTACTTTGGCTAGTAAGTATACTGATACTTACTGGTACCTTGGCTGGTTACTATACCGATTTGTAGTAATTAAGTAAATATTTTGTTTTAAAGGTCCTATATTGTGCTAAATGGACTCTTGTGAGCTTTAAGCCATGTTATAATGTTGTTCCCTCCTCAAAAACAGACCTGGAGTTGTGTTTTGTTTCACTCACATGTTTGAGTACCCCTGCATTATGTCTACATCTCCAAAGCTCAAAATACTCTGTTCCACCTTGTGATGTCATGAAGCGGCAGTTTTCAAGTTAACAGCTCCTTTTTACCTTTTGTTCAGTAGAGACTGTCAGTTCCAGGTCTGGAAATATCCAAATGATTCTGGTAAACGTGTATGGAGTTTAAAAATACATGAAGTGCTCCACTCTGTTTTTTAACTCCATACACCTTCACAGCAGTGTTTACGTCTCCCATTTGCCATATTGTTTTCTCGATTGTTGAATCTCCGTTCTCTCTTGTCCAGTTAGCTCCTATTTCCAGGCCAAACCAATCTGCTCCAAAGTGGACCAATGGAAACAATATATATATAGCAATGAAGTGTCTCTCTCTCTGTATCTACCTCTATCTCCCTCCTCTTTCTTTCTCTCTCTCTTTTTCTCTCTATTCTCTCTCCCCCCTCTCTCTTTCTCTCCCTCGCTCTCTCCTGCTCCTCCCTCTATCACCCTCCTCGCTCTGTCTCTCTCTCTCTTTCCCTCTTTTGAATGTTTCTGTTGTAAACAAATCATTTTTTCTCTCTGTCTCTCCCCCCTCTCTCTCTCTTCCCCTGCCCCCCCTCTAGCTCTCTCTCTCTCTCTCTCTCTCTCTCTCTCTCTCTCTCTCTCTCTCTCTCTCTCTCTCTCTTTATACTTGACGTATAATGTAGTCATTTGAAACCCTGCATGTCTTTTTTTATGTTTTCCTTTTTTTTTTTTTTTAAATAAAATATGTAGCAGCCAGTATAGAGTAAGAAAATTGCCATTGAAATGAGAAACAGATTGCTCCATTTGCAGTTAATATTGCTTGAAATAAGATTTGATAAATAAATTGAAGCCAGTCAGAAATATACTTTGAAATAAGCTTGGTGTAATAAATAAGACAGAATAAGATAGTCACACATGTTTCCCATCAGATGACTTTGTAAACTTTGAGCCTTCACATTATATCATTTAAAGTTACACGATGAAACTTTTCTGGTAACCTCTTGTTTCCATGGAGACGCTTTATCTGGAATTTCCCATAGTGTGTAATTAAGCTTATCTTTGTAGAGAGAAGCAGGTTACAGTCTGTGGAGAGGCAAGCCGACTCACAGCGAAAATCCATGTTTTTTCTATGTATTTTTTGTCACAAAAAAACACTTATATTGAATCAACGCAAGACAGATCTAATTATTAAGTTTTTGTCACGGAATCAGGAAGTGTGAAGTTAGAATGGTAGTTGTTTTTAGCTTTGTCAACAGCAAAGCTCACTGAAAATTGTGAAAAGTGAAAAGTGGTGTGAATAATTAGGATTCTCTGAATGCGTAAGATGGACCACTAGTTCTGCTTTTCATATTTTGAGCCAGGTAAAGTTGCAGTGTGTAACTTTTCTGATTGAGGATCCGTCAGATACTTTTTGCCATGGAGATGTTATTGCTTTGTCTGGAATGTTTCACAGTATGGCATTAAGCTTTTCTATCTTCATGGAGACCAAACCAGATCAAGTTACAGGTCAGATCTGTGGAGAGGCGACCCCGCTCACAGTCAGAATGCATGTTTTTCTAGGTATTTTTGAGCTATAAAACCACTTGTAAATGAATAAATGTAAGGTTTAATGTCATACTGTGGAACATTCCAGGCAGAGCAATGACATATCCACAGAAACAAGCAGGTGACGGACCCCCTCCCAAAAAGTTACATAGTGCCTTTGAGCATTAAATGGGTTGTTTAACTTGTAGAACTGTAGATTTTTACAGTGTTGCAAGCCCGTTCTGATTGCTGAGGCGGTCTGATTGGTGGACTGTGCAGTGAATCAATAAAGGCCATTGTAATTGTATGCTGTCAGTCTGGGCTATAGAGCTAGAATCATGTGACATTAGCTGTCCCGCTCAGTGTTTCCACGGTTACTTATGCTCAGGGTTTGATCAATCCAGACACATTTCACAGGTGCCATTTCAAACCACAAGAGGTGCAGCGTCAAATTGAATCAATGCTTTAGCTCAGTGAGAGAATGAGAGACAGAAGAGAAACCAGGATGTGTGTAAATTATATTATGAGCTCAAGCTGAGTCTCTAGATAAGATTATTTCACATTTTTTTGTTTTGGAAAAGGTGAACAAGTTTCTGCTTTAGCAATTGAGAGTCTGAATATATGTTTTATTTTATGTTATTACAGCGGAACTAAATACTAAATCCTTTTTTTCGGTACTAATCTGTGTATATGGTGTTTTAATGGCATTACCTACTGTTACTAGTAATTTTCGGCATCTTTAGTACAAACTAGATAAATTTATAAGTCTGTGCTGCCTTCAGTGGCCTCTGCGATTTCAAGAACTATGTGACGTCACACAGGACTGCCCTGATTACAGACAGTTTTTTTCTGATTACAAACAATTGGCTGCAGGGGCGGAGTTTGAAGGGTGGAGACCAATCACAGTGTTCCGCATTAAAAGTGTAAGGCATTCTAATGATTTACAAAAGTTCGCCTTATTTTGTCATAGATTTGAAATTAAAGACCCTATATTACACAGAATTGACTTTTCGTCGGGTTAGAATGGTGTTACCTCCTCAAAAACATACCTGGAGTTGTGTTTTGTTTCATTCACATGTTTGAGTAATCCTGTATTATTAGTCTGTCTATATCTCTAAAGCTCAAAATGCTCTGTTCCACCTTGTGATGTCATGAAGTAGTAGTTTTCAAGTTTTGTTCAGGAGAGATTGTGAATTCCAGGGCTGAAATTATCCTAAATGATTCTAGTGAAGGTGTATGGAGTTTCAGAACACAGTGGAGCACTTCCTGTATTACCACATGACATCATAAGGACTTGTGAATGAAACAAAACACAATTCAATGTACACTTTTGATGAGGAAACCGCATTATAACACAGAAAATAGCGTAACATGGGCCCTTTAAAGAGTATAGTTTCCCCTGACATTCTGAGCTCTGTATTTACCTGCACATCTAAACCTGCAGCCTGTAATTGTCCCATCAGCGCTTGTGTAGTCATTACTTCATTTGTATTGTCCCCACACTGGTACTCTGCTATCAACCTCTATTCAGCCCCTCTCCACCTCCTCTGCTACTGCTGCACTGCACAAAAAGGACATCTGATCTGGGGAAATACTGGAATTAGTCTATTTTGTGCACCTTAATTATTATTTGACTTGTCTCCATTTATTTAAAGGGCATCACAAACATACCCAGAGCTGTGTTTTGTTTCATTCACACATGTTTAACACACAAACCCTGCATATTTAGGCTAAGTTCTTCTCTCAGACTGAAAACACTCTGTTCCACCTTGTGATGTCGTGTGGTAAAACAGGAAATGCTCCATTGTGTTTTAAACGTAGCAATAGCAGTATCAGTAGTAGTAGCAGTAGTAGTAGTATCAGTAGTAGTAGTAGTAGTAGTAGTAGTAATATAGTAATAATATTTAAGAAAGCCCAGCACTTGAAATGGGGGTATTTGAGATTGGCTGTGGGTCAGAGCTGTTGTCAAGGATACAGTGTCTGGTCCTCTCCTCCTCCTCTCCTTCATCTCGTGAGCTAAAAACAAAAACTTCATTTGTTTCACAATATCAACAAGGGGCTGTCAGTGCAGAGCATTTTTAAGTTGGGCAAAATCACAAACAATGCTGCTGTTGTTGTTTCAAGGTCATTATAAACAGAAAATGTAAACGAAGATGTCGCAAACAAAGCTGCTTCAGAGCTTCTCTCCTCAGTAATTGGAAAAAGTAGAATGATCAAAATATGAGCAACAAAAGTACCAAAACATGGTAATTAAAGAGTTGTATCTCTCTTAAAGGTATACCCATTGATTGTATATATAAATGGACATAGCTAACTCACTAGTCATGTTGCAAATAGGAAGTGAGCATAGGCGCACTTCTGGCTCCATTGACTCTGGCTAAAATTCACTTCCTATTGAAAAAACGTCAGTACCTCTCTCTCTTGTCACTTTGGTCTTAAAATGTTCGTATTAAGCTGGCCTACATGATTATTCTCATTGTACTATTGATACTTTGCAGCTGATGCTATCAACATTCCCTGGGGATGTGATGCTAACTGTAGACACTGCTCTGTCTAAAGCTTTGTTACTGCCGTTAGACTTACATCTGAGCTTCATTTTGACACAATCTGGCCATAAAGAACTGACTTAGTTGAAACTACAACAGATGAGCTGCTTTGTGCTGTAAAACAAGTCAACAGGACTATGAACGCTTGCTTATATGAATCACTTCTGAAACTGTGTTGTTTAAATCCATTTTGTATTTTTTCTTGAATTCCAAACTATGTTAAAACTTTTGTGGCTGTGTTTGCTAATGTGTGCATTGTGTCACCGTGGTAACTACCGAACATTCCACCACAGAGTAGAACAAATAGAAGAACATATAGAACCCCCAGCATGAAGTCAGTTGCAAAGTATCAATATGGCTGGCCGTGTATACATACTCAGTGATGCAAATATTATTTAAAAAAACACATTAATATTGCAACCCCCATCCCCGCAGTTTGTTTAGAATTCGCTTGAGTTCAGATACACACAGGCTTTGAATGCTGCTAATGAGAACCGTCCTTCCACCATTTTGGAGAGGAAAGTGTGTATGCAGGTCATGGAGCTCCTATGGATGGGGTTAATTGGGCGATTAGAGGAGTATCCTATAGCCCTGATAAAGAGGGGCTGATTTAGTGTACGCTTTCTCATGTCAGTGTTTGTTGGCTTTGATCACTGGCGTACCATCTTCTTTATAGACTTGTTTATTAGGGACGTTTGAAGTGATTTGCACTAATAGTGTCAGTGCCAACAAGAAAAAGGATGGCTCCTTTAAATGATTATTACTCATGTTGTAGTCGAATGTACTATTGAAAGGGGGAAAGGCTTTGAAAGTATTGATTTATCTTATCCAGCTATCGCGCCTTATAGCAAGAAGGTCCCAGGTTTGAGTCCCAGACCAAGTGAGGCTTTTGTTCAGGTAGTCCAGTTCACACATGAATCTAAAACATATAAGACAGGCTGTTCTTAGGGTTCAGAAGGATGACACTTAGGACCGTTGCCATTGTAACTGACAATTCAAAACAAAATATATCTTTTAAATTGTCTTTATTTATTTATTTATTTATTTATTTATTTACTATTACAACATTAAGTTTGGAGCACGTCTGATTTTTTTCAGACAGAGAACTAGCCACTGAGCCAACAGCCAATCAGATCGCTACTTTCGGCACTTACTTGTGGGTTGACAAGAGATAAAAATTCTTTATTACGAGCTACAGCCTCAGTGCACTGTGGTCTCATTTAGTCATAAAGTGCTGCCTTTACAATACACTCTTGTTTGTGCCCTTCTCTCTGTTGTTGCAGGTGGGTCTAACCTTAAATCCAAAGCACTATCAAAAACAACAAAGCAAACAAACAAAACAAAGTGCCGTATACATAGATAAAACATGTGGAATACAGTGAAAATATATACATATAACAATTATTGAACAGTAGACCTCAAACTAGTTTAATGTTTAATGTTTAATGTGTTTAATGTGACGTAAGAAACTCGTTCTATAATTTAACAACAGAAAATGCTCTGTCTCCTCCTGTTTCCTTCTGAGTATACATATTAGTAGTAATAGTAGAAGCTTACTGACTGTTGCTGTATTTCCTTGACCATTATAAAAGAATCACTACTAGTAGTATAGTACTGTACTTAAGAATACATTTTAGGTATCTGTACTTCATGTGGATACTTTTTACATTTACTTTACTATATTTGCGAGCCGGTATCTGTACGTTCTACTCTACTACGTTTTTGAACAGGACTGAAAATTAAAAGTATTTGTGAGACCTGCTGAAAAGGCTGAGGGTTTATTTCAACACATTCATAATTCGAGCAAACAAAAAAATACAAATAAAAACAGCTAGAAAAAAAAAATCAATTCAGTTGTTTCTGCTGAACAAAATTCAACACAAATCTGTATCAAAAACACAACATTTGAAGCTTTATTAGATCTCAAAATCCGCGTGAAATCTTTTTACTTATTATTATATTATTTAATACTTTTACTTAAATAGATTTTTCCATGTGATACTTTTACTTTTACTTGAGTATTTCTTTGCGCCAGTGTATTTTACTTAAAGGTGCACTGCGCAGCTTTTCTGGTGGAGGGTCCGCTACTTACTTGTCTCCATGGCGATGTTTTTTTTTATTACTTTCCCTGGAATGTTCCATGGTATGACATTAAACATATCCGTCTAGCATTTATTCATTACAGGTGTTTCTATTGCTCAAAAATACAATAATTCCTTTGGTGAACATGGATGACTCTCCACAGATCTGACCTGTAATGTAGCGTAGCGCTGTAACCTGCTTGCCTCCCTCGTGATAGATAGGTTTAATCTATACTTTGGAACATTCTAGACAAAGCAATAACATTTCCACGGCGACAAGCACATGGCAGACTCTCCGGAAGAAATGTCATGCAGTGCACCTGTACGTAACACGATTGCGTACTTCTTCCACCACTGATCTCTACCGTCTCTAACCCCCTCCCTCCATCCCTCACCTTCCTGTTTCAGATGGGGCTCCAGCGCTGGTGGGAGCAGGAGATCCCAGTGGACGGCCCCATAAACAAAGGCGAGCTCATGACGCACAACCTGACGGAGCTGATCAAACCCGAGTCATATGAAGTGCGCCTCACCCCGATCACGCGCTTCGGAGAGGGAGACTCCACCATCCGCATCGTCACCTACAGCGGTGAGTACGGCGGGGAATCACAGGGTCCCTCACAGTGTAGTCCCATACACTGACAATACTATAACACAATATGGTGATACTGCAATGATTCTGTATGCAGTATGCAGTATTCCTTTAGTTTGAAATGATTTATCAGTATAGCACAGTATAGCATCAGGGGGGTGCAAAAATATCAAAATATCGATATATTATGATACTAAATTTGGTGTTACAGTATCATTATCATGGATTGCTGGATCGATATATCGGTAATGAGTATTTTTTGGTTCTTTTAGCAATTTTTTGTGACTGCACTACAATTTTGTTTCTTATTTAGTATTTTGTTTATGCAGTACACGTAACATATTCACTGTTTTGATGAGTAAAATAGATGTATTTTATCTCTGCACAAGTAGTGGATTAACTAAAAAAAATTGTGTCTAAAATGTATTTGGTTCTTAAAAAACAGGAATAAATCACAGAGTATCATGTGTCAAATTAAAAGTGCTGTACTTGATTTTTACTTCTGAGCATTCTGAGCATCAGCCAAGATGAGTTTATAGCCGCTTCTTTCACAACTCACGGTAATGTTAACAACAACTAGCATGCTAACGCGCACATTCTGTTTATCGTCCAATAAAACACGCACGCAGCGGACTTATTTTGACCTCAACAGCTGCGTTTACAATATATCTGTACTGGGGCAAGACAGATTTTGATCAAGTACATGGGAAAAAAAAATCGAGTGCAGGGCCTTTAAGAACTCAAATTGTTCCGTTTTGTAGATATTTTCTTGTTTATCGTGAGCCGTGGGTTTCCTTAAACACAGAGCACATGTGGACAGGAGATATTAAAGATGTTATAGTGAGAGGAGTTTGGTTTAGGATAATGCTCACACATGTGGCTGCACAGGTGGAAGAATTAAAGACAGCTGCTAACGCTGTTTTCCAATGAGCTAGCGCTAACCTTCGCTAATGTGCGCCAACTGAGAAATGCTCATTTAGCGCTTTTGGACGGCAGTGCTTTAGGATCGGTAAACATGCACAGTAAATGTTCAAATTGACATTAAAAGATCCATATTACGCTATTTATGATCTATGTTATAATGTTGTTTCCTCATTAAAAACATATCTGGAGTTGTGTTTTGTTTCATTCACATTTTTAACACACAAACCCTCCATGTTTAGACTGAGTTCTGTTCATGTGGTAATACAGCAAGTGCTCCACTGTGTTTTTAAACTCTATACACCTTCACTAGAATCATTTGGATGATTTCAGACCTGGAATCTCTAATGAACTAAAGGTAAAAGGCATGACATCACAAGGTGGAACAGAGCATTTTGAGCTTTGGAGATGTAGACAGACTAATAAACCAGGATTACTCAAACATGTGTGAATGAAACAAAACAAAACTCCAGGTATGTTTTTCAGAAGGTAACAACATTTTAACAAGGCTTAAAGCTCACAAGAGTCAATTTTGTGTAATCTAGCACTTTTAATAAGACTCAGAATAAGATATGACAAATTTGAAGTTTAGACTCACTGTTTACCGACAAATACTTTTCAAATAATTTATCAAAGTATCAACCAGTGGATACGATTCAGTTTGATATTTTAAGAGGAATTTTCTAACACCCCTGGAAGAAAATTCATCTTTTATTTAGTCAAAAGGGAATGATAAAGATGTTGGCAGATGTGGTAAATTATGGAAGGTTTGGCTCAGCTTTATGTTATCAGAAGTTTATTTTGACTTGTTCGAGAGATTCTGTTGATTGTAATTTTGAACATTGCTGTATCTATTCCACTAAGGTCTTATATTACATAAAACAGACTCTGGTGCGCTTTAAGTCATGTTATAATGTTGTTACCTCATCAAAAACAGACCTTGAGTTGTGTTTTGTTTAATTCACGATGTTTGAGTAACCTTGTATTATTAATCTATCTACATATCCACGGCTCAAAATGCTTTAGGGGACCCTCAGAAATGTTACATAGTGCAGCTATAACACTAAAACGAGCACCAATAACATTTTAATCAAATACTAACGCATTTTGACTCAAATATTTTGGGCTGGTACTTATATATTATTATTATATTATATTCTGAAATGCTTTTACTTTAAAAGAGGCCGTGGTATTTTTGAGCAATAAAAACCTGAAATTGAATAAATGCAAGATATGTTAAAGCCATACTGTGGAACATTTCAGACCAAGCAATAACATCTCAATGGCCACAAGTCTTTAGCAGACCTGCCTCTTCCCAGAAAAGGTACATGGTGCACCTTTAAAACTAAAACGTATACCAAAAGTAATATTTTCATCTAACACTTTCTTATTTTTACTCAGCTATTTTGGGATGTTACTTCTTCTTGACTAAGTACAAATATTGACCTCTATACACCCCCTGGTGGTGTGTTTTTGTACTCACCCTCTTCTATAACTCCCCTTTGTCTAAATGAGGCGTGGCTGGGACTCCAAAAGCAACATTTTCATCCAATACTTTCTCATTTTTTTAGTAGTAGTAAGTATTTTTTGGATGTTGTACTTTTACTGTAGTACAAATATTGACCTCTATACGCCCCTTGCTGGTGTGTTTGTGTACTCACCCTCTTGTGTAACCTCCCCTTTGTCCAAATGCGGTGTGACAGGGACTCCAAAGGTAAATTTTTAATCTAAATCTTTCTTATTTTTACTCACTTTACTTTTACTTTTTCGGGATGTTACATTTTCTTGACTAAGTACTTTTACTGTAGTACAAATATTGACCTCTATACGCCCCCTGCTGGTGTGTTTTTGTACTCACCCTCTTGTATAACCTCCCCTTTGTCCAAATGAGGCGTGGCTGGGACTCCACATTGGTTCCAGTTGACCTTCTCACTTGAGCCGGGCTGTGTGGAGTGGCTCAGAGCTGGCGATGGCATGTTTCCTCTGATGCCTTCAAATGAGCCATGACTCAAGCATCAGTTTTGCTTTAAAGATGACACGAGCGTTCAGCTGTGGTTCACTTCGGTTTGAGTCACCGCCTTCAAAAACATGTTTGTGAATTTTTCTCTGAAGTACGTGACCTGTGTAGTAAATAGCTTCTCTTTTGAATCAACTGAAGAATAAACATATGGGTGTCCAAGGGATGGTTTGTGGAATTAACTAAACTTGTCTGTTAGGTCCCTGCAGGTAGAGGAGTCATCTATCTATCTATCTATCTATCTATCTGTCTGTCTGTCTGTCTGTCTGTCTGTCTATCTATTTATCTATCTATTTTCTATTGGAGTGAGGTGCATTCTACTCAGTTACATTTACTTAGTTTAATTTTCTTAAAGGTGCACTGTGTTACTTTAGGCTCCATCACCTTCTTGTCTCCATGGAGATGTGCCTAGAAGCTTCACAGTATGATCATAAACTTATGAATCTCTATGGAGATTTGCGAGCCAAATCACGGGTTGGATTTGTGGAGAGGTGACCCTCAAAGTAAGAATGGATGTTTTTTGAGCGATACAGTAAAAACACCTGTAGCTGAATAAATGCAAGACAGATTAGTTTAATGCCATTTTGTGTACAATTTAAACCAAAGCTTTAACATCTCCATGGAGACAAACAGGTTGCGGACTACCTAGAGAAAAGTTACACAGTGCACCTTTAAGTTATCTTTTAAAGAAACTGTACTTTTCGGAGTCCTTTCCTAGCAACATACGTTTACTCCTACTTGTAATATTTTTATTCAAGTAACAGTACTCTAACGTGAGTAAAAGTTATTACTTTTCCCACTGAGTAAAACGCTCCTTCAGATACATTCTGTGTAAGCTACTCTTACTTGAGTTGTAGGACTACTTTGTACTTCTACTTGAGTAACATTATTTTGAATTAACGTTTACATTTATGGAGTATTGTCGTGTGGGTGACGTAGGCTTGTGGGCTGAGCATTGGACAGAATCTTACAGTGAACCATAAAGAGGGTTCAAATAGTGCCTGGGAGAGATCACTAAATTACTCAAACATGCATTCATGACATTTAAAACCTCTTCAGGCATATTTCTGATGAGGGAACAACATTATAACATGGAAGAAAGCATATACAGGATACAGAATATTTTTTCTCTCTACGTACATTTCTTCTACAATAATTGACAAAATACTCTAATGACTACACTCAAACATGTTTAATTAGTTCATCTGGATATTTTTATATTATATTGTAGAGAATACTGCATTACCTCGTTTTAGACAATGAATTTGCACAAACAGCACTACAAGTACAAAATTACTGGCTTATTGCTTGTAAGTAGACGCCACAATGCCAAATAGGACAATTACAGTTTACAGATTTTTATAAGTTTTTGTAGTAGATCCTCCACCAGCTCCAAACATCACATGGAGATCTAGACAGTCTCCAAGCCCACTGCCCTGTCTGCCTCCTGGGGTAGAATTCTCAGGACTGGGCTGTGATAGGAACTGGCTGGACCTCAAAGTAGCACCACTATCCACAGAGGCTCCACAGAGGCACCTGCGAAAGGCTTTTCTCACACAAGCTTCTGTTTCTGGTGTAAAACGTGTGGAGGGATCTGCCTCACTGCTGCAATGGTGAATAATTCAGGTTTACTGCAGCTTAGAGAGTGAGAGAAGTGGAGAGGCAGAGGGGAGGGAAGAAGAGAAGAAGGAGGGAGATTGAATGAGAGTGTGGTGGTAAAAGGGAGGATGAGAGAGGAAGAGGGTGAGGTTGGGAACATGAAGAAAGAGGGATGGGTGACTATCGAGAGAGAGATTGAAAGAGAGGGGATGGGAAGAATGGAGCAGCAGAGAGAGAGAGAGGGAGGAAGTGGGAGCAAAAGAGGGAGGAAGAGAGAGAGCTATGGGGTGAGAGACAGACAAAAAGAGAGGGAGAGAGAGAGAGGAAGGAGGGTGAGGAAAGAACAGCACAGATTGGAACATAAAAAGGAGGTAGAGAGAGAGAGAAACAAAGAGGGAGCTATGGGAAGAAGAGAGACAGAGAGAGGATGGTGTGTGCAGACAGAAAGTTGGTAATATAAAAAAAGAGGAGTGAAGGACTGGAGATGGAGCGAGAGGAGAGAGAGCAGGGGAACTGATAGGAGAGGAAGAAAGGGAGTGCTAATGAGTACAGGGAGGAGAGGGGAAGAGAGAGAGAAAAGTGAGAAAGGGATACTGAGAGAGGAGGGAGTCTGATTTTTGTAGATGTGATTTCTGTAGTGCACTTTAATACAGTGAGGTCCTGCTTAGATAGATGAAAAAAAAAAAACACATATAGTACATTCCAGTCTTCCTCTGAGATTGTATTTTCCAAGTTTCGGAGTTTTCTGATTGTCTGATTGTCCGACTTGTACATGACAACTGGAATATCTACTTTGAGAACATTTCAGAGCTCGAGTTCAGAAATCAAACATGGCTGCACCCTGCGTTTGGTGAAAATTAAAACCTTGACAGTTCAAATAGAAGCACAGACTGTATAAAGAAGTGGACTAATTGAGTGTGAGTGTTCAACTCCAGTCAAATGAAGCTCACAAGGCTAGCAGGTATAACTCCATATTAGGATTAGGAATTTATTTATGGACAAAATTGCAAACTAAAAACGCTAGGATCATGTAGAGCCATATGTCCATTTATATATATACGTTGAGCCTCTATAGTTATGTGTGTAATGTATGTATGTGTAATGTGGTGATATGCTAATGATATGCTAATGTTATGATAATTTTGTTAACATGTACACAGAGTTAATGTTAACAAAAGCAGAAATTCACTCTCAAATGTGGCTTTATTAACTGTTAATGTAGTAACAATGTCCAGGTCACTAAATGAACTTAACTGGATTCTCATTTTGTCTGATTTGAGCGCTTTCTTGGTTTTGGCTACTTGATTAAATCTTTACTATAATATACATTGTGTTTCTGACTTGACAACTGGAACGCACATCTGATGTTTAACGTAAGAGATTACGTCATTCCAGATCCGAGTTCCAACCTCTGAGAGTACCTGGAACGCTGAATTACTCTCAAACGTTGATGAAAGTTATGAGAAGAGAGAGTTACTTTATTGATCCTGAAGGAAATTCAAGTTTTGCTGCAGCTACATTTACACTACACGTCTCAGTGGCCTTTATGTCTCAGTCGAAGGTCTCAGTGCAATTTAACAGGAGGACTGGTCAGGGAGGGTCAGTACATCTGCATCAGGGCAGTTTGAGGAGAGGAAGAGCCAAAAGTGTCCCTCCTCTGTGTCCTGCAGCATTACAGCAGCCTGCAGGGGGCGCCAGATGAATATAACAGTAAAAGCCTCAATCTTATCTTATCTCTTATCTTATCTTATCTTACTCCACTGCAGTGTTTCAGCTTGTGATGAAATAGTTTATTCCCCCCCAAGTATTTCTTCTGGAAGGTCTTCTGCCACATCTGCTGCCACATTTGGTGTAAAAAGCCTGTAGCATCTCAAATGTCCTTAGGTAGCTCCTTAGATGAGAAGTATGTCATATGTCACGGTGATTACACAGTTCACTCACATCCTATGCCATTATTCAAGTCTTAAAATGTGATTATTCAACTCTTAAGATGTGATTTATTTGCGGTTTTCTGCCGTGTGTGCAAAAAATGCCTCCTTTTCATTTAGTAAACAGATCTCTCCCTGCACGTACACCTATATTTATCATGTTAATGCTGACTGTATTTGAATACCCATAAAGCAGCAGTTCTATTAAGATGCACAGTGAGCACTTTACTCCCCGCAGAGTCAATCGCCATTTTAAATTTCCTCAAACGGCCTTTTCTGTAAGACTTCACCAACAAGCGCTGCTTCGCTTATTACTCTCTTCAGATATAATGCCAAAGTTATTAAGAGCAAAAATATATTACTTTGCCCTTTCCATTAGAATCTGCAAACTACTTCTACTACAAGTAAATAACTATGATGCATACATATATTTTCTACTACAGTTGTTTATTTATGTTTTCTATAGTTTCTACTGCTGCTACTACTACTATTACTACAGCTACTACTACTACTGCTGCTACTACTAATGCTACTGTTACTACTACGACTACTACTACTACTACTCTACATATTTAGGCTACTATAACTATTTCTCCTATTACTTCTATACTGTTGCTAGTCGTAAACCTCTTGGGGTGGGTTGGGATATTCCACGGTATGGCATTAAACATATTTGTTGTGCTTTTTTTTTAACAGTTACATGTGCTTTTATTGCTCAAAACTTTGTACTTGGTCTGGTGGCATCACCTGCTTGTCTCCAAGGAGATAGATATGTTTAACACAATACTGTGGTACATTCTTGGGAAGGGAATGTCCAATGTAATTTCCCTTGTGGATCAATTAATTTAGTCTAATTCATAGTTACAGAGTGCATCTTTAAAACTACCGTATTTTCTGGACTATAGAGCGCACCTGCATATAAGCCGCATCCACTCAATTTAAAAAAAAATAATTTAAAAAAAGATATACAAGCCGCACCGGGCTATAAGCCGCTGATATCCACGTTGAAAAATGAGATATTTACTGCATACATAGAACGATTTTGTACTGTAAATGTACATTTATGTACCTGAACAGATTCTTTCCAAACAGTGCCTTTTAACACGGCAGCAACTGTGCTGATCACAAACAGAAAAGAACTAAAAGAACCAGTAATTGATTACCTTCATTCAAACTTGCATCATATGAACTTCTTCGTGTGCTTTCCATGATGAAGGAGCGATGATTTGAAAATAATTACTAGTTAGTAATTTGTCGTGCGTGTTATATCTGCTAAATAAAAAGTAGCATATTCTTCTTTGCATTAATTTTCCGTCTATCTTGTTTTTGAAATTCCAGTTAGAGCGCCCCTAGCGGAGGAAGAAAAATCCACAGAATAGCCGCACCTTTGTAAAAGCCGCATGGTTCAAAGCCTGGGAAAAAAGTAGCGGCTTATAGTCCAGAAAATACGGTATTTACCTGCAAATCTCAATGACCTCAACAGCGTGCTCAAATGAGTTCACAAAAATACCCTGTATCTTTGTGCTGAGATGGCATAGGCTGTCATCATGGTGATGTGGCACTGTGATGCACATAAGGCCATTGCAGCAGCTCTTCGGTGAGTTGGAGCAGAGACAGAAGTGATTGTGGACCCCCAGTTTCAGGATGAGGGATGGCAGGTGTCAGGGAGCAGAGAAGTTCCCCCTCTACTTCAATGTACTTTACTTCCTACTTTATTGTACTTTACTTTACTACACAATCTGCTGCAGTGACAAATTCAACATCTGCTACCTGCTCCCAACACTTTCACTGCAAAAAGTCACACTAGCCAAGCAACTGATACTTTGCAGATGATGTCATCAACATTCCCTGAGGGTGTGATGCTAACTATAGGCACTGCTCTATCTGAGGCTTGTTAGACTTTGATCTGAGCTTTATTTTAACACAATTAACACAAAAGTGAACGCTTTTATTGACTACAGGTTCCTGAAAATGTGCTGTTTGAATCCCTTTTGTATTTTTTCTTGGGTTTTCAGACAATCTTAAAACTTTTTTGACAGTGTTTGCTAATGAGTACATTGTGTCACCATGGTAACTCCTCAACATTCCACCGTTAGATATACATGTAGAACACGTACAGACTTAAAAATATCTTGCAAACTAAACACATTGTAACAATACTTTGATAACAACATAAGAAATCTTGTTAAAAGCTACTAAAACCAAGATCAAAATATTATCTAGATCACCCTTTGTGCAGTGCAGTAAAGCATTCTCTTCTCAGTATTTTTTAACAGTGCTTAGTTGATGTAGACAGGATTTGCTTGTGTTGCCCCGGACAACCTCTCATCGCGCTCTTAAAACACGTCTCTTCTGTAATTTTACATTTTGACGCCGCTCTCCGTGACTTGTAGTAAAAAAGATCCTTGCCATAAAACTTTAAATCGCTTTTAGCTGCATTAAAAACATGCCGCAGGATGGTAACACCAACACGTCATCTTCCTATTATCCGAAGAGCAGAGTAATCCTTGTAGAAGAAGTCACAGTCCTCTTCTCAACATGTTTACCCCAACTGTTTCTTTACATAAATACGCTAAAATGCATAATATATCTGACGTTGGTGCCATAGCAAATGTTTAGCCTTTTATTTTATTTATTTTTTGCATCATTTGCCGTTTATCCGCGCAGAAGCCTTCACGGATTGGGTTTATGTGTGAATTTGTCAGATGGTGATGCAAGAGGAGGGAAACATATGCACGTCCTTTGTCTGTGAGATGTCTAGGAGCTTCAGGAGAACATTTGTGAGGTCTGTTAGTGGAAGAATTATACATTTACCAGCAAAAATCTAACTCTATACAGGTAATCTTACTTTGGAAAAGTGCATGTTGTCTACTGGTACTTCTAGTATAAGTACAGGATTATTCAGATATGTGTAACTAGAATATAAATACTGGATCAGTAGTAGCAGCAGCAGCAGTAGTAGTAGTAGTCATAATAGTAGTAGTAGTAGTAGTAGTAGTAGTAGTAGTAGTTGTAGTAGTTTTTGTAGTAGTAGTGGTAGTAGTTGTTGTGGTGATAGTAGTAGTAGTAGTAGTAGTAGCAGTTGTTGTAGTAGTAGTAGTAGTAGTAGTAGTAGTAGTAGTAGTAGTAGTTGCTGTAGTAGTTGTTGTAGTTGTAGTCATAGTAGTAGTAGTGGTAGTAGTTGTTGTGGTGATAGTAGTAGTAGTAGCAGTTGTAGTAGTAGTAGTAGTAGTAGTAGTAGTAGTAGTAGTAGTTGCAGTAGTAGTAGTAGTTGCTGTAGTAGTTGTTGTAGTTGTAGTCGTAGTAGTAGTAGTAGTAGTAGTAGTTGTAGTAGTAGTAATAGTAGTAGTTGTTGTAGTAGTAGTAGTTGCAGTAGTAGTAGCTGTTGTAGTAGTAGTAGTAGTTCTTGTAGTTGTAGTAGTTGTTGTAGTAGTGGCAGTTGTAGTAGTAGTAGTTGTAGCAGTAGTAGTAGTAGTAGTTGTAGTAGTTGTTGTTGTAGTAGTGGCAGTTGTAGTAGTAGTTGTAGCAGTAGTAGTATTAGTAGTTGTTGTAGTAGTTGTTGTAGTAGTGGCAGTTGTAGTAGTAGTTGTAGAAGTAGTAGTTGTAGAAGTAGTAGTAGGCAAACATATGCACGTTCTTTGAGTTCTTGAGATGTTTCAGAGTCTTCAGGAGGACGTGTGAGGCCTGAGCTGTGTGAAGCAGACGGAGAGGAGCAATTCTAACGTTTACCTGCCAAAATCAAACTCTATCCTCATAGTAATGTCAAATAGGTTATACAGGCTGACTCAGTAATCTTACTTTGGAAAATGCGTGTTGTCTACTCCTTTACTTATTTATCTATGTGTAAATATAATATAAATACTGGATTCACAGTAGCAGCAGAAGGGAGAGTCAATCTCCCCGCAGAGTCAATCGCCGTTTTAAATTTCCTCAAATGACCTTTTCTGTAAGACTTTACCAACAAGCGCTGCGTCGCTTATTACTCTCATCAAATATAATGCCAGTTATTAAGAAAAAAAAAATATTACTTTGTCCTTTCCCATAGAATCTGCAAACTACTTCTACTAAAAGTAAATAACTATGATACATACATATATTGCTACTGCTGCTACTACTATTACTACTACCATGGTCATTATTACAACATAAGCAGTGGTAGTTGTGGTAACGGTGGTGGTAGTGGGAATAGTAGCATTAGTAGTAGTTACTGTAGTAGTAGCAGTATTATTATTAGTAGTAGTACTTAAACGAAACATAACTCCTGGTATATTTTTGATGAGGAAACAACATTATAACAAAGATCAGAAAATAGTGTAATATTTGCCTTTAACTATATGTAATATCTCAAAAAACTGCTAAATATTGGTAAAGTGAATATTTCCAAATGGCTTTTTTGGACAATTAAACATTGAGGCAGAAGGTTATGAATTAAAGTAGCCACAGTAATTTTGTCTAAATGTAAGCCAGTACAGGGCTTATGGCAGGCGCCCAAAGCCCCTTAACATGATGGATGGAAGCGAGTTAGATTTACACCAAGTCAGGAAAAAAACGTAAAGAAAAAAATGAAATAATCTTGAGCACAGTCGTCTGAGAACACTTGGCTTTGGCGGTTGTATTGTGCTGGGTTTGTGAGTCCACCCCGAGGGCCAGAACCACGGGAATCCTGCCAAAAAGACACCAGACTGTCCCCCCCGCCTGCCTCGCTGTCCTCTGGCGTTCATTGAGCTCCGCGCGCGTCGATTCGGGGACGGCATGTTGGATCCCAGCCCTCGTCCATCAGCAGTGTTTGAGTTTTGTGTGTCCTCTGGTTTGGACAAGTTTAATATGCTGGAAATATCACCCATGTGGGGCCGTTTGGTTTGAAATGCGCCAAAAGAGCTTTTTTACTGAGAGAGAGAAAGAGATAGAGAGAGGGACAGAGAGAGAGAAGGAGGGAGAGAAAGAGTTTAAAGGTCCTATATTACACAAATTTGACTCTTGTGAGCTTTAAGCCATGTTAGAACATTGTTACCGCCTTGACATCAGACCTGGAGTTGTGTTTTATTTCATTCACACATGTCTGAGTAATCCTTTATGATTAGTCTCTCTTCCATCTTGTGATGTCATGAAGTGCTACTTTTCAAGTTAACAGCTAGATTTTACCTAAGTAATATGGGCCCTTTAATAGAAAATATTTTACTAGTTTATAGGTTGTGTTCTTTGCAATATGGTGGAGAACTTTCTCTCTCTTTGGCTCTTTCCACTCTTTTATCTCTCCTCCCTTTCTCTCTCTTCCTCTGCCTCAATGAACAAAATGGATCTCTCACTTGCTGCCTATAGTGAATAATAACCGCAGGTGTATGAGAAACTTCACTTCTCCAAAAGCATCCTCCTCCTCCTTCTTTCTCTCTCTCTCTCTTTGTGGCTCTCCCCCGTCAATCTGTCTCTCTCGCTTCCTCTCTTTCTCTGTCTGTCTCTATATGTTCCCCTCTCCTTCCCATTCCATCCCTCCATTTCTCTATCGCTCACTATATATATCTTCTTACTTTCTGTCTCTCCTTCTGTTGTTCTCTCTTTCATTTTCTATCTCCCTGTCCTACCCTCTCTCCATCTTCTCTTTCTCTCACTCTCCACCCTGTGCTTTCTCTCCATTCCTCCTCCCTCCTCTCGTCTCCCTCGTCTCCCTCTCTCCTGCTCCTCTCTTCTTCATGCGTTCCTCCTCTGGCCTGTGGGCTTTCTCTGCGCTCAGCTTGATTTCGTCGCTGGGGAAGAGGCAGAAGCATTCATCTGGACACGGCCACGGAGACGGCGCCTCGGGACGTGTGCAGGTCCACAAGAACATGCAGAAGAAAAAAAAAAAAGATTTTCACAACCGCAGATCTGAGAAAGAGAGGGAGAGAAGGAGAGGGAGGAAGAGAAAGATATACAGAGAGGGAGGGAGGGAGAGAGAGAGGGAGAAAGAAAGAGAGACTGACAGAAGGAGAGGAAGAGAGAGAAAGATATATATAAAGAGAGAGGGAAGAGAGAGTTAAATAGTGAGAGAGAGAGAAAAAGGAGAGGCAGAGATGGAGAGGGAAAGAGATGGAGAAAGAAAGGGATGGAAAGGGAAGGGATGGGGAGCAAATAGATCGAGAGAGACAGACAGAGGAACAGAGAGAGACAGATTGAGAGAGGGAGAGAAAGACGTAGACAGTGAAAGAGATAGAGAGAGGAGGATGCTTTTGGAGAAGTGAAGTTTCTCCTGCACCTGCATTTATTATTCACAATGCAGCGAGAGAGAGAGAGAGAGAGATCCATTTTGTTCATTGAGGTGACTGTACACTGCCAAAAATAACTGTACTAGCACTTTTTACTACTTTTTAAACATCTGTCCAGAGACCGCAGATGAAAGAAAGCAGTTTAGACCAATTCTGGTGCCTTCACAGAAATGTTTTTTAAAGGGCCCGTATTACACTTTTTTCTGATCTATGTTATAATGTTGTTTCCTCATCAAAAACGTACTTGGAGTTGCGTTTTAACACACAAACCCTGCACATTGTTGTTGTTTATTGTTTTATTAGGATCCCCATGAGCCCTCTCAAAAATAATCATTACAGAATAAAATGAATTACATTACATACAGGAAGTGCTCCACTGTGTTTTTAAACTCCATACACCTTCACTAGAATCATCTGGATGATTTCAACCCTGTTAAATCTCTATTGAACAAAAGGTAAAAGTTAGCTGTTAACTATACCACTTTATACCAAACAAAACACAACTCAAGGTATGTTTTTGATAAGAAACAGCATTTTAAAATGGCTTAAAGCTCACAAGAGTCAATTTTGCATAACATAAGGACCTTTAACTGACTTACATGTTCTCATTTTACAGTATATATACACAGTGCAGTACTTGAAGTTATCGTCTCTCCCTATGCAACTCACAGTATGTTTCTATCCATTTGGTTTAATGCAGAAGCTTACAGAGAGTACATTTGGCTTACGAGTGGAAAATCTCTCCTACTCCACTGGACTACTGAGGCCTCTCTTAGCCAGGTTACGCCCCCTGTGGACTCAGCTGCAACGTTGCGCTTCACTGCATTTTTTATAAGCCCCGATTGAAAATGCAATGCTACATTCACATTCAGTCCGGCAGCCAAACCTCTCTATAGCTCGGTGTTCTTGTTCAGATGTACTACCTGCATTGTGGCGTATTCTTCTTGTTCCAATGATTTGTTATTACTCACTTTAATTGGTCAGATTAAAATCAATTCGGGCCCAAAGAACAGCGAGGGACCATAAATCATTAGGCTAAGGTAGCGTTTGTAGCTTTAGCTGATGTATAGCATGTAGAAAGCAGTGGCCCGATCGATCTCCAAAACGGCCATGAATCTTCCTGACAGGTTAAAATGGTATTTACTCTGCGAAAAGTGAAGTCTAGAGGCTAACTGGAGATACCCTTGACCTTTACGCGTTAGCTGCATCGCTAGCGTCCTAAATTATCAATGAGGATAAATTGAGCATCACTGTTATCCGGACAGAATGCTAAACAACATGTGTATGACGCTAATGGACTCAACTTATCACCGTTCGGACCAAAAAGCATCACTACACTGTAAAAAACAAAAAATAGGATGGTCACAGTAAATTGACATTACGTCTTTGAGTAGTTTTGACTTGTTTAGATGAATGTACATAATTTACCTAAATGATTTGACTTGTTTCAAAATGTTTCTGAATTGTTTTAACACATTGCTTCTTAAGTTTGGTTGTCGTGGATAATTAGTTATTGGGGAAAAATAATAATAATAAATAAATAAATAAAAATGTTTCTTGTCAATTAGGTTAATCCAAAGCACTTTATTAACTTTTTAGGTCAATCTACTTAAAACATGTACTTTCAATTAACATAAAAGGGATGAGCAAATCATTCATTACTTCTTTATCTGAGTAGTTTTGAGTACAGTAGTTTAGATTAATTTACATAATGTACCTGATTTATTTGATGTGTTTCAAAATGTATGAATATTAACATATTGCTTATTATTGTAGGTAATTATTTATTGTATAATAATAATAATAATAATAATCATCATCATCATCATTTTAAATAAAAAAACATGTACAATTTAAATTTAAACATAACAAAAAAAATCTTGTTCTACTCAAATATTTTAGGTTAATCCAGAATTAATTTATTATTAACTTTTTTGTTCAATCTACTTAAACCATGTACTTTCAGTTAACATGAAATATTTACATGATGCAATAAATCTGTCTCAAATCAACATTTAAGTGAATTTGCAGTAGAATTACACTGAGCCCATTAGCAGGAAAACAAAAAAAAAAATGAAGCAAAACACAACTCCTGGTATGTTTTTGATGAGGCAACAGCATTATAACATGGCTTAAAGCTCACAACAGTCAATGTTGCGTAATATAGGACTTTTAAAATGTCTCAGAATATTCCCAAAAGTTCTGTCTCTTTCATTCAAACCGGGAGGATGTTAAACGAGGTGATTAGCTGGAGTCTTTGTGGTTATTACTCATTCCTCTGATTTATGGAGTTTCAAATGTCCGTCTGAAGTCTGCTCCGCGCTCTTAAACACAGTCACCTTGGTCCAAACATCTGCGTGTGGTGAAAATGGCGTTCAGGATAGGCCCTTTGTAAGCTCATTTCAGCCTGGAGAAACTCAGATAGACAAAGAGGAAGTATTAGTAGTTTTATTAAATAAGTTAGCTGTGGCACTCAGACCCTGGCAGGAGCGAAATGAGGTCTTCCAGGCTGATTTTACGCTAGATCTATTATAACGACAGGCCTTTCTCTAATATTAATAATGCACTCAGGTGAGCAGGGCAGGTGAGCAGGGCAGGCAGGTAGGCTGGATTTGAGAACAGAAATAGCACTTTAAGGAAAAAATGCAAAATAGCAGGAAAAAGCAAAATAACTATTAACTAGTGTTGATCAAACAAGCTGGCGGGGAGTGGCTGTGGAGCTGCTCTTCTTCTACTGAGCTGGAGTGTAGATGGAAGCCCGGAGGGTAGGAAAAGCAGGACTGGACCAGAGCACACTGTGACCTACCCCTCTTCTAGGGTTGATAACATTGAATAAACTTCAATTCTTAATAAACTATTTACTCATTATAAATTAAGTCTTTGTTCATGTTTTAGTTTAAGGTTAATGAAGATGTAGTTATTATAAAATGTTTTACCATTATCAGCACTACTGCCACATCTACTGCTGCTGCTCAGCCTTGTGGGAAAAAAAAAATACTAATTATTCATTTTAATTTCTTAGAGACGTTCTTCTAAATTTGAGCAATTACCCCGACACTCTTAAGGACAAATATAAAAGAGTGTTCCTGTTTGGCCTCATTCAAACTTTTTCATAAATACTGCAGCAGCCACTCGCTATGAAAAAGTTTGAGCTTTCACAAGAAGCACAGAAGGGATTTTAAGTTCAGGGCTGCTTACGAAAATTAGAGAATGGTGGATTTTAAATAGCATGTGAGCAGTTTTCATGTTTTTTTCTCAATATTACTTGGTGGGATAGTAATTGCTGTAATGTGTATCATAGTTTTACATATGGCGGTTTGTGGAGTTCAGAGTACAAATATACAGGAAGTAGTTGTGTGTTCTAAAATGGAGAGTGAAAATTACATCCAAAATACAATCACATGCAAGGAATTCTCTGATATTTTAAACCTTCATTTAATAAATAAAGGTGTTGTCATTTATTTTTTTAGTCTAATCATAACATATGTGCATTTTAAATGGCTCTTGTTAACATTATGATCCATTATGATCTTAAAATCCAACTGTGCAAAATGTGAATTCTTGCATTTTTTCAACTGGTCTTAAAATTTTGATCAGGAGCGTATTAAAGGTGCACTTTTCTGGTAGAGTGTCCACCACCTGTCTCCATGGAGATTTTGCCTTGATTACTCTACAGTATGGAAATAAACTTGGTAAACACACTGGAGACAGATTAATGGCCGGATCTATGGAGAAGCAAGCGTGCTCAAGAATTCATGATTTCAAGTTGTTGTTGTTTTTTTAAACTATAAAACACTGCAAGAAAACAAATGCAAGGGAGATGTCCTACTGGAATATTCCAGGCAAAGAAATAACATTTCCATGGAGACAAGCAAATAGAGGACCCTCCACCTTAGAAGTTACACAGTGCATCTTTAAAGTGTCATCTCCAAATGTAGATTTATGTAAAAACCTACTTAATTATGCTTCATGACATGACACTAAATATACTTGTGGTTAAAGTGTTGACAAAATTGCAGAGCCCCTCTCAAAACGACTCTTCACTGAGTCCTTAAAATGGCCTCCTGTGCAGACTCCCCCACATGATCTTAATCACACAGTCTCGTTCCTCCGTTCACTTTGGACCAGTCCTCGTGACAGACTCCTCCTGAGCAGCTGTCGTCTCATTAACACCAGCGGAGTCCATTCAAACCAAAGCTCTTCTCAAATCTGCGCTCAGCATCTGTAATTATTTAAGTCTATTTTTGGCTCTCTGCAGCTGTGAAATAATAGAATGTTTTGTTGGCACCACACAGTTAAGTTACAGTAAGAGTGACTTAGTTTTACAAAACAAATGGACTTGTGCATATGGAAGTTTGCAAACATTAAGAAAATCAAAACTGCAAAAAATGTTTACATTTAAAGGCACATTGTGTAACTTTTCTGGTGGAGGGTTCATCAAATGTTTTTCTTCATGGAGATGTTATTGTTAGTTTTCAGCTGTAAAACCACCTGTAATTGAATAAACGTAAGGTAGAGCTTTTTAATGTCGTACTGTGGAACATTCCAGACAGAGCAAAGACATATCCATAGAAACAAGCAGGTGAAGACCCCCAACCAAAAAGTTACACAGTGCACCTTTAAGAAAATCAAAATAATAATAATAAAAAAAAAAGCTTACATTTAAGGTCATGTGCATGATTCTATGGAAATAGAAAGTTAAAACTACATCACATTCTCCATGGAGACAGATATGTTTTATGCCATACTGTGGAATATGAGGATGCGTTTTTGTTGTTTTTTTTTTCTTTTCTTTTTTCAAGGCAATAAAAACATCCAAAATAATGATTTTATCAATGATTTATTTCATTTTTTGCAAAAACATTACATACTTTGGCTTTAATTGCTTAATTGCCTTTAGACCATATATTCATATATTTTCTTTTTTATATTTCAATCAAAAAAGAAAACTGATAATTGTATTTTAAAAAAAATTAAATTAAAATTCTCACATAAAAATATACTATCAGAAGAGCATTTAAGCTTAACTCAAGCCTAACAATAAAATCCTTTAGAGAAACTACTCATAACAAAACATCCAGTAACATGCCTTTATAATTTAAAGGTGCACTATGTAACTTATTATTCTAACTTATTATTGTATACGTTATATACGTTATTGCTTGACAAAATAGACAAATTTAACACAATATGAAACATTCCAGAGTAATATCTCCATGGAGACAAGTAGTTGCCAAATTTCCTCCAGTAAAGTTACACAGTGCACCAAGTGTGGGACTAGCATCAACCTAGTGTAACTTCACCTTCAAATTCTAAAGTTTCAGTGTTCCAGTGTTCCTCTGGCAGTTCTTTGGTCACAAAGGCAGCTGTTGTCAGCGTTGTGTACCTTTGTGTTTTTTGCTGTTCTCCTGCAGATTGTACAAAGCAATAAGCCCTGACAAAGATGGAGGAGGCGGCCCTAATATGCTTCTAGCCTTCTATAATATCGCAGGGAAATATGCGCTCTCGTCCCAGGGGCCATTTTTGTTTTGTTATATGAGACTTGGGCACAAAGTTTGTAAGTGCTCCACTGAACATGCCCAGTGTTATCGTGCACAGACAGCAGCTATACGCCTGCTGCACTGGGACTTGACTGCTGAAGAGTGCTGTCTGAAAGCTCCATTCTGTTTTAAAGGTTACTCATATTGGTTTTCTCCTGTAATGTGGAGTTATAAAATTATTATTATTTTTTTTTTCCTGAGGGCCGTATTTGAATCTAGGCATGATCCTAGACTGTATATATACTAGTAAAAGGACATAGCGAACCCACTAGTGTTCACGAGCAGATCTCTGTAAAATATAGGCTACTGTAATCTATTCACAGTAATAATTATTATCAAGCATTTGCAAAGAACCATACAGGGGAACACACAAATCCTTTATATTTAGGCTGTGTTCTTCTCACTGTTCCACGTTGTGATGTCATGTGGTAATACAGGAAGTGTTCCACTGTGTTTTCTCCATACACCTTCACTAGAATTATAAAATTAACTAGATTATAGCTCTGGAACTGCCAATCTCTACTGAAAAATAGTAAATAGTAGCTGTTAAGTTGAACACTACCACTACATGACATCACAAGATCAAACAGAGCATTTTGAGCTTTGGAGATGTAGACAGCAGCACATTTTTCCTTTTAACATGTTGCGGGTACCAGTTGTGACATTTCTGAAGCATAATCATACACACTTCACTATGTTTAAATGGCATCTCATTATTATTATTCATATGTGTAGTGCCATTATATCCTGTGATACTAACCAGCTGTCTCTGTTCTCTTGCAGCTCCCATCAACCCTCACCTGAGTAAGTACCTCTTCTGTGTGCATCTGTGTGTTAGCCTCGTTAGCCTCGTTAGCCTTGAGGCACAGGAAAGCTCTGACTCACCTCTCATCTCTACAGCCCCCCCTAGAGGACAGACTCCATCTGCCACCTGCACTGAGAGACGCATTATAGTCTGATAGAATAGGCTAATAATAACAATAATTCATTCTCATAGTTATGAGAAATAAAAACACCTGTAATTTAGTAAATGCAAGATATATTTGTTTAAGCCATGCTATGGAACATCGCAGGCAAAGCAATAACATCTCCATGGAGACAAGCCAGTGCACAGTGAACCTCTAAGTGGCAGTATATGGCCAAAAAGTTGAAAAGTACAAAGAAAAGTACAAAAATACAGGAAGGAGAATGCCTCTACCTATGTGGTCAACAGTGAAAATTCCAAAGATGTTGTAATTTATTTGTATTAGTCTAATCATAACAATTTAGACATGTTTTTGCCCTTGTTAACATTATGGTTGCTAGGTAACAGGTATGTCATGTTTTATGCGAACCAGGAAGTAAAATTACAAACTTAAAAAAAAGAAAGAAAATAAACAACTAGGCAAGATTTGTAGTAAAATCTTAATGATGATAACTATGTTTTAGAGAAATGAGTGGTCTAGCCTTTCATTTTCACTTCAATATTTTCTTGGTAAATTTTGAGACATACCACTGTAATTTATCCATTCAAACTCATCTATTTGTTGTTAAAATGTATTCAGTGATTCATTTGAGCTTATTCTGCTTAATGTATTCGTGTTTACTTTGCTCTCCTTTGTTGAAAATTACATTATTCATACCTTGAGATTTCACTCTTAATCATTGTTTTGTAGCAGCTCATCGCAGTATGTTTATTTATCTATATTCTCATTGTTGATGGTGGGTGTACGCATCTCCACATCCTAATCACTTCCATCATTAGCCAATCCCAGGAGCAACTTTAAACCTGCATGTTTCTCATTTTAAAACTTTCAAAACTGCTAGCTCCATTTAGCTTAGCTCGCTTGTATATAGGCCTCCAGTCGTCCGCGGAGGTTGGATTTTCCACATGCACACGTTAGCAAATACAGCCAAAGATTGTCTGAAAGCTCAAGGGAAAAATATGCAATGGATTTAATGGTGCATTGTGTAACTTTTCTGGTGAAGGGTCCGTCAAATGCTTGTCTCGGTGTAGATGCTGGTTCGTCTGGAATATTTCAGAGTACGGCATTAAACATCTATCATCATGGAGACCAAACCAGGGCAAGTTACAGGTTTTTCTAGGTATTTTTGAGCTATAAAACCACCTGTAATTGAATAAATATAAGGGCCAGGCAAAGCAATGACGTAACAAGCAGGTGACGGACCCCTAACCAAAAAGTTTTCAGGAGCCTGTGATCAATATGAGCGTTCATGGTCCTGTTTAAGTGTTTGATTTTCAACCGAAAAGGTGAGACTAACTTGGTGACTGAAAACTGTTGGCTAATGTGAGCTAGCTTGTGACTGTAATGCTGTTTGAGAGGGACTTGTTTAACAGCACACCTGCAATCCAACTAAATTCAGACTGTTTAAAAAAAAAAAAAAAATCTGATTAAAGTCTAACTTGAGTAACAGAGCTTCAGACAGAGCAATGCCTCTAGTTAGCTTCACACCCCAAGTAAGGTTAAAGGGCCTGTCGTTGATTTCAAACCATGAATTTGAACTTTTTTCCCTGCTCACTTAGTCCTTTCTGCCTTTGTGACATTGCACCAGGACACTGAAACAACCGTCTGGGATAGTGGCCCACAGTTGTTTCCTTATAGTTCTCAAACCTCTGCCTAATATTTTTTTTTTTTTTTTTTTTTGTCACTTTTGCAAATGCCCCATGACGTGGAAAGTGTCTGATATAGTGCCTGGCAGTTGGTTTCCCATGATTCTTAGTAATGTAATAATGGGCCTGATTGGACTAAAAAGATGACCCTCTCAGCACCTTCTGTATTGATACTTTGCAGCTGATGTCATCGATTGTGACGCTAACTATATGTACTGCACTGTCTGAAGCTCTGATACTCAAATTAGACTTTGTGCTAAAATGCTTATTTTATTACAATTTGACCAGAAAAAGATGACTTAGTTGGAACTATAACAGGTGAACAATAGATTGCCTCTCCACAGATCTGACCTGTAACTTGGTCTGGTTTGGTCTCCATGGTGATAGAAAGGTTTAATGCCATACTGTGAAACATTCCAGACAAAGCAAACATCTCCATGGAGAAAAGCAGGTGGCAGACTGTCCACCAGAAAAGTTGTGTCATGTACCTTCAAGTACAGTACTTTCGTACTTTTACTTCATTACATTCCACCACCAGATACAGGTCCTTTAATGACATCAGCTGCAGTATCAGTGCAAACAGATGGATTCAAATGAGGCTAGGCGCGTTAGCTGACCTGCTCCTGTACATTCTCCCTGTTAGCTTCACCCACGCTGTCCCTCCTCTCCACTCAGAGTTAGCGCTATACCTGCCGCTCTCAAGGTCACCACTCCAAACGCTCCCAGCTACGTTTTAATAAATCAATGAATATTTATCACAACACACGCCTCTGTGCACCATCTCTTTTTTATTATCTGTGTGAGGCCATTGTCTAACAGAGCTGTATCCTGCGGTTAGTGTTTTACTCGCACTGCAGAAAGAATACATGAGCTACAGAGTTAAAATACAGAATATTAATGTTGAAGTGAGTTGTTTCAATTTACCACCATATAATGTAATGTTCCGCAGAGTGGCATTGGACTTTTGAGAAAATGTCCTCAAATATAACAAGAAGTTCAAACACGTAGCCGTGGTGACCTTGGAGCAAAGCATTCAGAAAACAGGAAACGTCATGACGACTGTTTGAATCTGATTGGTGGAAGTGTCACAACAGCTGAAGCTGAAGCTGAAAAATCTTTGTTACATCCAGTTGAGAAAAAAGCACAGACATCTTCCCTGTCCACAAATGCATAAAGCTCTGACCTTCTGCACGTTTGTCTCAAATTAAATAGGCCATGTGAACGCTAAAATAGGCTGAAGTACGTCTGAGCACTTTGCCTTTGGCTTTTGACTTCTGCACAAATGCTGCTCTGTGATTGGTCACCCACCACCGACTCTGTCGCACCATATCTCACAATATGTGTGAGTTCACAAACTCACGAGAATCTATCTTCCAGTGCAAGGTTACAGTATGGCATTAAAAAAGACCTGTTGTACTGTGTCTGCTATTTAGTTATAATCTATGACATTCTGGATCATTATGTTCTGTATGGTGTGTTTGGGCATTTAAAATCTAAAACATCTTATTAAAAGAAACACGTCTGCCGATTTCTGCATTGGAACACTGCAGTGCCCAATGGGAGCTGAACTATAACCTAATTAAAAGCTCTAAAAAGTTAATTTGCATAAAAGGTCCACTTTAATCTAGATCTTGCATCTAATTGTAGCCGTGATTGCTTCAGCTTTGAGCTTGAAAAATTTGCAGGCTCGCTACTCCACAGATCTGACATGTAACATGGCCTGGTGTGCTTGGTGCTTGTTTCTCTGAATACGAGTTATGTATTGCACCTTTAAATCAAAATCGCAAATTCAAATTTCACTAAACGTACAATTGTAAATATTTATTTGTTGTTTTGATCCTGGGTTAAATGCAGGCTTTGGCCCCTCCTCTACAGCTCCTGCAGCTGCATTTCCTCTGTCTATTAGTCTATCCACCAGTGACCTCTCGCTGCCGACAATTACTCTTTTGAGTTGAAGTTTCATTGGCAGTGTGCGCACTTGAATGGTTTAAAAAATGCACCCAAAGGGCCCTGGGAGCACCCTGGACGAGGGAGGTGACTGGGTGCCCACCTCTGCACTCACTCACTCTCACAAGATGGAGGGAGATGGAGGAGAGGACAGGCGTGTTAATTTGCCAAACTGATTGCATAGACTTGTACCACCGCGACGCTGCATTCAAGGACAATTCGACCATTTTTCTCTGCGTTAAAAGAAATCATTCTTCAAATTCACTTTGTGCTTTGTCTAAGTAGGACCAGACAATCATTAACCTATAAGGACAAATGAGTAAAAGTATCCGCTAGTATTTGTCATTGGTTAAAAGGGTATGTAGTGCTGGCTTATGGCTTATGTGTTGTATATGGACTATTCTTAACATTGTGAGGGTGATAGGTAAATTTGTCTGCGATGCTTGGAAGGATAACGCAAAAAAAAAAAAAACAAAAAAAAAAAAACAAGCTGAAGCATGATGAGAAGTTTGAAGGATCTTTAAAAGTACGTAGTAAGCATTTTGTGTACAAGTACGAAGTTTTAAAAGCAGAGTTAAATTGACTTGTGAGCTTTAAAACATGTTAGAATGTTGTTGCCTCTTCAAAAACAGACCTGAAGCTGTGTTTTATTTCATTCACACATGTTTCAGTAACCCTTTATTATTAGTCTGTCTACATCTCCAGAGCGCTAAATGCTCTGTTCCACCTTGTGATGTCATGAAGCTGTAGTTTTCAAGTTGACAGCTACTTTTTACTTTTTGTTTATTAGAAATGGGCAATTCCAGGGCTGAAATTATCCAAACAATTCTAGTGAACTGTAATGTTAAAAAGAGCCAAAACTTGTCTAAATTGCACAGTTGATACTTTGCAACTGATGTCATTAATATTCCCTGGGGGTGTGATGCTAACTGTAAGCTCTGTTCTGTCTGAAGTTACTCAAGTTAGACTTCAATCTGAGCTTTGTTTTAACACAATTTGACCAGAAAGAACTGACTTAGTAGGAAGTACAGGTGAGATGATTTGTGCGCTCTCTCACAGGTCAGCTAGCACTCTCACCTTTATGTTGAAAATCAAACTCCTAAACAGGACCATGAACGCTTGTATTGATCACAGGCTTCTGAAAATGTGTTGTTAAATCCATTTTGTAGTTTTTCTATTTTTATTCTGTAGTTTCAGACGATCTTAAAACATATTTGCTCATGTTTGTTAATGTGTGCATTGGATCTCCAACATTCCACCAACTGGTTTCAGATGACACCACAATGTTATTTAATACAGATGAGGGCAGCTAAAAAACATGTTAAAATGCAGATATTTGTTGCCATATAGTGAGTTCTTTTGTCTAGACACTGATAGAAATGTTTAGGTTCAACATTTGTGAATTTACCTTTTGGATATTTCATGGTAAAGTATCAATAGGAAATCTGGTCCTTGACCCCATCTAAGAGTATGATATCATCACATTCTAGAAACTGAAAACCACCAATACACGTACATGTCAATCAACCAAATTTGATTTATAAAGGGCTTTTCATACAAAAGAAAGTAACACAAAGTGCTTTACAGTCATTACAAATATCATACATTTCCTGAACTTGGTCAAATGGTGTTACCCTCTCAATAGGTTTAATAGCATAGTGTGGAACACTCCAGTCAAAGCACATCACCAAACATACATTCATTCTTCCTCGTGACCAGGTGAATCTTGTCTTTTTTAATCCCATAGGTTCAGACACAGGTTGCCAGATACTTAAGCCTTCACTGAATACATGTTCATTTCTCTCCGTGTCATTGGTGGATAATGGCGTCTGTACAGTCATGGTGCGGTCATTTCCTTATTTAGATCTCCACGTGCGCTAATTACTGCGCCCTGTGTCGTCCCGTGGGAAACCCCACACCACAGGAGGCCTCATAAATACACAGGAACAGTTACATCTCCCCCAGATCTGCCTCTCTGCTTATGTAATGCTGGAAAATGTGAAAAATATAGGGGTAAAATAGCTTGATTTGCAGAATATTTGAGTCATGTTAGACTTTTCTCATGGCTCCAGTAATTTGCCCTATCTCCTTTCTCCTCACTCGTTAAGGGCCCATATTACTCTATTTTCTGATCTATGTTATGTTTTGTTTCCTCATCAGTTGTGTGTTGTGTTTTGTTTCAAACAGTATAACATGGCTAAAAGCTCACAAGTCAATTTTGTGTAATATAGGACCTTGAACACTCATTTTTATGCTCACTGTCGGTGTAGATTCATGCTAAACGTAATTAGTACTTGATTAGACAGTTGCCTAAGAAAAACATTTTTATCATATAATCTTGAAAATAATAGTGTTTCTCAAACTGTGGTATGTGTACACTGGTGGTACAGTGTTTGGTATGTTGTTTAACTAACTAGTTCCAGCCAAGTCAGTTTGTGTTCAGATTGTGTTAAAAAAAAAAACAAAAAAAAAAACAAAACAGTTTCAGACAGAGCAGGACCTCCAGTTAGCTTGCCCACCCCATGTTGATGTCATCACCTGTACGTGTCAGTTGCTCTGCCCTCTCCACACATCTGTTCTGTTCTGTCTGTTCCAGGAGAGTTCCACTGCAGTTTCGAGGACGAGCCCATCTGTATGTTCACTCAGGACAAGAACGATGACTTTGACTGGACCAGGCACAGCGCCGCCACCAGAGACACCAAGTACACCCCCAACACAGGGCCCAGTGGAGACCGCAGTGGGTCCAAGCAGGGTGAGGCTAACCACTCTGCCAATCACTCATACCAAGGAACCAAGGAACCTACCTCAAGGAAAATAGGCACCGGATTGGTCTGTTATGAATGTCATATCTTACATTAATACATACTTTTACTAAGATACAAAAAAATAAATCACTTTGATGATAAATTTTGAGTAGTCCAAATAAGGATATGTTTGATTTATATATAGCCACAGCTGCCCTAACACCTCTGAATATGTCTTGCCCAAAACAGATTCTAGCCTCACTTCCTCTTAATCCCCAACATAAACAGGCAGACTAATGCATTATCATCACAGGATCGGTGCTGTGGGGGTCCTTGTTATTTGGACTTCCTGTGGTGTAGTGGTCTGGCACAGGGACAAATCTAGTGTGACCGGAGTATTTAACAGTGAAAGACGATAACATCCCCCAGGAGAGTCCTACAGCGTCAGACCCACTCAACAAGTCCACTACAACTGCTCACCTGTTAGCAGCCTGTTTACTTCTCCATACCCTCACCCTCCCCGAAGCGCGATGCCGCTACAAAGTTAAATTATATGAAATCAGAATATTAGTCTTGAGTTTTTAATTACTTTGATTTACTTCCTACTTACTTTACTTTACTCCTCAGTCCCCTACAACTGCTCACCTGTTATTTGCCTGTTTAGTTTCTCATATTCACTTCCTCTCACTCTGCAGCCATCTTATGAACAGCTTGTTTTCGCAGCACCCCAGTGGCCAAAATATGTGTTGTATTAAATATTATAGCCCTTACAGAAGCCAACAGTCTGCTATAAACAACTCTTTAGCACACGCTGTGAATCCTGTTTACATGGACCCTCTTATTCCATTCATAACAGAAATACTATATGAATGCACTATAGGAGATGATATATGTTTATGGCCACTTTTATTATTTGTTGGGAAGAAAGTTATTGTTGTGTTTTGATGGTACTTTTTACAGCTCAGGTTGTTACCATGATAAAAAATAAAATAAAAAACTTCTGGGTAGATAAATAGGGCCACAGAAAGTAGAAACTTCACTGTTAATACATTTATTTAAAGGTCCTATATTACGCAAAAGTGACTCTTGTGAGGTTTAAGCCGTGTTAGAATGTCGTTATCTCATCAAAAACGTACCTGGAGTTGTGTTTTGTTTCATTTACACATGTTTGAGTAATCTTTTATTATTAGTCTATGTACATCTCCAAAGCTCTAAATACTCTGTTCCGCCTTGTGATGTCATGCAGTGGTAGTTTTCTAGTTAACAGCTACCTTTTACCTTTGGGTCAATAGATCTACCCAGATTCACAAAAAGTTTCTAATCTGTTTTTGTCACTTTAACAACTAGTGCTAAAAAGGAAGGTTTGAATAGGGCCCAGGAGAGATCACAAGATTACTCAAACATTGCTGGATGACATCTAAAACCACTTCAGGCATGTTTTTGGTGAGAGAACAATGTAATCACACGGTAGAAGGCTCCAAAAAGTCGATATTGCATAATACCCTCTCTTGAAAGTACCAGTCCACTTTTGTCTCTAATGCACAGTATGCTAATGTCCCCCACTTTGCTGTATTGAAAAGGTGCTAGGCGGCGCATACCAGATTACGCTCTCTTTGTCCTGATTTGCTTGATGTTCCATAATGTTACAATGGACATCCTTGATCATTCATATCCCGCATAATCGCATTACCGAGCCTGCGCCGCCTGTTGCCATGGGTTACCTAAAATCGTCAGGCGTTTAGTATGCGCTATGCTCACTACGCACGCCCCTGTTCCATATTCAGCTTCTTGATAAATGAACGAATAAAAGAAAATTGGATTTGCGAGAAAGAATGAGAGAAAGAAAGAAAGGAGGATTTTGGTGGATTCCAGTGAAGGCTACGAGGTTGGCTGTGTTCACCAGAGGGTCCTGTGGTAAATAATGCATCGTCCCTAATCTCCTAATGGTCTCCAAATGTCCGGCATTTCATTACACTTCCCATTTCACTGCGCATAATTATCTGATCTGTTCCATTTGATTCTGTCTGGGGGGCCACACTGCAAAAAAGGGATGTCTATTAATTCAGTAATTTTGATTTACATAAAGGTCCTGTGCCCAGGCCTGTCACAATAATTACTATATCGACTTACCTTTCAATATATGTTAAAGGGGCTATATTATGCTATACCTGGAGTTGTGTAGTAAGTTTAACACACAAACTCTGCATATATTGTAAATGCTCACATTTTTATACAGCGTTTTTCCACCTTCAAGGGATTCAAAGCGCTTTACATCAAGGAACTACTCACCCATTCACACCAGTGTACACTTACTGGGGGCAGGGTGCATTAAGTGTCTTGCCCAAGAACATAACAACAGCATTCATTTGAGGGAGCTGGAATCCAACCGCCAACCTTTAGATCAGTGGACAAGCACTCTGCCAACTGAGCTACTGCGTATTTATCCAAATGAGATAGCTATGGAACATTACAGGCAATGCTTTGACATTTCTAAGGAAACTAGCAGGAACAGAAAATCTTGCATCTTTAAATAAACAATATTTATTTGCAAAAAGTTCATTGTAAGCCTTACATAAAAATAGCCTAGCACATTACGTCAATGTCATATTAGTGTCAAAGGAAACATATACTTTCCATGTAATAATGAAGAATATAATGACTTTATATGAGCTACAGAGGAGACAGGTCCTATCAAAGGGCTTCATACATGTATATTTATCTCCAATTAAAGCCCATCTGTGTAACCTTTTATCCACTTCCTGTATGCTCTCGCTCATTATATCTGCCTCTCTATGACCCCTGACCTCAAACGCAGCTAACTTACTCGCTCACACAGTAATTACATAACCACATACATATATATCTGGTGTTGTGTTTTTTGCAGGTTTCTACATGTACATCGAGACCTCCAGACCTCGGAAAGAAGGAGACCAGGCGCGACTCGTGAGCCCCCTCTTCAATGTAGCGCCAAAAAACCCGTACGGTATCAACAACCCACCCGCCTACTGCCTCGGATTCTTCTACCATATGTACGGAAAACACATAGGTAAGTTACAGGAGACGCTACAGAGTTTTATGGAACAATGTAACTCCAAAGGCTGGTTTCTCCAAATGCGTTTTCCTCTCACAGGGACATAAGGATCAGCCTTTAAAGTAGCACCTACACACGCCAAACTTTACATTCTAGTACTTAACCAATGTTTTTGATTTTAACAAAATTTATAGAAGGATTTTTTGCTATCTAACTCCAAGCCTGATTTATTCCATTTTGAATTTCAAAAAATGAGGTGAAATTTGAAATTTTAAGTACATTTTCAGTCATATTTAATCTATTCATATACTAAATACAATATCTAAAATACCCTCTGTATATTTTTCAGCTTTTCATGTTTCTGTTTTCAGTATAAAAAAAAAAAAAGTCAGTTTTGTGACTTGAAATGCTATTTTTTCATACATTTATGTGAGTAAAGTACAGGAGAAGTTGCAAATTAATATTGATATGATATGTAAATTTAAGACTTTTTGCTATTCCCTGCAGTGTCTTGTGTTTATGTTTATATTGGGTTGTATTAAAATGGTGGAAAGTGCTGCTCTCCCTTATGTTAGATGAAGTTTGGCCCATATTACGCTATTTTCTAATTTATGTTATAATGTTGTTTCTACCTGGAGTTGTGTTTTGTTTCATTCACACATATTTAACACACAAATCCTGCACATTTAGGACTTCTTCTCGCAGAAAACACGCTGTTCCACCTTGTGATTCAATACACTTTCATTAGAATCATTTGGATAGTTTCAGATCTGGAATTGCCAAGCTCTGTGAAACAAAGGGTTAAAGGCAGCTGTTAACTTGAAAACTACCGCTTCATGACATCACAAGGTGGAACAGAGCATTTTGAGCTTTGGAGATGGAGACAGACTAACAATAAAAGATTACTCAAACATGTGTGACTGAAACAAAACACAACTCCTTGTATGTTTTTGAGGAGGTAACAGCATTATAACATGGCTTTAAGCTCACAAGAGTCCATTTTGTGTATCTAAAAGTTTTCTGTCAACTGTCTTTATTTTTCCTTTGTAACCAGCTGTTTATTTTCATATGGACCAACTAAGAATGTCCCTGATTGGCTACTCCACCTGTCAATCAAACCCATCTGAACTTAAATCGGATAAAAGCAGTGTCCAGACCACACATCTTTGTAAAAATATCGGAAAAGTGTATATTCTAGGTCGGCCCGACAAGCACCTGCATTGTAAACAGGCACTGATAAATGCTACGAACTGAATCTGGACTACAGAGAACGCCCATAGAGGTTTTTTGTCCCAGAATAGGCAGCTTTTTAATGCAAGGCAGAATATCTTTCACTCCTCGCACACTTCGAAGTCGAGTGCCCAATTGCTTCTTTCGCAAAGGACTCCACACTTCCCCATAGAAGCCTCAACCACTCCGCCATCTTTGAATGATCCGCACAAGGTTGTTATCGCCATTCAAAGCAACTATCCCCAGAGCTAACACCTTGGATTTGTGTACGCTAGCAGCTCGAAATGGACTGCGCAGGCTGCCAAAATGAGATATATTTTAGCGTGCCGCATCAGATTGGAGCACTTAGGAAATCTCGGCATAAAAGCAAGAAGTCCCCGTCTCTGCACTCAGCTCTGGGCGGACTCAGGGGGAGAAGGATCAAATGGCAGAGCTAAGAGGAAAATGTGGAACTTTATTTGGTATTTCCTGCGCTTAAATACTGTGATTTTTATAAGAGGTGCGTCAGTCAAAGCAGCTCAGTGTAAGTTATGCAAGAAAGATGTACAGTCAGAGGTGGGTGGTGCTCAGTTACATATTATTGAGTAACTTTTTAAAGGGCCCATACTACGCTGTTTTCTGAGCTACGTTTTAATGTTGTTTCCTCATCAAAAACATACTTGGAGTTTTGTTTTGTTTCATTCACACATGTTTAACACACAAAGGCTGCATATTTAGGTTTAGGAGTTTATCTTCAAATGGAAAAATTCCATACGCTTTCAGTGGAATCATTTGGAAGATTTCAATCCTAGAATTGCCAATCTCTACCAAACAAAAGGTAAAATGTAGCTGTTAACTTGAAAACTACCACTTCATGACATCACAAGTTGGAACAGAGCATTTTGAGCTTTGGAGATGTAGACAGGCCAGTAATGCAGGATTGCTCAAACATGTGTGAATAAAACTAAACGCAACTCCAGGTATGTTTTTTTCAAGAGGTAACAACATTATAACATGCCATAAAGCTCACAAGAGTCAATTTTGTCTAATGTAGAACTTTAAAGAAATTATATTTTTCAGAGTACTTTTCTGTCAACAGACTTTAATTCTTACTTGAGTAAAAGTTTTGGTTACTCTTCCCACTGTGAGTGAGTCTACAAGTGACCAAAGCTTTACGATATGGAATGATACGCACAAACCTGATGCGCGTGCAGTAGTTTCATTATTTCATTATTCATTGCTGATGTGTTGTGATGGCCCTCAGAAGGGGGAGTGAATTAGCGTGGAGAGCAAAAATATAGTCAGATATAGCATTTTCAAAACAATAAAAGGTAAAACGTATAAAAATGGTGAGCTAAATATGTTATGTGTTAGCAATGAATACCCCATAGAAGTGTAATGCCCCTCTTTAAAGGTGCACTATATAACTTTTTGGTTGGGGGTCCATCACCTTCTTGTTTTGTTGTTTGTTTTGATATGTTTAACCCCACTATTCATAGCATTTTTCTCTCTGTCCGCTCATCTGGTCTTGTTTTGTGTGCACCTTTATTGTGTGTAATAGCAAAGAACTATTACACAGACAATAGAAACAGCTCCTGCGTTTCCTGGAAGTGAAAGAAACTCTGATTTTTCACTTCTGCTGCTGGAGGAACCAAAGCCCAGAACAATGATGAGTGTTTGAAAGACTCTGTGTAATTACTCTATTTTTCATTCTGTTCTGTGCACCACCAGCCCGTGAATATCAATGAGAAGGGCCCATTACGCTGCAAACTGTCCCATGATTAAGACACGTATAAAATCTCTATTACTGCGTTTCAGACGACATCACAAAATCATAAAGTGTTTCAATGAGATATTTTTATTCTTACAATTGACCCGCGGTGAGCCATAAATTGTACTAAAGAGTCCCGTTACTTCAAAATATAATTCTACTAGTCAAAAGTAATGATATATTCAAGGAGTATTCAAATAAGTAAAAAAGTGACATCACACTGGGGGCGTCCGTAGATCTGTTTTTAGAGCACAAATCAGATCTTTCTGGTCAGATTATGTTAAAATAAAGCTCAGATTAAAGTCTAATAGAGCTTCAGACAGAGCAGTGCCTAGAGTTAGCATCACACCCTCAAGGAATGTTGATGACATCAGCAAAGTATCAATTAGTAACTATTTGGGCATTATATAAAATGTAAGAGTACTGTTACCTCAAATCCATCGGCAGGGTTGTTCTTAAAGGTGCAGTCACACTTGTTGATATTGTGTCCTAATTTGATCTCAGTTTATCCCTGATGTGGACTTGTTTTGGTTCTGTTCTAGTCCTTCTTTAGTCCTGGTCTAGTTTAGGTTTAGTCTGGTGTCTGGATGGGTTTAAAAACATGTGCAAAATCCTCCAGCTAAGTTAGTCCTGATCAAAACCAGGTCAAGACCTTGAGATGGGTCCCGCTGCTCCTGACAGGTTGTTCCAGCGACACTGCTGATAAAGGGTCAAATACAGATAATTACTTTCCCTCACAAAGGAGTAATCTTCACCTTAACCATAAAACTTTATTATTTAGATCAACTTTTTTTTTTTTCCTGGATGACCCAATAATGTGCATTTTACAGTAGATTTTAAAGTGGATTCTTTTTACTTTTGAGACCAGGTATCTGTACTTTCTTCTCCACTACATTTTTTATCTGGCCTGAAAAGTAATTTTTTTTTTAATTATTATTATTGTTTGAGACCTGCTGAAAAGACTGAGGTATTTATTTATTTATTTATTTATTTATTTATTATTATTACTTTTTTTTTAATCAAAGTTGTAGTTTGAGCAAATAAAAATATACAACTAAAAGCAGCGAAGAAAAGCCTTATTAGATCTCACAATGTGTGCAAAATACTTCTTTTTACTCTTTAAGTTACTCTTTAATACTACTTTTTACTTTTTAAGTACATTTTTAAATGGGTACTTTAATACTTTTACTTAAAGGTGCATTGTGTAACTTTTTGGTGGAGGGTCCGTCAAATGCTTGTCGTCGTGGAGATGTTATTGCTTTGTCTGGAATATTTCACAGTATGGTATTAAACCTTCCTACCTTCATGGAGACCAAACCAGACCAAGTTACAGGTCAGATCTGTGGAGAGGCGACCCTGTTTACAGTCAGAATGCCTGTTTTTAGTATTTTGAGCTACAACACAACAGCTGTAATTTAATACTTGTAAAGCAGAGCTGTTTTTCATACTGTGGAACTTTCCAGGCAGAGCAATGACATCTCCATAGAAACGAGCAGGTGATGGACCCCCAACCAAAAACTTACATAGTGCACCTTTCAGTATATTGTCATACTTTTACTTTTACAAATTAGTATTTTTTGCTCCAGTATCTGTACTTTTACTTAAGTAACAAAATTGAGTATGAATGTCTGAGGCAACAAGAGGCATACATCTTTAGAGTTATGGGTGACATTAACCATCCTGGCACCCTGGCACCTTCCCTGGTACCACCCCCGCTCTGAGCCCTCAGTGACACTCCGAGATAACCCACTTTACTTTGAACACTTTAAATTCAACCCAGACTCCAATTACTCCTAAATGTTTGGAGGCTCAGGTCTGTTTGGACTTTGAGGTATTGATTGAAAATCCTAACGCAGCCAATTAAAGGCATGAGCTAGTGCATTGTTGAAGGTGGTGGGTGCTACCTCTCATTTCTGTGTGCTAATCCTACTTACGAGTTTATAAGATACCTGCAAGTGTTTTTGTTTATTTTTGTTCCTAATTTCAGTTTTAACTTCAACAGTAATTAGAACAGAAGTTTGTAGCTATGGTCCATTTTGACAGTCATTGATCCTGGGTTACTAATGCACCCAATTAAAGGCACTTGAAAGGAAGTTTGCAGTTTTCTCCTTGGCCTCAGCTTTCTGTACTCTTAGGTCAGTACAGAATGTTTGCAGACTATTTATCTAACTCTAAAATACTTTGGATCACTTAAAGAGCCCATATCATGCTATTTTCTGATCTATGTTATACTGTAATGTTGTTTCCTCATCACAAACACACCTGGAGTTGTGTTTTGTTTCATTCACACATGTTTAACACACAAACCCTGTATATTTAGGCTGAGTTTTTCTCTCAAACTAAAAACACTGTATTCCACCTTGTGATGTCACCTGATAATACAGGAAGTGCTCCACTGTTTTTAAACTCCATGCATCTTCATTAGAATTACTTGGATGATTTCAGCCCTGGAAATGCCAATCTCTACTTAAGTATAGGTAAAATGTAGTAGTTAACTTGAAAACTACCACTACATGACATCACAAGGTGGAACAGAGCATTTTGAGCTTTGGAGATGTGGACAGACTAATAAAGTGTTACTCAAACATGTGTGAATGAAACAAAACACAACTGCAGGTATGTTTTTGATGAGGTAACAACATTCCAACATGGTAAAAAGCTCACAATAAACTATTCTGCAGATATAAGACCTTTGCAACATCCACAAAGTCAGTTTTATCCATCCTTTCAGAAGACCGCACTCTCCCTCCTCCTGATGTGGAGTCCTGGTGAGAGGCAGTGATCTGTGGCTTTGGCCTGAGCTGCTCCAGATGTTCATGTTGTGGTCCTGCTGATGTTATGGGCTTAAAGTGCTCCACACCAGAGTCACATTTTCCACTTTCAAAGACTCTGGATCTGAGCAGGACCATACTAAAGCTGTGTGCTGGGCTTTTCAGTATCTGCACTCTGAAAACAATGGAGGGGAAAGCACTTATGTATGTATTCATTTGAGCATCATTTTCCATACATTACAGTAATACATTGTGATTTCAGTACATAGCTGAGGTGCTCAAACTTACATTGAAACAGTCATGATTTAATTTATTTCTATTTGTTTAGTTATAGGACTAGATTTTTAGATTTGTTTCAATATATATGTTTTTTGTTTGTTTTTTTTCCCAAGCAAGCTTAATGGTTTGAGTTTATTTATTTAATTGTTTTAATATACACTTTCTTACTGATCAGTTTCCTCTTAGAATCAAAAAATAAAATTAAAAACTAGTCAAAAAGAGAAAAATGTCATAACTCTAAATTTGCATATTATTAAATAGATTATCTTAAAATTGTAATAATTTCCTTTGATCACTTAAAATAATTAAATTGTTCAATGTGAGAATTTATTTATTTGGGGTCAATATTTCATTTAGTTGAATGAAACTATATTTGCATATAAACAAAGAAAAGTTGCATTATCACCACAGGCTTGTCTTCAGGGAGATGTTATCACTTTGCATGGAATGTTCCACAGTGTAGCATTAAACATATTTATAGGATTGTTTTTGTTGCTAAAATAACCTAGAAAAACATTGTTACTGTGAGTGGGCTTGCCTGTCCACAGATCTGACCAGTAACTGGGCTTGCTGGCATCAGCAGCTTCTTTTCGTGGTCATAGAATGTCTTTAATGCCATACTGTGGAGCATTCTAGGCAAAGCAATGACATGTGACGACTTTCTACCAGAAAAGTTAAACAGTGCACCTTTAAAATGATTAAAAAACCTGTAATATTTTCAATTAAAGGTGCACTATGTAACTTTTTGGTTGGGAGTCCATCACCTGCTTATTTCTGGATATATCATTGTTCTGCCTGGAATGTTCCACAGTATGAGATTAAACAACTCTACCTTACTTTTACTTTTTTTTTTTACAGATGGTTTTATTGCTCAAAAATCCTAACGAACAGGCTTTATGACTGTGAGCGGGGTCGCCTCTCCACAGATCTGACCTGTAACTTGATCTGGTTTGGTCTCCATGAAGATAGAAAGGTTTAATACCATACTGCGAAACATTTCAGACAAAGCAATATCATCTCCATGGAGACAAGTAAAAGTTACACTATGCACCTTTAAAGAGAAAGTTTCGATGTTTTTTTTCAGCGCACACACTTGAAACTCCACTGGCAACTGTTATGGCCTTGAAGCTCAGTGCGACTAAGAAAATAGCTCCCTCCTTTTGTGAAGTTGGTCTGATACATGACTCAACCAATGCCATTTTATGGTGTATTTTACCTGAAGCATTAATTTGAGTCATTGGAAAATGCCATCGCTGAGTTCAAGGGCGTCACAAGGATTCTGCATGTTTTGTTCAGATATTGAGCTTTGTCTTATTCAAAGCATCCTTCTGGAGAAATTCTGTGAAAGATGAGAGGTGTCGAAGAAGGTCAGGTGTTTGAGAACGCTAGTGTGTTGTGTTGGAACTGAAGAAAACACAAATGAACAAGGTGAAGCGAATACATGAATAGATATAATGTGGTACTTAGACAACGGTAGGTTTAAAGTGATGTGATGAAGACTAAAGGTCCTGTATTACACAAAATTGATTCTTGTAAGGTTTCAGCCATGTTAGAATGATGTTACATCCTCAAAAACAGACCTGGAGTGGTGTTTTGTTTCATTCACACATGTTTGAGTAATCCTTTATTATTAGTCTGTCTACATCTCCAAATGCTCTGTTCCACCTTGTGATGTCATGAAGCTACCTTTAACCTTTAGTTTAGTAAAGATTGGCAATTCCACGGCTGAAATCATCCATCCTTTTTGTTGAAAATTAAACACTTAAACAGGACCATGAACACTCGTATTGATCACATCTCCTGAAAATGTGCTGTTTAGATCCATTTTATTCTATTTTAAATCTTTTTTCACAGTGTTTGCTAATGTAAGCATTGTGTCACCACGGTAACTGTTGAACATTCTGCCATAGAGATACATGTAGAACCCTCCTAGTGTGACATCACTGCAAAGTATCAATAGCTGCAACACTCTGATCTCATCAGTGTTTTTGACAAGAAGTTTCAGTTTATCTTAATCTTTGGAATAAAAATACTTAAGTTTTAGTCAAGATTTAGTCAGCTGATTTTTTGTAATTTATTTTTTTGACAGTTGAAATGTCCTGCTAATTTAGTTGACTAAATTAATAGTTTTAGAAAATATATTTTTGTTAACAATGTTCTGAGGGTCATTTACAGACGCTTAGACGCTGGGTTTGATTATTATGGTCTGACTGAAAAGTGGTTTCCATCTTTTTCTTTTTTTATAATATCAGTACGTTTTAGTCAACAAAAATATTTTACTCCTAGTTTTAGTTGACAAAAAACGTTTGTTGTAATTAGAATAATCTTAGTTGAAATTTTAGTGATTGTATTTTATTTATTTACTTTTGACAAAACATCTTTGTGTATTTTGATGATTTCTTCATTCAGTTTAGATAACTTGATGCCAACAAACACGAAATTTACAACGTAGGCCTTTACCGTATTGATTTAAAGGTTGAACTCATCTGTTTGCGTGCTGGAAAGTCTAGAAAACCACATGTGGCAGTTTTAGCAAGGGCGCTGTAGTCACCGCAATCCAACGTTTCATTAGGTGAGTATGGCCCCGATCGATTCTGTGAAGGTTAAACAGGAAAACACTCTCACTCTGAATTAGCACAAAGTGAGTGTTTAACCCTAATCCGAGACACCGGATGCTACGCTAGCTCCTGTTGGCTAATGTCCACAGAGCAGAGTCCAGGTGGAGGGGTGGATCAACATCTGGACACATCTGGAGTGGACTAAAAACATCTCTCTCTCCTCTCTTCATCATCCCTTCTTCAGATAAATATCTTCCTGTTTCCCTCCCTTCCTTTCTTATTGCTCTCTTTCAAGCCTGTCACTCTCTCTCCTTTTGTTCTCCCCTATCACTCCATCTGTACATCTGTCTCTCTTTCTCTAGGCCTGTCTCACCTTTTCTCTCTCTCGCTCTCTTTCCACTCACTCTCTCTCTCTGCTCCTTCTCTCACGCTATAGATCCTATGCCCTCTCCCTCAATTTTTCCCTCCCTCCTTTTCTCTATTTCTCCCTCTCTCCCTCTCTCTGTCTGTTATTTTTCTCTCTCCCCCGCCTCTCTCTGTCACTCTGCTTTCTTTCTCTCCTGTCCCATTTTGTTCAAACCATCTCTCTCTCTCTCTTTCTTTCTCGCTCTCCCACTCTCTCTTGCCCTCTCCCTCTTTCAAGCCGGCCCCCATCTCTCTTTTTCTCTCTTTCTCCCTCTCTCTCTCTCTTTCAAGCCGGTTCCCATCTCTCTTTTTCTCTCTTTCTCCCCCTCTCTCTCTCTTTCAAGCCGGCCCCCATCTCTCTTTTTCTCTCTTTCTCCCCCTCTCTCTCTCTTTCAAGCCGGTTCCCATCTCTCACTCTCTCTCAATCTCTCTTTATTTCTTTCTCCCCCTCTTTCCTCTCTCCTCTCCTCCCTCCCCTTCCTCTTACCCTTTTAATTCTCTCTCTCTCTCTCTCTCTCTCTCTCTCTCTCTCTCTCTCTCTCATTTCTCTACTCACTCATTCTGCTGCCCCCCCTCTCTCTCCCAATTCTTTCCCCTTCCACTGTCTCTTGTGCTCTCTCATTCTCTCTCTCTCTTTCTTTCTTTCTTTCTTTCTTTCTTTCTCCCTTATTCTCCTCTCCTCTTCCCCTCTCTCCCCTCTCTCTTCCTCTCATCTCTCCAAAAAGCCACAGAGCGATGCTGCACTAGCCCCAGTTGGCTCATATCCACAGTGGCGCAGTCCAGGTGGAGGGTTGGACACGACATCTGCTCACATCTGGAGAGGCCTCCACAAACACGGGGCCTCTGGGAGTTTGGGAGGGAGGGGTGACGGGGGAGGGCGGTGGTTTGTGAGTGGGGGGTGCTCTCCGGGGAGACGAGAGCGCCCTCTGAGGTTGAGTAGGCCATGACATTTCCAATTTGTTCCCATTGATCGCTGTCCCGGCTGCTCCCGTCTGCCCTCTGCGTCTGAGCCGACGATGTGCCCGGACTGTTGTGATGATGAATGGGCTAAATGTCAGGCATTTGAGACGGCGCTCAGATCCTCCACAACATGCTCCGTTTAGTATTCTGCCTCACGGGCCAAGACACAAGACCCCTGGACCTGCTGCCGAGAGTTCACGAGACAACGCCAAGAACGCAACATTTGGACAGACGTGTGAAATGTCCACCAGCAAAAAAAATGGAAAAGAAAGTTGGTGTAACTTCTCATTCATCCAGCAGGGGTCCAAGATAGAAAGCATTTCAAAGACCCCTGGACTTGCCGAGAACTCACAAGACGAAGACCCCAGGACCTGCTGCCCAGAACTCATGAGACAACGCCAAGAACACAGCATTTGTGGACAGATGTGTGAAATGTCCACCAGCAAAAATAATGTAAAAGAAAGTTGGTGTAGTCCCTCATTCGGCCAGCAGTGGTCCAAGGTAGAAAACGTTGCAAAGATCCCTGGACCTATGACGAGCTCAGGATACAACGCCAAGAACGCAACATTTGGACGTAAAATGGTAAATGGGCACTCAAAGCACTTTACATCAAGGAACCACTCACCCATTCACACACACATTCATACACCAGTGTACACAGACACTGGGGGCGAGTAGGTTAAGTGTTCAGCATTTATCTGTGAGAGCTGGAATCACACCAGCCAACCTGTGGGTCAGTGGATTTGACCACTCAAGCAATGATGTTTATGTCGAGTGGGATTCCAACCACCAACCTTAAGATCAGTGGACAAACTTTCTACCAACTGAGTCACTGTTGCCTACTGACGTGTGAAATGTCCACCAGCAAAAACAATGTGAAAGAAAGTTGAGGAACTACATCCTCATCCGTCCAGCAGGTGTCCAAGGTAAAAAACGTATCAAAGGTAGTCAGAGGTATACACTCTTTTTTTAAATCAACATTTTACTTCAAAAACAGTGTCCAAATGATCTCAAACCTTTTCTACAATCTAAAAAAGTAAACAAAAGAGCTATGGAACAATTTGATAAGCTGCTTGGTCACACTAATACATAATAATAATAATAATGCATTTGATTTATATAATGCTATTTTGGACTCTCAAAGGCACTTTACAAGTCTTACAAGTCTCGTTTTAAAGGTTTTGGCCTCTACTGGTATAAACATGTGTCAGTGTCGAAATACTTTTTTATTATGTAGCATCTTAAAATCTCCATTGGTTTTAACATAATATTAACTGGTCTGGATTGTATTATACAGGCAAGAACCAGGGCCGTTCTAGATCCCATGCTAAAGCTGAACCCAAATGTATTCTTGTAAATGTGTGTGCTGTGTGCTGTCTCTAATAATCATCTAATTTAAAAAGAAAAATCTATATATATTGATCACAAACCTGGAAGAAAGCGCTATGTCCTAGACTAGCTGTGTTCAAGTCCACTGTGGGAGTCCATGTCACATTAGTTTGAGTCAGCAGCGGTTCTATTCTCACTCTGACCTTCTAAACTCCAACTGTATCATTTTGTGAGTGAAGAAGCACCAGGCACTCACTCTCCATCGCTCTTCTTCCTCCTCTTCTCTTCCTCTTCTTCCTCATGCATAATTCAACACTTCCACAAGACATTGTTCACTGTGGGACAACGCACTGCAAAAAACCAGATGGTATATACATAAAATCAGACTTATCTTCGTTTCAACTAGTCATTTTTATTTTATTTATTTTGTTTCAGATGACATCACAACATTATACTCCAGTTATGTTTTTTTCCATATGTTTGAGCACAGTTTGTCTTGCCTCACTCAAAATAAGCCTTCTGTGTACTGAAGCTGTTTAATGTTTGATAATCAGGAAGTGTACTTTAGCATGCTAGTTGTTGTTAGCTTTACCGCCATGGCAAAACTCTGCACCGGTCTCTTATATAACTCTTGAATAATTAGGGTGCTCTAATTAGAATGCATAAGGTAAGTGAGGAATAACTTTGGACCACTACAAGCCACTAGTTCTGTTTATCACATTTTTAAGACGGTATAAGTCAGGTACAGCGCCTTTATTCAAAATGTAGTTGAAATAGTGAGTTCTGTGGATGTAGTCACTCGTAGTATAAAAAACTGGCCCCCATCTGGGAGTATGACGTCATTACAAGCTGAAAAGCTCCAATCTACTTAGTGTCTTACTCCGTCACATAATTAAACCAGATAGAGAAATGTTGCAGCAGAACAAAACAGTGTGGGCTCAGACATAATTCAATGAAATGATCTGCCAGTAGATTTCAAATACAAAAAAAAAAACAAAAAACTAAAACTAAACTAAAAACTAAAAACTAAAACTTATTCCTTTCCAAGTTCATTATTTCATCAGTGAGTCTTACCCTTAAGACTGATCACTCCTCCCTTCCTCAATCTCTATACTCCTTCGCTCCTCTCACTGTCTCACAACTATCCTCTTTTCTCTCTTTCTTACTCTCTATCTCCTCTCTCTCCCCCCTTTCATCTCATTTCCTCTTCCTTCCTCTCTATGTCTCATTTCTGTCTCCTCTTTTTCCTCTCCTCTCACCCCCCCTCTATTTCTCCTTTCTCTTTCGTCTTTGTTTCCTCTCCTTTGATTTCCTTTGTTTCTCCCCCCTCTTCTCTCTCTCCCTCCCTCCCCTCTCTCTTCTCTCTCTCTCTCTTTCTCTCTCTCTTTTTCTCTTTATCTCTTTCTCTCCCTCTCCTGCAGTAATGAGACACCTGCTGTTCTACAATCACAGATAACAGAAAATGGAAGCCTTTCCTCTCTCACTCTAGTCTCTTCTTTCTCTCTGCTTCTCTCTCCATCTCTCCTTCAGTCTCTCTTTTTACCACCCTCTCTCTCGTCTCTTTCTTCTTCTTTATCCCTCTTTCTCACTCTCCTCTTGTCTCTCTCTCCTTTCCTTTCCTTTCCTTTCCTCCTCTTTCTTCTCTGACCCCTTTCTCTCGCTGCCCCACTCTCCTTGTTGTCTGTCCATGTCTCCTCTCTTCTCTCTGTCACCTGCCTCTCTTTCTCTCTCCCCTCTCTTACTTCTCTCTCTCTCTCTCTGTCTCTCTTTCTAAATCAGTGTCATCAAACCATTAAACCTCCTTTTATATGAAACTACAGGAGGAAAGAGGGGAAAGAGAGTGTATTTGTATGAATGCCAACTTAAAGATGTGCCATGTATCTATCTATCTATCTATCTATCTATCTATCTATCTATCTATCTAGAATGGGTTAATACAAACACTTTAAGACCAAAATGATGAGGCTCACAGCAACAGTTACAGGGAAGGGCAACACATTTTCAGTTGGAGGCAGAGTTGATGGAGACGGAAGCGCCCCCATGCTCACTTCCTACTTGGAAAGCTGCAGCTAGTTGGTTAACGATGTCCTATGTTTATATGTACAATCTAGGGTAAAAATACATGTTTTTGAAAGAATGCTTGTAATTGAATGAATGCAAGATAAGTTCAATGCTATACTATAACCTCTCCTTGGAGGCAAAAAGACCTTCCCTCAGAAAGGTTACACAGTGCACCTTTAAGTAAGCAACACTTTCCCTGTATTCCCTTAAAAGCTGAGGCACTATCATTATTACGTCCCATCTCAAAATATTGTCAAGCTGTTGGATATAGAAGCTGACAGAGTTTGCCTGCGGTGGAGTGGACTCCAGGGGCAGATTTGTGGAGCGTGAGCCCAAATTGAAAGTTGTGATGGGCTGTTTCATACCAGCGCTGTCTCTGCCTCTCCTCCCCTCTACTTCCCTCTCCTTTTTCTCTTCTCTCTCCTCCTCTCCTCCCCTCTTCTCTCCACTCCTCTCTCCTCCTCTCATCCTCCCCTCTCCTCTTCCCTCCTCACCTCTCCCTCCTCTCACCCTCCTCCTCTCCTTTCCTCTATCCTCCCTTCTTCTCTCCTCTATCCTCATCTCCTCTCGCCCTTCTCTCTCCTCCCCTCTCCTCTCCTCTTCCCTCCTCTCACCTTCTTCTCCTCTCCTCTCTCCTCCCCTCTCCTCTCCTGCCCTCCTCTCTCCTCCTCTCGACGCTCGGATGGGAGACAGAGGGCGTAGTACCAGGACGAGAGGCAGGGGGCGCTTTCTGATTTACAGTTACAGAGCGAATTGTTCCTGTCACCAAAGCTCTCCAGGGATGTGTGGTGTCAACATGTCCTCTATCTCTTTTTTTCCTTCTCTTTTTTGTGTGGAGTTTGCATGTTCTCCCTGTGTCTGGGTGAATTAAAGCCGCTGTACCTGATTTTGACTGGCGTGAAAAACAGAAATAGTTCATTTTAAACCGTTTGCATTCTTAGCATCCTAATTAATCAGCACAATGAGCATATATACAGTTCACGACTTTTCAGAGCAAAGTTTTACTGTCATGCTACTAGCAAGCTAACAGTGCACCAGTCTTGCTTCCTGCTTCAGTCTTTACTAATGTGTCTAGACTGGTGTAAGACAAATTTCACTTTACTGAAAAAACAAAAAGTACAGCCTCTATAATTTTGGGGTCTTATGTTGTTCTCATCAACCCAAATTGTCTTTCTCTTCTCCATTTCTTTCTCCACCTCCCTCCTTCTCTCTCTCTCTCTCTCAGGTACACTAAATGCCCTCTTGAAGCAAAAGGGACAGACCACCCCCGACAGCCCTGTATGGTCCCTCAGCGGTAACCAAGGCGACCGCTGGAAACAGGCCAAAGTCAGCATCCATCCCATCTCCTCCTTCCAGGTACGCCCACAGTTCAACTGCTCTACTTATATTTACAGTGAGAATACTTCAACCAGGAGTATGTAAAAGTGCATATTTAAAATGATTACTTGGTTTGGTGGTGTGGTACTTGTGGTAAATATTTCTCATCCTTTCAGTCCAGTGAGAGTTTGTGAAGAAAAGGTCAACACTATTAAAATTTCAAACTCAATTTCAATACTAGGGAATAAACTCCATACTCAACATGGATTCTGATACCACAATGATAATAAAAAAAAAAAAACACTGTTTCTTGTTTCTTCAGACAATAGAATTTGATTCTCAACATTAAATCATATATGTGTCTTTATATCTGTGTAATCCCTCAGTGGTCCATGGGTGTATACTAGTCTATGTGCTCTTATACTTGTTCTGATACAGCTCAACATCATTCTAAAACTACTCAGGAAAGGTTAACTTCTGTCCTGTGACTTTTTTTTTACTATTAATACTTGTTCAAATCTAGTTTTGATACTAGTTTTAATATCCTTTAGCATCTGATTTTTTATATTATTGACAACCAGTCCAGTGAATATTCTGCTCATAAGGGGAAAAAATACAGTGGTTTAGTGGTACTTAGACAAATTTTATTGATCCACAAGTGAAATTATTTGGATACAGTACCTCACTCATCACAATATAATATAATAACAGAGAGTAACAAAAATAGATGGTATAGCAAAAAAAGAGCAAGAGACACGTGTCAAATGAGACATAATTATAAAAATAAATGTATATGTACAAGTCAAAATAAAATAGAAAAATAAGTAGTAAACTATAAAATAAACTATAAAGTCACAGCTATATACAAGAGACAAGAACGACAGTGCAAATAATATACTGATTGACAGGGCATAGGTTATCCGTTACTTGAGATTAAGTTGTTGTACAGTTGTAGGGAGTATTATCTGTTACATAAGGGTGAGTTGTTGTACAGTTGTAGGGAGTATTATGTCCCCTGCCCCTCTATAGTCTGGTGCAGTGGGTGAGTTGTTGTACAGTTGTAGGGAGTATTATTTCCTCTGTCCCTCTATAGTGTGGTGCAGTGGGTGAGTTGTACAGTTGTAGGGAGTATTATGTCCCCTGTCCCTCTATAGTCTGGTGCAGTGGGTGAGTTGTTGTACAGTTGTAGGGAGTATTATCTCCTCTGCCCCTCTATAGTCTGGTGCAGTGGGTGAGTTGTTGTACAGTTGTAGGGAGTATTATCTCCTCTGTCCCTCTATAGTGTGGTGCAGTGGGTGAGTTGTACAGTTGTAGGGAGTATTATCTCCTCTGTCCCTCTATAGTCTGGTGCAGTGGGTGAGTTGTTGTACAGTTGTAGGGAGTATTATCTCCTCTGTCCCTCTGTAGTGTGGTGCAGTGGGTGAGCTGTACAGTTGTAGGGAGTATTATCTCCTCTGTCCCTCTAGTGCAGTGGGGAGCAGGAGTGTCCATGATGGAGAGCAGTTTGTCCAGTGTCCTCCTGTCCCTCACTGTGACAAATGTCTCCAGCTCACAGCCGATCACATGACCAGATTTATGGATCAGTTTGTCAATCTGCTCAATGTCCCTTTTACTGGTGCCGCTCCCCCAGCAGAACCACAGTGAAGTACAGGGCGCTGGCCACCACAGACTGGTAGAAGATCTCCAATAACTCGCTGGTACAGTCGCAGGTACACTGTGTAACTTTTCTGGTAGAGGGTCCACCACATTGACTCCATGTTGTTTTTTCCTGAAATTATCTACAGTTTGACATTTAATTCTCCATGGAGGCAACAACTGTAACTAAGTTACAGGTCAGATCCATGGAGAAGTGGACCTGCTCACTATAGTACAATACATATATATAATATATATTTTTGTGGTAGTTTTAAGACATAAAAACCCTGGTAATTCAATAAATACAAGATATATTTGTTTACTGCCATATGGTGGAACATGCCAGGCAACGCAATAACATCACCACGGAGACCAGCAGATGGCAGACCCTCCACCAGAAAAGTTACACAGTGCACCTTTAAATGTTTTGCATTTAGCATATGCCTAATGCAGAGTCCAGGATGCATGGTTCACTATAAAAACACCCCGCACAGATATACCAACAGGAAGCTAATGGCAAATATGGCATAGTACGATTCTCCATCATTTTTACAGCCTCGGTCTTTGCAAAGTAATTAGACTTTCTGCTGTGGAGTCCATAGGCGGCGAGTGTATCCAGTTCTGTGACATTAAAAGAGAAATAAAGTGCTGCCACCTGCTGCTTTTAAAACACACAATTAAGCTAAACGACTGTGTATTTACTTTTATTTGTCTCCCAACAGCACCACCGCCATTGTGAATACAGAATGAGACCACATTTTTATGTTCTATGTGTAAGGTAGCACTTTTGAGCTGTAAGAACTAGTTGTATTGAATAAACAAGTTGTATTTTATTTCACATTTAATACAGCTCACAACACCTACACTGCAAACAAGTAATATAGTTAGATTTGGGGTTGATTCTGAGTAGTTCTGACTATATTACATGTATTTGCAAATTGAAAGTTGCAGATATTTGTACATATTGAGTCAAAATCATAATGAAATAAAAATAAAAAAATCTAATAACTATGCATTTAAAGTACATAAGTTGAAGGGAGTTCAAGCTATGTTTATTTTCTAAATGATAAAACACACTTAAATGTGCATTATGTAAATGTTCTTATAACAGTTTCACCACCTGCTTGTCTGTGGAAATGCTGCTGCTTTGCCTGGAATTCTCTACATCATGAGATTAAATTTACCTTTAAAAACATGCATTCTAACTGTGAGTGGGCTCGCCCTTCCGCAGATTTGATCTGCAACTTGACCAAGTTGCGGCAAAGTAAATAGCAGGTGGTGTATCAAAAAAGTTACATAGATTTAATACATCTGCCTTCATGCGTACACTTTACTACACAACAGATGTGAATGTGTGTGCCAGAAAATCATCACAACTATACGAGGACATTATATTTTCCCTGATCTTCCTTCTGGTCATGTGTACAGACAGTATGTGTATGTATAGTATGTGTATGTATAGTATGTGTATGTATAGTTGTGTACCATATGTTGTACTTCCCTGTGTTCAGGTGGTGATAGAGGGAGTCAGGGGTCCAGGGATCGAGGGGGACATCGCCATAGACGATGTCACACTGGAGGAGGGAGAGTGTCGAGACCCACCGCCCAGTAAGTACTACTACTACTACTACTACTACTACTACTACTACTACGTACTACTACTACTACTACTACTGCTACTGTTACTGCTACGACTACTGCTATTGCTACTACTACGACTACTGGTTCTAGTTTCCCACCGATACTAGGCAAGGTGTTTGCAGTGTCTTGCCTAAGGACACAATGAAAGTATGAAGTAGATCAGATCCCGCCACTACTATTACTTCTACTGCCACTACTACCAAAGCTTTTACTACTACTACTACTATTACTGTTGCTTCTACTGTTGCCACTAGACTAGAGCAACTTGCAATCTTTAAACTTTGTACAAGACCCCATGAAGGCACAATATTACTGCAACTTTTGTGAATTCACTAATAATTGCAATTCATCCAGTCTCATAGGATTGTCTTAGTCTCAGATTTGTCTCAGTTGTAGATCAATGTACAAATTATCTTTTTGTTTACTGAGCTATAGGCCCAGTAAAATGTAACCTAACAATATTTCCTCCTTCAAATGTTCAAATACAACTCTAGAATCGTTAATACCACCACTGCGTCTCTCCAGCGGGCTCCTAAAGCACAGGATAAAGCTCCGATCCACATTAAGGACAGTCATTTCAGACAGTGAAAAGCTCATACTGTCCGCTGGGAGGAGAGAAGACGTCACCATAGCAACAGGCCCCCGGTCACATGACTGAGAGGAGCTGAGAGCAGGGACGGAGAGGTTAAAACAGGACACGTAATTACAATGGCCCACTCCACTACAAGTTGAGTGCAAATTAAAAGGCGCTATATTTATTTTTGAGCTGACAAACAAAACTGTAAAATTGCACCAGTGTTTGTTTCATGTCAGGTAATGATACAGATATTAGCCATACAGTGGGTCTAAACATTTGCAGTAGCTCAGTTAGTGGAGTACTTGTCCTCTGATCCGAAGGTTGGCATCACTGGTAGAGCGGTCTGATACATTGACCCAGGTTGATGGTTCCGTCCCAGCTGTCACAGGTGTGTCCTTGGGCAACAGTAGCTCACTTGGTAGAGCATTTGTCCATTGATCCCAAGGTTTTCAATTCAAATCCCGCTCTCAACATAAACATCATTGGTTGAGCGGTCAAATCCACTGACCCATAGGTTGGCTGGTGTAATTCCAGCTCTCACAGATGAATGCTGTTGTTGCCTCCTTGGGCAAGACACTTACCTACCTCGCACCCAGTGTCTGTGTACACTGGTGTATGAATGTGTGTGTTAATGGGTGAGTGGTTTGTTTGCTTGTTGTAAAGCGCTTTGAGTGCCTTGAAGGTGGAAAAGTGCTGTATAAAAATGTGACCATTTACCAAGATGCTCCCACCATTGTCTGACTATACAAAGAAACTGCATGTAGTCTGGGCTCTTGCACGTTTAAAAAAGGAACTACAATCACAACTGAACCTCGGTTGCTAGTGCCTTAACCTGCAGATAGAAGACACATACAAGTTTTTCTCATTCTCAGTATATGGACCTCCAGAATTCCCTCGCTGAGCTGCAGAGGCTGCACTGGCACTGATTCATGACTGGTGCAGGTGCTGGAGTTTAGGGAGTGACCATTCAGATCACAGAGAAGCATTTTAGGTTTAAAAGAACTGGATTTGAGCATTGAAACTGAGATGTGAGGCTCATTCTGCTTTCTGATTGGATGATCATCTTAAGAACCAAAACACCAAATTATAACATACTTGGCTATTGTGTCCAATGTTTTTGTAGCTATGAATAATTCAGCATTATTACTGTTACCAGTAAAAGTTATATTTGATTTGAACACGTCTATCTCATGTCTGACACTGTTAGGAATTGAAAATCTTACATCCAGTTCCTTTGACGTAACCTGCCCATTGCTATTTCTCTCGCTGACATTGGACTACATTTCCATAGCTCACACACTATAATGTCTCTTCAAATGTACTTTTGAAATGACATTGCTTCATTGTATTATCATGTCAGGTATTGGATTTGACCTTATTGAAATATAAGTCCTCCACACACTAAAGCTGCTCTTAAAGGGGAGGTCTACAGGCCCGGGACAGACCAATGAATTATGCAGCTCAATCTCACATGATGAATCTTACATGACTCTGAGATGTACGGACAAAATGACCAATGTCTCGCCGGAGTCTGAGCCCCCCACAGCCAAGGTGGAGGTGACTTTGGGGCTTATATGTACTATAAAGATACTTGTACATGTACTACTACTTTGATACTGCTACTACTACTACTGTGAATACTGCTACTACTATTACCACAGCCAAGATGGAGGTGACTTTAGGGCTTATATACACTATAGAGATGTGTATGGACATGTGCTACCTACTACTACTACTACTACTACTACTACTACTACAACAGTGAAAATTGTTACTACTATTACTACAGCCAAGGTGGATATGACTTTGGGGCTTATATGCTCTATAGACATATCTGAATAGTACTACTAACACTACAACAATGGTTGTGAATACTGCTACTACTATTACTACTAAAAGTACTTACTATTTGGAACTTATATGCACTATATTTTGAATACTATTACTAGTACCACTACTACTACCACCACCACGACTACTACTACTACTATTGCTACTACTAATACTACTATTACTTCCAATTATTTACAAATTATTTGCTACTACGTTTTACTTGTACTACTATTTCTACTGTTTAAACTACTGCTCACATTTGTACATTTGCTGTAACAGTTCAATGAGTGTTCTTTGTTTGAAAGTATAACAGCATTCATAGACAGCAATATAAGGGAGAACTTGGTAAAGAAAAGTAGAGAAAAGCATTAATACTAAAGTATGTTTGTACTGTACTCTGAGAGTCTGAGAGCTGCTGACGTAAAGACCTGTTGACCTTGTTTCTGTAACATCACAAACAACAACAACAGAAGAGTCATAACTGAACAGCACAGACATGGTCCTGTTCAGTTTAGAGCTTATCCTCTCTTGTACATTCTTACACAAACCCATTACATTTATTTGGAGAAAAGTCCTGTCCTGGCTGACCTAGAGACAAACTTGAATTTCATATGGTGTTTTAATAGCATTTTCAACTGTACCTAGTCATTTTAGTGCAAACTAGGTAAATGTGCAGCTTTGTGCTCAAAAACAGTCAAAAAGTGAGTCTGTCCTGCCTCCAGTGGCCTCTGTGATTTCTAGTAGTTGGTGACATCACGCAGGACTGCCCTGATGACAAACACCTGACTGCAGTTGAAGTGTGGATACCTGTTAGACCAATCACACTGTTCCTCATATGTCCAGACCCTCCTCCCTCACTGCCCCCTTTAGTCCTCCAGATACTGCCCAGTTCAGCAGCTCTAACTGAAATGTGATTATGGGCGGAGCTTAGGTCTTTAGTCCAACTTTAATGAGAGACAAACCCAGGGCAGAAGCTTACTACTGGGTTTAGAGTAATTTAATGAGTGTAGCACTTTAAGGGACTCACTGTCATCTTATAGTATTGCTGTATCTTTTTCTCCCACAGATCTAAGCTCCATGGCTCTGCCCCCTTCCTCCCATATATGGCTGCTGTGCGTCGCCGCGGTGATGACCCTACTCCAAGGCCAGAGGTGACCCGACTTCCTGTAAAACTCCACAGAGGCAAAAGCTCCGCCCACCGTCTGCGAGACCGGCATCGAATTCACCAAAGAACCACGCATCCAGAACGCTACTCTGCCCCCTCCTGGACGGCAGCGGAACCATGACACAGCGAAGGACGGGAAATACACTCTGAAGTAATAAAAAAAAACATGCTAATTTTTATAAGTGACCTCTTTTACAGAAAAAATAACAGTCGGACTCGGAGAAGTTTACGAGCACAAAGTGAAAGACCGCGGATGGAAAGTTTGTAAAGCACAACTATTTTATGAAGCTAAGGGGCAAAAGGACGCTACAGCTGCTGCCTTTTCGGAGATACATCCCGCAAACATGGAGCATATCTGTGCATTTTTCTGTTCAATTTGTCAATACGCCAACCATCCTTCTATTTTTTACCAGTCGGTGCTATTCGAACGAAAAAAGGTGGACTACAGCTACGTCTTGCTTGCATCTCCTTACTCTTTCTGTATCTTTAACACTGTGTCACGAGTATAAGTGGCCCTGGACGGTTCGAAGACTGGATTACGCAAAGAGTCTTGGGTGAGAAGCGAACAGATAAGTCAAGAAATTGGGAAAAATGCGTTCGATCAGGTCAAGAATCGAGTTTAGCTCAGAAGAAGCCACTTTACTTTCTGCCATGAAAAAAGTGCCTTCAGATTACACCGAATTTGAGCCTGGCTAACAAAAACCACCAAACGTAAATATTAGCAAAACATCTCTTCTCCAATGGGCTACTTTTCTATTTCTTTCTTTCTTTCGCCCCACAAGTGCTGAGGATAGAGAATAATTTTATCTCTGGACGGGACAATTCTTGCCTCTTTGGATGTAATATTTTGAGGTTTTCGAAGGGCAGCGATGAAGGCTAGCAACCCAGCACAGGCAAGATGGTTAAACGGTAGAATCGCTAAACCATGTGGATATTTTTCATTCTTTTTTTCTTGCCGAGATACGGTTTAAAATGGGTGAAAACACTCGCTCGATGCTACTCTTCCCTGTGGGCAGGCATTTTTTAACTAAAAGAACAAGCAACCACTGAAAACAACATTGTACAGGGAGGAGAACGGACCTTGCGTGAAACAACTCTCCCCAATCTATTTCTATGGAACAAATATAAAAAATAATGAAAGATAATAATGTCGATAATAGCCCTGATATTTTATTACTCTAGCAGGAATGTTTCTCTGCTTTATACAAACTGTGAAGACTGAGTGAGGACGATCTACCTGAGACCATAACCTTAACCAGCTGGCGTTTCTTAAAAATGTATTGTAAAAGAAAAGCAAATGAACGATTCTTGTTCATTGTCGGTTATGCCAATGTTTTCGAGGACTGGTGTCTTGTTTCTTATCTCTTATTTTTGCGTTGAAAATGACTTAATCCTTCCTTTTCTCTCTTCTTGTCGTCTCCCTCTTTGCATTGCAAGTGTTGACGCTGCAGGTGGAAGCATATAAGAAAACCCATTTGGTAAAACTGTATAACTTGTAAATGTTAAAGAAGCTCTATTCAAAAGGTTTATGATATATGTTTTATGTTGGAAGACAGGAAGCACAACATACAGTTTAAGGTCTCCACTTATAGGTCCATTTTTTATATATTTCAATACGAGCATGCACTCACACGCTGCAAAAAGTAATATCTGCTGAATTAAAATGTCTTCAATTCAGAATATGAACCCAATTTTGAGTGGTTTTGACTTAAAATAGTTAAGTTAGCAAACAGAAATTAACTGAATTGTTTCATTTTATTATATTTATTTTATACTAATACAAGTAAGAGTACAAATCAGATTTATGCCACTGGTATGTTTATGAAAAGAGAGATTGAATTATAATAAGAATATTGAAAAACACAAATTCAAGATAGTATAAATAAAAGATATTTGTTGTAAAAATCTAGACTTACAATATAAAATGAATTGTCAACTAGTCAAAATGTATTAAAACAGGACAAATATTCTGAATTTAAGTTATTTCAACTCATTTGGATTTCATTTTTTGCAGTTACAGCCTGCCCAGACTGATCCAACCTGATTTTCTACGTCTCCATATTTATAAGTGAATAAGTCGACCCCATGAATGGAAAAAATGGTTTGGTCCGGGTGGTCCAGTGGGTGTAGGCGTGAAGCTGTGTACAATACGCGACAAGAATCTGTAAAGAAGAAGAATACGCAAAACAGAGCAGACAGTCCACCATTTCAGGGCACCTCAATAACTCATCAATGCTCCATATTTGGTAAAGACTGAACAAAAATGTATTTACGTGAGTTAAAATGACTTAAAATTTGAATAATTACTTTGAATTGGGTAGGTTTGACTATCTTAAAGGCGCTGTACCTGCCTTAAAAAGTGAAAAACAAACTAGTCCATTTTAAACAGTATTTGCAGAGGTCCAAAGTTATACCTTCCTTTATGCATTCTGAGTTTCCTAATTATTCACCACGATGAGTTTATGAGCGCTTTTCATAATTCTTTTGGTTAACCTAACAAGAATTATCATGCTAACACACACTTCCTGATTATCGGAGAGATTATTGGTTAAACGCATTTCTTCTGTTTAATTTACTAAAAACTATTACACGCAAAAGATGTAGGAAATTTGTATTGGAAGAGCAAGTAATTTACCTCAATTAATTTAGTTATACTTAAGAAAAATACTTTAAAACCTGTCAGTAGTTTCTCAACATTGCAAATAATCTAGGTTTTAAAATAAACAAATGTGAAATCTCGAGTTGAAACTAAGATATATTCGAAATTCAAGCCATTTTAACTCAAGTAGTTTTTTTGCAGTGAATACACCATTATCTTGTATTTCCCTTATATTTTAAAAGTAATAATGCAATGAATGTAAATCTGGGAACGGGAGAGGTTCTTTTCTTATAGATATAACTTTGTCATATTTTTTCAGACAAGTGAAAATTACATTTGAAAAGTGTTAGCTCCCCCGGTGGCTCTCCTCGGTAATGACGTGCCAAAGTGCCCCCTGTGTAGCCGACTACTTCTGTCACAATGATCCGGTATATTTTATTTCACTTTTTAAAATGACATTTCCAATCTGCTGAACACTCCACTGGGTACATTCACACAGAGATGGATAGTTTCAAGATTCAAGTCCAAAATGGTTGGTTTCTGTGGCGTTACACTGTAAAAAAAAAAAAAAATCCTGTAGTTTATATCGCTAAAATTCATTAGTATTGAGTTGTGTTGACTTATTTATATGAACGTAATTAATCTGACATAGTTTATTTTACTAATTTAAAATATTTCTGACTGATTTAAATACAAATTCCAAGAGTATAGCCCAAAATGGTTGGTTTCTGTGGCGTTACACTGAGCGGTTTAGATCATTCAAATTGAGATTTTAACGTATAAATTGTGTTGACTTGTTTAGATTAATTAAACAAATCTGGCACTGTTTATTGCAGTAATTACCTCCGCCAAGGAGGTTATGTTTTCGCCTGAGTCTGTCTGTTTGTTTATTTGTTTGTTTGTTTGTTTGTTTGTTTGTTTGTTTGTTTGTTGTTAGCAAGATAACTCAAAAAGTTATGGACGGATCTTGATGAAATTTTCAGGAAATGTTCCTAATGGTAAATTCAACAGATGATTAAATTTTGGTGATGATCCAGAAGAAATCCTGGATTCTGGATCACTTTGAAAACTGAGCTGCTTGGCGGAGGTCTGCGCTCTCTGAGTGCTTTTCTAGTTTAAGATATTTCTGACCAATTTAAATACCATTTCCAAGAGTTTAAAATGGTTTCTGTGGCATTACAGTGTTAAAAATATCCTGTAGTTTAAATCATTCATTGTGTTAACTTGTTAAGATTAATTAAACCAACTGAAATGATATATCTTAATTAAGATATATCTGAATAATTAAATATTTAGTTCTTGTTTGAAGCAAGTTTAGTGAGAAATTTGAACCCAAGGAACCAGAACTGGCGTGATTATTGGTTGATTATTTGGACTGAAGTAAGTAATATACTGAAATCAGTAAATCTCATAACATAACAAGTCAGATGATAATCATTAAAGCTGCATTCCGTAACTTTTCTAGCTGGGTATCTGCCACTTGGAAATTTTATTGCTTTTATTGTTTATCATGCATTTATTTTAATACTAGTGTTTTGACCTGTTGTAACACAGTTTGGTCCCACCTGCTTGTCTCCATGACGATTGATCAGTTTATGTCATATGCCATACGGAATATTCCAGGCAAAGCAATAACACCTCAGGAGGCAAGCAGGTGTGTAGCAACCCTGCAGTAGAAATGTTCCACAGTGCACCTTGACAAAAAGCAGCTCATCTATTCCGAGTCATTTGGCTCATGTCGATATTATTTTACAGTACACCTGTCTTTATTCAAACGAGCTCGGATCCAGTTGTTTGCGGTGACATTTGTGCGTGCTGAGGCTGACACACTCGCCTCATTATGACAGGAAGTGTTCAGAGAGCAGCGGAGGAGGATTAGCTCTGCTCTGAATGTGTAAACAGGCCTGTACTGAGGGTTTGGGCTGTTTTAATGAAGAGAGTGGATCCAGGAGTAGCAGCTTTAAACTTCAACTGTAGGATTTATAGCTCGCTTCAATACTGTGAGGTTATAAAACAAGAGGATAGGTTTGAAGTTTAGAGAGCTGAATAAGAGCCATTAAGTAACACACTAGTTTTTCCACTATATTTCTTACTTAGTGGTTTTGTACCTGATTTTTACTGAAAAAACATGAAAAACAAAACTAGTTCATTTTAAACAGACTGCAGTGGTCCAAAGTTATTCCTCACTTACCCCTTTGCATTCTGAGCATCCAAATTATTCACCGTGATGAGTTTATAAGTGCTTTTAACAACTTTTAGACAGTAAAGCTTAAACAAATAGCAAATAGCTAATCACACAGTTCCTAATTATCGGACAATAAAACTCTTAATCTAAAAAGATGCAGACGGCCCACAGCAGACTTCTTTTGACCTGCTTTGAGCTGCTTATACAATATATCTGTGTACTGGGACAAGACATACATGAAAAAAAAATCAGGTAAAGGCCCTTTCAAGGTGCGCTATAGTCATATCTTCATGGAGATATTGTTGCTTTGCCTGGAATGTTCCACAGTATTGCATAAAACAAATCTATCTTGTATTTATTCAGGAACAAGTGTTTTTATAGCTTTAAAATACCTTGAAAAACATGCATTCTTAAAGTGGACATGGTTAACATCTCCACAGATCTGACCTGTAACGTGGCCTGGTGGATTACATGCTTTTGTCAGTGGAGTTAGATAAGTTCAATGTTCTAGGCAAAGCGATAAGAAAAGCCACTAGAAAAGTTACAGTCCAACTTTAAGAGATATTTATGGTAATATGATTTGTTTTTGCATTTGTCTAGCTGAGTCTATGCACTCATTCCTCATATTCAGTTGTAGTAAATGACTCTAGCATAACATAAAACTGCTAAAACTGCAGTCCAGCCAAGCCAACACAGTAGCCTGATCACACAATAAATCATTAATAAATCTCCCTATTTTTGGAGCAGACTTTTGCCTTTTGTATTTCTTAGCTCAGTGTCATAATTCAATCAGGTTGTAATGAAACAGTGAAACGCGCAGAGCAGAAGTGCCATTTGCATCTGGCTCCTGTCTGAGGAAACCAACCATCTGTGCCCGAGTGTACCCAGCGTCGGCATAAATCCAATCCAACCAGGGCAGTGTAGCATCAAAAACATGCGGCTGCCACGGTAACGACACCCTGCTCCAAAACGCACACAAACGCAACAAAATGGCTGACATTTCCCCGGCTCTTTGTAAACGAGATTAGACCTGCTCATGTATGGAGAAGAAGGAGCATGCATGGGCCCATGCTGAGTTCAAAATATGCATTCTTCAAAGTGCAGAGTCAGATTAAAGGGCACGTATTATGCAACATGACTTTCTAATTATCTTTTACTAATTATTCACCACAATGAGTTTATAAGTACTTTTCACAAGTTTCAGAGACCAGATAACAGAGTTTTCCCATCATGGTAAAGCTAACAATAACGTTAACATGCCAACATGCACTTCCTGATTATTGGAAAGCTTTATAATTAGATGTAGACAGTACACAGCAGCTATATTTTCACCTCAAGAGCTGCTTATAGAATATATATGTACTGGAGCAAGACACATTTTGCTCAAATATTTGGGAAAAATCAGGGACACGGCCTTTAAACATGAGATGCCAAAGTAAAGGTACTCAAGATCATGTTTAAATCTGCACTATGTAACTTTATTGTTGAGGGTCTGTCACCTGCTTGTTTCTATGAATATGTTATTGCTCTGCCCGGAATGTTCCACAGTATGACATTAAACAGCTCTACATTACTTTAAATTACAGGTTTACTGCTCAAAAATACCCAGATAAACAGGCATTCTGACAGTGAACGGGGCTGCCTCTCCACTGATCTGACCTGTAACTTGGTCTGGTTTGGTCTCCATGATGATGAAATGTTTAATACCATACTGTGAAACATTCCAGATGGACTCTCCACCAGAAAAGTTACACAATGCGCCTTTAAAAACCAATAACAGCACTCTAATGCATAATACGTGTCCTTTAAGTTCTGTTTTTATGGGGTCTCCTGCTATAGAAGTTTTCCTTGTATTATTTTGCCCAAAAGCAGAAAAACGGTTCATTTTCAACCTAGAGAAGGGCTTTGTCACATCGTGCCATCAGCAGTGAAATCCATCGCCGCCATGTTTGTTCCACTAGAGAACATATGGCAGAAGAAGGTGAAAAATATCTGACTTTATGGTACAGTGTGTTTATCAAATCTAACTAAAATACATCAAGACACTGCAAAAGAATATCTGTATAACTGAAAAAGTCAAATTTGGAAGAAAGATTTTATCCTTGGGTTTCAGAGCGGTGAAAAATTTGCACCGTTGCCATAGCAATTAACGATTGAAAATAAAATATTACATCTTTTAACTGGACTAAAGTCCTCAAAATGTCGCTCATAAACACTGGGTCAAATGCAGAGAATCAAACCGGCCAGCCTATTTGACATATTTACTCATTTCATTTTACTTGAACTTAAAGCCTCACTGCACTAACTTTTCTGGAGGAGGGTACGCCACCTGCTTGTCTCCATGGAGAAGTTACAGTTATGCCTAGAATGTTACACAATGCAGATTTAAACTGATCAATCTTGCATATTATCATTCAGATACAAGCGGTATTATTGCTCAAAAATGTCTTGACAAAACATGGTGGTCTCTCCACAGATCTGACCGGTAACCCGACCTGTTAAGTTCATCACTGTACTGTGGAACACTCCAGACAATTCAAGCAGTTGGTGGACACCTCACCGAAAAGTTACACAGTGAATCTTTAAAAACAAATGTCTATATTTGTACCCTTTGAACAACATACATCATTTTTTTTCCACATTTTTCTCTCTGCTTTTTTTTTTTTGCTATTTAGCGTTTATTAGACGATGATTATTTGAGAGGATTAATACTGATTTAGAAAAAAATATCAGATTTAAAATTCTGAATTCAAGTCAAGTAAATTCTTTTTTTTTTTCAAAACTAAATACTATTACTTCTCTGCTTCTCTTCACTTGCCCACTCTGAGTGACTGGTGGACAGGCGAAGGAGGCTCGCGTTGTGGCAGGTGCAAAGTTGGACCTGTTTTGGAGCTCATTTTCTCCTGTCAGTGCGGAGGGAGAGAGGAGAGGTTTGACAACTCCACTGCTGCCACCTCTCCTCTACTACACCCACTGCACTGCAAAACACACCGCAGGACAAGAATTAAACCTGATGTAAGCTGAAATTTAAAATACACTCTATTGGTACTCAAATCAAGATCCTTATTCTGAATTTATGTCGCCATGTTCTGTTCTTATTATCAATAATCTCTACATAATTCTGTAAATCTCTCACATAATCCCTTAAAAACAATGGAATATGTAAATTAGGCTTTACACATTGGCTGCATTTGAACCCTGAAAATTCATCCATTAATAAAACACTGAAAATCTCATCCAAAAAAATTGCCAAAACTACTCAAATTTATAGCAAATTTTAAGTAAATTTCACTTATAGATATTCTTTGTTGCAGTAATGTAACTTTTATATTGAAGTGTCCGCTACCTGTTTGTCTTCACTGAGATGCTTTTGCTTTGCCTGAAATGATCCACAGTATGGCATTAAACTAATCTATCTTGCATTTGTTTAATTACAGATATTTTTATTCCTCAAAAATAAATTAAATTAAATTAAATACGGCTTTACACACATTGACTGCATTTGAACCCAGAAAATTCATCCCACTAATAAAACATTGAAAATCTCATCCAAAATGTGTCAAAACGACTCAAATTTATATGAAATTTTAAGTAAATTTAACTTATATATTATTCTCAGTGCACGGTTTGGTCTGAAGGCTCCAGTCCTGGTTGTGTCCTTGTTCTTGTCCTGTAATGCAGACTCTCCTCTGTTTTGTGACTTCTATATTTATAAAGACCAGGCTTTGTTATTATGATTTCACTGTTTTTCTTTGGCTTTACACCCATTTTTGTGCCATACCTGCAACTAATGAAAAAATAAACACACTGAATATTTTATGTGTGGTGTTTTGTGTGGGCTTTTGTGTACAAAGCAACACTGTAAAAAGTAATATCTAGACAAGTTTGAATGTCTCAAATTAAGAACATTTCACTAAATTAGTAGATTTGACTGAATCTGACTTTCTATTTTGATTCAAACAACATAAGATTGAGAGTTTAGTGCAACAAAAAAAAAAAAAAAAGTTTTATTTCATTGGTACCCCTACTTGAGTAATATATTTTACAATGTAACAGTACTCAGTTGAGCAAAAGTTTTTGTTACTCAGCAAGTAAGTTTGCAAGAGAGAAAAGCTTTATGTTGACAATTTTAAAACTTACCTTTTACTTAAATTTTGTGGTTTTCCCCACAGAGTATATTGTAAAAGCCACTGTGCACTGTTTGCAGGTAATAAGGTTATTTTTTATTATTTTTCATTTATGATATTGCGTCAAAGGGTTTGTGAGAATTGGACAGATTTAACTACCTACTTCCTCCTTCTGCGGTCTGAAAAGGTACCCCAATTTTAAGTAGTTTTGTGTTTTTGTGTTTCTTGTTCCACTCATTCTTTGAAAATCACATTAACTTCATAATCCAGACAGACTCATTCACATTCATACTCATACTTTATTGTAACTTCCAATCATAGTATTGCATTCTGAATACACTGAATTGCATTGTAAGGTAGTGCTTGATCAAATCCGAAATATTCCTTTTCCTATTTAAAGGTTGTATGGAGGATTTTTTAGATAATGAGGCTACCTTGTTATCTATTGGCTGTTAGGTTGTCAATCAAGCTCCCTAAGTTTCTAGTGTAATTGACTCTCCGGCGTGCTGGGATTACGTGGTTTATGTTCGCTTCTCACACATTCCACAGATGCAAGACGCTGTTTACTCGACCAACGCAGTGGTTCTTAGCGGCTTTTCCCAACTGTAGCTTCCTCACAGTTAACACAAAGTTTGTTGCAATACCAGAAGAATCCACTACCAGAACAGAAAGTCTGTTTTTGAGGTTGCTGACAGAAGAAGAGAAGGGGAAAAAGAGCAAAGCCAAACTAAGGTGATTCTCGGAGATTCCTTCCAGCGATGGTGTGCACTGAAGCAGAGGGTCTCAAGACTGACGCGTTGGTCGCTAAATTGCTTCTGGACAGGAAACTTCTGCTTATCAATAGAAAACGTACAGTATAGTTACAGCAATTCTGAATGCACAGCAGCTGTAAACAAGCAGCGTAAGCGTAAGGAGGAGGTGGGAGGAGGCGTTTCTAGGTGGTTTCACGCATGAGGAACATTTGAAAAAGGACAAACAGTCACTGGATTTCTCGTTCCTTGGAAAATCCTCTATACAACCTTTAAGTAATGAGATGGTGTAATCCTTCATTCGTCCAGGAGTGGCTTAAACCTTCTCTACATTCTGAAAGTAACTCAAAAATTATTATTGAATACGTATTTTCACTGCATACATTACTTCACCATGATCAGGATGCACGTTCATTGTGTTTCGATAGTGCTCTGAAGGGGGAGTGACTTAGCACAGAGAGCAAATGGAGGGGAGACTCAAAGCATCAAAAATTAAGTCTTTGTGCTTTATCAAGGCTAAAGATGCATTGTGTAACTTTTCTGGTGTAGGATCCGTTAAATGCTATTAAACCTTTTGACCTTAATTAATGAAAACCAAACCAGAGCAAGTTACAGGTCACATCTGTGCCTCAAGTGGAGGAGTTCAAGTATCTCGGGGTCTTGTTCACGAGTGAGGGGAGGATGGAGCGGGAGAATGACAGGTGGATCGGTGCAGCGTCGGCAGTGATGTGGTCACTGTATCGGACCGTTGTGGTGAAGCTGGAGCTGAGCCAAAAGCTCTTTATTTACCCTCAATCTACGTTCCTACCCTCACCTATGGTCATGAGCTTTGGGTAATGACCAAAAGGACAAGATCACGGATACAAGCGGCCGAAATGAGTTTCCTCCGTAGAGTGGCTGGGTGCTCAGAGTAGAGCCGCTGCTCCTCCACGTCGAAAGGAGCCAGCTGAGGTGGCTCGGGCATCTGTTCCGGATGCCTCCTGGAGGTGTTCTGGGTATGTCCCATCGGGAGGAGGCCCCGGGAAGACCCAGGACACACTGGAGGGACTATGTCTCTCGCCTGCCCTAGAGGAAGTGTCCAGGGTGAAGGAAGTCTGCGAGTTCCTGCTTAGACTGTTGCCCTCGCGACCCGGCCCTGGATAAGCGGAAGAAAATGGGTGGATGGATGGATCTGTGGAGAGACAACTCACAGTCAGAATGCCTTTTTTAATAGGTATTTTTGAGCTGTAAAACCACCTGTAATTGAATAAATATAAAGTTTAATGCCATACTGGGGAACATTCCAGGCAGCACAATGATATATCCATAGAAACAAGAAGGTGATGGACCCCTAACCAAAAAGTTACATAATGCACCTTAAATAGCCTATAAAGTGGTACCAAGTAACTCTTCTGAACACCACTGAATGAAAACGTAACTGTTCCCGAAAATTACAATTCTGAACACATATTTTCGCTGCATATTTATTTCCTTCCAAACACTGTGTCCAGTTCTCCACACTAGCATCACCTCTTCACATCTCACCAGCCTTGTTCTGCTTTGACATCTGCACCATGGGGTTTTTACACTGGAAAAGGCGACTGATTCCTCTGTGGCCGCTCCACCTTCTCTTCTCAAAGTGTCTGAAAAAAACAAAGCTTGTGTTGTGCAAATTGCCTCTCCGGCACTCTCAAGGGCCCGTGGTCTGTGGTCGATGCTTGGCTGCTGAACGGAGAGAATAGTGCGAAAAAAGAAAAGAAATAAGGCTTGTAAGAGGCCAGAGAAACAAGGGAGCAGAGGAGGTGAAAGTCATCCAGAGGTGAGCCAGCAGGGGGCGTTGGAGCGAGGACAGCGGACTGGAAGAGATCGTGTACACAGCGGTAGTGACTTTAAGCTCTGGTTCAATGGACGACTCAACTTGAAAAGGCCTGTACCTGATTTTTTACCTGATGTATTTGAGCGAAGTTTGTCTCACCCCAGTGCAGTGATATTTTGTACAAGCAGCTCTTGAGGTGAAAATAAGTCCACAGTGTGCTGTCTGCATCTAATTATAATGCATTTAATTGACTGATAATCAGGAAGTGCACTGTTAGCATGGTAGCTGTTGGTAGCTTTACCACAACGGAACTCCCTAAATGTTTGGCATTTCGTTGTAGGGGCGAAGTTTAGCGTTCTGGTCCTGTGTTACACTAAATTGATTCTTGTGAGCTTTAAGCCATGTTAGAATGTTGTTACCTCCTCAAAAACCTACCTAGAGTTGTGTTTTGTTTCATTCACACATGTTTGAGTAAGCTTAAAATACTCCGTTCCACTTTGTGATGTCATGAAGTGGTGATTTTCAAGTTAGCAGCTACCTTTTACCTTTTGTTTTGTACAAATTGGAAATTACAGGTCTGAAATTATCCAAATGATTCTAGAGAAGGTGTATGGAGTTTAAAAAACACAGTGGAGCACTTCCTGTATTACCATATCACAAGGTGAGAGTGTTTTCAGTTTGAGAGAGGAACTCAACTAAATATACAGGGTGTTAAACATGTGTGAATGAAACAAAACCAACTCCAGGTTTGACTGTGATGAGGAAACAACATTATAACAGATCAGAAAGTAGTGTAATATGGGCCCTTAAAGCAATTTTGTCTATTATTTCACTTTAGTTAAGTTAAGGGGTTTGGGAAATGGAACCCTAATCTCACCCTGTAACGAAATGCCAAACATTTAGTCCCTTACTGCTACAGCAAAACACTCTAGTCTCTAAGAGTGTGTGAAAAGCACTTATAAACTCATCGTGGTGAATAATTAGGATGCTCCAAATGCATAAGGTCAGTGAGGAATAACTTTGGAGCACTGCAGACTGTTTAAATTGAAATAGTTCTGTTTTTCATGTTTTGTAAGAGAGTAAAAATCAGGTACAGCCCCCTTAAGAACAGAAAGCAGAGATGGATAATATTATTTTATATACAAGCGTTTTATGCACACTACAAATACAAAAATACTGTAATCCTCAAGAGCGTGTTTAAAGTTTAGCTGGAAAGTGGAGGAGCAGTTTACAAAAAAGTGCAGTAAAGATTCAAAATGTACTTTTTACTTTATGGTTTATAATTCTGTTACCACCGGGCCTTTTCACATGAGACAAAAGAGCAGATTTGCACAGACAGTTTGGCATTAAAGGTGCACTGTGTAACTTTTCTGGTGGAGGGTCCATCACAAACTTTTCTCCGTGGAAATGTAACTGCGCTGTCTGGAATGTTTCACAGTATGGCATTAATCCTTTTTATCTTCATGGAGACCAAACCAGACCAAGTTACAGGTCAGATCTGTGAAGAGGCTACACGGCTCACAGTCAGAATGCCTGTTTTTTAGGTATTTTTTGAGCTATAAAACCATCTGTAATTGAATAAGATAAGATAAGATAAGATAAGATAAGATAAGATAAGATAAGATATGCCTTTATTAGTCCCACAGTGGGGAAATTCCAGTGTTGCAACGCACAGTTCAAGAACAGCAGGAAAATGGTAATATGCAATAAAACAAGATAATAGATAATGGCTAAAAAATAATTTAAAAATAGACTTAAAAATACATGTAAAGTAGAGCTGTTTAATGTCATACTATGGAACATTCCATGCAGAACAATGACCTATCCATAGAAACAAAAAGACGACAGACCTCTAACCAAAAACTGATATAGTGCACCTGTAAACTTCTCTATCTTACATGTATTTCCCTGTCTTTATGCCCCATACTTGAAGAAGAAGCATGGATAGCACTGACAGCATGTTAAAGATTATGTGAGGTGGGTACTTCATCTGTGTTTTTAAAGTTTTGTCTCAGTTTTAATGCTAATCTTTTAAGCAAAGCACTAGACAGTACAATGTGCTGAAGGTATGGATGCACCAAAACCATAGACTGTATATATAAATGGACATCGCTAACCAAATAGGAAGTGAGCACGGGCGCACTTCCGGCTCCATAGACTCTTCATTTCGGTCTTAAAATGTCTATATTAACCCGCTCTACATGATCCTGCTGTTTTTATTTCACTATTTTGTCTGTAAATAAATTCCTATTCCTAATGTAGAACTGGGTCCAAATTCGCTCCTATAACTGCTAGCCTCATGAGCTTCATTTGACTGGAGCTGAACGCTATGGGTGACGTCACACTCACTTAGTCCACTTCTTTATACAGTATGTGGTCAAAGCCAAATCAAGGCTCACTCAGGGACAGCAGAGTGGACATTTAGAGACAATGACAATATCTTAATGGTCCAAAATGACTCCCAGAGACCCAAAGAGACGAGAGGACCCAAGAACAGAGAGCCAGAGGAACCCAGTCCCTTCAGACCCCGCCTAAAACCATCACGCTCCAGGTGTGTGCAGATCTGTGCTAAAGTAAATGTGAGGGGTTAAACCACGCTGCTTTCCTCACTAAGAACTTCCTCACTACGAACTTCCTGTTCTTTATATCACTTTGAAAAGTTTCCCTCCTTCAGCTGAGGGCAGTGTACAAGGTTAGAACCACTGTCTCATTCATTCTGCCCCCACGTCCTCTCGCTCTCACTCACTCTGTCTCTTCGTCTCTCTCCTCTTCCTCCCTCTCCCCTCTAATGGGCTGTATGTTGTTTGATGACGTAGTTTTATGCAGGTTTACCGCTGCGTCACCTTCACAACAGCACATTTTTAGAGTTTTAATAGTTTTTTATTGTCTCTGTGATAATTCAAAAATAACTACATGACCACTATCTCATGCACGGTGTACTATGAATTCTACTTTAACTACTACTACTACTGCTACCGCTCCTACTATTACTGCAATACAACAACTACCAGCAGGCCTATTATGATTTCTTTTACTACTACTATGAGATTGTTAAGGGATGGTGTCACTTCCAGATCCAACCCACTTGTACATAGGCATTTATATAATTATGTCTTATTTGACACTAGTTTATAGTTTATTTCTTTTTTACTACTTATTTACTTATTTATATTTTTTTTACTCTTTATTATTATATTATATTGTGATGTGTGAGCTACTGTGTCCAGATAGTTTCCCTTATGGATCAATAAAGTTTGTCTAAGTCTAACTTGCTTTTCATCAAACAAGAGTCAATGACTGTCCAAAAATGGATGTTCAGTGTAATAATATACTAAATAATGTAGTAAGTATCTAGTATAACATAGGATTACCAGTGTATATATCTCTCTAACTGCCACTAACGCTTTGATATCAGCCCTTGAATTGCCAATCTCTACTGAACTAAATAAAATGTAGCTGTTAACTTGAAAACTACCACTACATGACATCACAAGGTGGAAAAGAGCATTGTGAGCTTTGGAGATGTAGACAGACTAATAATAAAGGATTAATTAAACATGTGTGAATGAAACAAAACATAACTCCGGGTATGTTTTTGATAAAGTAACAGCATTCTAACATGACTTGAAGCTCACAAGAATGCATTTTGTGTAATATAGGATCTTTAAGAAAATCCTCATCTTTAGTTTAGTCCATACACAGAACTACTCCTATTTCCTAGTTATAAAAGTACTGCATACAGTAGTAATAGTACATGACACAGCCAGATAGTGTGTTGTGCAGCTGTGGTAGTCCCCGGGGCCTGGCTGCTCTGCTCAATAGATCTGTTTTTTACACACATTTTTACATAACTCCACCGTAAAGTGCGAGTTGTGTTGTTTTCCAGTTCTGGCGCCCGGAGGGAAAACTGAGCCACTGTTTCTACGGTAATACGAGATGCAGATTGGGTCGAGAGTTTGACTTTCGCCGCGGGCCCTGTCCCTGAGGCAGTCCAGTGATCTGGATACAGGGATCAGCGGAGGGGACAAGAGGGAGGAGAGAGAGAGAGAGAGAGAGAGAGAGAGAGAGAGAGAGAGAGAGAGAGAGAGAGAGAGAGAGAGGACAAGAGGGAGGAGAAGGAGGGAGGGGAGAGAGAGAGAGGGGGGAAAGGAGAGGGGACAAGAATGACGGGGAACCGGAGAGGGAGGGAGAGGTGACAAGATGGAGAGAGAGAGAGAGAGAGAGAGGAGGGGACAAGAGGGAGGAGGGCGAGACTGAGAAAGAGAGAGATGGCAAAGGAGACATGATGGAAGGAGGAGGGGAGAGGGAGGGAGAGAGGAGAGAGAGAGGAGAGGAGACAGGGTGGGATACACAGCAAATTTTCCAGTCTTGATATCCCAGTGTAACTTGCATTTGACACCACCCTTAGTTAATCTAACACTGAACTTGGAAGAATTAACACTACCAGAGTAAGTGTTGGTGTAGATTAAGCTTGTTAAACAGTGAGACTGCCTACACTGTCAGTGCTAAACTTGACCCCACCCTTCACTTCCAGGATTTGAAAAAGAAGCAGCTTGTGGGGTCGTCATTTTCTGCTTCCTTTTGTAGGGTCTGCTTTATCAAATTTTTAATTTTAGACAGATATAACTCTCAATTAAATAAGTAACCAGTCTGCACCTATTAACACCAGAAAATAAAATATTTATTCTCTGTCATTATTTGTATTTATTCTACATAAAAGAAAACAGAAACATAGTGCTTTTTTGCGCTTTATTTGAAATGCAGTGAATACATTTACTGAGCACAGAAGAACTTGCTCACGGCCACACACAGCCGAGAGAGGCCCTTCTGCTTTGGACAAAACAGGAAGTTGTTTAAACAATAGTTTAGGTGTTTGACCATGGCCTCCTGGAAGGCCTCATCTGCTGCACTCAGCTGCACCCCCTGGACTTTGAACTCCTTTATAAGGTCTTTGGCTGCAGCTTTGCCCACAGTCCTCATGTTTTTGATCAAGATTGGGACATCCTGGTTGAAAATCTTCTCTGTGGTGTTCTCTAGCAATAACCTGACCACCTCTCCCTGGTCTTCTGGTTTAAATATGTTCTTTTGGACCAGTTTTCGGACCAGAGCTCTAATGAGGAAGCAGGCCACAGGAGGTCCATCCAGTATCTGAGGATGACTGGTGGATTCTTTTTGACTGTAAGACATAGAAAATCACTTTATTATTACAGCAATAGCATTTATATTGAAATAGGTGAAAGTCGCATGTGACTCAGACAAACCCTGGTCTGAGACAGGATCCATCTCACACAGCTCTGATCCAGTGGAGTTTTCAATTATGCAGAGCTGATCTGTGGAAGGTGTAATTTTATGCTTCTCTGTGACAGCCTCTGGAGTCTTGGAGATGCCCAGGTCCTGTTCAGGGATGTGATCCTGGATGTTGAAGAGGGTCTCACACTGACTTACGGAGTCCAGGACAGGATCTTCCTCACATTGGAGTGAGAGATCTGGTCCTTCATTGAAATGAGGTTCATCATATGAGGGTGAGGGTTGAATCTCTCCTTCTATAAAGAATTCTGAAAACTGAGGAGAGTGATCCTGGTCAGGTTCTGGACCTGTCACGTCCTTCTGCCCAGGAAAGACGTCAGTCTCTATGAGGACCTCACATGGACTACCAGAGTCTGATAAAGGAGTCTTCTCCAAAAACCTCTTTGGTTTCATCCTCTGGTTCATTATAAGAGAATAATTATTAAGTGTTATTTTAACAGTAACTGTAAGTAACAAGCTAAAATCTCTTTAATAGCAATGTTTCTATAGGAAGAAATGTGCAATTTTTTGTTCATATTTGAAAGACATTTACCTGGACATCTCAGGTCCAACAATCTCAGCATTTTGATTGGTCACAGTCTCTGGATTAGTCACTTGGTCTTGTGTCTCAAACAGACCCTGCTCCTCTAATCCAGTCTGGATCTCCAGGAGGATCTCAGGCAGAGAGACTGAGTCCTGGACAGGATCTGTCTCAAATGGGACTAAGGCTTCATCCAGATATTCTACTGTCTCCTCTATGATAACATCTGGAGATCTGCATAGGTCCTCACGATCCTGATCAAAACGTGTTTCAGGATCTAAACTCTCTGTCAGGTCCTCTTCCTCCACCTGCTCCGTATTATCCTGGGTCACCTGAAATATAAGTGAAATGAAAATATTTAATGGCGTTCAAATGTGGGATAAAAAAAAATAATAGAGACAAATAACACAGATTTAGAAACAAAGTGCAACAAAATGCTTTGACCAGTAGTTTGTATTTCCAACAGGGCTCACATCAGCCATCCACTGGTAAGAAATCTAATACACTTAGAGATGGTAGCACAGATATAATGTTTGTGTAGTAAAAACTAAACCTGCTGTTAATGTGCCTGAGTAGTTGTTGAGACATCGTCCTTTTTGTCGAGCAGGGGGTTGTATTTGGGACACTCAAGCCCCAGGATCTCCAACAGTTTGGCCACTACATTCTGTTTTGCAGTTTTCTTATTGGGCCCTGTCCCAACTGCTTCCACCCCCTACACTGAGACGCTTATTGTAAAGAGCCAGCCCCAAGGAAGAAGCCTGGAGTCCAGCACTGCGTACTTAGGCCAACCCCACCCATTCGCCTGCGCTACTTCAAACAGGTATGCATTGGGGAGAAGATCCTGTTTTAAGGCCTTTCCTGGATTGGCCTGGTTGTTTTGAAGATCCAGGCACATTTCCTTTAGAGGTTCCAGGATGTTGGCCGCTGCCCTGGCTCTGGCCTGTTTCTGTGGCCTGACCCACAACGAAGAGAGTTCCCACTTTGAGTGTGATGGACAAAATCCTCTCGCGAACTGGGCCATACTCCTCGTAGTCAGAGAACTCAATGGCCAACTGGTGCTTTGTTGCCAGATCATTCACCTGTAACACAAATGATGTACCAGTTAAAGGAGTCTAGATTCACTGTATCAATCGTCCCACACTAAAAATCACATTTGCTCATCAGTAACACAAAATATAATTCAGAATGTGGTTAAGCTTTAGACTGTTTGGAGGAGCAGAACAAAGCTACACTGAAAACTGAAACCCTGGCACTGCTGTGTATGTATTTTGAAAACCCCTAAAGCATAAAGATTTGAACTAAAATGATTTAAAATTTGTGTGTGATCCAGAAACACAATTTCCACAAGCATTCACCCTTACTTAGTTTTAAATGACCACTGACTAAGTGAGTATGCTAAGCAGTTGAGACGAGTTTCTGCAAGCTAAATACACAAAAATGATTGTTTTGTAACATACATGCTTCATTGCTGATTATTTAAGTTGTAAAACCATGAAAAATAGTTACAAAACAGTTTTATCACTGTTCGCACAAGTAGTTTTACATAAATCGTTGTCAAACCTGAGTCAGGGCGCTCTTGTAGGTGCCGCTGTCTGTAGATGTGCTATAGTTTTGTGTAGCAGCCATCTTGAAGTCAGGTAAAGTGGAGTATTTAGGTGTGTGTCTGTAGCTGTGTAAAGTTGCTCGGAGCTCGTGAACAAATTTTTATTTATTTTTTTTTTTTAGAATAAAGAGATGCTATGTATTTATTAACATATATTTATTCCACAATTTCTGAGTAGCAATGGGTGATACCAGTTTGAGTCCACTACTGCATATTATCATTGCTCCACCCCAGCTTGAACTACATGCATTAAAAGTAAATGTGCAGAAAACTTTTTTTTTTTTTTTTCTCCGACATAAGTACTGACATTTTTCAATACCTAGTAGTATGGTATTGATATGCTGAAATCTGGTATTGACCTGTTAAAATTAACTATAGATCAGTCTATAAGACTTTACACTTTCAGAAGTGTCAGTTTAACCTTAAAAATGGTGGGTGCATATGCAAAAGAACACTGTCATTGTTAATTTAACAAAAGCAATTTTGCTGTGTAGGAGGAGACAAGACGGAGAAGACAGAGGGGGAGAGGGAGACAGAGGAGAGGGGAAAAGATGGAAAGAGAGAAGAGGAGAGAGAGGAATGAGAGGAAACAGAGGAGAGGAGACGGGACAAGATGGGGAAGAGAGGAGAGGAGTGACAAGGAAGGGAGAGAGAAGGAGAGGAGGGAGGATGAGAGGGAGAGAGGAGGGGGGCAAGATGGGAGAGAGGAGAGAGAGAGAAGGAGAGGTGAGAGAGGAGGGAGGGAGAAAGAGGGATGAGAGGATGATGAGAGACGGAGGTGGGCCGGAAGAGGAAGAGGGAATAAATGGGAACAGGGAGAGAGAAGAGTGAGAAGGAGAGTAGAGAGAGAGGATAGGGCATATAAGGGGGGGGGGGGGGGGGGAGAAGAAGGAGAGGATGATAGTTCTCTTCATTCTGCAAAACCCCAGCATCATCACATTATTATTTCACAGACAATTACAGTGATGCAAAACCACTTAGAATAACTATTAAAGTGGAGGGCTATTATGTTATAGCCATTAAATGTATCCTTTCTCTCATCCCTCTTTCTTTCTCTGCCATCCCTCTCCTCCTTAAGTTTTTACAAATCTGTCTTATTAGAAGAAAACACACATACAAGTTTCTATATAATAACTTTTCTATATAATAACCCCCCCCCCCCCCCTTGTTTTATTCCTCTTTCTCTCCATCTCTCCCCTTCTCTCTCTCCCCCTCGCATTATAGCTACATGGCATGTAGGATCTTGTTTTCCTCCCTCTCTCCTCTTCTTCTCCTCCTCCTCCCCCGTCTTCCTTCTCCCAATCTGTCTCCTGTCTCTCTCTCTCTCTCTTTCTCTCCTTCCATCCATCCCTCCCTCTCGCTCTCCCTCTCTCCCTCACTTCCCCTCTGTATGATCTGGTTTCATCCCGCCCGCTCTCCTCCTTCTCCTCCTCTCTCTCCCTCCCTCTTTCCCTCCTTCTGTCCCTCTCTCTTATCCTTCCTTCGTGTTTCTCCCTCTCCCCCTCTCTCTCTCCTCTTTCTCCCTCTCTCTCCTCCCTTGCCCCTTCCTCTCTCTCCCTCTGTGTGATCTTCTTTCCCTCCCCTCTTTCTCCTCTCTCTCTATGCTCTCCTTCTTTTACCCTCTCCTCCCTCTCGTGAGCGTGACAAACCTTCTCTTTGTGCGGGGTAATAAGTTGTACCATATGAAAACTGCACATTGTTTCTGGAGCTGATAACCCCACAGCGTATTTGGCCTTTAAAATCCACCACTCTTTCAATTACTGCGTGCTCCACTGGCTTATCTAAGGTTAGCTACAGTTCGCCATTAGTATTCAGACCCGCTTTCAACCCTGGCATTTTACATTTACACTATATCCAAGAGGGTCTCAAACTGTGGGGCGTGTACCAGCAAGCTTCCTCAAATGGCTTCAGTGGCTTGGGTTTGATATCACCTGTGACAGTGTGTGCTACTAATACTTATAAACATATACTACTTCTGCTATTGTCACTGCTATTTCAATACATCATTCTTGTTCTATAGCTGCTACTACTACTACTACTACTACTACTACTACTACTACTACTACTACTACTACTACTACTGCTACTACTACTGCTACTCTATAGATATTACTACTAGTTAGGTAGCCACTTCTGCAACTGCTTCTTTTACTACATCTTCATTACAACTTACTTTTACTGCCACCAATACTGCTAATAAGGGCACTAATACTACTACTACCAGGGGCAATTTACTGTGAGATGCACTTATATTACTACTACTACTCATACTACTACTACTACTACTACTACTACTACTACTACTACTATAGCAAATGAAAAATTTAGTCCTGACAAATGGACAAAAGTTTGACAGAATTGAATTTTCTTCTTGTGCTATGGATCATACGTGGACAACTGAGGGATTACACAGACGCTACTATTACTACTAATACTACTGCTACTACTACTACTGCTGCTGCTGCTGTTGCTGCCACTATTAGCCTGTTACTTCTTTCACTACTACTGCTTCTACTTCTTTTAAGATCCTAGCCTAGAGTAACCCAGTGAAAGAAAAAGCGACTACTACTACTACTACTACTACTACTACTACTACTACTACTATTACTATTACTACTACTACTACTACTACTACTACTACTACTACTACTACTACTACTGCTGCTGCTGCTGTTGCTGCCACTATTAGCCTGCTACTTCTATCACTACTACTGCTTCTACTTCTTTTGAGATCCTAGCCCAGAGTCAAAAGCCACTACTACTACTACTACTACTACTACTACTACTACTACTACTACTAGTAGTACTACTACTACTACTACTACTAGTACTACTACTACTACTACTACTACTACTACTACTACTACTACTACTACTACTGCTATTACTGCTACTACGACTAGTATTAGTTCTTTATTTGCCTGCTGCTTATTATTAGGCTACTGCTACTACTGCTAATTGACTAATTGTTTATAGTATACTTTTACTTTTATAGTTTTATTTTATGTGACTTTTTATTACTATTATTAACACATAATCACTGTTTCTTTAGCTTCATATGGATGTTATTGGAGATTGTTGTAAATATAATATGCATCAATATGTGCTTTATAACTAGCTATACTTACCAATACCCGAATAACTAACATACCATATTACTTAGTTTAGTCCTTTAGCCCTATATTCATCTGTTTTTTTTTTATTAGTCCCTGTTTATTCCTAGTTGTATTCACTTTCTAAAACTTTCTACAACTTGTATTATGAAAACTGATCTTTTTCTATTTCCAAATCTCCCCCTCCTTCCTCCTTCTCTCCCTCCTCCAGCGCAGAGCATTGTTTACATGGCTTCGTGCTTTGACGGATGGGGAAATGTCAGCGCATGCTAATGGTTTGCTAACTCTGCTTTGACAGGGCTGTGCGTGTCACTCACAGAGTATCTATTCACTTGTGCGAGCTTTTTCACTCCCTAATCAATACAACATATGTCATGCATTGAGATAGCACGCTGCTACTTTGGCTAATTACGCCACTGGTGATGGAGGACTGAGAGAAACGCATTACTTTCAATGATGGACACTCCGCAGAGACTACTTTGACTTTATCATTCTCCCAGCATCTTCATTATCTTTGTAGAGTGTAATTGAACAAAGATCGAGTATGATTTCTTTAAAGGAACACTATGTCACTTCTCTGGTGGAGGGTCTGCCACATTCTTGTCTCCATGGAGATATTACTACTTACTTTGCATGGGTTGGTCTAAGGTATGGCGTTAAACATGTATTCAATCACAAGTGTGGAAAACATGCATTCTTACTGGAAATGGGCTTGCCTTTCCACAGATCTGTTACATGACCTGGTGTGATCACCGGCTTGTCTCCATGGAGATTAATTCCATTGCCATAAACCAGGAGTTGGACCCTTCACCAAAAAAGGTACAAACCTTTAAACGTGCACTCTGTGACTTTTCTGCTTGTCTCTATGGAGATTTGATTGCTTTGCCTAGAATGTTCCACCATATGGCATTAAACTGGTCTATCTACAAGTGGACAACAAATCTAAATCAAATTATGAGCTGGATCTATGGAGAGGCGAGCCCACTCACAGTAAGAATGCATATTGTTCAAGGTATTTTTCTTGCAACAAAACACCAGTGTTCCAGGTAAAGCAATAACATGTTTTTGCACACAATTTAACAATATTACTACATTAAAGGTCCTATAGTACTCAAAATTGACTATTGTGAGCTTTAAGACATGTTATAATGTTGTTACCTCCTCAAAAACATTTCTGGAGTTGTGTTTTGTTTCATTTACACGTTTGAGTAATCCTTTATTATTAGTCTGTCCACATCCCTAAAGCTCAAAATGCTCATGCAGTATTTTTTCAAGTTAATAGCTACCTGGTTTATTAGTCTGTCTACATTTCCAAAGCTCAAATTCCAGGCCTGAAAACTTACCAAATGATTCTAGTGAAGGTGTCCGGAGTTTAAACACACTGTAGAGCACTTTCTATATTACCACATGACATCACAAGGTGGAACAGCATGTTTTCTGTTTGAGACAATGACACAGCCTAAATATGCAGGGTTGTGTTATATTAAACATGGGCGAATGAAACAAAACACAACTCCGGGTATGTTTGTGATGAGAACATTATAACACTGATCAGAAAACAGCATAATATGGGCCCTTTAAATCAGAAAAAAACTTGTCCAGTGAATCGCAAACAAATAAAAACTAAGATCTGGTCCTTGCATCTTTGCTGTGGAGGAAAAACTGGCTATTTCCTGGTAATAAAGATCCATCGTGGTTTCATTGCCTCTGTATAACCTTACATTTATTGACATATCATGACTTGTTTTGTAGCATTTGCAGCGCACCTCTCAGCACGCAGCATTACTTCTGTTTATTCAAGTTTATTGCTGCAAAAGTAGAAGATTCATTTCTACTATTTTCTATCATAGAGGAGAACGCAATATCGACTTCACCTAGGATGGCCCTTAGGTTTGTACAGCTCACTATAAACCCGACCAAACAACAGCTATAGGTTTAATATATACCACTTTATCATTATGGCAGTTTAGATGTAGCTTAAAGAGCCTATATTATGTTTTTTTCTGATCTGTTATAATGTTGTTTCCTCAACTCAAACATGCCTGGAGTTGTGTTTTATTTTATGTTTAAGACACAAACTCCAGGCTGTGTTCTCTTCTCAAACTGAAAAACAAAACTTTGTGATGTCATATAATAATACAGGAAGTGCTCCACTGTGTTTTTATACTCCATACGCCTTCACTAGAATCATTTGGATCACTGCTTTCCAATAAACCCGGTTTACTCAAACATGTGTGAATGAAACAAAATACAACTCCAGGCATGTTTTAGATGATTATAACACAGCTAAAAGCTCACAGGAGTTATTTTTTTCAAGAGAGGCAAACCCGCAAAAAGTAACTGCGACGTAACATCTGATTTATAATTTAGTTAGTTAATGTAATTTAAATAACTTTCAAAAGATAGACACGATGTTGAGACAAACTAAATCATATTTGAAGGCGTGTTTCAAGAAACACAAGTATTCAAATCATTTCAAATTGTGCAGAGCAGTAGACAAGGCGGAGCAAAGGGGTCTGTTGTTCCGGGCTCCAGGGTTTTAGGGGTCCAGAATTACTATTAATTTATATAAGGGGGGCCATGTAAGGCTTCTTGCCCCAGACCCTCAAATTTCTGTGGATGGGCCTGATATTGTCAACATAAAGCGTTTGTAACTTGTAGATTTACTCACAGTGGGAAGATGAGTAAAAAGTAATCTGCTAGAAAAGTACAGTTTCTTTAAAAAGTTACTCAAGTAAATGAGTAAACAGAGTACTACCCACAGCTGTGTAGTGCGCCTCAAATACTACACATGTGTCAAAATGTGTGAGAAAACTACAACAAATACTACAATGAAAGTCCCTCATTTTCTAAAACTATTTCTTCAAAGTGCTAACAGGGAACATCTCTGGAGGAAGACGTCAAGATTTTAATTATGGCCAGTAGATAAATAAAACACTAAAATCATAAAAACGCCCCAAGCAGAAGGGAGAGCTTGTCACCTGGTCCAGTGGGGAATCTGAAAGAGCCGAATATTACGCTGATAATGATTCTTTCTGCCCATGCTGATTATTACACAGACAGCGTTTGATGTGTTATATTCAGGTTTAAATCTGAAGTGGGTTTGGTCCTGAGGCATGAACATGTTTTTTCTCATTCACAAGAACACTTCGTTTTTCACTTTCGGAAAGAAAGAGATCAAATACTAAACTTGTTGCCTTGTTCGTTCCAGCCAATCAAAATTAATGAGGCATCTAATAATGCAGAGCTAAGAGAATAAATTAATAGTGCAATGTAAAGTCTCAAACAAAAGAAGAATTGTGCTCAAACGTCTTCTATTTTAATGTGTTACTTAGGATTTTTAAAGGAAGCATTGTGCCACTTTTCTGGTGGAAGGCCCATCAAACGCTTTTCTCTGTGGAGATGTTATTCCTTTGTCTGGAATGTTTCACAGTATGGTATTAAACTGTTCTATCTTCATGGAGACCAAACTAAACCAAGTTACAGGTCATATCTGTGGAGAGGCGACCCCACTCACAGTCAGAATACTTGTTTTAGTAGGTATGTTATGTGTTATGTAAGGTAGAGGTACAGCAGAGCAATGACGTATCTGTAGAAACAAGGAGTTGACGGACCCTCTACCAAAAAGTTTAAACTTCGGGTACTTCAGTCTTTGCTTTACAGTAGTAGTAGTAGTAGTAGTAGTAGTAGTAGTAGTAGTAGTAGTAGTAGTAGTATTTGAAGGTCATATATTAGGTGAAATAGACTGTGAACATTTAAGTCATGTTATAATGTTGTTATCTCATCAAAAACATACCTGGACTTGTGTTTTGTTTCATTCACACTTGCATTAATAGTCTGTCTACATCACCTAAGCTCAAAATGCTCTGTTCCACCTTGTGATGTCATGAAGCGGCAGTTTTCAAGTTAACAGCTCCTTTTACCTTTAATTTTGCAGAGATGCAATTCCAGGGCTGAAATTATCCAAGTGATTCTAATGAAAGTGTGAGTTTAAAACAGGTGGAACAAAGTTGTTTTCTGACTGAGAGAAAAATTCAGCCTAAATATGCAGTATTTGTGGGAATGAAACAAAACACAACTCCAGATGTGTTTGTGATGAGGAAACAACATTATAAAATGGATGAGGAAAAAGCGTAATATGGGCCCTTTAAAGATGCACTATGTACCTTTTCTAGTGAACGGTCTGCCCCACATGTTCCGCAGTACGGCATGGCAGTAAGAATACATGTTTTTCAAGATATTTTGAGCAATAAAAAACACCTGTAGTTTAATAAATGCAATGCCAAATAGGTTTAATGCCCTACTGTGGAACATTCCAAGCAAAGAGAAGCCAATTACTCTCTCAAATAACTTAACTTATTGAAATTAAATAAAAATCTTCACCTCAGAATGACTATAATTAACTATAAATACTCATGTTTTGGCAAATGAAATCATCTTGCAAAAGTGTCAAATCAAACTCTGTAACTTTATTTAAAATGCACCAGAGTGAATCCTATAACAGTTCTATGGAGAAGTGACTAGCTCATACTTGCTCACGTCCGCCATCTTGGGACTATATATTTGCCTCATTGTTTCTCACTGAGCTAACTGACAAAAAGTAATTTGATAATCTTTGTTTACTGTGAGGGTTCTGGGTAGAATGGGTTTGAGCAGGTTTCATAATGATGACTACAGCCCTGCATTTTAAATACGGTTTCATTTGCTCACTTTCACTGGTTGTTTATTCAAGAAGTGTCTGGGGAAATTTGATAATCCCTTTAAGTCCAGATATTAATCAGACAGTGTAAAATCTGGAGCTTGGAAATGTCTTTAGTCCTCAGCAAGTGCGTCGTTGTGGTGGTGTCTACACTGCAAAAATGAATTAAAGGGCCTGTATTACGCTGTTTTATGATCTCTGTTCAATGTGTAGAATACCTCCCTGTTCGGGTAGAATCCTTTGAGAAGAATCATCATAGAATCATAGAATCATTTGGATCATTTCAGCTCTGGAATTGCCAATCTCTGCTGATCTAAAGGTAAAAGTAGCTGTTAACTTGGAAACTACCTTTTCATGACATCACAATCACTTTTGTTTTTGAGGCTCTGAGTCACCCCTACCTTTGCTCCCTACACTCAATCTCTCCCCCTTCAGAGCACTATCGTAACACAATCAGCATCCTGCTAATTAAACTACTGCACATTGTATCAGGTTTGTGAAGTTGTGTACAGTTTTGTATCATGCATTTGTATATTTATGGAGAACTTTTGATGAGGGAACAACATGTTGTAACATGGAAGAAAGCTAAACCTTACTGTGAGTGGGGTCACCTCTCCACAGATCTGACTTGTAACTTGGCCTGGAGGCAGCTTGTCTCCATGGTGAAAGGAAGATTTAAGCCACAGTGTGGTACACTTTAGGCAAAGCAATAACATCTCCTTGGACAAGCACTTCACTTGACTAGAATAGGTAAAAAAAAAAAATCTTAAAGGTGCATTGAGTAACTTTTCTGGTGGAGGGTCCGTCAAATGCTTTTCTCTATGGTTGCTTGTTTTGTCTTGAATGTTTCTCAGTATAGTATTAAACCTTTCTATCTCCATGGAGACCAAACCAGACCAAGTTACAGGTCAGATCTGTGGAAAGCAACCCCGTTCACAGTCAGATTGTCTGTTTTTCTAGGTATTTTTGAGCTATAAATCCATCTGTAATTGAATAAATGTAAGATAGAGCTGTTTAATGTCATACTGTGGAACATTCCTGGCAGAGTAATGACATCTCTATTGAAAGAAGCAGATGACAGACTCCCAACCAAAAAGTTACATAGTCCACCTTTAATATATGCCCTTTAACTACCCACAGAATCTCACCCACTAAGCCTTTTTATTGCAAGAGTCATGTTTTTATTGAAATTATCCGTCTGTTTCTCCCCCTGAGTTAGTGTAAAGTCAATGACCCTTCCTCCAGTTCGACAGATGACGTGACTCTACAGGACATAAGTTTGAGCCACAGATCATTTTTTACAGTGCAGACCCATTAAAGTGGAAGTAAAGAGGCATTAAATCCACTGTATTTGCACTGGCTGTCACTGGAGGGGAGGGCATCCATCATAAAGAACACTGCGCCCCCTCCAGACACCACAATATTACAGTTCGTTTGAGCAGCTGGGGCTTTTTTTTCTGTGATTTTCCATGCTTAAATTTATTTCAACTTTCTTGATTTAAAGGCGCTGTATCTGATTTTACTGACTTAAAAATGTGAAAAATAGAAGTTCATTTTAAGTTTTGCTGTGACGGTAAAGTTAACAATAACTTCTTGGTTCTTATACAAAAAAAAAGGCTTTATAATTAGACAGTACACAAGAGCTCCTTATACAGTATATCTTTACGGAGGCAAATATTCGCTCATTCATGGGGAAAATAATCGGATGCAGGGCTTTTAAATAAGACCACCTGCTATATAGTTATAATCTGTGACACCCGTGCATCATTGTGGTATAAATCGAACATATTAAATTGCAATATTGAGCTAAAATGACTTAATTAAAGTAACATGTCGGCTGACTTCCATGTTAGAAAACTGCAGTGCCCAGTGGGAGCTGACGTCGCTGTAAACGTCATCACAACAAAGAGACAAAGAGATGTGATGTTGTTATACTCTCAGATGGGGGGCAAAAGGCAGATTTTACATTTAACATTGCATTTTGTAATGAAATAACCAAAAAGTTTATTCACAAATCTTTAATCTAGTCTTTTCTATCGGTGACTAAACCCATTAACTTCTATATTAGGCCAAAAGCCTAAATTTTAACTGCATTTACTTTAGCTGCCCCATTGTATGAAATATTATTGGCCTATAGAATGCTGTGATGCTGTGATCTGAAACCCAACAATGGATAACTGATCACGTTAAAATAAAATTGGAGAATAAAGTAAGTACAGAGCTGTGTTCGTGCATTTATGAACCTGTGAAAATGGGTTAACTGCCAATATGACGTCTTAAAAAGAAGTGACAGAAGAATACTCAGACCTGAATCACTCCAAATACAATGTCATGAGGGTAAATGGTGAGGGAAAACAACTATAACAAAAAGCTCCGAAAATTTGATTTTGCAGAATAGGTCTGCTTTAAAAATAGAATCTCTAAGCATTCAGAAATATTTTGAAATGGGTTTTATAAATAAACACAGCACTCAACCTCAAATCATGATTCATCTTTAGCTAAATAGAACAAACTTTTGTAGATAAAAGGGTCTAAAAATATTGTGTCCTTTCTCATTTAAAGGTGGACTTTGTAACATTTCTGATGAAGGGTCTGCCACGTTATAAATTCAGGTTATGCAGATTAATGTATGTAATCATGTTTCTCCAGTGAAGGACAGAGCAGAGGGCGGAGAGGGCGGGATGACCAGGGACCTTTCTCTCTGTCGCTCCTTTCCTCCCTCTCTCTCTCTCTTTCTCTCTCTCTCTGTCTCTCTCCTCATCTCTCTTTGTCTCTCCTTTCCTCTCTCTCTGTCTCTCTCCTCCCCTTCCTCTCTGTCTCTCTCTCTCTCTCTGTCTCTGTTTCTCTCTGTGTCTCTCTCTGTCACTCTTTGTCTCTTCTCCTTTCCTCTCTCTCTCTCTGTTTCTCTCTTTCCATCCCTCTCTCCTTCGCTCTCTCTCTCTCTGTTTCTCTTTCTCCTTCCCTCTCTCCCTGTCCCCCCCTGCCCCCCCCCCCCCCCCCATCCCCCCCCCCCGCCCCCCCCCCTCTATCTATCTCTTTCTCTCGCTCTCACTATATATATATATCTCCAGCTTTCTGCCACTGGTCTCTCTCTCTCTCTTCTCTATCTCTTTGTCTATCCCTCTCACTCTCTCTCTCTCTCTGTCTCCTCCTCTGCCCCCCCTCTTACTCTCTCTCTTTCCTCTCTCTCTCCATCTTTCTGTCTCTCCATTTTTCTTTGCCTCTCTCTTTCTGCCTGTGGCCCCCTCTCTCTCCATCTATCTTTCTCTCTCACTGTCTCCTGGTCTCTCTCTCTGTTTCTCCCTTCTCTTTCTACCCCTTTTTCCCCTTTCCCTTTCCCCACTCTCCCTCTCTCTCCCCCTTCCCCTCTCTCCTCTCTCTTTCTCTCTGACACAAATGACCTTTTCTCATCAGTTTGTCCTGATTACGTCGTGACACAGGCTCCGCCCCCAAACGCCGCCACTGTTATTACGAGGACACGTCAGTTAAACGAGCGGACAGGTGACATTTTCAGACTTCATTTCACCTCCAACTGTTTGTTATCCTGTTATTTGGTCAGTTAGAGATAATCAAGATAGAAGTAAAGAATAGAACCGTTGCCATAGCAATAGACAATTGAAACCAAAATAAGATATAAATTGATGTAACTTTCATTCGTCCATGGTACAATTTATATCTTTTGAATTGTGAAAAGTCCTCCAAATGGCAGCAGTAACAGGAAGCTGAAAGTTAAAATTACCTTTATATGATTTTTCGTGTCATTAAAGAAACGCTATGCAACTTTTCTGCCGTGTCTCCACGGAAATATATTTTTCTTTGCTTTGAATGTTCCTCCCTAAATACAAACATGTCAAATTGAATACATGAAAGATAAATCACTATAATGCCATACTGTGGAACATTCCAGGCTAAGCAATAACATCTCCGTGGAGGCGGTGGACGCTTAATTGTGTCCCTTTAACACCACACTGAAAAAGGGAAAAATATACCAGAAACAGAAATAAGAAATCGAGTATTTAAAGATGCACTGTGTAACTTTTTGGTTGGGGGTCTGTCATCTGCTTGTTTCTGTGGATATGTCATTGCTCTGTTTGGAATGTTCCACAGTATGACATTAAACAGTTCTGCTTTACAGGTGGTTTTATACAGTAGCTCAAAAATACCTAAACATCCATCCATGAAGATACTAGATAGGTTTAATGCCACACTGTGAAACATTCCACACAAACTAATAACATCTCCATGGAGTAAAGCGTTGGACGGAGTGTTCCTAATCTACCGTCCTGTCATTATAATAGCTGGAGTTAAATTATACTCTCAGACTTGCCTTTTCAAAGTCCTCTCACCCTGTAATATTCGAGAACATGCTTTAATGGATTTTAATTAAGTGCTGTACCATATTTTAATTGCTCTATTGTACAGAGTCCTTGGATGTCAATGGAAAAATGCAATAATGTACACCACAGAATCGTCTATACACAAACATATAATATTACATACAATCTCCACTTTGTACTGTCTGCATCTAATTATAAAGTGTTTTTGTTTTTTTGCTTTGACTGCATGTTCCACAGTATGGCATTAAACATCCGGCAGTTGTTCGTGTATGTCATACTCAAATGTACCTTGAAAAATGCATTCTTTACATGAGCAGTGTCTCCACTCCATAGATCTCACCTGTAACCTGGCCGGCCCTCTAGAGCACCTTTAAAGCCACAGTATGTAACTTTTTAGCTAACCACAATATAAACTGAAATGTACCTATCTCATGGTGAATGTTTCGAAGTACTAGTATACTAGTACTAATTGTGGAAGTACTAATACTTCCACAAAGTGTCTTATACTGTACCTTTTATTTTTGTATTTGAAATGATGCCACTGTTTATACCACAGTAAACTACACTATTAAATACAATTCAAGTAGTAACATGGTCATTTAATGCACTGGTTCAGTGTGGTTCCTGTTAGTCCTGATTTTCCCACTGAACATGTGTTGAGTTTGGACGGGTGCACACACACACACACGCACGCACGCACGCACGCACACACACACAGGCATCTGGTGTATCTGCAGATAACTGGGCAACCATACAAATCATGATTTGGGTTCAATATTTATTTAAAAAATACTACCTGAATATTGGCGCCAGTAGGTGCCAATATTTATCAAACCACAAAAAAAATGTTCAGTTTTGAAATACTGCAGATTATAAGTACATTGAATGGATTAAATTGTCGTTTCTAAACCTGGAAAGATAATCTTTTTAAGATGAATGAATTTGTCCTTATTTATCTCCAAGGAGAAAGTATGCTTTCTCTTTTTTTTTTTTTTTATGACTGCGCCAGGACTAGACCATTACTAAACCAGGACTAGACCAGGACTAAACCATTACTGAACCAGGACCAAACCAAGTCTACTCTGGACTAAACTGGGCTCAAACCAGGACACAGAGAGCAGAGTCCCTGCCTTATGATCCCCTGTAGCAGTTTTAATGTTCTCTTGCATTTGTATTATTCTCACAGATTAGGCCTCGCTCTGTAGATTCTCTGGACTTATTTATGGCTCAGTATTGACGGACTGAGGAATGCAGCGAAGGGTGAAATTTTAATTGTGTTCTGAGCTGAGAGCTGGGCCCCGTGGGTGAGAGGTGGACAGGTACACTGCAAATGAAACATCACCAGCAAAATTACTTTATTATATTGTATTTCGGTGTATATAAAGGGCACATAAACTACCTCTTGATGACATCACAAGGTGGAACAGAGCATTTTGAGCTTTGGAAATGTAGACAGACTAAACCAAGATTACTCAAACATGTTGGAATGAAACAAAACACAACTCAAAGCATGTTTTTGAGGAGGTAAAACATTGTAACATGGCTTAACGCTTACAAGAGTCAGTGTTGCGTAATATAGGACCTTTAAAGTGGGGTCTGCACTAGCTTGTCCACAGTATAGCTTAATTGTGTTGCTGTATTTGTTGCTGAAAAATACTGTGGAAAAAAACAATCTTACTGTGAGTATCTAACGGCGCACTGATGATTAAAAGCTCTATCATCAGACAGCACACAGCAGTCTCATTTTGACTGTAAAGAGCTGCTTTTACAATATATCTGTACTGGAGGAAGACAGATTTGACTTTTGGGCTGTCAGATGCGTTTCTCCGTGGAGATGTTATTGCTTTGTCTGAAATGTTTCACAGTATGGCTTTAAACCTTTCTATCTTCATGGAGACCAAACCAGATCAAGTTACAGGTCACAGCTGTGGAGAGACAACCCCGCTCACAGTCAGAATGTTTGTTTTTCTAGGTAATTTTGAGCTGTAAAACCACCTGTAATTGAATGAATGTAAAGTAGATCTGTTTAATACATTCCAGGCAGAGCAATAACATCCATAGAAACAAGCAGGTGGCACCTTTAAATAAACAAATAAAAGTTATGCAAATCAATCAAACCAAAAGCAGTGAAATAAAGATTCTAGTTTGAGGTCACCTTGACTTGGAGCCTAATGATTATTGCACAGAAGATCCTGAGCTGGAGATGTGTGGTATTGATCACAACCGAGGAGCAGAAGGGGGAACATCAGACCTGTTCAGCACTAAAACTATAAAACTTATTCAGAATGGAAAGAAAAATATGATACTTTAGGGGAAAATGTTTCTAATGCAGGCAAGAACACTTTAAAGAGGGGGTTTTATGCTATTTATTTTTAGCTTTCTGTTATAATGTTCTTCCCTCTTCAAAAATGCCTGAAGAGGTCATCCATGCCTGAGTAATTTAGTGATCTCTCCTTGGCCCTATTCAAACCCTCTTTCTAGTTAGCTGTAAGATGCTATCCACTGCTCCGCCCACAAGCCTAGGTCACCCATGCTCCCACACGACAATTCTCCACAAATATACAAAAGCATAAAGCAAAACTGTACACAACAACTTCACAAACCTGATGCGATTTGCAGTAGTCTCATTACTGTTGTGATAGTGCTCTGAAGGGAGAGTGACTTAATGTGGGGAGCAAAGGGAGGGGAGACTTAAAAGTGAAATTTATAAAACATGTTTCAGCTAATACAGTATTTTCAAAACAACCTGCTTGAAACTTTGCAGTGACATCACGCTGGGTGTGTTCTACATATATCACTATGGCGTGACTGTAATTTTATGTGTGAGAGACATTTTTAACAGCACAAAACAGCTCACCTGTCGCAGTTCCAACTAAGTCAGTTCTTTCTGGTCAGATTGTGTTTAAATAAAACTCAGATTAAAATCTAATTTGAGTGACAGTGAGTCAGTTAGTGTAGTACCTTCAGTTAGCATCACACCCCCAGGGAATATTGATTAAAAAAAAAAAAAAAGAAACTGCTCTGGCTTCTTCCTTTCTACAATAATGCAGGTTCAGTTTTCTCATTGTGACAGATACATGTAGGAGCAGACAGTCCCAGCTCTAGAGGATTTGGAATGACACTGAAAAGTACTTCAAAATATCCCCCTCTGGATACATGGAGACGTATGCAGGGGCAGAGTGCAGAGGGCGGGGTGCAGAGGAAGTAGGGCGGTGTGCAGAGGCGGGGTGCAGAGGAGGTACATAGGGCGGTGTGCAGAGAATGTCTCTGTAATGATGATTGTGCTGTTCTCCTCTCAGCTGGAAGTAAATGCACCGCACTATTTTTGGGCTCTTCGGGTGCAGCTGTCCAATTAGATTTCAAACTGTGGGGAGAGAAAAAGAGGACAGGAAAAGAGAGCGAAGAGGAGGAGAGAGAGAGAAGAGGTGAGGCAGTGAGAGAGACAAGAGGAGAGAGAGAAAAAGAGAAAGAGAGACAGAGAGAGCGACAGCAACTTGCATAATCTATATCCCATCCATTTTTACCTATGCAGGTATTGATTTTTGCAGTAAATTGAGAAAGAAAAAAATTGAGTGGTGAATAGAATTAGTAGAGTGGGAGAGGAGAAAATGAGTGAGAGAACAGAGAGAAGAGAGGGGGTGTAGAGAGAGAGAGAGATGCAACAAAGCGACAAAGAGAGGTATACAGATGGGGCAAAAAGAGAAAGCGATAGAGAGAGAAAAATACAGGGAGAGGTGGAGAGGGAGAGAGATAGAGGGAGGTGGGGGAGAGAGAGACGGAGAGATAGTCCTGCTGCCCTGAGAGCTGCCTGGGAGGTGCAGAGGTGTAGGAGCAGAGTCTGTGGACAGAGACTTCTCCTGATGAAATTTTTGGATGCTATTTTCTGATCTATATGTTGTTATATAATGTTGTTTTCTCATCAAAAATAGACCTGGAGTTGTGTTTTGTTTCATTCACATGTTTGAGTAATCCTGCATTATTGGTCTGTCTGGATCTCCAAAGCTCAAAATGCTCTGTTCCACTTTGTGATGTCATGAAGCGGTAGTTTTCAATTTAACAGCTCCTTTTACCTTTAGTTCAGTTGATATTGGCAATTGCAGGGCTGAAATGATCCAAATGATTCTAGTGAAGGTGTGTGGAGTTTTAAAAACACAGTGGAGCACTTCCTGTATTACCACAATGCTTTCTGTTTGAGAGAAGAACTTAACTTAAATATGCAGGGTTTGTGTGTTAAACATGTGTGAATGAAACAAAACTCTACTCCAGGTCTGTTTGTGATGAGGAAACAACATTATAACAGATCAGGAAAAAAAAGTGTCATATTGGCCCTTTAACTTAAATGTAATTGATCCTAATTTATGAGATAATGTGATACTTACATGTAAATACATTCATGTTTTTCTCAGACATTTCGATAATTTAAATTGTCTAAAAAATCACAGGTTGCAGCCCCATTCTTCACTGTTGGTTAATTAAAAGTTTGGGAATACCACACGGTTCCCATTAAATCTGCAGTATATTGAGGGACAGCTTGTACTTTACACGTATTGATTTCTCTTCTATCTGAATGTACCCCACGTTTAGGCCCTACACAAACAAACCACAAGTACAAAAAGACAAAGAGGCCACGAAGGACTCAGGGGAGCAGAGAGGAGAAAGCCTGCGAAAAGACTACAAGCTCCAAAACAAAGACGGAGAGAGTTTAATTCACATCACGCTCTGCTCCTCTGACCGCAGACCTCACCCCACGCGACCCCGCTCCAAAAATGTCTCCAAAATGTGTCCAAAAATGTCCAAGGAGCAGCCTTCTGATCCTGAAGTCCGGCCACAGAACAGACTCTACCCTGCCCTGAGCAAAGGTAGGGTCGATATCATTATTTTAGACCAATACCACAATTACTGCAAAATGTTAGAGTCATAGACTGCAATGAGGGGTAAATAAAATACAAGCTGTTTTAAAGGTGCACTCTGTAACTTTTCTGTTGAGGGGTGAGGGTGGGGGGGACAAGAGAGAGAAAGAAAGAGAGACAAGAGGAGAAGGGAGGGGAAGAGAGAGACTCACAAGTGGAGAGGGTGCAAGGGAGACAAAAGGAAAGAGCGAAAGAGAAAAAAAGAGAGACGAGAGGAGAGGGAAGGGAAGAGAGAGGGGAAGAGAGAGACACACACAAGGGGAGAGGGTGCGAGGGAGACAAAAGGAAAGAGAGAGAGAGAAAGAAAGAAAGAGACAAGAGGAGAGGGAGGGGAAGAGAGACACACAAGTGGAGAAGGAGCGAGAGAGACAAGAGGAAAGAGAGATAAACAGAGAGACAAGAGAAGGAGGGAGAGAGACACACACAAGAGGAGAGGGAGTGAGAGAGACACACACGAGATGAGAGGGAGAGAGAGACACGAGAAGAGAGAGAGAGAGAGAGACAAGAGGAGATGGAGGGGAAGAGAGACACACAAGTGGAGAAGGAGCGAGAGAGACAAGAGGAAAGAGAGAGATAAACAGAGAGACAAGAGAAGAGGGAGTGAGAGAGAGAGACACACACACAAGAGGAGAGGGAGTGAGAGAGACACACACGAGATGAGAGGGAGAGAGAGACACGAGAAGAGAGAGAAAGAGAGAGAGAGACAAGAGGAGAGAGAGGGAGAGAGACAGAGGCACGAGGAGAGAGAGAGCGAGAAAGAGAGAGAGACAAGGGAGAGGGGTACATCACCTGCTTATCTCCATGTAATTTCTTTGTCTAGAAACTTCTATCACCATGGAGACAAGGAGATGACTGTGACTGTGAGCGGTGTTGCATCTCCACAGATCTGACTTGTATCTTGGTCTGGTGTGGTCTCCATGAAGATATAAAGGTTTAATGCCATACTGTGAAACATTCCAGACAAAGTAATAACATCTCCATGGAGAAAAGCATTTGGCGGACCTTCCACCAAGTTACACAATGTACTTTTAATTATTTTTTTTTTTTTTTTTTTTTTTTTTTTTAGTTTTCAGACTATCTTAAAACGTTTTTTCTTTTGTGTCACCATGGTAACTTCTACATGGTAATTTCTACTGGTAACTTCTACATGGTAACTTCTACAGCTATGTCTACTGGTGGAACAGTAGACATACCAGTAGAACACCCCTAGCACAATGTCACTGCAAAGTATCAGTATCGATGTTATTGAGTTTTAAGATCTTCAATGAGCTCCTGAGCCACATTTTAAAGCAGAGGCCCTGATGTATTTTCATGGATGACCTTTAATTCATGGATGACCTTTAATTATTTACTTCTTAACCCTGAAAAAACTGAAGTCATTCTATTAGGCCCTAAACACCTACGAGACTTTATTGTGGTTTTGTCCCGGCCTGCAGCTGGGCTCGATGTAAAGTTTGACTCTCTAACTGAGCAGATAATCACATTGGACAATGTCAGTGTAGCCTCCAGCTCCACTGTAAGAAACCTTGGAGTCCTATTTGATCAAGAGCTCTCATTTAAAGCACACATAAGCCATGCCTGTAAAACAGCTTATTTTCATTTACGCAATATAGCCAAAATTAGAAATATACTGGCAAAAAATGATGCTGAAAAACTTGTCCATGCTTTTGTCACTTCGAGGTTAGACTACTGTAACTCCCTGCTTGCAGCTTGCCCTAAAAGCTCTATAAAAAGCCTTCAATTGGTTCAAAATGCAGCAGCAAGAATACTAACAGGTACTAAAAAACGAGAGCACATTACTCCAGTATTAAAAAATCTTCATTGGCTTCCGGTTGAGTTTAGAGTAAAATTTAAAATTCTTCTTCTAACCTATAAAGCTGTAAATGACATGGCCCCTTCCTACATTAAAGATGAAATTGCACCTTATCATCCTAACCGTTCACTCCGCTCTCAAAATGCTGCACTATTGGTGGTTCCTAGAGTCGCTAAAAGTACTTTAGGAGGTAGAGCTTTTAGGTACCAAGCACCCTTGTTGTGGAATCAGCTCCCTGCTCATGTCAAAGAAGCTGACACAGTCTCTACATTTAAGATTAGGCTCAAAACGTTCCTCTTTGAATTAGCTTATGGTCAGGTCAGTTAGGAACAGAAATTAAACCCATAGGCCTAGTTAAGCTGCTCTAGGAGATATATTACTGGGGAAAGTATGGCAACTTGAGCACTGTCCTCTGGTTTCTCCTACTTTTTCTCCTCCTACTGTTAAGAATATTCAATTACTAGTGCATTCGTAGTCTGTTCTTTGCTATTCACATGTTGTCCCTGTCCCACTCCCCTTTTGGGGAGTGTAACTGTTTCAGATGCTGCTGTTCCAGTTTGGACCACTGCTGTCCTCTAGTGTCAAGGACCTGGACCCCTCCTCTCCTTCCCTGTCCTGGATTAACTGTCCTTGTCCTGCTAGATTAGTAGTTTCATCTGCCTGTCCGTCCATAGGAGTGGATCTCTCCTTCACTGTGGTTCTCCTCGAGGTTTCTCCGTTTTCCCATTGGGTTTTTCGGAGTTTTTCCTTGCCGAGAAGGAGGGTCTAAGGACAGGAGATGCTGGGACAATTATCCATTTGCCTGCTTGTTGTTGGACATTCTGTATTTTTGATTTATGAATGTTTCTTATTCTGCTTTATTAATCAACAATTTTGTGAAGTCCGCCGAGATAACTCTTGTTGTGATTTTGGGCTATACAAAAATAAATTTAATTGAATTGAATTGAAGTGAATATTGCAGTATTTTTAGTCCACTCATGCTCAGAGCGGACATTAGCTCCACACTCTACGAGTACATTATGTCCTGTTCTTCATATTTTACCTAATGTGTTTTTGAGTAAATGAGGTGAGTAACAGGATCACAAAAGTTCTACCTGCAGAGAATGTATGTACTCTGCTTTCTGAAGTATAACTCCACTCTGCTACTTTTACACAGGAGATGAACTGAATTATAGATGCACCATCTTTTACAGACCTTGAAACTCTATAAAACATGCAACAACTTGAGGGTTATAGAGAAGGGTGTCATGGTGATAATTTTCCTTGAGTTATTTTATTATCCTTGACCTGGTTTTATTTTGTAATTTCAGTTTTACTTCCTGTTCCTGTATTGATTGTTTGCCCCGCCCTAATGTGTCTCCCCTGTGTGTTGTTCATCTGTATGTGTGTATATACCCTGTGTCCTCCTTCACTCTTTGTTGAGTCATTTGTCATTATCAGTGTCATGTCTGTTTGGATCTTTGGGTTTGCTTGTTCTTCTGATTTTTATTAAAGTTTAATTAAACAAATGTGCAACAAAGGGACTTTGAATAGACTGGCTTTTGTGCCTGTAATATTTTATTTGTTATTTATTTATTTATTTACATTAGGAGATGTTTTTTAAAGAGAGGATATTATGTTAAATTGATATTTTTGTCCATCAGGTAGCCTTGACTTGAATTCATTTGAATTTTACTAGATTGTTCATTTTATATTTTACGATTTTAATAAAAGTGACTGTTAACTTTGAGACACAGTGATCTTGCACGCTGCTGTTCACTGAGCCTATTTGGTGTTGAGCCAGTCTATCTCCATGGAGACAAGTGGTACCACCAGGTGAGTTACAAGTCAGCTCTGTGGAGAGATAGAATGAAAAAGAAAGAGAGACGAGACAAAGAAATTAGACTTATTCCTCTGGCTCTGTCCTGAATCGAGAGAAGAGAGAGAAGGAGAGAGGGAGAGTGAGATAGAGAGAGAGGGAAGAGAGAAAGAGAGAGAATGAGAGAGAAGGGGACAGAAAAGGTGAGATAGCTAATTAGCCTCGTGCTGATGTGTTGTCCTCTTCACACGTCCTCTATGGAGACAAAAAGGACACCAAGTTAAAAGTAGAAATATTCAAATAATTCGTCAGTACAAATTATAACCTGAGTTTTAAATTGAATCTAAAAAGTTAAGCTCATTGTTGAAGGCAAAGTAAACTCACTTTATTAAACACATATTCACTCTTGAAGTATTTTAAAGGCATTTCCAGAGTGTCTGGCTTGGCGCTGTCCATGGTCCTGAGCTGCATATGCCTGAAGTTTTTATTCTGCACTCTTCTCTCTTTTTCTTTTAAAGGTGCACTGTGTAACTTCTATTTACTTGCTTGTCTCCATGGAGATGTTATTTTTTTGCCTGGAAATGTTCCCAGTAGGGCATTAAACATATCCCCTTTCCATTTTTTTTTTTTTTTTTTTTTTTTTTTTCAATTACAGATGTTTTATAGCTCAAAAATATGTGAATTCATACCATGTGCAGGCTTGCTTCTCCATAGATCTGTCTGATTAACCTGTCCATTGTGAGTGATTATATGTCATAATGGGAGGATCCTAATCAATTAATATTATTTATCCTCATTAATACTATCCCCATGACAGACTATATGGCCACAAATGTTACACAATGCACCTTTAATGTTAATGTTATGATGATTATTTAAGTTTTGGTTGGTTTGTATTGTGATTTAATGCCTTTCTTATTCTGTAAAGCACTTTGAATTACTTTGTGTACAAATTGTGCTATACAAATAAACTTTCCATGCCTAGACCTGTATTCTGATGGATACAGTATCGCCATGGATACAAGCAATGGCGTACACTCCTCCAGAAAAGTATATAGATAGAGCACTTACCTTTAACAGCAGGTGTACCACTAACAGGCAATATTTATATATGTTCCTGCAGAAGGAGGCCAAGAGGAAAACCCAGGACACACTGGAGGGACTGTGTCTCTCAGGTGGCCTGGGAACACTGTGGGGTCTCACCGAAGGAGCTGGAGGAAGTGACTGGGGTGAGGGAAGACAGTCCCTGATTAGACTGCTGCTGCCGTGACTGAACAAGCAGGAAAAAGGTTAGATTCATTTATTTGCCATTTGTAGTTAAGAACCACATATACACACATACAGAGCTTTTCCATGTCCAAGGCACTCAAAGGCTTTACATCAAAGAACCAATAAGCAAGAATTATTTGTTTTGAATAAATGTAAATAGTAAATACAATAGTGTGGAGTATTACAGGCAACAAGACATCATCTCCATGGAGACAAGAAGGTGGTACCCTGAGACAGAAAGGTTCCATAGCGCAGCTTTAAGTGTCATCCATGGCCCCTGTGTGGTTATATTTATAAGAGCAGCCTTTTGTTTATGTTTGTCCCTATGGGTATTTTTACACTGTGCCACACCAATGACACACACATGTACAGGGCACGGAACACGGGAATATAATGTAGTCTTCTGTAAGCCACGGTCACGCTAACCCTCAGGCGCTAAGGAACTTATATCTAGAACTGCACATGATACTACCCACAATGCAATGCAGTGGGTCATGAACTTATGTGTTCATAATGCAAAATGTACAGTACTTTACATATAACTAAGAAGTCAAGTATTGCTTGTTTTTGGAGGTTAAACTATTACAACTATTTCTTCTCTAACTACGCCTACTATAGTCCTACTACAACTACTACTACTACTACTACTACTACTACAACTACTACTACTACTACTACTACTACTACTACTACTACTACTACTACATTAATAAATAATAGCTATTTATAACTTAGACCATATAACTACTCACCTTAATGCAAATTTAAGGAACCTTCTTCTGTGGTATGGTATAACATAAAACAATTAATAATAATGAACAGTAAATATAGACTATGACAAACTATACTACTACTACTACTACTACTACTACTACTACTACTACTACTACTACGGCTGTATAGATTAGAATATACTGTAGGTCTACTTGGTCCAGTTGAATTGGCTTCAGAACCATGGACAGCGCCAAGTCAGTCAATTCAGAGCTAAAATAGAATAAAGTACATATTTAAACTGGAGTATCAGACTTTATTCTTGTAAATGAGCAAATCTTGTTTTCCCCTCATAGAGTCTATTGTAAAGATAGAAATATGTGTGTCAAAATCAGAACACTGCGAGCTGTCTGCATCATTTATTTGTTTTATTTTATTATTTTTTTTTTTTTACATATTCTATTGATCGCAAAAAAGAAAAAGAGCACATTGAAAGCATGAATAGAAAATGATGGAAGTCCAGTATTAAACCATCTTGTACTGCAGACAACATTTTAATATCAGGATTAGAATTATGTTAATGAATGGTCCAAATAATCCAGATTTTTCTGTTATTACAGAAGAAACATTTAAAGGGCCTATATTTACGCTATTTTCTGATCTATGTTATAATGTTGTTTCCTCATCACAAACACACCTGGAGTTGTGTTTTGTTTCATTCACACATGTTTAACACACAAATTCTGTGTATTTAGACTGTGTTCTTCTCTCAAACAGAAAACACTCTATTCCACCTTGCGATGGCATGTGGTAATACAGGAAGTGTGCAACTGTGTTTTTAAACTCCATACGCCTTCACTAGGATCATTTGGATGATTTCAGGCCTGGAATTGCCAACTGACATGAACAAAAGATAAAAGGTGCTGTTAACTTGCAAACTACAACTACATGTCACATCACAAGGTGGAACAGAGCATTTTGAGCTTTGGAGATGTGGACAAACTAATAATAAAGGATTACTCAAATGTGTGAAACAAAACACAACTCTGGGTATGGTTTTGAAGAGATAACATTATAACATGGCATAAAGCTCACAAGAATCCATTTTGTGTAATATAGGACCTTTAAGTTTTCTGTTGACATATATAAAAATAAATAAGGCTTCATGTTGAGATCAACTCCTACCCCCAATCTGTACATTTTCACACACAAAACTGTCAAATGAAATTCCCCAAGAGAGGATTTTTACACTGTACATGTTAATCTGTCAGATATATTCTCACATCAGTCCTACTCAACATACATTATACACCACATGTATCATTCAAACAGTAGTCTCTCTTGTATTTGGTGTAGATTCAGTGTTACACAGATGTTCTGATCAGACGCAGTATCAGAAGGACTCGGTGAAGATGGGATGAGGCGTTGAGAAAGCTTTTGTTCTTATGCCTCCTCCTTCATAAGACTGAGTGGTACCACCAGAGGAGAACAGCTTGGGGGATATGGGAAACATCACAGCATGTACTTCTAGCACTGAATGAACGTACTGCAAAAACATCACATGTACTAGTACATGATCTAGATGGTTTTATTTCATTTGAATATTTTACATTGAGGAGTTATAACTGGGCGGCACGGTGGCTGAGTGGCAACACTCATGCCTCACAGCAAGAAGGTTACGGGCTCGATCCCCGGGTCACCCGGGCCTTTCTGTGTGGAGTTTGCATGTTTCCTCCCCGTGTCTGGATGGGTTTCCTCCGGGTACTCTGGTTTCCCCCATCAACCAAAAACATGCAACACCCCTATGAACAGTTTACAATCAAGGACCGTCAAGGAATTCCTCCCTCCTGTGGGCTCACCACCTGCGGAGGGGTTCGTAGGGGTCTGGGTCTGGTGCACAGAGTAATGGGCAGCGTGCTGCCCCCGCGACCCAGCCGGATTAAGCGGGAGAAGATGGATGGATGGATGGAGTTATAACTGTTACATGGGCCCTCAGAATTTTATTAAGCAGATGACGTCATGGTCAGATCTGTAGAACAGCAACACCGCTCATGAATGAAGTATTTTTTTTGGGAAATATTAATACCTGTTGTTGGATAAATGCAAGACAGATAAGTTTAATGCCATACTGTGGAACATAGCATACTGTGGAATATACTGAAATAATAATTAAACTCATTTGAACTCATGTCGACAGTTTTTTTTATTTTGTTTTTTGCAGTGGAGCATCTATTAGTAACTGCATCAGGAGTGAGCAGAGCTTAGGAAATTCAACCAAAGAGGGCGGGTCTTCCTGTTTCTTCTTCTTTCTGCCTTTTCTTATGACGCCATTGTTTCAACATTGATTATTTGCGTTTATTCTGAATCTGAGGCACCGTCTCCCATTGCGTCAGTGCGTTCAGTGAGAGGGAGAGGGCTGGTTACGAAACACAGCCTTTGATACGTATTCCTCCCTGGGTCCAGTGGTGATATAACTACCGCGTTACATTTTTTATATGGGATGAAACAGAGTATGTAGGTTACACAGTGTTGGAGCTCTTTGAAAACAGCCAATGGAGCGGTGCATAGAAGGAGATTTGGTTTCCATGGCGTCCTCTCACACCTCCACGTTATGTAATTAAAGCACTCTGGTTTGGTACTTCAGTACTTGGTAGGTTCGGTACAGTTGAGGACTTTGTTATGTTTCTCTGTTATTTTGGCTCGAGGTTTAGTCCTGGTTTAGTCCTGGTTTAGTCCTAGTTTAGTCCTAGTTTAGACCTCATTTACATGAAGTTTTGTTCTGGGTTAGACCTGGTTTAGTATTGGTTTTGTTTAGTCCCAGTTTGGATCCTTTTAGACCAAGTTTAGATTTGGTTTAGGCCTGATTTACATCACATATAGTCCAAGTTTTGTTTTGGGTTTAGCCCTGGTTTAGTCCTGGTTTTGTTTAGTCCTGGTTTAGACCTAATTTAAACCAGGTTTAGTTTTGGTTTAGACCTGGTTTAGTCCTGGTTTTCTTTTGTCCTGGTTTAGACCTCATTTAGACCAGTAGATTTGGTTAAGACCTGGTTTAGATCTCATTTAGACCTGGTTTAATTTGGGTTTAGACCTGGTTTAGTGCTGATTTAGTTTAGATTTGATTTAGACCTTGTTTTAGCACAGCACCAAATTAGGATTAAATATTTGGTTTAATCAAAATATAGCACTGATGTATACATGTTTCACCTGCATTGTTGTCTTGTTTTAGTATTTCTTTTAGTTCTGGATTAGTCCTTGTTTAATCCTAATTTGGTTCTGAAACTAATTATTGTTTAGTCTTAGATTTAGTACTGGTTCAATCTGGGATAAATTTGGTTCAGTCCGGGTTTAATCATTGTTTCATACAGATTAAAAGAGCATTCACACTTAGACAACATATCAAAATTGAGGCTAAACAACAGGATGAGATGTTATTGCTCTGCCTGGAATGTCCCACAGTACAGCATTAAATATCTATCTCCATGGAGATGAACAAATTTTTCCATTAGGTCATATGAATGCATGAAATCATCTGTAATCCAATAAAGGCAAGAAATATGACTTTAATTCCATATTGTCACATATTACAGGCAAAACAATAACATCCCTGTGGAGACAAGCAGAAAAGTTACATAGTGCACCTTTAATCATTGTATCACCGTCTTCTCCAGTAATCTTAGTACATATTTTCCCTATTTCTGAATGCACTAGCGTATACCAGTATATTGTATTCTCTCCCCTCTCTGTGCAGAGTTTGTGTTTAAATATTGCATTGGATTCTGGCTCTCACTCTTGCTTCATTTGCACATTGCGTTCCTATGGCCCTCTGCTCTGTTCGCATCTCTCCTCATGCTAATTCTTATTTATGATCTCATCCCATTTTCATTGTTGAGTTTCCTCCATTGCTGTGTTCTCCTCTCGTGTTTGGCTTTTCACGCAGTTCTTCATTACTGCCAAGCTTTGTTTTGGGGCATTTTGAGACAGTACAGATGAAACAAAACACTGCACAATTTACATTGTTGTGAAAGTACATTAGCTGTATCTACTTTGTACAGAAATGATTATGCGTACGCTGACGAGGCTCTCAAAGTTATTACAATAAGAATCACAACAAAAACATATTTATCCCTGAGCAAAAGCGGGAAGGAAAACAGGAACTAAACCAGGACTCAAGACCAGAACTACTGTAGTCACAATACTCAATTTTGATACTACAGTGATAATAAAAACACATTTCTTTAAATAATAGAATGTGATTTTCAACATTAAATCATAGTACTTTCTTATATATTCCCATGTGGCCTTCTATGTGCTCTTATATTTGTTATGATACAGCTCAAGATCATTCTAAATCTACTCAGGAAAGGTTCATCTCTGTCCTGTGAATGGGAGTTTCTAGATTTAATACTAAGGTTGTGGGTAAGGGTAATTTTGCTCAAACACATGGAAAAAATGTATACAGGGCGTTTAAATCAGAACTGAAGCAGAATACATGCCTATATATATGTAGGCTGTGAAGTGAACCATGGCGATACACACTGAGGACTCCAGGGATCAGATGAGAGTGTTTGGAGAAGCAGAAGAGTCGTGGTCCATGTATGTGTCTGAGCAGTCTCAGACACATACACGGACCACGTCTCTGGGGTCAGACTGGACAGGAGCTAAACACTGTTACTGGGGTCAAAGGTCAAGTCTGCAGAGGGACTGGAGTGTGAAGGTTAAGGCAGCGAAATGCACAGTGAAGTAAAACCACAGTACCAAGTCAGATGGTATAAATTTATCAGTAAAAAAAGAAAAGGAAAGAAAAAACTGCAACATTTAAGACTATTAAAAGCATTTCAATATTATTATAGGACAGGTGAGGGGAGAGGGAACAGGTTTCACATCCGGAGGGAAAAAAAAAAAAAAACATTTGTGGATGGCAGCTTTAACCTTGTAGCTTTCGTAAATTATAAACTTGTACTCATTTATACAAACAATATTTCCTTTTTTTATACAACGGATGTGACTGCTGGCAGCTGGACTCTTGGACATTTCACTACATATATTTTTTGAGTATCCACATTACTGTTATTTTCATGAATTCAGCTGATTGTAGTGAAGCAGTGCAGTGTGCAGATGTTTGTGACAGTTTCGGTGTTGGGTGAACACATGGGACAGGGGGAGAGAAGGAGGAGAGAAAGGAGGACAGGGTGAAAGAGCGGTAAAGGGGACAGACAGCTGGGGTCAGTTATTCCCTTATGAAGCAGAACATCTGTATCAGCCACTGTCCTGAATTCAGAGTACAGATGGTCCTTATATTGCCGTGAACTCAGTAATATCACTCTTTTCATTTGCCAGATCAATATGTATTGTACGGAAAGAGCCCAAACCTCTCAAAAACATCTCCTTTCTAACATCTGCACAGCCATTCAAACTGCACACTTATCATTGTTACACTTCAGACATACTCTGCAAAATGTGAGATATTTGAAGGAGCAAAGAGCATGTCCTAAAACCCAAGGAGAGCAACTGAAAAACAGAGAGGGGACATACTAAAAAGGTTAGATTTCTAGTTAAAAGTGGTCGATAATTCTCTTTTGGGGTGCGTTCACATAAAACTGGGACAAAACTAAACTTGGCCAAAATGGATTCTCATGATTTTGTGAACTCACTCAATTTTACGAGAATCCACCTCCACCGAGGTTAGACCAGGACCAAACAGTCCACATCACCACTGGGTTTGCTCCTGTTTCATCAAACTTAAAGGCTCACAAAATTGACTCCTGTGAGCTTTAAGTCAAGTTAGAATGTTGTTACCTAATCAAAAACATACTTGGAGCTGTGTTTTGAACCCTTTATTATTAATCAGTTTACATCTCCAAAGCTCAAAATCTCTGTTCAATTTTGTGAAGTCAGTTTTTAAGTTAACAGTTCCTTTTACCTTTTGTAAAAGATCCCAGTGAAGGTGTATGTAGTTTAAAAACACGGTTGAGCATTTCCCTCATTACCACATGACATCACAAGGTGGAACATAGTGTTTTCAGTTTAAATATGCAGGATTTGTGTGTTAAACATGTGTGAATGAAACAAAACACAACTCCAGGTATATTTATGATGAGGAATCAACATTATAACAGATCAGAAAATAGCGTAATATGAGCCCTTTAAACTTGCAGTCATCTCATTGGTACAGCATTCACCCTCTAATTCTAATTGTTTGTGGTTCCATTCCCACTTATTTTGTGCATACTGACACTGTGTCCCAGGACAAGGCACTGCACAGCCTGGCCTTCAAGTGATTGCGTACTACAGTATTTGGAGAAAAGGTCCAAGGGCTCCAAAACTCTATTTATACTTATGATTTAGAATTCCAATGATGGATTTCCCCCAATGCGTTAGTGTGTTCTTTTTTGCAGTGGACATGTTGGTAGGTCTGCAGGCTAACAGTCCTCTGGAGCATGTGTTAAATAAAGCAGGAACAGAAAGATGAAAGTGGCTCTGGCGTTTTACACTTGGAGTCAGAACAGATCAGTGAACAAAGGGCACAGAGCGGCGCTAGCATCATGTGGTGTTACTGTACTACACTAGCAGAGAGCAGCTGTGACCCTCTCCCCTGTGTGTGTGTGTGTGTGTGTGTGTGTGTGTGTGTGTGTGTGTGAGTGCGTGCGTGCGTGCGTGTGTGTGTGTGTGCGTGTGCGTGTGCGTGTGTGTGTGCGTGTGTGCGTGTGTGTGTGTGTGTGTGTATTGCTCATGACAGAAGTAGACCTCAGTACTCAGTACACTCTCCCTGTGGAGCTACAGTAAAAGGTCACATAGGATCATGTTGTGATAATGCATTTTCTAGACCAGTGGTTTTTCTCTTTTGAGACACTTTTTTAGTTAAAAATTACACAACACCCCACCTACTAAAATATGACCCACACAGGCCTGTATGATGTAGCTATAGAGTCACCAGGTGTCCTTATTTACCCAGGACAGTCCCAGTTTGAGCCCAGGGTCCCCTGTCCCAGTAGATTTATCCAAAACCAGTGATTTGTCCCTGTTTTATACACGAAATGTCTTTTTTTTTTAAACCAATTTAATAACATCATCAACATTCTCTAGGGGTGTTAACATGCTAACTCTAGGCACTGCTCTGTCTGAAGCTCTCTTAGACTTAATCTCAGCTTTATTTTAAATGTAAGTAAGTAAGTTTTTATTTATATAGTACTTTTCACAGACATATGTCACAAAGACACTTTACAGACCATTATTCATTCACTCCACACTCAGTGGTGGTAAACTACGACTGTAGCAGACAGACAGACAGAAGTGAGGCTGCCAATCTGGGCCATCGGCCCCTCCGACCACCACCATCACTTACGCACACACCACCTTTCATACTAGGCAATGTTGGTGAAGTGCCTTGCTTAAGGACACAACAACAGTTTTTGCGACTGGCGCCCCACTGTGGCACTTGATTTCCTCAGCGGTCTCCCATCCAAGTACTAACCAGCCCGGCCCTGTTGAGCTTCTAAGCTGCTATGGCTACAAAAAAAAAAAATCTGACCAGAAAGAACTGACTTAGCTGGAACTACAACAGGTGAGTTGATTTGTACTTTTAAACAAGTCCCTCTCAAATAACATTACAGTCACAAGCTAGCTAGCCTTAGCCAGCAGTTTATCACTTAGTCACTCTCATCTTTCTGAAAATGTGTTGTTTAAATTTATTTTGTAGTTTTTCACAAGTTTTCAGACTCTCTTAACATTTTTTGACAGTGTTTGCTAATGTGTGCATTGTGTCACCATGGTAACTGATGAACATTCCGCCAATAGAGATAAATGTAGAAAATCCCCAGCATGATGTCAGTGGAAATGGCCAAAATGTAAATTTACATATGTTGAACCTAATCATTCCTATTAGAAACTAGATCAATTAAAAAATAGTCAGAATTCCTGTTTTCTAGGTATTTTTAAGCCATAAAACCAGGTGTAATTGAATAAATAAAAGGTAGAGCTGTTTAATGTCATACTGTGGAACATTCAAGGCAGAGCAATGACATTTCCATAGAAACATACAGGTGACCCCCAACCAAAAAGTTATACAGTGCACTTTTAAGCAATATATTGTACTTCAGAATTTGTTATTGTGACAGGCCTGCCTATAGCATATATGTGATGTTATGTGAAACGCAGCAGTACACATGTACAGTCTACAGAGTTCTTTCATAGGCAGTCTCAGCTCTTTGTGTGTAACTGAAAACAGGCCACTCAGAGGAAGTGGAGATGCACCGGTGAGTGGTGGAATAAAGTGCTTTTAGACGAATGCAGACAAACTCATATGTCTCCACTAATCTGTGTGAGAATCTGTTTTCTCTTATTCCTTCAGCCATAAAGAACATGTGGAAAAGCACCAAAGTGCAGTCCAGTGTGAATAACTGAAATAAGTCGGGTTTATGTAATGTAGAGAGGCTTGAAGGTCCTATGTTACGCAAAACTGACTCTTGTGAGCTTTAAGACATGTTAGAATGCTGTTACCTCCTCAAGAACATAGTTGGGGTTGCGTTTTGTTTCTTTCACACATGTCTGAGTAATCCTTAGTCCGTTTATATCTCCAAAGATGAAAATGCTCTGTTCTACCTTGTGAAGTCATGAAGCTTTTACCTTTAGTTCAGTAGACATTGGCAAATTCAGGGCTGAAATCATCCAAATAATTCTAGTGAAGGTGTATGGAGTTTAAAAACACAGTGGAGCACTTCCTGTATTACCACATGACATCACAAGGTGGAGTGCTTTATGTTTGAGAGAGGACCACTGCCTTAATACGCAGGGTTTGTGTGTTAAACATGTGTGAATGGGGAAACAACATTACAATATAGATCAGAAAATAGTGGGTCTGTTAAAAGTGTACTGCGGAACATTACAGGCAAAGCAAAAATATGGAGCCTTTCATTTGGTTTACCCCGAGGTCCGGGTCAAATCCTTTCAAACAACCCACCGAAATGGGTCAAATACAGACTCTTCAACTGTCCTCGGCGGACAATACCCACCTCCTTTGATGCTCCCAGGAAAACGTCTTTTAAAGTACGTTTTATTATTTTATCTTTGTGATTTTATCTGAAACTTTCCACAATTTAATCATTTTATGCCACTTAATGTTACTAAAGTGACTCCTGACTGCTAACCCTTAACAGCTTCAAGTGACAGCTTCATTTTGGGTTTGAATGTTTCTTAGTATGTACCTTTGACGTAACAATCCTGGGAAAATGTAGGAAAAATACAACTCCAGGTATGTTTTCGATGAGGGAGTGATATAACAAGTCATAATATATGTCCTTTAAAACATTTGTTTATATTTTCTTCTACTTTTTCTATGCGAATGAGCAGTTTTCATCAATGTAAAGGCCTTTAACTGTCTGCATTCTGACCCGGTCTCTTCCTGCAGCAAGAGAAGTGAGTGGGTGAGAACGTATGCCTTTCTCAGTCTATTTCACAGACCTGAGACCCGCTAATAGGCGTGGAGGTAAAGCTAAACAGTGGCTCGGCTAACACACCGCGACTGTACAAATCAAATGTGTCAGTACGATGAGTGTTACTTGTATTTGTCCATACAAATAAGGAGAGGAGGGGAGTGGAGAGAGAGATTAGGAAGCAGGATTACTTATGTTTTTTTCTCACTGACATGGAGACAGAGAGGAGGAGAAAGAGAGAAAAGAGAGAGGGGGAGAGAGGAGAAGAGGGCAAAAGGAGAGGTCGGGGCACAGAGGATATGTGGTGATTACTATGCGGATGTAGGTATATAGACTCAATCACTATTCTTCGCTATACTGTATATTAAAGGTGCCCTGTGTAACTTTTCTGGTGGAGGGTCTGCAGCTTGCTTATCTCCATGTTATTGCTTTGCCGGTAATGTTCTTCAGTATGACCGATGTATCTTGCATATTGATACTTTGCAGGGACATCATGCTGCGAGTGTTTAGGTGTTTGATTTTCAATAAAAAAGGTGAGAATGAAAAACTGAAAAACCGACTGTGATGTTATTTCAGAGAGACTTGTTTAACAGCACAAATCATCTCACCTCCTGAAGTACCTTCTCTGTAAGTTCTTTCTTTCAGATTGTGTTGGGAAAGCTCATATTAAAGTCTAACTTGAGTAATAGAGCTTCAGACATGGCAGAGCCTACAGTTAGCATTATGCCTCCAGGAATGTTGATGACATCAGGTGTAAGGTCTCTGGGTGTTATTATTATTTAAAAATCCAATGAAAAACATAGATACTATGAGTGTGGTCACTTTTCCTGAGTTCTAACCTATAACTTGGTGTCTCCTGTTTGTCTCCATGGCGATAGATAATTATAATGCTACTCTGTGAAACATGTTTTAGTGTGGGGTGAATTCTGCTTCAGTTCAGTCCTGGTTTAAAGTTGAGTTGTCAAGGAAAATAGAGTTAAACTCATAGGTTAGAGTAGGTTTGGTCCTAGTTTAGCCCTGGTTTAGTCCTGGTTTGGTCCTGGTTCAGTCCTGGCTTGGTCCTGGTTCAGATCTGATTTAGTCCTGGTTTGTTTCTTGTTCGGCCCTGGTTTAGTCCAGGTTTGGTTCTCGTTTGGTCCTGGTTCAGTCCTGGCTTGGTCTTGGTTCAGATCTAATTTAGTCCTGGTTTGTTTCTCGTTCGGCCCTGGTTTAGTCCTGGTTTGGTCCTGGTTCAGTCCTGGCTTGGTCCTGGTTCAGATCTGATTTAGTCCTGGTTTGTTTCTTGTTCGGCCCTGGTTTAGTCCAGGTTTGGTTCTCGTTTGGTCCTGGTTCAGTCCTGGTTTGGTCCTGGTTCAGACCTGTTTTAGTCCTGCTTTAGACCTGTTTTAGTCCTGCTTTGGTCCTGCTTTAGACCTGTTTTAGTCCTTACATTCCTGATAAACACAAGCACATAGCTCTGTCCCTTACGTATATCTCTATGGCGACTGTATCTGAGCGTTTTGAGTCGCTCCAGTGGACGTGTGTAATGGCTGTTTACAGAGGGAGGGGTCACTGAGGAGGAGGGACAGAGCGGAGAGGTGCAAGAAAAACAACATGCACCGAATGAACCAAATTACAGTTTTTACAAAATTACACACTTTGCACAGCGCTTCCTGTTTACAAATGAGACAGTGTTTAACTTTTTGTATCCTGCTATTTGGTGTAATGTAACAAAGTAAACCGTGACTGTGGACACGTAAAAAGAACAGAAGAAGACAGCAGACCCTAGTAACACCTTAGCAACAACTTCATTTCTATTTTATTTTACAAAGCCAAAGACACTGTAGTCATTATTGATCAACTTTCCCTGGGGTGTGATGCTAATTGTAGGCTCTGCTCTGTCTGAGGCTTTATTAGACTTTAGTTTTTGCTTTTATTTTAACACAATCTAGCCATAAAGAACTGATATTGCGCTTAAAAAGTTTTTCAGTTACTCAGTTTCACCTTTTTGTTGGAAATCAAACTCCTAAACAGCACCATTTTGTGTTTTTTTGTTTTGTTTTTTGAGTTTTCAGATCTTAAAACTTTTTTGACAGTGTTTGCTAATGTGTGCATTGTGTCTCCATGGCAACTCCTCCTAGGTGAAGTGTCTTGCCTAAGGACACAACAGCAGAACTTGATCTGAGCCAGAATCGATCCTCTGAGCTTCAGGCTGGGGGACCACTGCTTTAACCGCTGAGCCGCTGTCGCCCCAAGTCCCATGCCGTCTTGTTTCAGAATAGTTTTAAAGTTTTGTCGACAGGCAGATAAACACAAAAACAGACTGACAGGCCTCCACTTGAACCTAAATTCCTCTAACCATTTCTACAGACAAAATGCAATTCCCTCTTCCCTGCCCCGCACGGCCATTTAGGCTCAAGGACAATTTCACTTCATTTTCAACCATAAAACACTCCCACTTGCAGTAAATAAGATCTGTTTTTTCCCCCCATGTATTTAAAGGGCCCATATTACGCTATTTTCTGATCCTGTTCTAATGTTGTTTCCTCATCACAAACACACCTGAAGTTGTGTTTCGTTTCATTCACACATGTTTAACACACAAACCCTGCATATTTCTTTCTCTCAAACAGAAAACACTCTGGTCCACCTTGTGATGTCATGTGGTAATACAGGAAGTGCCCCACTGTGTTTTTAAACTTCATACACTGTCACTAGAGTCATTTGGATGATTTCAGATCTGAAATTGACAATCACTACAAAACAAAAGGTAAAATGTAGCTGTTAATCACAAGGTGGAACAGAGCATTTTGAGCTTTAGAGATGTAGAGAGTCTAATAATTAAGTGTTATTCAAACACGTGTGAACAAAACAAAACACAACTCCAACTCCGGGTATGTTTTTGATTATAATATGGCTTAAAACTCACAATAGACAATTTTGCATAATATAGGAGCTTTAAGCAAAATTTCTCTTGTTCCAGTACAGATAAAATATGCTGTATACGCATAGGGTTAAAATTAGACCACTGTGTGCTGTCTGCATCTAATTATAAATTATAAAGTCTGTTAATTGAAAGGAATGAAAAGGAAGTGCACAGTTAGCATGCTAGTTGTTGATAGCATTATTGTGATGGTAAAACTCTGCTCTGGTTCTGTTGCGAAAAGTGCTTAAAAACTCATCACGGTGAATAATTAGGATGCTCAGAATGCATAAGGTAAGTGAGGAATAACTAGTTCTGTTTTTCACATTTTTTAAGACAGAATAAATCAGGTACAAATAAATAAAACTGTATGAGAACACCCACTGTCTGGTCAGTGGGGAGATAGAGCAGTTGTTGTAGTGGCAGTGGCAGACAGGGGGCAGCATGGAGCAGAGAGACCTTGTTAGCCTTTCAAATCTGATCAATGAAGAATGACAATGCCGTGGGCGAGGGAGGGTCCCACGGGTACAGCAGTCAGCCAACATGGCCGCCCCACCCACAGACTGCAACAAGAGGCCCCATGGCAATACTGACAGCTAACATGGAGACTTCCCCGTGTCAGATTACACCACCTAACTAGATTATTTTAGTGTAAAGATTGCCACAAAATCCTTAAAGAGGGGGTATGCATTTTTTATAACGTTGTTTTCTCATCATAAACACGCCTGAAGACGTTTCAGATGTCACCCATGCATGTTTGAGTATTTTAGCGACCTTGCTTCTTTATAGACCAAAGACTAATTATAATTCGTTTTATCTGAGAATCAGGAAGTGCATTGTTTGCATGCTAGATGTTTTAAACTCACGTCTGGTTTAGTAGTTGTAAAAAGATCTTATAAACTCATCATGGTGAATAACTGCTCAGAATGCATAAGGTAAATGAGGAATAAAACTGGACCACTGCAAACTGTTTAAAATGAACTAGTTCTGTTTTTGAGGTTTTTAAGACGGCAAAAATCAGGTACAGCGCCTTTAAGGATTAATACATTTTACCTGATTTCAATGCATATTTTTTAGATGAAATACTAAGATTATTGGTGCTGAAATGTTAGAAAAACGATGCACATTAATTGTTTTTGACCAGTTTTTGTGCTTATTTTTTTTTTCAAAGTCAAGGGTTGAAAAGGTGAACCCGTCTGTGTTATTTATCCCAGTGCTGTGTCTTATTTGTGGATTTATTTTTACGCTTTTACGAGTCAGAGAAGCTTTGGGCTTGGCTCAGGGTCACGAGATTGCAACCCATTTCAGAAGAATTAATATAGCATGATCCAAGCGCAAAGTCAATAAATCAAAGAAGGAATCCTGCCTCTAGTGCGCACCAGTGAGCAGCGAATTCACCATCTTCACAGCCCTATTTGTTCCTTTTTAAATATCAGATGCCATTTTAAGACTGGATCAAAGATTAGACTAAAATTAGAAGCGTAATTTAGTTATTTGAGCAGTCAAGCATGGCAAAAATACACCTACCCTTTTCAGCATTAGGTAAGGTTCAGGTGAAATGCTGCAGTGGGTGACAAATGTATAAGAAAAATGAATGCGCCCTGTTATTTTAAAGGTCCTATTTTACGCCAATTTGACTCTTGTGAGCTTTAAACCGTGTTATAATGCTGTTACTTGTCAAAAACATACCTGGAGTTGTGTTTTGTTTCATTCACAAATGTTTGAGTCATTCTCTCCAAACCTCAAAAAGCTCTGTTCCACCTTGTGATGTCATGAACGGGTAGTTTTCAAGTTAACATCTACTTTCTACCTTTAGTTAAGTAGACATTGGCAATTCCAGGTCTGAAATCATCCAAATTATTCTAATGAAGGTGCATGGAGTTTAAAAACACAGTGGAGTACTTCCTGTATTACCACATGACATCACAATGTGGAACAGAGTGTTTTCATTTTGAGAGAAGAACTCAGCCTAAATATGCAGGGTTAGTGTGTTAAATGTGTGAATGAAAAACACAACTCCAACAATGTTTGTGATGAGGAAACAACATTAGAAAATAGTGTAATATGGGTCTTTTAAATGCCATACTAGAAAAGCCATACTAGAAAAGTTACATAGTGTGGCTTTAAGTCTCTGCTGGTTTGAATGTAAATGAAGACCCAGTGTATTTCTTGTATTTTTAGTAGTTTCAGTTGGTGTGGAACTGAATCACACAGTCGAGGGAGCAAGACACAAACAGTAGCATTATACAGCTCCTCTTTTTCTTGTTCGTCTTACTTCTTTCTCTCCACTTCTCTCTTCCAGTCTCTTCCTCCTCACTCTCTCTCCTCTTCCTTTCTCCCCTTCCTCTCTCGCTCCTTCTCTAACACTCTCTGTCTCTCTCTCTATCCTCTCCCTCTCTCTGCCTCCCCCTCTCTCTTCCTCTCCCACCTTCTTCTCTCTGTCTTTTCCTCCCCACTCTCTCTCCTCTCTCTTCTTCCTCTTTCCCCTTCCTCTCTCTCTCTCTCTTCCTCTAGCACTCTCTGTCTCTCTCTCTCTCCCTGCCCTCCCTCTCTCTACCTCCCCCTCTCTCCTCCTCTCTCTTCTCTGTCCTCTTCCTCTCTCCTCTTCCTCTCTCTCTCCTCCTCTAGCACTCTCTGTCTCTCCCTCCCTCCCCTCCCTCTCTGTCTCCCCCTCTCTCCTCCTCTCTCTTCTCTCTCCTCTTCCTCTCCCACCTTCTTCTCTCTCTGTCTCTTCCTCCCCACTCTCTCTCCTCCTCTTTCCTCCTTCCTCTAGCACTCTCTGTCTCTCTTTCCCTCCCCTCCCTCTCGCTGCCTCCCCCTCTCCTCCTCTCCTCTTCCTGTCTCCCCTTCCTCTTTCTCCCTTTCTCTCCCTCTCTTCCTCTCTCTTATCTCGCTCACTCCCCCTCTCTCCTCTCATTTTCCCTTCTCTCTCCCCGTCTCTCTCTTCTCTCTCTCATTATCATATCCACTCACTCTGATCAAACCACCATGCAACAGTTAGACAAGCCTGAGTGAGCGTTTACAGACGCTTCAGTTCACAGACAAAAATGAAATACTAAAGAATAACTTGAACTCACATTTTCAGCATACAAATATGCTACAATAATATAGTTTGAAGTAGTTTGGGAAAAAAAAAAAAAAATCACAATTGTGTAACTGTTGGGAGACTGTGTAGCAAAAATGAAAATGCACATTTCATTCTTGAACTTTTTTGTCAGCTAATTCTTATTTATTTGGTTTATTTAAAGGTCCTATATTACTTGAGAGCTTTAAGTTGTGTTATAATGGTGTTACCTCCTTAAAAACAGACCTGGAGTTGTGTTTTGTTTCATTCACACCTATTTAAGTAACCCTTCATTATGAGTCTGTCTATATCTCCAAAGTGCAACATACTCTGTTCCACCTTGTGATGTCAAGTAGTGGTACTTTTCAAGTTAACAGCTCCTTTTACCTTTAGTTCAGTAGAGATTGTCAATTCCAGGACTGAAATCATCCAGTGAAGGTGTCCGGAGTTTAAAAACTTCTTGTATTATCACATATACACTGTTTGCGTGTTAAATATGTATGAATGAAACAAAACACAACTCCAGGTATGTTTTTGATAAGGAAACAACATTATAACATAGATAAAAAATAGCGTATATGGGCCCTTCAAGCTCTAGTCTCCAATCGAGATCCAAACCCTGAGTTCATACTTAGACCAAAAGGTGACCAGTGGATTGAGCGGTATTTGAGAGAAAAATTTTCAATATATAGAATGATCTTTGGGCTGGTCCATAGTCTGCTATCATAAGTCTATATCAAACACTTGTAGATGAGTTTACCATGTCTTTCAGTTTGTGTATTTATTTATTTTTTGTTTAATTTTGCTGCATTACAAGCCTCAAAACTTCATTCTAATAATACATTTCATGTCTAGGCTTAAAGACTGAAGAGGAGAGATGCGACACTTTACCCGATGTCTATAGTGTAAAGTGTTAAATTTTGATAATTTTTTTTTTTCACCAATTCCCCATTACATAAGAAGAAGGCTGAAGGGCAAGTTCAATATCAGAATATCGAAGAGGGAGAGATGAAACAGACAGTTTCTAAAATCAAAGAAGTTAAATAACGCCTATAGCGTCTTTAGAACTTATTAAAAAATCTGTTCTGTTTTGTTTTTCATCTTCTAATCTAAAATACTGATTAAAAGCCTTACGAACTTGGAGATTTTCTTAGCGCTATCTATCCTATTGATACATACTAATACTGCAATTTTACTCCAGATGCCCTTCCTGTAGTGAGCCACATTAGCATGACTGGACTGGATATGTCTATTTTGAAGGTTCTGTATTACGCAAAATGGATTCTTGTGAGCTTTAAGCCATGTTATAATGTTGTTACCTCCTCAAAAACAGACCTGGAGTTGTGTTTTGTTTCATTCACATGTTTAAGTAATTATTATTAGTCTGTCTACATCTCCAAAGCTGTGTTCTATGTTGTGATGTCATGAAGTGGTAATTTTCAAGTTAATAGCTCCTTTTACCTTTAGTTCAGTCGAGATTGGGAATTCAAAGGCTGAAATTATCCAAGTTATTCCGGTGACGGTGTCAGAGGAGCACTTCCTGTATTACCACATGACATCACAAGGTGGAACAGAGTGTTTTCAGTTTCAGAGAAGAACTCAAACACAACTCCAGGTACGTTTGTGATGAGGAAACAATGTTATAACATAGACCAGAAAATAGTGTAATATGTTTTTTTAAAGTACCTCCTTGAGTAGCTGTTGTGTTTGCCCTTCATAGCAGATGGCGCTCTCACAAAAGCCTGATTTGTTTGGATTGCGAGACGGTGTCAGGCGCATGTCAGGTGCGTGTCAGGTGCACAATGATAAAACGCTCGCAGATTGTCAGGTGAAGCGTCGCTTGTTGTTGTTATGGAGGTAATTTATTGTGGAGATGTACTGGGTTTGTCCTATCCTTCTGGGGACACTGCCAGTCTGTGTGATGGCATTGGCACTGACACACAGGATCAGACAGCTCCTCCTCAGCTCCAGGCAAAGTCATGGAGGTCTGTTTTATGTGCGCCAGTAAGAGGTACATAACAAGCAAATGACACCAATACTTTGCAGTGACATCGTGCTGGGGCAGTACTGTGTGTATGTCTATGGAGGAATGTTCAACAGTTACCAGGGTGACGCAATGCATTAGCAAACAAATACGTCTTAAGATTGTTTGAAACTTCAATAATAAGAGGTACATAACAAGCAAACGACCCAATACTTTGCAGTGACATTGTGCTGGGGGAGTACTGTGTGTATGTTTATGGAGGAATGTTCAGCAGTTACCATGGTGACACAAAGCACACATTAGATAACACTGCCAAATGAGTTTTAAAATGAGTCTGAAAATTCAACATTAAGACGTACATAACAAGCAAAGGAAACCAATACTTTGCAGTGACATTGTGCTGGGGGAGTACTGCGTGTATGTCTATGGAGGAATGTTCAGCGGCTACCATGGTGACATAAAGCACCCATGAGTAAACACCACCCAAATGAGTTTTAAGATGGTCTGAAAATTTTGTAATAAGAGGTACATAACAAGCAAACAACACCAATACTTTGCAGTGACATCATGCTGGTATGTCTATGGAGGAATGTTCAGCAGTTACCATAGTGACACAATGCACACATTATAATCAAACAGTGCCAAATAAGTTTAGTAAGTAAGTATGTTACTTACTAAACTTATATCTATATCTAACCCTAACTGAAAAACTCTCTTCCACCTTGTGATATCATGCGGTAAAACAGGAAGTGCTCTACTGTGTTTTTAAACTTCATGCACCTTCACTTGAATCATTTGAATAATTTTATCTCTGGAATTACCACTGTCTACTGAACTAAATGTAAAAGGTAGCTGTTATCTTGAAAACTAAGGCTACATGACATCACAAGGTGGAACGGAGCATTTTGAGCTTTGGACATTGGACGGATTGACAAACTGATCCATAAAGCTGGTTACGTGATCGGCTGTGAGCTCGAGACATTTGCCAAAGTGCTACCATACATGAACATTCACACAGACAGTGGCTCCCTCTTTCTGCATCACTCAAGGAAAAACAAAAACTAAAACACAACACTACCCACTCCAGTGACAGGAGGACACTGGACAAACTGCCCTCCATCATGGACACTCCTGCTCACCCACTGCACCAGACTATAGAGGGACAGAGGAGATAATACTCCCTACAACTGTACAACAACTCACCCACTGCACCAGACTATAGAGGGACAGAGGAGATAATACTCCCTACAACTGTACAACTCACCCACTGCATCATACTATAGAGGGACAGAGGAGATAATACTCCCTACAACTGTACAACTCACCCACTGCATCATACTATAGAGGGACAGAGGAGATAATACTCCCTACAACTGTACAACTCACCCACTGCACCAGACTATAGAGGGACAGAGGAGATAATACTCCCTACAGCTGTACAACAACTCACCCACTGCACCAGACTATAGAGGGACAGAGGAGATAATACTCCCTACAGCTGTACAACAACTCACCCACTCCACCAGACTATAGAGGGACAGAGGAGCTCATTCTCTAACAGGCTCCAACAGCTCCACTCAAACAGTGAGAGATACAGGACTACATTCATACTATGATACTCCCTACAACTGTACGACAACTCAATCTTAAGTAACCTTATGCCCTGTCAATCAGCATATTATTGTCGTTCTTGTCTCTTGTATATAGCTGTGATTTTATATTTTATTTTATATTTTATTATTTATTTTTCTATTTTATTTTGACTTGTACATATACATTTATTTTTATAATTATGTCTCATTTGACACGTGTCTCTTTTTTGCTATACCATCTATTTTTGTTACTCTCTGTTATTATATTATAGTGTGATGTGTGAGCTACTGTGTTCAAATAATTTCCCTTGTGGATCAATAAAGTTTGTCTAAGTCTAAGAGATGTAAACAGAATAATAATACAGGATTACTCAGACATGTGTGAATGAAACAAAACACAACTTCCGGATATGTTTTTGAGGAGGTAACAGCTGGCTTAAAGCTCACAAGAATCGGTTTGTCTAATATAGAACCTTTAAACTGCTTTATATGACGTTTTAGGGCATCTATAAAACACTGAATAGTCTCTTGCCATCCATCATCTGATCCCTCTGTATTTTCCCCTTTAGCATTCTTGTAAGTACTACATTGGCCATATTGTGTTCATAATGCAGCCCGCAATATACAACACATTTACAATAGCCCCTTATCGCTTACAGATGCCCCAGTTTCCTGTAAGAGCAATGCATTGTGGGTACAGGAGTACATCAGTCCGATAACGCCGCCCGGCCACTGTGTTATCTCCCTATTTATAGAACACCTCTGGATCTGTGCTTTGAATGCTAACAGTAGCTCTCCCAAATCAATAGTGCAGTCATATATCATTGTGGATGCACTGCTGATACACTGCACTCACTTGCAGAGCTGTGCCAGGGTGAAGGGGCGCCAGATATCTAACACAATATTATCCAATTATGTAGCGTATAGGAGCAGGAGGTAGGTGTCAGATGTGGCTAAATGAATATTGGTGGGGACATGCTGCGGAGGAGGACAACATGGCTATGCTAATGACAAGAGGACAGACGCCAGATTAGAACTGATGGGGGTTTGTGTCATGCAGTGGCACAATTCAGTTATTCAGTTATGCCATGTACACTCACAGGCATGGGAATTACAGAGGGCTATATGTTACCACAGGCCTTTCTCATGTTTAAAGAGCCCATATTACGCTATTTTCTGAGCTGTTATAATGTTTCCTCATCACAAACAGACCTGGAGTTATGTGTGTGTGTTATGTTTAACGTACAAATCCTGCGTATTTAGGCTATGTTCTTCTCCATACACCCTCATTAGAATCATTTGGATAATTTCAGCCCTGGAATTGTCAATCTTTACAAAAGGTAAAATGATGTAGATGCTAATGTGAAAACTACAGCGTCATGACATCACAAGGTGGAACAGAGCATTTTGAGCTTAGACAGACTAATAATAAAGGGTTACTCAGGTGTGAATGAAACAAAACACAACTCCAGGTAGTTTTTGAGGAGGTAACAACATTCTAACACGGTTTAAAGCTCATGAGAGTTATTTTTTGCATAATATGTGACTCTTTATTATAGTCTGCTTGCAACTCCTAAGCTCAAAATTAAACACGTGTGAATGAAACAAAACACAACTCTGGGTATATTTTTGATGAGGAAACAACATTACAACATAGATCAGAAAATAGCATAATCTGGGCAGTTTCCAAAATGAAAGGTCCAATATTGGTGGTTTGATATTACATATTCAAATTATATTAAATCTGGAAGGGTTCAGAAAAGTAAGGTTTAAAGATGCACTATATCATTTGTGGTGGTGGGTCTCAAACCTTGTCACCATGGAGATCGTTTTGCCCTGAATGTTCCACCATATGGCATTCAATTTATCCATTCATGTAAACAAGGAGTGTCACTGGGTCATGTTACAAGTCATATCTGTGGCGAGGTAAGCCCACTCATAGTAACACTCAAGGTTTTTTCTGAACAATAAAAACATTTGTTATGAAAGAAATCTTTTATCCTACTTTTTTGTTATTTTTGCCACTTTCATTATTTTGTAATTTAAATGTTATTACCATACACTTTCTGCTCCTTGTTTGAGTAATTTCCCTTGTGGATCAATAAAGTTTGTAAGTAAGCAGACATTATTAATATAGCACTTTTTAGAGATAAAAATCAGACAGTGTTTTATAGAGAGGTAAGGTAAATACAGCAACAATAAGTAAAATAAAATAATTCTGTTCTCTATAATGATTAAAGCCATATAGTGGAACATTCTTGGCAAATCCATAACATCTCCATGGAAGCTGATAACCCTCCAACGGAAAAGCTGCATATTTTGCACCATTAAAGTAAGTAAATTATGCAAATTTGTCATCAATGTTACAGTGTTGTTTCTTCATCAAAAATATACTTGGAGTTTCATTTTGCTTCATTCGCACGTTACTTATAACACACAAACCTTGCATATTTTAAGAGGAGTTTAGGAGTTCTTTTCTCAAACTAAAAACACTCTTTTCCACTTTGTGATGTCATGTGGTAATACAGGAAGCGCCTTCACTTCACTGGAATCATTTGGATCATTTCACCCCAGGAATTGCCAATCTCTCATGAACTAAAAGTAAAACGCACCTGTTAACTTGAAAACTACCACTATATGACATCACAAGGTGGAACGGAGCATTTTGAGCTTTGGAGATGTAGACAGACTAATAGTAAATGATTACTCAAACGTGTGAATGAAACAAAACACAACTCCAGGTATGTTTTTTAGGAGATAGCAACATTCTAACATTCTAACATATTCATCTGTATATTCTAATAGCTTCTCTGACATATATTGCTCTATAAACACATTAGGAGCATATGTCCCCTGCTAAACAAACCCATTCAGACCTGCACAGAGGATCCCATTATAAAAGCAGGGACGCCTCTTAGGTTCCAGCACAGTGCATTTGTGATGACACCAATCATAGACCATCTCCTCGGCTGAAATGGGCCCAAAATAGCCACGCAAAGAAGGCAGTTTGACAGGCGCGAATACAAGCCGACGCAATCTCAATGAAGCAATGCACGAAAAGATTAGATGGCAGAAGGAGCGACCGCCACACACAGCAGATCTAATTATGACGAGGGGAGAAAATGATCCTCCAACCAGAAAAACCTGCGAGAATCCAACCGGAGAAGGCAGAGGAGCGGGAGAGGAAGGGGAGAGGAGATACGGATGTGCATAATGTGTTTTAAAGATAAACTACGTAACTTTTCTGTGTTTTATTGATGTTTTTAGCATCACTGACAAATACTCAATGGTGGATGAAATACTCGATTTTGATACTTAAAGGTGCATTTTGTAACTTTTCTAGTGGAGGGCCCATCAAATGCTTTTCTCTGTGAAAATGTTATTGCTTTGTCTGGAATGTTTCACAGTATGGCATTAAACCTTTCTATCTTCATTGAGACCAAACCAGACAAAGTTACAGGTCAGATCTGTGGAGAGGCAATCCCACTCACAGTCAGAATGCCTGTTTTTCTAGGTATTTTTGAGCTCTAAAACCACCTGTAATTGAATAAATGTAATGTAGAGCTGTTTAATGTCATACTGTGGAACATTCCAGGCAGAGCAATGACATATCCATAGACACAAGAAGGTGATGGAACTCCAACCAAAATGTTACATAGTGCACCTTTAAGTAAAAGTACAGATACAAGGGCAAAAAGTTACTCAAGTAAAAGTATCACATGAAAAAAATGACTTAAGTCAAAGTATTAAAGTACCTGTTTAAAATGTACTTAAAGAGTAAAAAGTAAAAGTATTTTGCAGAGCTTTTAGTGATTTTGAAAGAGAATTTAGCTGATTGTAAGTGATTCAATTGACTTCTTATTTTTTTCTAGCCGTTTTTGTGTTTTTGTGTAATGTGTTGCTCAAAGTTGGGACGGAAACTCAAATTAAATGTGCTAAAAAAATGAAGTCTAAACCACTTCAGCAGGTCTCAAACCTTAAAGAAATGTATTTTTTACTTTTTAGTTCAGATTTAAAATGTAATGGAGTAGAAAGTACAGATACATGCTTTCAAATGTTGTGAAGTAAAAGTAAAAATTATCCACTATAAAATTTACTTAAAGGTGTAACTTGGTTGGAGGTTTGTCACCTGCTTGTTTCTATGGATATGTCATTGCTCTGCCTGGAATGTTCCACAGTATGACATTAAACAGCTCTACTTTACAGTTACTCAATTACAGATTGTTTTACTGCTCAAAAATACCTAAACTGGCTTTCTGACTGTGAGTGGAGTTGCCTCTCCACAGATCTGACCTGTACCTTGGTCTGGTTTGGTGTCTAAGAAGATATAACGGTTTAATACAATACTGTGGAACATTCCAGACAAAGCAGTAATATCTCCATGGAGAACAAATCAAACAACATTGGTTGAGCAGGTTGGCGGTGTGATTCTAGCTCCCACAGATGAATGCTGTTGTTGTGTCCTTGGGCAAGACATTTAACCCCCCGAGCCTCCAGTGGCTCTCTGAAATCAGGGATACAGGATACAGCTCCAGCTTCACATTTCTTTGTAAAGTTTTATCAAGTGTGTGGTTCTGTCTGGATTAGTAAATACTGTGGAACATTCCAGGCAAAGCGATACAATCTCCAAGCAGGTGGCAGGTCCTTCACCAGAAAAGTTACACAGCGCAGGTTTAGAGCAGAGGAGCCTGGGTAAGAATTAAGTTTTGAGCACAAAGTTGGAGAGACAGAGCAGATGTTAAGATAATTACAGTGATGCTTTTGACAAATGGGTTGAATGCAAAGAAGTGTAAATGCTGAAACCATCATGTGATTATGAGAGAAAATGGATGAAGCCTTTATAAATGTGCACTAATGACTATAATTTACCACATGCCTTGTCACCTATATATAAACTCCTTTTCACATATACAGCTTAGTAGCGAAAAAAGGCTTATTTAGTGTTTAGCTTCACTCTAAGCTTTTTGTATTTAATACTAAACTAAAAATTAACCTAGCTCTTGTCAGATTGATGTGTAGCTCTCTGAATTGAGTTCTAGACATGAATTTGGAATGGCTCTCGCTGAAAGTGATCGGAACCAATGTTTGAATTTAGTTAAATCCAGACAGAAAAGCATGTGCGTCTTACTCGTACACAAATGCACAAAGCTCGTACCTTCAATAACTTTATTCAAAAACAAAATAGTCAGTATTTCCACTAAAATAGGCTGAAGTACCTCTGTTGACGTCCCCGTGTTTGTTTTGGTTCGTCCGGTGCTGGTTTCCGCACAAATCAAAGCGCTGTTCTGTGATTGGTCAGTTTCCGCACATCCAAACGATTCAGACGGAGCTGTTCAAGGCGGATTCTCAAGAGTTTGTGAACTGACAAAAGGCAAGGCTACTAAACTATAACATATGTAGGTCAAAGATGAGTCATTTCCAAACACATCAGAGTACAGTGACTCATGTGTGATAAGTGGAGCCATTTCCACACACAGACGTCAGCGTCAGGCCCTCAGTATAAACTGAAGAGTGAAGAGGAAAATAACAGCCCACAACCACCTGAACTGTGCTCATTCTCAACCCCTCATCCTCCAGAGAGCAGCAGAACATGTGGCACAGGTTTTTTATTTCTGGGTCTGTCATCAAAGCTGCTCAGTGGAACTTTTCTCGTTAGGGTACACTGCCTGATTATCTCCATGTGGATGTTTTTGCTTTGCCTGAAATGTTTTGATCCATGTTATAATGTTGTTTCCTCATTAAAAAACATACCTGGAGTGTGTTTTGTTTCAATCACACATGTTTAACACACAAACCCTGCAGATTTAAGATGAGTTCTTCGCTCAAACAGAAAACACTCCACCTTATGATGTCATGTAGTAATACAGGAAGTGCTCCACTGTGTTTTTAAACCATACACCTTCACTAGAATCATTTGGATAATTTCAGCCATGACCTACTAAAGGTAAAAGGTAGGTGTAAACACAACTCCAGGTATGTTTTTCATAAGGTAATAATGTTCTAACATGGATAATAAAGCTTATGAGAGTCAATTTTGCATAGAAGCTTTAATAGTCAACTAGTCATAGTTCTTCTGATTACTATGACTATCTGTAACAAACCCAAACCAAGCTGTGCACCACATGCCAAAAATAAAAACATTTTCCATTCCAGTAAACTTGTTTTTCAAATACTAGTCGTACAATAGACCCCAAATTGAATCGTTTTATTTTGTAAAGCAGAGCAGCCTGACGCCCACTCACACCGCTCCCAGTATAAACCGCTCTTGATAAAGTTATCCCATTGAACAGAAAAACTACAGGATTACGCCTTCTTCATCTTCAGTTAAAACCTTGTACAAGACTAGCATAACAGAAACCTGAGAAATCACTGCATGTACTGTGACTGTCCCCTTAAGCTTATGCAGAACTAGCAATAGTAGCAAATCAATTTCACTCCCTTCTTCGTTTAGTGACTTCCTTGTCTGAGTGAAATGGCACCTCTCTGCAGGGAGCTGTAGAGAAAAAGGAGAACCGATTTATTTCCGAGCTGGGGTACAACAATTAAAATTCATTTTACAGTAATTACACAAAATTAAATTAAGCACAGCGCTCTGAGGGAAGTATGAAGCATGTATGTAATTGAAATATTCAGAATGGTAATGGCTCACACAATTAAATATGCATTAGTGAGGTGCTCCGATCAATCAGGGCTAATCTGTTTTAGCATCGACAAATAGGTGATTTCTGATGCTAAAATGTGGCTGTCTGACTCTCACAGTGGGCCAGACGGAGACTGTGTTCATGGTATTCATGTTATTCATGTTGGGGTAGGCCAAACTGGGACACCCCCGGTTTGGAGTGGTTGGTAATAATAAAATTATGAAACGAGTGTGTAATTAAGGAAAACTGTTATGCTCTCCGTCCATTCATGACGAACATGTCAGTATAGTCACATTTTCTTTGTTTTTTGGTTCATTTTTTGTGACTAAACAAATGACAATGTGTGCCTCTCTTTACTGTTGGCAGGTATCAGATTGGTCAAAAATAGGGACACACTGGGACATTTATTGCATCAAACTTGAACAAATCAGTGGTTTTGGACAAATCTTCTGGGACAGGGGACACAGGGCTCAAAACTGGGACTGTCCCGGGTAAATAGGGACATCTGATCACCCTATGTTGGGGTTATGTTCAAATTGTACTCATGACTGCAGTTATTGTTCCAACTAATTTACAAAAAGTACAAACAAATAAAAACAAATCATTTACATTTTGTTCTGAAAGATCTGGGCTGCGTTCTGCCCTGCAAAACTTGTGTAAATCACTCATCTACGATGCAAGAATGACTTAAATACAGAATATTGTGTCTTGAAATAAGAAAAGCCTCGCCACTCCACAGATCTGACCTGTCACTTGGTCTGCAAGGAGACAGCAGGAGGCACACCCTCTATTAGGAAAGGTACATAGTGCTAGTGCTCCTTTTAGAATTCCTTAAATGTGAAGGAACTGTATGCAGCCCGCGCTCTTTCTGTTTAAAAAAAAAAAAGGGCGGGGGGGTCTGCAAATGAATCTGTGTTGCCAGGGCCTTAACCTGCAGACAGAGGACACATAGTTTTTTCACATTCTCAATATATGGACAAACCTCATGTGAAAGCTCAGAACCTCCAAAATTCACTCACTGAGCTGCAGAGGCTGCACTAGCGCTGGGCTGGGGTTTCAGATCAGAGAGAGGCATTTTAGGTTTAAACCAACTGGATTTCAGCCATGAAACTGGCAACCCAAGTGAGAGACTTGTATGAGGCTCATTTTGTTTGATTATTGTCTTGGCAAATTATTAAACCACACTGCCATCTTGTCCATTTTTTTCCAATTAAAAATCAATTACAATAGTTATCAGTAAAAAACTATATTTGATTTGATGTTTACAGAGATCATGCACATATCAGATCATGTTTATGGAATTTGCGGTAGAAATTCTAAATACCCTCCCTTTAAAAAACACTGTAAGAATGAATGGGCCATTGTTTTTCTGCAGGATTTTATTTGTGGAGTTGTTTAAGTATTAAAACATCCCTAGAAGTCCGTTTGGATTTCTTTCATTCTGATATCTTACTCCTGCTGTTTTACACATTATGTACACTTTTGTACAACTTTATAAAGAACCTCATGCATTTTCCACAACACTCGTAGACTGGACGGTGGTTTGACAATGCATGACGCCCGCGCACTGAAAAAATTCCCCTTTAGCCATTCCCTTTGAATAATAAAACCAAACACACAACAAAAGACTGAGGCGCATTCAGACCAGTGCCTCCAGATTAGCTTCCACTGCAACTGCTGCTATGGTCTGATGCTTATATGTATAATTCACTCAGAGCCAGAAGAAAACATTGATTTGTGGACTGTTTTTAGTGTTTTTGTTTGAATAGAGATTTTAATTAGATGTTATGCAAGGGGGAGTAACATAAACATGAATATAGGTGTCAGAGATGTATCAATCCAGTGGAGCGGTTTCTGTGTGGAGTTTGCATGTTCTCCCTGTGTCTGGGTTATTTGGCCAGTCAAAACTACAGTTTTCCTGTACCATACAAAGAAGTGTAGGCTCCCAGTTCATTTGAGAGTGACTGATAGATGCATTAACCAATCAGACAGCTTTATTTACCTAAAAAAGTGACTAAAACGCGGAATAAAGTAAGACTAAACCAGCACTGAGCCAATAAAACCTTAGACCATCTTTAAACCAGGGACGATAGCAGGACCACACCAGGTTCAAACCAGGGTTTAATAAGTATCCAATGGAGCCAAATGAATTGACTAGCACTGTGCAAAAAATATACCATTCTATATTTAGAAAGATAATTTTGTCTTCTTTTTATATATAAACTTTATGTTTTCTTCTAATAAGACAAATTGTAAAAAGTGAAATAACATGTTTACCTACATGTTGTCGCCTGTAGCACTAATAGAAACAGAGGATCAAAAATACAAAAGATGGATACAAGGATAGATACATATTGATATCAGGAATCATGGACCATCAACAGAGACGAGGGGGCATTTACCTCGGCTCACATATGAGACTCACTTCTCATCGGGCGACGGTAGGTGTGGTTAGTCTGATAGATCTGCCAGATCCGTCAAACTGACCACATCTGGGAACAACAGCTAATAAGAGACACGTCACAGCGGTCAGTGACAAAAGGTGGAAGTGCTACTGCTGAAACAGATCAGGTAAATAAGCTTTTTTTTACAATTGTGTCTTATTAGAAGAAAACAACACAAGGTGAACTATACCAGGTCTTTAAAAAAAAAAGTCTGGACTCATTTTGGACCTAACCAATGTAGTCTGGGTCCTCTCCCTTCCAGTTCAGATGAGAGTGATTGACAGGTGGATTCCCCAATCAGAGAAACATGTATTTATTTATTGAGTTAGTACGAGACAGACATACTACCTGAATTTTAACACATCGAACTGTAGCCGAAGACTTATTTCCATCCATTGTCCCAAAGGGCTGGGGGCTATGCAGAGGACAAAGTATGCCTCATCCTTGCTTCTCCCCAGACACCTCCTCCAGCTCCTTCTGGGTGTTTCTCATGTGTTGCAAAATCACAGATACTAGACAGAGCCTCCAGCATGCCATTGTCTATTCAGTAAACTATTCACTGGGCCTCAACGCCTGTCCGTCTCTCCAAGTTGAAATTTATTTATTTCTATGATGCAACAGAAGGGCCAATATCTCTATGTGCACGTTGTACTTAAAGGTTCACTCTGTAACTTTTTTTTTCTGGTAGAAGGTTCCTGCTTTATCTCCATGGAGATGTTAATGCTTTACTGGTATGTCATTAGGCAAGACACTGTAGGTTAATAGGGAAAATAAACTTCAATATTGAGATATCAATTTGAAATTTTTATTGTTTCCTCACATAAATATAAGAAAAAAATATATTACAAGTTTTTCATCAAGTAATGTTTTCATATAAAAAATAAGGCAATTTATGAGTAAAAACAGCCAAAATGGAACATTTTTGGGACATTCAAACAGAAACATAAATAGAGAGTTTAAATTCCTTGCTTCTTTTTGTTGACATATTAGATACTAACGAATATACAGGGGGATTTGAATATCTTATTTAGTATTTAAGTAAAATAGATCTGACTGAAAAGTTTGTCAATTTTTGTATTGTTTTGCTTGTAGTGTCTCCCCTTAAGTTTATATCTTGCATTTATTCCGTTAAGTTAAAATACCTTGAAAAACATGCATTTTTATTGTGAGCTGGCCCGCCTTTCCACAGATCAGACCTATAACTTGGCTTGGTGACATCACTCACTTGTCTCCAAGGAGAAAGATAGATTAACACCAGTCAAAACAACATCACCATAGAGACAAGCATGTGATGGACCCTTCAACAGAAAAAGTTACACACCTTTAAAAACCCACTCTCTTCTCACATAGTTACACTGTCTTTTTTTCCAAATCATTACACTTTTCAACTCTCCCATGAATATATTATAAGGCAGTTTTGTGAAAAAGTGAGATACACAGACTGCATTATCAAACAGGCCTGAATAATAGATTAAAGAGTGATGGATTCCTTTGTTATAATTCATGTGTACGTCTGTTTAAAGGCAGACTGCAGCATCAACACTACACGTGTCAATACGCCATGTTGGGACTGTGTGAGATAGGCCGCCTGCTGTTATTGACAAGCATCACACACGGAGCAGAGACCAGAGATGGAGTCTGTCAATAGAATGCCTTAGTACGTATATAGGCTACAAGCTCAGAAAATAAAATATATAATCCACAGAGCTTCATATTGACCAAAAAGTAACATACGATAATAGATTTTAGAATTTTAAATGCAATGTAAAGCTAGCATCGTATTGATACTTTGCAGTGACATCGCGCTGGGGGTGCTCTGCCTGAATATTTATGACAGGATGTTCAGGAGTTACCATGGAGACACAATGCACGGATTAAAGTTTGGTCAAACAGTTTTAAGATGGTCTGAAAAGTGAAGAGAGAAATACAGAATGGATTTAAACAACACATTTGATCAACATGAGCGTGACTAACTGAAAAACATCTATGTCAGCTCTTTCTGGTCAGATTGTGTTAAAATAAAGCTCATATTAAAGCCTAACTTGAGTAATAGAGCTTCAGACAGACCAGTCCCTACAGTTAGCATCACATCCCCAGAGAAATTTTATGACATCAGCTGCAAAGTATCAATTGTTTTTTGCTATGTAACAAAAACACCACCCGAAGCCATATTGTATCTTGTAGCCATGGCAAACACGTTCAAACTCCAAAGTAAATACTGTGTGCACACACTGCTCAAGTATCAGAATGATCCCATTCTTTACCACGAGCTGTGGTGATTTTGAGCTAAACCAGGACTAAACAAAGACTAATCAAGAGCTAAACTACAGGGCTAGACCAGGACTATTCCAGAACTAAACTACAGGGCTAAATCAGGACTAAACCAGGGCTAAACCAGGATTAAACAACATGGCTAAACTAGGACTAAACTACAGGTCTAAAACAGGACTATCCCAGGACTAAACTACAGGGTTAAACCAGGACTAAACCAGAAATAAACCACAGGGCTAAACTAAGACTAAATCAGTACTAAACTACAGGACTAAACTACAGAACTAAATCAGGACTAAACTACAGGACTAAACCAGAACTAAACCAGGACTAAACCAGGACAAAACCAGGATTAAATCAGGTCTAAACCAAGACTAAACCAGGACCAAACCAGGACTAAACTAGGACTATAATAGGGCTATTTGATGCAAAATATTGTACTGTAAGAAGAATAGATTTTATTGTCAAATTTAGTTCAAATTCAACGCATTCTGCCCACTGTCTACTGGTCTATTCAATCTTTAAATACATTACATAAATGCATTTTTAATCATAATCGTGGTTAGAAAACACTAAAGGTTGTTGGTACATATAACTGTGATTGGTTAAAAACTATTTCTAGTACTTCATAAAATATTCAAGTCCCAAGTGGAGTAAGAATGAGCTGTTACAATGAGTCCTCTGGTTTATATGGTGCATTTTATTATTGTCAGACGCCTCATAAATGTTCACTCTGCACCTGTACAGCTCTGCCTCAGCGCAGACTCTTTCAAATGTAATCTTGCATCAGAAAAAACAGACCCTGCCTCAGCGCACCCATGCAGCCGAGTGATGGAAAAACATGTGTCCTGTCAACTGTGTCAGAACACCACACTGCTCTCAAGAGGAAGTATAAATCAACCAATGGAACAGGGCAAAACCAGGTCTAAACCAGGTCTAAACCAGGATTAAATCAGGTCTATAAAATGACTAAACCAGAACTAAACTATGGGGCTAATCCAGGATAAAACCAAGACTAAACACAATCTGAAGCAGGACTAAACCTGGTCTACACCAGGACTTAAACAGGACGAAACCAGGTATAAAGATGACTAAACCAGCACTTAACCAAGTAAAAAAAAAGCCTAAAACTAGGGACTACACGGACTAAACCATGTTTAAACCAGGATTAAAATCAATACTTAAAAGTCGTCTAAATGAGAGAGAGAGAAAGACTAAACCAGAACTAACTCTTGGATTTGAAGGGACTAAACCAGAGACTGTACCAGGCCTAAACAAGTACGAGATATAGCCAAGTTGAATTGCTCTTGTTCAAAAACCAGGTCTAAACTATGTCAGATTCCGAATCAAGCCTGCAGTATATTACACAAAATTGCCTCTTGTGAGCTTTAAGGCATGTTAAATGTCATCAAAACCATACCTGGAGTTGTTTTTTGTTTTATTCACACATTTCTGAGTGACACATTGTTATTAATCTGTCTATGTCGCCAAAGCTCAGAATGCTCTGTTCCACCTTGTGATGTCATGAAGCTGTAGTTTTTAAGTTAACAGCTACATTTTACCTTAAATTCAGAAGAGACTGGCAATTCCAGGGCTGAAATTATCCAGCACTTCTTGTATTACCGCATGACAAGGTGGAGTGTTTTCTGTTTGAGAGAAGAACTCAGCCTAAATATGCAGGGTTTGTGTGTTAAACATGTGTAAATGAAACAAAACACAACTCCAGGTGTGTTTGTGATGAGGAAACAACATTATAACATAGATCAGAAAAACAAGTAATATGAGCTCTTTAAACAGTAAATTATTTGTTCTAACAGAACTAAACCAGAACTACAGGCACCAATTTTATTCTGTTTTTAATATTCTGAGCACGGTTTCTGGTGAGCACCTCGAGCCGAAAACATGATTAAGCCTCTTCCTCTCCTCTCTCATCTCAACAATTAATTACCATGAGCCCTTGAGCAAGGCACTTAAACCTGTTTATGTTTGGGTTTAATTTGCTGTTATCCTGTTATCGTGGTAGATGGCTGTTGACGTGGTGCACTCTATTTTAAATTAAAATTCAGGAGAGACAGGGCGTGCTTGGTCAGTAAAGCATCACTGGACAAATAGGAAAAACAGACTTATCTTAAATCTAGAATAAGTCAAGGCCAATGTCCCAAAACACACCTCCACAGACTGGAAACAAAAACAAAATACACTGTAAAAAAGAAATGCTGCTAATAATAAATAACTAAACTTAAACTTTAACTTAAAATATATATATTACATTCACTTTTTTCCATTTAATTATTTTATGTTGACCCAAAGCAAATAATTCAGATCTGTTTAAATAATGTTAATTCAGAATATTAATTTATTATTATTATTATTATTATTATTATTATTATTATTATTATTATTATTATGTAGATTTAAAGCAAGTTATTTAGATTTAAAGTCAATCTATTTTTTTTTTTTTTTTTAGGCTTGAGGCTTTTTTTTTGTTTGTTTTTTATATTATGTATTGCCATAAAAAAACAAAAAACAAAAACAAAAAACACTACATTAATATCATACATTTCACTGCAAATAAACCCCAAGACCTAAACTAGCAACACTATGTAACTTTTACCCCACAAAATAGACTAAAATAAAAGCTTTTTCGTATGTTTATAGCACTAAAATCATAAAAGGTATAGGTACAGTATATGCACATCACGGGTGCAGGGCTACAGTGAACATAAAAAGTGAGACAAAGCCTGCACACTTACTCTCAAACTGCTTTTAATGAATGACAACGTTTCGATCAGTGGATCTTCATCAGGTCAAGATTTAAAATCCTCACTGTGAGTGGGGTTGCATCTCCATAAACCTGAAATGTCCTTCCTTTGGCTATAATATTCCACAGTATAGGATAAGACATATTTATCTCCATGGAGAATGTTCCAAAGTATGGTTTTAGCTTTCTATTTCCATGAAACCAGATGACGTGCCACTTCCACAAAGTTAAGTTTTGATTAAATAATTCATTAATTATTTTATTTTATTTATTTATTTTTACAGTGTATTAATAATCAGAAAATATAAAAATGGACAAAAATAATCCTCTTGCTGTTTGTATATTGCTTTAGACCTTGACCCACCCGCCGCGGGCCCAAAGTCGTCATCTCCGTGGCGACGGTGAAGGCTGCTGCAGGGGCCCGAGATAAGCCATGATGAATGCAGATGGTTTACACAGTGACAAGCTCATCCCTCTACAGTGGATGCTATCACACATACACACACAGACAGACATACAGTATATTTTACACACACACACACACACAAACACACAAACACACACACACACATATACAGAAGCCTTCAGGATAGAGAGTATAAGGAGACGATGGGATAGAGGTGAGGAGATAACAAAAAGGTACAGAGAGGATGTAAAGGACACTGGAGGTTCTAAAGTGCCAAAGGAAAGTACAAAGCTGTAGTGAAGTCTTTAAGGGAAGGAGTTGAAGTTTAAAGCCGCGTCCCATTTCTCTTTTCTCGCTTCCTTCTCCTTGATTCCTCTCCTCTATTCTGCAGGAAATGGGTGAGGAAATCCAAGCCACAGAGGAGACACAGGGAGGAGAGAAGAGCAGAGGAGAGAGGGACAGAGGAGAGAGGGACAGAGGAGAGAGAAGTAGAGGAGCAGAGAGGGAGACAGAGGAGAGAGGAGCAGAGGAGACACAGGGAGGAGAGAGGAGCAGAGGAGAGAGGGACAGAGGAGAGAGAAGTAGAGGAGCAGAGAGGGGGACAGAGGAGCAGAGGAGAGAGGAGCAGAGGAGACACAGGGAGGAGAGAGGAGCAGAGGAGAGAGGGACAGAGGAGAGAGAAGTAGAGGAGCAGAGAGGGGGACAGAGGAGCAGAGGAGAGAGGAGCAGAGGAGACACAGGGAGGAGAGAGGAACAGAGGAGAGAGGGACAGGGAGAGAGGAGCAGAGGAGAGAGGGACCGAGGAGACACAAGGAGGAGAGAGGAGCAGAGGAGAGAGGGACAGAGGAGACACAGGGAGGAGAGAGGAGCAGAGGAGAGAGGGACAGAGGAGACACAGGGAGGAGAGGAGCAGAGGAGACACAGGAAGGAGAGAGGGATACAGGAGACACGGGGAGGAGAGAGGAGCAGAGGAGAGAGGGACAGAGGAGACACAGGGAGGAGAGAGGGATACAGGAGACACGGGGAGGAGCAGAGGAGAGAGCGACAGAGTAGAAAGGGACAGAAGAGAGAGGCAGAAGGAGACATGAGCTCAGGTTGAATGGGACAGCCTTTCCTAGTTCATTAATGTCAAATTTAGGATTATTTTACATTCCTGTACTTAAGTTGCTGAACAATATAAACTCCTCACTGAGACAAATAATGTTTCCTCTGTGGTTTCCTTCCCTTGCCTCCTCTGAGCTTTGGGACACCACTAAATATGGTTCATTTGATTGACAGCTGAAAAATGGAGGATCGAAGAGAGGAACGAAGGAGAGGAAGAGAGGAAAGAGAAATGAGAAGTTTCTTAAACCAGCTCGTACTCCCTCTCCCTATAGCCCCTCACACTACACCCTCTGTGAAGTCCCCTTTGGAGGTATGTCCCTTCATCACCTCGTACACCACTCGGCTTTCGGACGCACCACAGTCACTCCAGTTTCTTCTTGAGTTTAATGGCAGGCAGCACATTCAATGGTGTATTATAGCTCCACCTTCTGTGTTGTTTTATAAATTCCGTTTTACAACAGTGTGACTATAAAGTTAGCCTACTGTAAAACTTCCTCTCAGCATACAAGGCACAACTGTTGCCAATATAAATAGTTTTATAATCATTCATTTTCAAGACGCTTGAACACATAACCAAGTGTGCATTTTCCTGTGTATTTTCCTCCTTCCTGTCACATGTCTGTCACTGTCAGCCAATCACAGCCTGCTACCTTTAACTTTCAGCCAATCATCACACAGTATGTAGCCTACCTTTTCAGGTGTTGGGTCCACGACCAGCTTCTCCCCATGAAGATGTTACTGCTTTGCCTAGAATGTTCCGCATTATTAACATTAAGTTATCTATCTCCATGGAGACAAGTAGGGCAAACAGGTGACGTCACAGATGAGTTCTATGAAAGGCGAACCTGCTCCTAGTATGTTTTGTTTATGTGTATTGTCATTGGTTTTTCAATGTAAAGTCATTTGGAGCCAGAGTCGATGAAGCCGGAAGCGCTCCCATGCTCACTTCCTAATCAAAGTACAGCGGGTTAGCTATGTTCATTTATATATACAGTCCATGGTACCACCAAAAAAATTTATTATTATTATTTTTATTTTATTTTATTTTATTTTATTTTATTTTATTTTATTTTATTTTATTTTATTTTATTTTATTTTATTTTATTTATTTCTGTATCATGTACCATTTTAAGGTGGTCATGTGACTCCCAACACCTTGCTTCATATCTTGATTTTCCAGAGCATATTTCCTTCCCAAATGCAACCTTTTTAATAATATCATCAACTCCTGAACACATGAAAGTGCAATGTTACACAGAATTTCTTGCCACAAAATATTTCTGCACCAAACTTGAAAAATCTCCCTTTTTTACCTGTCTGTTATTATCATGGGACTTTGGCTTTGGGAACAAGAGGTTCAGAAAATACAGTGATCAAAATCAGACTCAGGAGAAGAGATGAGATAAAAGATGGGTTAGACGACAGCAAAACAAGAAACATCAATACTCCCCAAAACTACATCAGTTTGAAGGAGTCCATTTTTCCCTCCGGCAGGTACAGAGGAACAGAGAATAGAATGAAATATTGGTTTGGCTACAACAAAAGCGTGCTGAACAAAGATATCTGGATGGGTCCTCGCTCCTGTCTGAGCTTTCATCACAGCCGGAGGGATTTACGCGGCTCCCGAACACAAACATACCAATGATATTCGCCATGGCAACCAAGCGTGGACACATCGCTAATTTTAGGGCTCATATGGGACATTTGCGTAATTACATAAAAGTCCGAAAGTCCAATTCCAAACTGCAAATGTGGTGTTTTACAAAGTGGAGTTTATGAGATACTAAAGTGGACTAGACTAGAGTGTAAACGACTTCACTATAATAATCTTGAGTCGTTTGGAGTGGGCTGTGTGCATAATTTGATGACGTTATAATTTCAGATGAAGAGCAGGGGTCTATATAACTCAATGGGAGATTTATTGTTTTTTGAAAGAAATGGCGAAACTTATGATCCACACATGTTGAACCTCGTTCGGGACCGTCGCCATAAACTTGCCAGATTAATGTTATGGTTTAAAGTCCTTCTAAGTGATAAGATAATTTAGCTAAAGAAGAGACTGTCAAACTTGTACTTAATAGTTATAGTAATACAGTAATATATATAAACTTTACTAGGCATTCTTCATTCACTATAAACCTGATGATGGTGGTCACAGTTGCCCTGGGGCAGACTGACGGAACAGACTTTTTGATGTTCTGCTTGAAATTATGGGTGTTTTAACTGCTCAAAGATACGCATTCTTACTTTGAGCGGGGTTGCCAGTCCACAGATCTGACCTTGTGGTGTCTCCATGGAGTTTTATGCCATGTTGTGGAACATTCCAGGCAAAGCAATAAAATCTCCATGGATACAAGAACAGTCCCTGTATCTGAAAATGTGCGCCGTTCACTTTTAAATACACACATTTTCAGTGGTCTTTTGGGGTAAAGAAAGTCTCCAGTACTTCAACACAAACTTACTTCTAGAAAAGCCTTTATCAGTGAACCTTAGCACAATAGACGCCACCGTTCCGTCATGCTAACACACACAGACGCTGGCATAATTGAACACGGATATCGCATGTTTTCTAATATTACTTTTGATTTATTGCTACGCTGCCACAATCTCTTTCAGTGCAATACTAGCTTCTGTCTTGTGTGCGTGCCCTCCTACGTTCCAAGCAATCAGTCCCGAACAGTGAAAATAATTGTAGATTTTGACTCTATTATTGTAGGAAATAAGAGTAATTTTTCATAGTCACACTGGTATTGTTGGTTCATATTGAAAGGACTAAAAAAAGACTTGCCATAGGAGATCATACAGCTACAGCTGGCATGTGTTAAGTTCTCGGTGATGCTGTTTTCTTGTTCTTAGCGTTAGTCTTGTTAAAAATGACACTTCTATGGCCTTAAAAGTAACACCTGTGTATTGAGGTGTCGGCCTGATGCCCCTCACTAAACCTGCTGAGATTATAATGAGGTTAAATACATAGTCCTGTCACACTATGAGAAGTCATTTGTTCTCTCCTGCTGTGGTTCTCTTCAAACCAAAGCCTGCGACGGTAATTAAAGAAGAAATGTGACCATTATGTGTAATTATGACTTTAAAGGTGCGCTGTGTAACTTTTTTTCCTGGTGGGTGGTCTGCCAGTTGCTTGTCTGCATTGAGATCTTATTGTAATTGGAATTAAACTTAGGCTATCTATCTACTCATAATGTTCCACAGTAGAATGTTCCACAGTATGGCATTCAACTATCTCCATGGCACAGGTCACTACCAGGCCAAGTTACAATTCAGATCTGTGGAGAGGAGAGCCCACTCACAGTGACAATGTATTTTAAAGTATTTATAAGCAATAAGGGCATCTAATGGAACTGAAGAAATGCAAAATAGGTAATAATAATATGTTTAATGCTGCACCTAAATATTCAGTTAAATCTACAGGGTATTCAACTCATCTCACATTTGTTTAATTACGATTGCTCAAAATACCTTGAAAAACACGCACTCTTACTGTGAGCGGTCACCTTTCCACAGATCTGAGCCGTCATTTGGCCTGGTTTCATTCCTTGTTTGTCTTGCAGAGATTTATAAGTTTAATACAATACATTCCAGGCAAAAAAAAATAAAACCTAAATGGAGACAAGCGGGTGGCGAACCCTCCAACAGAAATGTCACCTACTGCACTTTTAAACATTTACTTATACAGAACAACTGAAACAGCTCAAGAATTTTTCAACTTAATTCTTAGGTGCACTGTGTAAGAGCCCGTCACCATGGAGATGTGGTTGGAATTTTTCACAGTATGATATTAAACTTATTTATTTCCATGGAGACAAGCACCAAGACATGTTACAGGTTCAATTTGTGGAGAGGATAAAAGAGAGAGAGAGAGAGAGAGAGAGAGAGAGAAAAAAAAACACACCAATGATTAAATAATAAACAAGTTTAATGCCATGGGTCCAAGTGCTGGAACAATGCCAGAAAAGTTGCATAGTGCACCTTTAATAATTAAACAGAATATTTATACATTTAGATCTTGCATTGTAGCATTTGTTATTTTTCTCACATATTTTTGTTTGTGCAGTTTGCGGTGTTGTTTTTCTTGTAAACAGTGGCCTTTCAGAGGTGAGAGCCCTGTGAGCCTGAGAGTGAGTGGGCGGTCTGTCTCTGCATGCTAACATTACCATATCCTCCATGTTTAAAGAGCCTCGTTAGCTCAAACCAGAATCATAATTAACATTTAATAATATCTGACTCAGCCTCTCCAGGGACGCCATCACCTACCCAGAATTCCCCTGTGGTCTCCGGCGGTTTACCACGGGACCACGGCAAAGGAAAGGACAATCCGCTCCTATTTAAAACCTAATAATGTGCATGAATTAATCAAGGAAGAGATGAAAAAAATGTGAGGGGTTAAATAGTGGAAATAGATGTCTCAGTTGGATTCAAGGGCTTCAATGGAGAGCCTGGTTCTCACTGTAAAATAGAAATGAATTAATCAAATTCTATCACAAATATATTTAAAAAGGCCCATACCACACTTATTTTTAATCTATGTTATAATGTTGTTTCCTCATTAAAACTGGAGTTGTGTTTTGTTTCATTCACACACAAACACACAAACCCTGCATATTTAGGCTGAGTTCTTCTCTGAAACAGAAAACCTTGTGATGTCATGTGGTAATACAAGAAGTGCTCCACTGTGTTTTTAAACTCCATACACCTTTATTAAAATTATTTGTATGATTTCAGCCCTGGAATTGTCAATCTCAACTAAAGGGAAATGGTAGCTGTTAACTTGAAAACTACAGCTTCATGACAACATAAGGTGGAACAGAGGGTTATTCAGACATGTGAATGAAACAAAACATGACTCCGGTTATGTTTTTGAGGAGGTAACAACATTCTAACAAGCTAACAATCCATTTTGTGTAATATGGATGGAATGAAATGAGTAGTCAAGCTGGGTGAAAGCAGTGCCTATATCCATATAAAACTGAAGGTATATATATATATATATATATATATATATATATATATATATATATATATATATATATATATATATATATATATATTTTTTTTTTTTTTTTAATGAAAAGTTACATACTGCATCTTTAAGTGCACCTTGTTGCCAGAGCATTACCGCTCTGGCAAACTCCGCTCTGGTCTCTGAAAGTTGTGATAAGTGTTTATAAACTCATCGCGGTGAATAATTACGATGCTCTGAATGCATAAGGTGAGGGAGGAATAACTTTGGACCACTGCAAACTGTTTAAAATGAACTAGTTCTGTTTTTCATGTTTTTAAGACTGTAAAAATCAGTGCACTGTTTTAATTTGGTGCACTGTTTTTCATATGGTTAAGTCAGACTCTTCTCTTGCAGCTCACAGTTGAGTTTGCACAGAGACAGACGCCCTGTGCCGTTAAACTCATATATAGAAGAATAATCCTGATATGGTGCTGTAATACGCGTTCACACATATTTGGCTTTAGTTTTCAAGCCAAGTGAATGTGAAATGGGAAATAAGAAAGCACCTGCCGTGGTAATGGGTAACTCCAGCTCTGGCGAGGAGAGATCTGCTTGAGCTAAGTCCATACCAAATTGAAAATGCATGCTTGTGGAGAGGCACCGAGCAGGGCAGACGCTTCAACAATGTTTTTCTCTATTCTGAGCACAGACACGAGCAGAGGAATCGGCTTTGTCCGGGATTTTGGTGAGGTAGATGTTTAAAGCGTTTCAGTTGAAGTGAAGTATTCGTGCTATATGTTTTTACTGTATCTGTAGTTGCTATCATTATTCTAAACCATAACCATAAACCCTAGCCTTAAAGTTAATTAATTTAATTCATTAATTAATCATTGCATTTATATAGCACCTTTCAAGACACCCAAAGCGCTTTACAGATCATTGTTCATTCACTCCACACTTGGTGGTGGTAAACGACTATTGTAGCCACAGCTGCCCTGGGACAGACTGATGGAAGTGAGGCTGCCAATCGCCCCCTCCTGACCATCACCATCACTCATGCACACTCCACTTCCATACTAGGCAATGTGGGTGACATGTCTTGCCTAAGGACACAGCGACAGTTTTTGCTACTGGTGCCCCACTGTGGCACCTGGAATTCCCAGTGTCTCCCATCCAAGTACTACCCAGGCCCAGCCTTGCTGAGCTTCTGAGATCTGACGAGATCAGGCTTTGACAAGGAGGTATGGCCACAAAGTTGCACTGCCTCCATGGAGATTGAATTGCTTTACCTGCAATGTTCCACTGTCCATGCATCTGTTTTCTTCTGTATCCAGGGCCAGGTCTCAGAAGCAGCAGCCTGAGGAGAGATGCCCAGACTTCCCTATAGTCCCTCCAGCGTGTCCTGAGGGGCCTCCTCTCAGTGGGACATGAACACTTCTCCAGGGAGAAGTCCAGGGGGCATCAGAACAGATGCCCTCCCCTCAGCTGGGTCCTCTCCACTTGGAGGAGCAGTGGCTCTGTGACTGTGACTGAGCTCGTCAAGGCTGTAGCATCAAATTTTGGGCTCTAAAAATCATGTTGGTGAACACACAAAATGAAAAATGCACATTGCAGACTTTGTGAGGGTCACTCCCTTCACTGGGCCCTGGGTAAACACCCTTTACCCTTTAACCTCCCAGTCCGACATCCCTGGAGCTCCTCACCCTGTTTCTAACAGAGCGCCCAGACACTCTGCGGAGGAAACTCATTTCCACCGCTTGTATCCGCCATCTTGTTCTTTTAGTCACACCTAAAGCTCAAGACCAGATCTGAACCAGGACTAAACCAGGGATAAACCAGGACAAAACAAGGTCTAAACAAGGTCTGAACCAGGAGTGAACCAGGACTAAAGCAGGACTGAATCAGGACTAAACCAGGATTAAACCAGGGCTGAACCAGGGATCATAGGTGAGGGTAGGAATGTAGACCGGTAAACGGAGAGCTTTGCCTTTGGACTACAGCTCCTTCTTCACAACAACAGTCCAATACAGCAGCCGTATCACTGCAGAATTCCCTGACTGATGAAGAAGACCCTGAGATACTGGAACTCCTCCACTTGAGGTAAGGGAATTTGAAACTTATCTATCTTTATGGATACAAGCAGATGACACCACTAGTCCAAGGTCAGATCTGTGGAAAGGAGACCCAAATCCCAACTTAATTCCAAGCAATACAAATACCTGTAGTTGATTTTAACATAACATCTCAATATACATATACAAAATCAATCTTTATGTCACTGAATATCTGTAGTGTGGTATATTGTGTGTGTAGCAGACAGTTGAATCAAAGAGGGCCTTTCCATGGGCTGTGTTCACTTGTATCTGCTGCTTTACTCTGTGTAATCTCTCCTCTTCTCACCTGAGATTACCCCCCAATCAAACAAGTCCTGGGGTCAGACACGAGGCAGGAGGGAGGGAGGAGAGCAACCAAAAGCTACTTCTATCCATGGGTTCCTGAATGATAAAAATATAGGACCATTGACATAGCAATTAGCAATTTAAAACATATTCTATCTTTAGAATGGAAAAATGTCCTCAGAATGTAGCATATAACTGGTTGCTGAAATGAATATGTCTCTGCTGATCATAGATAGAGAAATGTGTTTATAAAGTTGCCTGTCACTGTATCTGACCTGTAACTTGACCTAGATGATTAATGCCATACTGTGGAACATTCCAGGCAAAGCAATAGCAAGGCAAACTCTATACACCTTCACTAAAATCATTTGGATAATTTCAGCCTTGGAATTGCCAATCTCTACTGAACTAAAGGTAAAATGTAGTTGTTAACTTGACTTCATGACATCATAAGGTGGAACGGAGGATTTTGAGCTTTAGAAATATAGACAGACTTATAAACCAGGATTACTTATGTGTGAATGAAACAAAACACCACTCCAGGTATGTTTTGATGAGGTAACAACATTATAACATGGCCTGAAGCTCACAAAAATTCATTTTGTGTAATATAGGCCCTTTAATTGCTATTTCATTGCAAAAAAAAAAAAAGAAAGAATCTCACTATGAGCAACACAACCAATCATACTGATACGCTATCAGTTTTACCACAAATCAAAACTATTACCAATATTTAAAACGTCATTCTGTTTCTCATATCAAATTCCACTTATCTCCAGCACCATTAGTTTATGTTTAATGCTCAGACTTGAAGACATATTGCCAATTCTCAAAGCTGCAGTTCACACTTATTCATCCTAAAGATATGTTGGCATTTAATAAACTGGAGCGCTGCGTGGGTTTGACAATAGATTGATAGATATCCTATTTTGCCTGCAGTCTTTGAACGCATCTGCAGCCTCTTCTTAATGATAGATGGGAGTGTGTGTGCGGTGTTAGCCTACAGGCCTGGTGAGATCGCATCATTCAGACACTGGCACAGCCTATATAAACTCTGTCTAACCCTTATCTTATGAACCGTGAGTTATGGTTCAGAATGAGATACACTGCAAAAATGAATTTCTACACAACTTACAGTGACTTTAAATAAGAATGTTCTTCTGTTGAGTGAGTTTAGTTAAAGTGAACTATAGACTGTACCTGTATACAGTATGTAAATGAACATAGCTAACTTGCTACCTGCCGCCTTCCAAACATAGACTGTGTGTGAGTGTGATGTCACCCATAACGTTCAGCTCCAGTCAAATGAAGCTCACGAGACTAGCAGTTATAGGAACAAATTTGGAGCCAGTTCCATATTAGGAATAGGAATTGATTTATGGACAAAATAGTGAAATAAAAACACCAAGGTCATGTAAGGCGGGTTTAAACAAACACTTTTAAGACCAAAATGACGGGGCTCACTGCAGCAGTTACAGAGAGAGGGGTGACAATTTTTCAATGTAAAGTCAATTGGAGCCAGAGTCGATGAAGCTGGAAGTGCCCCCATAGTCACTTCTTAATTGCAGCATGGCGTGTAGCAGGTTAGCTATGTCCATTTGTATATACAGTCTGTGGTTTCAGTCAAAACAGTGAGTGCAATTCAGTTCCACTGGCTCCAACTGACTGTACAAACGTCACTGCTCTCTCTGTAACTGCTGCAGTGAGCCTTGTCATTTTGGTCTTAAAAACTCTGTATTAACCTGCTCTACATAATCCTGGTGTTTTTCTTTTTCCATTTTATCCGTAAATCAAGATATGAACATTAATAACTGACCAGTGAGGCGCCTTCTTCCAGCTCTAGATTAGCCGCTATAATCTCATAATCTCTACATCGTGAGCTTCATTTGGCTGGAGCTGAACACGATGGGTGACGTCACACTCCCTCAGTCCACTTCTTTATACAGTCTAGTGGAACTAAACTCTAAATCAACATGTTTTGCTATTAAACTCTGCATATGGTGATTTAATTGTATTGTCTACTGTTCCAGGTTACTTTTTGTCAATTTTACCGCAAACTATGTCAATTTTCAGCTTTGTCAAAATCCATGTGTCCTGCCCCCAGTGGCCAATGCATTTTAAAGTACTACGTGACGTCACACAAGACTGTCCTGATTGTGTTTCTGATTGCAAATACCTGGCTGCAGGGGCGGAGTTTGAAGTGTGGATACCTGTTGATACCCCCTTAGTGCTCCAGGTACTGCCCAGTTCAGCAGCTCTATTCAAAGTGGGCAGAGTTTAATTTATTAGACATTGATCATATTTTAGGCTTAGGGCAATTTATGTAGAAATAAAAAATCTGTGTATTTTTTATAAATCTCTGAGGTATTCAAGAAAGATTGACTTGACAATCCTTAATACGTATATTTAACTCAATAGTATGTAATATATTTGACTTATTTCAATGTATTTTTCTCTCTCCTCTAAACTCTCTTCAGGAGCACCCATAGCTGGAGGATTTACTGTTCATGTTTATATTGATGGCCAAGTTCCATGTTAAGTCTGTGGAGTGGCTCACTGTATGGACATATGTTTATCAAGGTATTTTTGATAGTTGTAATGAAATATTTTCTCTTATTTAAGTCTGTTTCTGGATTGAGATGTTACACAGTGGGGCTTTAATCTTGTTCTTGTAGAAATAAAGTGGTGTGATGTACTTGAAGATGCAGAGGACGTGGGAGTGTAAAGTGCAGAGTGCAGCTTTAAAAGGTCTGGTTTGTCTCCGTGGAGATAGAGCATCAGAGAGACAAGCCTACAGCTCCCCTAATTATCTGACTCTGATGGGACTATCCATCATCACACAGGATACAGGAGAGAGGAGGAGTGAGAGAGGAGAGAGATGGAGAGGAAGTGGAGAGAAGAGAGAGTGGGGCGGAGAGGGGGTGGAGGAGAGAGAGATGGGGGGAGAGAGGGACAGCAAGTCAAGTCATTTTATTTATATAGCACATTTAAAACAACCGTAACAAGTTGCCGCAAAGTGCTTTACAGCATGAAACCCAATATAGTGAAACAATAAAACAAATATAAAATATATAAAATAGTGGCTTAATACACAAAGATAAAAGTCTAAAGTTGACAGTTTCAGAGAAGAGCTCATGGGCTGTTGAACGCCATCTTGAAAAACTGTGTTTTTAGGAGGGTTTTAAAGTGAGGTAGAGGAGCATGATCTCAGGTGAAGAGGGAGGGCATTTCAGAGCTTAGGGGCCACAACAGAGAAAGCTCGGACTCCCCTGGTTTTGAGGCGGGATGGTGGGACGGACAGTAGATTGAGAGTGTTTTACCTGAGAGACCGAGGGGCAGTGTGTGGGGTTAAAAGATCAGTGATGTACTGTGGCACCAGTGAGTTGAGTGATTTAAAAACAAATAATAAAATTTTTAAATCAATTCTGTATTTAACAGGTAACCAGGGAGAAAGAAAGAGACGAGGGGATGAGAGAGAATGGAGAGAAGAAGGAGGAGATAGAGTGGGTGGAAGGATACCAGTTTTTCTGCATTATTTAACATTTTGTCCTTCTAATTACATTAACTTCCATTTAAAAAGCAGATGTTACATTCAGACACTTACTCTTCTGTAGTCCTGTTTTAGTTCTGGTTTAGTTCTGCTTTAATCCTTGTGTAGTCCAGGGTTTAGTCCTTCATTAGTCCTTGTGTAGTCCTGGGTTAGTCCTGCTTTAATCCTTGTGTAGTCCTGGTTTAGTCCTTGTGTAGTCCTGGTTTAGTCCTGCTTTAATCCTTGTGTAGTCCTGGTTTAGTCCTGCTTTAATCCTTGTGTAGTCCAGGGTTTAGTCCTGCTTTAGTCCTTGTGTAGTCCTTGTTTAGTCCTTGTGTAGTCCTTGTGTAGTCCTGGTTTAGTCCTGCTTTAATCCTTGTGTAGTCTAGGGTTTAATCCTTGTGTAGTCCTTGTGTAGTCCTTGTGTAGTCCTTGTGTAGTCCTGGTTTAGTCCTGCTTTAGTCCTTGTGTAGTCTAGGGTTTAGTCCTTCTTTAGTCCTTATGTAGTCCTGGTTTAGTCCTTGTGTAGTCCTTGTGTAGTCCTTGTGTAGTCTAGGGTTTAGTCCTTCTTTAGTCCTTGTGTAGTCCTGGTTTAGTCCTGCTTTAATCCTTGTGTAGTCAAGGGTTTAGTCCTTCTTTAGTCCTTGTGTAGTCCTGGGTTAGTCCTGCTTTAATCCTTGTGTAGTCTAGGGTTTAGTCCTTCTTTAGTCCTTGTATAGTCCTGGTTTTGTCCTGCCTTAGTCCTTACGTAGTCCTAGTTTAGTCCTTCTTTAGTCCTTCTTTAGTCCTGCTTTAGTGTAGCCCTGGTTTAGATCCCTAACAGTCTCCCCAAATAGTTGTTTTTTTTTTAACTTGAGTAACTTCTTGGACCACTCCTTTTTTTACTTGAATCAAATATTTTGAAGTAGCAGTATTCTTATTTAAGTACATTTGTTTTGCAACTATTCACCCCTGATTACAAATTCCTATTTATAAATTCTCCTCCTTCCTTTGGCTCTTATATAGTAGGTCCATATTGGCATAGCTCGTTTACAATAAGTTAGCTTTACTTCCCATATGAGCTCTCTGTGACAAATCTCTGTTGGTCCAGGCAAAGTAGGTCATTAAATACAGATTTGTAAGATTGATATCGATACTTATCAAAACAGTGATGCCCTCCCCTGTTTTATAACTGCCCCGGGCTCCTATACTCCGCTCTCGAGAGGAGGAAAGATGGAGTAAGCTGGAGATATGGGGAAAAAAGAATGCCGTGGCGCCTTCACTGACGATAACAATGGTAGGTATAATCAGTATTCTGGGCGTACGCTGCGGGTGCTTTATCACTGGCTCCACTAAAGGTGAGGTTAAAATGGAGATTAGGCTCTGCTCTGACGTGCCTGCGCTAATGAAGTCTATCTGCCCACACTGACCCATCTGCTTATACAGAGGCATGCTCAGAATCAAGTCGGTGGTTTAGCAGGGGAGTAGTGATTTTAGCAATGGTTTTAGAGCTGGTTCAGTCCTGGTTTAGACTTGTTTTAGACCAGGTTTAGTGCTGGTTTAGTCCTAGTTTAGTCCTAATTGCCCAGACTGACCCATCTTCTTATACAGAGACAAGCTCAGAATCAGAGCTCCGGCTTAATAGGGGAGTAGTGGCTTTAGAGATGATTTTAGAGCTGATTTAGTCCTTTTGGTCTGGTCCTGGTTTAGTTCTGGGTTAGTCCTGGTTTAGTTCTTGTTAATCCTGGCTGGTTCTGGTTTAGCTCTGATTAACTAGTAGTCCTGGTTTAGTCCTGGTTTAGACATGGTTTAGTTTGGGTTTAGCTCTGGTTTAGACCTGGTTTAGACTTGTTTTAGATCTGGTTTATTCTCGGTTTAGTCCTGTTTCAATCTTAGTTTAGACTGAGTGTAGAAAAGCTTTATTTTAACACTTAAATGTTGTTATAGGATACTAGTTAAACAGTATTGTGGATGTCTAAAAATATTCTTATCCACAGTTCTGTTTTTATTGCTAAAAAATGCATGTATTCTTACTGTCTGTGGGCTCTAGACTTGTATCTTGTTGTGGTAGTATCACCTGCTTGTTTACGTGGAGATACATTTAATGCCATAGTGTGGAACATTCTGGGCCATGCTTTAATATACACAGAGACAACACCAGAGAAATGAAATAGCACACCTTTAAAAAATAAATTGCTCTGCCTTTAACTGCCAAAGCAAGTCTCCGCTACCATTGAACCCTATTAAGATAACACTGCTATGGTAGAAAACACAGTTGTATCACATAGCATTTTCCATTAAACATATGGCAACCACACATGCTGTTGATACGACTATTCTGCTGTCTTTATCTGGAGCCGTGACATGTCAGGATGATCCCATATAATTCCTATCATCTCACAAATTGCCTGTGTCTTGTGGCCAGCTGGTGACTAATACCTTGAGTGAAAATCTCGGAAAACAATTGACGATCCAAGCCATAAAACGTATCATTGGGGAACGCTGCCAGAACAATCCGAGCCGAGGATGTCAGATTGCCACGGCGACTAATAATGGCGGCCGCATCGGTTGTTACGGGCGACAGGGGACATGGCGACCGGGCGCACTGTACGTCTCCAGTGCAGACTTATGAATCTGGAGCCCAGTGGAGCCACGGGACACTTTCAGTTAATGGGGGTTTTGTCTTGGCATTGTCTGACCTTCTGTTAATGCTAAAATATAATATACAGTGACCAGGTATTACAATATGACCACTTGGAGGTTAACTAACCAGCCAGAGCCACACGCTTTGATTAAAAAAAAAAAAAAAAAGAAGAGTAGGTCTGGAGCTGTATCCTGTCATCCTGATTTCAGACGGCGTGATTGACAGGTGGATTAATCACAGAGAGGCATAAACATGGTGGTTTACACGTAAAAAGGGGAAAAAACAACAAAAAGGACTGAGAAACAGAATCAACAATCGAAGCACCAAACTATTACTTATCTCAGGTAAAAGAGATGATATATTTTGTTCTGAATGGTGTGAGAAAGAGAGGAGATGTCTTCCGCATTTGAGAGACACCTGATACAAATTAGCGTCTGTGGTTGGATCGTCTCGTTTGGACAGAGGATTTTCACGCTCTATGGTCCAGTTCCAGACCCTTCTGGATTCAAACAGAATGTAGAAGGGACTGGCTGGTTCCATAAACTCAAAGGTAAAGTGGATGAAATCGTTAGAATGTACTGGGCATATATGAAAGGTTATAGGTTAAATTAAGTTAAAGTGTCTATGACAGGTTAGATTACTCATTTTACTAAAACCAGTTAGTATCATTATATTATTTAAGATTTTGATTTTTTTCCCCAGTTTGGTCCTTTTTTTATAGCGATGAACTGATTCATATTTGTGAGTTCACAAACTTGTGAGAATCAATCTTGGAGCAGTCTAATCACAGGGCAGCACTGAAGCTTGGGAAGAAGCCAAAGGTGAAGCGTCCAAACAAACAAAACAAACATGGCGTCACTGATGGATGTAAAGAAGTTTTGGCAGAAATCCAGAGAATTTTGTTTATGTGCAGAAGGAATAGGGAGTCAGAGTGCTACACACACCAGTGTGTCACACATCAGTCTGATAGAATGACTTCTGTCATTTAAGGACAAGAGGAGTTGTAAACTCCACTTAAACCTAAATTACAACTAAACCGGCTTTAAACTAGGCCTAAAAATGAGGACTATACCAAAAAAGAAAGATATGTACATGCCCAAAACAACATCTCAACAAGAAGCATGGATTTGTTTCTTGGTTTACATAGGACTTTTTGCATGGAGTTTGCATCTTCTCCCTGTGTCAGTGCATTTCCTTGACTACTAAAACATATGTGTTAGGATCTCCTATATGACCCCATATGCAGTAAACCTTACACCTGGTTAAACAAACTACATCAAGAGAGTACAGTGCCCCATATTTTAGCACACAGCATGTACAGTGGGGTATTTGGTGTTGTGTTCAAGATCAGCTGCAGTAGCGGACACATGGAAACTAGCCTAAACTCTTTTATGTGCTCTATTGTGTGTTAACTGCACCAGGTGTGGCGCATTCACAGACACAGGCATGCTCACATTTACTATACAACACCCTGTCCTCGAACACATCGCCATTGTTTCATGTGCTTTCAAAGACATACAAGCCCACAGGGACAGTTCAAGGCTGGAGACTCAAAGTGGATCATTTATTTTCAAACAACTTCATGGTTGTTATTTATAAGTATAATAATAATAATAATAATAATAATAATAATAATAATAATAATAATAATAATAATAATAATAATAATAATATTATTATTTAAAGTTTCACTTTGTAATTTTTCTGGTGCTTGTCTCCATGGACATGTTATTGCTTTGCCTGGAATGGCATTAAACTCTAATTTGGATCAATTACACAGGTTTTTAGTGATCAAAAAGGCCTTGAAAAACATTCTTACTGTAAGAAGAGTCGCCCCTCCACAGATCTACACTGTCACTTGGAGATGGATAAATATAATGCCAGACTGTGCACATTCCAGGCAAAGCTATATCAAGACTTTCCATTAGAAAAGTTACATAGTGCACATTTAAACAAGTCAAATAATCTCTAATACACTTAAGGTCTAATACACTTGAAGTAGTCAAATCAAGATCCTGTACCTGATGTTTTTTTAAGTATTTGAGCAAAATGGAAGTGCACATTAGCATGTTAGTTGTTGTTAGCTTTACCATCATGGCAAAAACCTCTGACGTCTTATAAACTCAATACTGTGAATATTTACGTAAGTAAGGAATAACTTTGGACCACTGCAAACCATTGTAACTAGTTATGTTTTTCCAATTTTTAAGACAGTAAAAAACAAATACAGCAGTTTTAATATTACAAATTCCAGTCATATTTTTGCAGTGCGTGGCCTTTGTTCTGGCTGAGCGCTCAGGAAAACCTCTTTAGTAACATATATATTAGTTTAAGAATTGCGTCCTCGTATCACCGGCCTCTTCTGTCCTCTTTTAATACGTATTTTTCACACTGGCTCCCTTCACAGCGCTGATAGAAATGAAAAAAAACACCATCTACTCAACCACACCATTTTCAATTTCACAAAAATCCCTCAGCTAGCAGCCGTGCGTTCCTCTTTGCCATTTCATGTCCTGGTTGTAAGAGAAAGGGATGGCTTTAAAAGGCAATCCAATCTTTGAACAAATGGGTTGCAAAGTTGTTACATCCCCCTGAGTTTGGGAACACATTTTGCTTAGTGTAAGTGTAAGAAAATTGTTGTTTTTACTTGACATCACGATAAGGCTGGGTATGCCATCCATTTTCATAAGAGAGAGAGAAGACAGAACGTTATCACAATGTTTTATAAGAGCTGGAGGAGTGGGCAGGATCCAGGGCACGTGGCGTCTATTGGTTTAGCTTTAATAAAAGTGGAAAGAGATTTGTAGATCACCGCTGGACCACTGTGAGAAATATAAAACAGCTTAATGATGAGTTTCATGATTTACTTTGAGTGAGTTTAAAGGTCCACCGTATATTACACAAAGTTGACTTCTATGAGCTTTAAGTCACGTTAACCTTTCTCAAAAATATACCCAGAATGATGTTTTGTTTCATTCACACATGCTTGAGTAACTCTTTATTATTAGTCTACATCTCCAAAGCTCAAAATGCTCTGTTCCACCTTGTGAAGTCATGAAGCAGTAGTTTTCAAGTTAACAGCTACCTTTTGCCTGTAGTTCAGTAAAGATTGGCAATTCCAGATCTAAAATTATCCAAATGATTCTCGCGAAGGTGTATGGAGTTTAAAAACACAGTGGAGCACTTCCTGTATTATCACTTGATGATTGTTTTCTGTTTGAGAGAAGGATTCAGCCTAAATATGCAGGTTTTGTGTGTTAAACATGTGTGAATGAAACAAAACACCACCTCATGTATGTTTTTGATGAGGAAAAACATTATAACATAGATCAGAAATAATGTAATATGGGGCCTTCGTCCTTTAGTGTTAAACTGAGATGAGGGAAGACATAATTAGTTTTCAAGGGGGGCTTGAGGTCATAGGACATCCAGTATAACCTAAACATGTTCAAATGGAAACAATATAGTGTTAAAAATAGGATAAAAACACTGTCTGTCCAGCCAAGGCAAAATGAGAAAAAAATAAATCATATCTTAAGGAGCGGTGCAAGAAACACAAATGTTCAAATCATTCCGAGCTTTTGTCACTTGTGGACTTACAGTGGAAAGAGGAACCAAATACTCAAATGAGAGTTACTGTATAATATAATACTGAAGTAGGTGTAAAAACTGCTCAGATAAGTACAATTTTATTAAAAAGTTACTCAAATACAGTGGAGGAAATAAGTATTTGATCCCTTGCTGATTTTGTAGGTTTGCCCACTGACAAAGAAATGAACAGTCTGTAATTTTAATGGTAGGTTTATTTTAACATTGAGAGACAGAATATAAAAAAAAATCCAGAAAATCACATTATAGAAAATATATTAATTGATTTGCATTTCCTTGTGTGAAATAAGTATTTGATCCCCTATCAACCATTAAGAGTTCTGGCTCCCACAGACCAGTTAGACACTCCTAAGCAACTCGTCACCTGAATTAGACACTTGTTTTAACTAGTCACTTGTATAAAAGACACGTGTCCACAGAATCAGTCAATCAAACAGACTCCAAACTCTCCAACATGGGAAAGACCAAAGAGCTGTCAAAGGATGTGAGGGATGAGACTGTAGACCTGCACAAGGCCGGAGCCATGTGCCGTTAAAATCCTGAGTGACAACCTCCTTCCCTCCGCCAGGAAACTGAAAATGGGTCATGGATGGGTCTTCCAACACGACAATGACCCAAAACAAACAGCCAAGGCAATGAAGCAGTGGCTCAAGAAGAAGCACATTAAGGTCATGGAAAACCTATGGAGGGAGCAGTGTTAAAATAAACTTACCATTAAAATTATAGACTGTTCATTTCTTTGTCAGTGGGCAAACCTACAAAATCCTTATACTTATTTCCTCCACTGTAACTGTATGAGTAATTGAGTATAATACCCACCTCTGTGTTTGATGACAGCAGTTTAAAGTTAGAACAGTTTGCAAAACATGAGTCAGATCCGGTGCAAGGCTTCTGTGATTATAGATATTTTCCTGGATGTTTTTTACTTATAAAAACATATTTTATCTTTTCGCCTGCGCTCACAGGACACTCCATCGATTGTTACGCCTGTTTCTGTATGAAGCCGCTTCTTTTTTAGCAACAAAGACACAGCCTCAGGTGGAGCACAGACCAAATATACACTAAACTGTATTACAATAGGTACAACACTAAACAACTGGCTTTTATGTAACTCTACACAGAAGACTTATTATTATTAATTTATTAATTTATTTCAGTTTTCAGATTATGCAACAAAAACAAAAACAGACAAAAACAAAACAAAACCCTCCCACACCCCACCACTCTCTCCACACTCAACATACACGAAACTACACAAATACTGCTGGGTAAACAAACATCAAATTTCAAAGTCCAGTCCTGTCAAAATGTTCCAAAAAGGTGTCCATATCTGTTTGAAGTCTACAAAGAAGAATTACGAGTTTAAATTACTTGAATTCAGAATATATTTTCATTTTATTCGTTTGGACTAGTTTTGCTTCAGCATTTGTGTACCAAGCTTTCAGTAATAGGAGTAGGCCTTTGTTTAGATACAAAAAAGATAAATATACTGTATATAGATTTAAAGTAAATAACTCTAAATTATGGTTGATAAATTCTACATTTTTAAAGGTCCTGTTTTACACAGAATTGACTCTTGTGAGCTATAAACCATCAAAAACATACCTGGAGTTGTGTTTTGTTTCATTCACACATGTTTGTTAGAGTTAGAGGAATCCTTTATTATTAGTCTGTCTACATCTCCAAAGCAATGCTCTGTTCCACCTTGTGATGTCATGTAGTGGTAATGTTTAGGTTAAAAGCTACTTTTTACCTTTTGTTCAGTAGAAATTTGCAATTCCACTGTTGAAAGTATCCAAATGATTCTAGTGCAGGTGTATGGAGTTTAAAAACACAGTGGAGCACTTCCTGTATTGCCACATGACATCACAAGGTGGAACAGAGAAGAAAAGAAAGAAGAACACCATCACATAGAGCGGGTTTATACGAACATTTTAAGACCAAAATGGGGAGCCTGAGCAGCAGTTACAGAGACAGGGGTGACATTTTTTCCATACAAAGTGAATTAGAGTCAGTGGAGCTGGGAGCACGCCCATGTTCACTTCCTATTTGGAATGTGGCAGCCAGCGGGTTAGCTTGTCCATTTATATATACAGTCTATGGTTTAGCGCTACTTAAGGCCTGATACAGTCCAGGTTTAGATCTGATGGAACTTAAAATACTAACTTTGGTGATTCTTGGTGTGAAAAGTATGAGAACCATGGCATTAAATCAAAAACACTATTATTACCTCCGCCAAGGAGGTTATGTTTTCGCCTGAGTCTGTCTGTCTGTTTGTTTGTTTGTTTGTTTGTTTGTTTGTTTGTTTGTTTGTTTGTTTGTTTAACTCAAAAAGTTATGGACGGATCTTGATGAAATTTTCAGGAAATGTTCCTAATGGTAAATCCAACTGATTAAATTTTGGTGATGATCCAGAAGAAATCCTGGATTCTGGATCACTTTGAAAACTGAGCTGCTTGGCGGAGGTCTGCGCTCTCTGAGTGCTTTTCTAGTTACTATTATGGATTCAAGTCAACTCTTTTACAGTGAAGTTTGTTGAGATAGAAGAACCTAAAGGTGTCATGACAGTGCTCCCCGGGCCTCTGTGTAACATTAGTATGAAGCTCCTGTTACATTTAGCGCACAGTGAGAAGATGGCCACCGCTCACCACACATGGTGCAGACATATGCTGCTCTTTGAGATCTGGACCTGACTCAAAAACACGGAGCGCTCTTGTGTGTGTCCCCTCACTGTAAGTACCCACCATGTTTGTTTTGGTGAATTTTCAAACTCATTTGTCGCCAAAATGAAAAAAACTTCATATCCTTGAATGTATTATTAAAAGTGACAACAAATTATTATTTAAAGATCCCATATTACGCAAAATGGACTCTTGTGAGCTTTGAGCCATGTTATAATGTTGTTACTTCATCAGAAACATAGAGTTGTGTTTTGTTTCATTCGCACATGTTTGACTAACCCTGCATTACTTCTCCAAAGCTCAAAATGCTCTGTTCCACCCTGTGATGTCATGAAGTGGTAGTTTTCAAGTTAACAGCTTTAACCTTTTCATTAGAGATTGGCAATACCAGGGCTGAAATCATCCAAATGATTCTAGTGAAGGTGTTAAGAGTTTAAAAACATAGTGGAGCACTTCCTGTGTTATCACATGACATCACAAGGTGTTTGAGAGAACAACTCAGCCTAAATCTGCAGAGTTTGTGCATTAAACATGTGTGAATGAAACAAAACACAACTCCAGGTCTCTTTGTGATGAGGAAAATAGCTTAATATAAAAATAGCTTAATATAAAAATAGCTTAATATAAAAGCACGTATTTGAGTATTGACGCATTTATGATCAAATTGGATATTTTGGGAGATTTCTCAAACATTTTTTTATAAATTTATTTTTTGCTTGAAGGAATGCTGTCCCCTTGTTGTAATGACAGTGTTATAGGAATGCTTGGAATGCTTCACAGTAAAGCATTTATGTGATTAGCCTTTTTTCCCCATTACTGATATATATTTGTTTAAGTTCTGTGTGATATTGACCTTCTAAATGTAATACTGAGCATGTTATTCACCATCAGATGAGTGGGTGTGAAGATATCGAGGGACAGCAGTTCTGGAGCATGTGGTCGCTCATAAGCCAACTTCAGACCCAACCCTTCTCTTTGGTTCCTCTTTGGTTCATTAGCAGCTCACAGACGATGAAGAGGTGGCCTGGAGCACGTCCTTGTGGTCTGATGGGTCATGGGTTGATGCATCGGCTACAACACCAGAGGGGAGATTGCATGGCTATGGGGAGACCTTTTTAAAGGGCCCATATTACGCTGTTTTTTGAACTATGTTATTATAATGTTGTTTCTTCATCACAAACAGACCTGGAGTTGTGTTTTGTTTCACTCACACATGTTTAACACACAGAAAACACTGTTCCACCTTGTGATGTCATGTGGTAATACAGGAAGTGCTCCACTGTGTTTTTAAACTCCATGCACCTTCACTGAGTCATGTCAGCCCTGGAATTGCCAATCTCCACTAAACAAAAGGCAAAAGGAGCTGTTAACTTGAAACATACAAGTTCATGACATCACAAGTTGGAACAGAGCATTTTGAGCTTTGGAGATGTAGACAGACTAATAATAAAGGATTACTCAAATATGTGTGAATGAAACAAAACACAACTATATGTAATATGTTTTTGATGAGGTAACAACATTATAACATGGCTTAAAGCTCATAAGAGTCAAGTTTGCATAATATAGGAGGACCGTTAAACTTGAGCCTTTGGACCAACTCACAAAATGTAAATCAGTTAATACCCCATAGAAGTAAAATACTCCCTCTTTACTGATACTGATACTGCTCTCTCTGCAAAAAATATAATAAAAAATATATTTATAATAAAACGCTTGAAATATTGTGATTTCAATTATGTGCAAACAATCTTAGTGATAATTAGTCAGTGTATTCCTCATAGTGATAATTCTTGTTTCCATAATTGAGATGTGTTTTGCAAGTTGTAAATTGAAACTATGCCCACAAAACTATCCCAGTTAACTTGTTGGATTTTTACTGCAAAACTTCCGTACTTAATAAATGCTGACTATGCCCACTGGTTTTCCCAGCACCCTGCGACAGTCCTCTGTGCGAGATGTGAGTTATTGGCCTATAGCTGTAGCATATGTGAATGAGGCTGTGCTGTGGTCCAGGGTCAGTCCAGGTGAGGTGAGGACTGGAGCTTACGGAGATTTAAGCTTATGGGACCTCAAGAAATCTAAAACATGGAGAATAGACCAAGAGCTGCACTGCGGTCAGCCTCTGCGCCGGACAGATTTAACTTTGGGGCATTAAATAATGATTAAAGGTGCATGAGGTAACTTTTCTGATGTTGCTTGGTATGGAGATGGTGATGCTTTGCTGAATGTTCCACAGTAAAAGTACAACTTGCCCAGTTTCTATTTATGAATCTGTTATAGAATTGTAAATATATGTTATCAAAGTGTGCTGTGCTGTATTCACTCATGTGTGTAAAAGAGTCACTTAGTGGAGAAATACTGTGTCTGATAAATCATAACTGCAACTGTGTCTACTCAATGCCACAGCTGCAAGGCCGAGGTACAGTCTGGTACACAAAGACAGGATAAGGGAGCTAAGACAAGGTGGGCAGGGCGGGAGGACGGAAATACCAATGTATGATGATCATGTGTTACAATATTCTGAACTGAAAATAAAAACTGATGCAAGTGGAGATTCGAATGAGACTCTGGTGAACACAGCATAGCGGTGCAGCTTGTCTCAGAGCTCCCTTGTACAAGTAAAATTCACTTGTCTGACCTGTGTTGTCCTTTATCACTAAATGTAAATTTGTGGCAGTTTTTTAGGTGATTGGGTTTCCTCGGAGCACGGCGCTCCGCCTTGACAGAATGTGTTTGTATTTTTGAGTGGGATCACCTCCTGGTCCCGTATACTGAGTCTCCTGTCTTGCTCTGACTTTCCTTACTAGTACTGATATTTTGCAGCTGAAGGTACTACTCAATCTAAAGATCTTTATCTGAGCTTTATTTGAACACAATCTGACCAGAAAAAAATGACTTAGCTGCAACTACAGCAGGTGAGCTGATTTGTGTTAGTCACTTTCACCTTTTAGCTGAAAATCAAACTCCTAAACAGGACACTTGTACTGATCACAGGCTCCTGAAAATATGTTGTTTAATCCATTTTGCATTTTTTCTTCAGACTATCTTAAAACTTTTTTGACAGTGTTTGCATATGTGCATTGTGTCACCATGGTAACTACACCCCCAGCATGATGTCACACTGCAAACTATCACTTGATGCATCTCCAAGAAAGTTGATGGACAAATTACCATGTACAGGAAGACAGTTTGATGCCTGGAATCTTGCTTCTTATGAAATGCACTTTTTACTACCAGCCATTTTCTTCTGCTTATCTGGGGGTAGGGGACATCAGTCTAAGCAGGGAGGCTCAGACTTCCTTCACCCCAGACACTTCCTCCAGCTCCTCCAGAGGGGCCTCCAGCGTGTCCTTGGTCTTCCCCGGGACCTCCTCCCAGTGGGACATGTCTGGAAAACCTGCCCAGACACATCCAGGAGGCATCCGGAACAGTGCTGCTAAAGTTTGATAATAATCCAAATCCACTTTATTTATATAGCACATTTTACAAACAAATCAGTTTACAAAGTGCTACAGAGATCATAAAATGAAGACAACAAAAAGATAAATTGCTAAAAAGTGGTCATACCAGTCCTACCAACAACAAAACCAGTAAATGTCTGTAACACTAACACACATATATATGAATAGAATAAATTAAGAGAATACAAAAATAAGTCTGGCAGTACTACATACATAATAGTTGGCCACTGTAGCTCAATTGGTAGTGCAGCCAGATCCACAGGAAGGCAGTGCAATTCCAGCTTCCACAGATGCTGTTGTGTCCTTGGGAAAGACTGTGTGTGCGTACACTGGTGTACAAATGTGTGTGTGAATGGGTGAGTGGTTTCATGATGTAAAGGGCTTTGAGCGCCTTGATACTGGAAAAGCCATTTATGCTTTGATAAGGAAAGATTATGAATGGGTTCAAATGCTACAAAAATGGATGTTTTGTCTCTTATTACAAACCAGGTCCGTTTACTGAAAGCAGTCAAAACAAATCTTCATTTTACTTCACTTTTCATAATATCTCAGTCTGTCTATATGTAACTGTTTCATTATCAACCAAGTTCTCACCTTCTCTCAGTCTTATTTTCAACTACTGTAATTGCAAATAAATAACTTTCTTACCAACACCTTTACAGACATCAGCTTGTTACCATGCACCTCTATACGGCTCTATCCCCAGTGGGAAATACGATGATAAACACTAATTTAACACCTTTCCAGCAGGACCCAGTGTTTTTCTACCAAACAGCAACCCAATCTATCTCCATCACTGGCTCTTGTCATATATGTGCTTTATGGAGTATTCATTATTGTTATATAGCCCTCTACACAATAAGTCCTGGCCATTTTCCCTTCTGTCAAACTGCAGTGCACACCTTTTAAATGGGGGAGCTCAATCTTGCAAAGACACTTGTCAAATTGGTGGGGGCATACTGACTCCTGGTGGAAGCAAGTACGAACTGCAAGCTGAAGTCTTAAAGTATATTTGTGCATTTTATTATAAACTACACATATTTTGTTTTGGTTTATAGTCAAATCAATGTGGCATACTACAAAAAAAAATGAATAAATAAAAGTGGATATTTTAGAACCTATTTGGATCTAGCCTAATTAACCATTTCAGTTTTAGCTTAAATAGGCTACAAAACCGTGATGTGTGCTAGTTTATTTTCCAGGGACTAATTCAAGTTACAAAAAGGTGGAATTAAATTATATATTAATCAGTTTTATGCTGACACATTTTTAACAGCTCTGCAAGGCAAAGCAAGTTTAATTGTATAGCACAATTCGTACACAAAGTCATTCAAAGTGCTTTACAGAATAAGAAAGACATTAAAATCACAATACAAACAAATCAAAAACATAAATAATTAGAATGTATGCCTAATAACCATTTTAGTTATATCTTAAATACATAGCCATTTAATTTAGATGGTTTTAATATATCAAGGACTAATTCAAATTACAAAATTGCAAAAATATAAAATATATATTTATTAATTAATTTATTTATTTGGTATAAAATAAAATACGCACTACTACTGCCCGTGAGGATCAAAGTTCAAATATACGCTTTTCAAAATGGCGGCAGAACCAACACGACAATGGAACGATGAGCAGCTCAAAAGTGATGATTTGCCCAAAAAAGACATTATAAAGTTTCTCCAGGACAATGCTGCTCAGTCGGTATGTTTCAGAGCAGAGTTTGGGCTTTGAGTTAGTTTAAATCGACGCGTGTTTTAGTGTTAATTTCCCTTTAAAGCAGTAAAATGTTGGGTGCTATATGGTGCAGTGCTATAGTGGCTTTACCATAGACTGTATATACCCATAAGGATGAATGAATGAACAATCTCTCCATGCTACAATAAATCAGCGAAAACTAATTATTTGCGAAGTGGTCTTTCAAGATGGTCCCTTTCGATCCATATTATGCTTCGTTATTTGTTGTATAATGTGAATTTTATCTAACATTTTCAGTTTCTATATTTCACATTGGCATAGTGTTTGTAAGTTATTAATACAAGTCTAAAATTGAGTTTATGCTTTCATTTTTACAAAATTATTAAATGATTTTGATGTGTGATGTATACTAAATGAATATGTGCTGTCATTGTAAAAGCCTGTGAAACTCAATGGGAATGGTCTAAGAATTATAATAAAAGGGAATGTAAGTTAAGTTACTCTAATCAGCTTTAGCAGAAAGAGGTTAGCTAGCTGTAATTAAAAATATGTAACTTTATATATTCTTATTCATTATTTTGAACAACCTAACCTGTTTGTTTATATTTATTGCAGTTTCTTCATGAACACAAGTTGCTCGGAAACATCAAGAATGTTGCCAAAACCTCCAAGAAAGAACAGCTGATTAATGCTTACAACCAGCTATTTCAGAGCAAAGTAAGTGGCCCACTTATTCTATTTTCATTCATCAAGACTTGGGCAGCACACTTGATGTCAAAATGATTCTATTCACAGTATTATTTAAGGTCTTTACACACAGTAGTGATATTGTTTAAAGCCTTGTGCCAAAACTTTGTTTATGTCCTAATAAATTTAAACTTGGCAAGTTCCTTCTCCATCCACACACTCTTTTTAATGAAAATTATATGCAATGTTTTCATTCATATTATGCTCTAAAAGTCTAATTTTAGTCATATATTAGCCTAACCAATCAGTAATTTACTGATTTAGGTTTTGTTGAAGTTGCTGGATTCAAAAAGTCACAAGCGTCAAAATATATGTTCTTTTGTATAGTTGTTCTTTTGTTTATTCTTTCTTTATATATTGTACATATTCTTTGTTCATCCTCTATCCTCTGCTAGATTTACCAGTATATTTGATTATGTTAATTAAAACAAATTTGAAATATCTAAAGGAAATTACAATATTCAACAAAAAATATAGAATATTGAAATGATAGATTATCTAATGCAAATAATGTACATATATTTCTGTTAATTTTAAGTTTAGATTAAAAACAAGTTATTGAAGCCTCAGTTTCAGCTTCTCTTATGGCTATCACATATTTTTCTCATATGACACAGTTGTATAATTAAGATCTAAAGGTGAATATAATGTGTTTTTGCAGAGATTTAAAGGCACAGATCCAGTGGAAGAGGCCACGGAACAAGTGAAAGCTGTAAAACTTGAGGAAAAGCCGAAAGAAATCAAAACAGAAGTGGTGGATGAGGTATGAATCTATAATGTCGAACTTCCATTTAAATCCTGCGCCCCTCTGCGGTCGGAATATGAATGTTTAATGTCTCATGCATGGAATTCCTCATTCCAGGGTCCTCCAAAGTTCACCAAGTCCACTTTAAAGAAAGGAGACAAGACCAACTTTCCAAAGAAGGGTGAGACAGTGAGCTGCTGGTACACTGGCACGCTGGAGGATGGGACTGTGTTTGACACCAATGTTCCTGCAGGTATGGAAATGTATGACACTAGACATCAGCTCATATCACGTCCTATATGCTTTATACATAGGAAATAATAGAGCTATAGCTATAGAATAGAACTGTAGAATAACTGTGAATAAAAGAATAGAGAATAAGAGTGGTATTTGTTATTTTTGTGTTATTCATGAATCACTGTAACATGATTAATGATTTTGGCAATTGCTGAAGAAAATGAACTATGTGTAATGTATTTTAACTAGAGATGTAGCTAGGGCTGGGCCATATGACAATTTTTACTTTTCCCCCCTCATATTCATTGATTACAAAATGTTTGATTACATTTTATTTTGTCTTTTTAAAAACAATGTTTTCTGATGGAGCTCAACAGTCACTGCACGCTCTGATTCTGGAAGTAAATGTTCCATTCATATTTCCCACAGACAGTTTAAAATTGAAATATTAAGAGACATGGCAGAGGCTAACGAGCTACATGGCAACTACTATCCATAATGAAATGTCTTAATAACTTTGCGGTTTATAAAGTTTCAGAAACAAATAAAATAAATAATTCAATTTTAAAAATATATAGGTCTTGTGGTCATTAGTTACCACATTGCTCATTAGCTCTGAGCTTTCAAACTGAATATGAATTTATTTCGGAAAGTCTATGGGAAAAATTGAGAAATTTATGATAATAACAATAATATTTTGAGACTGTGTGTCTGTGTAATCCCTCAATCGTCCAGGTAGGGTCTATAGCAAAAGAAGGCTGAATTCTATCTTGAACTGAAGAAGCTGCTCGGGTATGGGTGGGGAAACATTCACTTAAGTCCAGGTGACATAATCCAACCTTCTTTTGTTATTTTGAGACTGTGGAGGGACTGTCACCTGCTTGTTTCTATGGAGATGTGATTCCTCTGCCTGGAATGTTCCACAGTATGACATTAAACAGCTCTACCTTACATTTATTTAGTTACCGTGGTTTTATAGATCAAAAATTCCTACAAAAACAGGCATTATGACCTAATAATAATAATAATAATAATAATAATAATAATAATAATAATAATAATGCATCCGTTTTATGTAGCGCTTTTCTGGACACTCAAAGACACTTTAGAGATCGTTATTCATTCACTCCACACTCGGTAGTGGCAAGCTACTATTGTAGCCATAGCTGCCCTGGGGCAGACTGACAGACATCTGACCTGTAACTTAGTCTGGTTTGGTTTCCATAGAAACCAATAGTATAGAAAGGTTTAATGCCATACTTTGAAACATTCCCGACAAAGTAATAACATTTCCATGGAGAAAAGTGTCAGACCTTCCCCCTGAAAAGTTACATAATGCACCCTTCAACAACTGAATGTATTTAAAACCACAACAGGTTTCAAAATGTTTTCACCAGCTGGGATCATCTAAGAGGCCTTCAATTTTAGTCAAAGTGAAAATTGGCTTGAGTTTTTTTCTACTGTGCAGGTGCTAAAAAGAAGAAGCAGGCAAAACCTCTGAGCTTCAAAGTGGGCATGGGCAGAGTCATCAGAGGAGTGAGTCAGTCGTCTATTTCTCTTCTATAAAATGGTTTCCAGTCCTATTTTATGCAGTGTATGTTTTTCTCCTGACAGTGGGATGAGGCTCTGTTAACGATGAGCAAAGGTGAACAGGCCCGAGTGGAGATCGAACCAGAGTGGGCCTATGGGAAAAAGGGAGTGCCTGATTCTAAGTATCCTTTACCTCTTAACACATTATACAAATATGCAAAGAAATATTATGTATATGTTAGTCAGCAATACCATTCTTATAAACTAAACACAGGATTTTCTAATACTTACAAACTAAACCAAGATATACAGAAATTATACCTGATCCAGTAACTTTTGTGCATTATTTATTCACTCCATACTTGTTGATGGGAAGCTATTGTAGCCACAGCTTTAAGTGAGCACCTCTTGACCACCACCAGTCAAAGTCGCAAAGTGGTGAACTGTCATGCCAAAAGACACGACAACAGTATGTGACTGACCTGGATGAGCGCTTTCACTTGGCATGCTGGGGGAAATAAGTTAATTGGAATTTGGGTGATAATATCTGCACCATAGACTGTATAAAGAAGTTGAGTAAGGGAGTGTAATGTCACCCATAACATTCGGCTCCAGTCAAATGAAGCTCACAAGGCCAGCAGTTATAAGGTTAATTTAGAGCAGAGTTCCATATTAGGAATAGTAATTTATTTAGATATAAAATTTGATAGAAATTGGATAATATTGAAATCCATTTATAGTCTATGATCTGCACATTAATTAGCCAAAGTTAAGTTTCTTTGATGCTTTTGTTAACAAAAACTATTTGATATGCCACTGTAGAATACTTAGACTTAGACTTAGACAAACTTTATTGATCCACAAGGGAAATTATTTGGATACAGTAGCTCCAACATCACAATATAATGTAATAACATAGAGTAACAAAAATAGATGGTATAGCAAAAAGAGCAAGAGACACGTGTCAAATGAGACATAATAATAAAAATGTATATGTACAAGTCAAAATAAAATAGAAATACTTACAATAATAATACTTACTTATACTTATACTCGCTCACATGTGCATTGTCATTTTGCTTCTTTGAGTCATTGTTGTCCTTAACATTTTTCCCAGAATTCCACCAAATGCCAAGCTCATTTTTGAGATCGAGCTTGTGTCTGTGGATTAATCTGCCTGTTGGGGAGTTAATTTGTTGAAGAGATGCACGGAAGGCCCCTTACTTTTGGTTTGCAAGGTTACAATAGTTATGCAGCAGTGGTTTTGTTAAATGTACTGGCAAAATAAGAATGTTCATACACATTTTTTGCATGTGAGAAAATAAAGCTTTATAACATGTAACGCCACATCTTGTCTTCCTATTGCCTACATTATATCCTTAATACAAGCATTTTGTTTTCTGCTTAACATATAGTCAGTAATAAAGAAGTCATGTGACAAAGGCCTTAGAAAAATCAGATCCTGGTTTATGTGAGCAAAACAGTTCAAATATTCTGGGTCTTGTTATAAATGATTCAAGTTCATAGAAACTGGTGGCAAATCAGATTCTTTGCAAAATACTGCCATTAAATGTATTAGATTCTAATGTTCCCGATTAGTTTTACTTCACTGATTTACTCCGAGATTGTAGAATGGCCAAAAAAATATATATATATATGGCCTGGAGCCACTTAAGTGGGATTTTTTTTTTGGTTTAATTATTCATAGGTAAAAGTGAACTCTTGCCAAGGGTTAGGCATTAATAACAATGAATTGTCGAAGCTGCACAAATTTGTCCCAAGCCAAAATTTTATTCTGTATGACAGGAAAACATTTAACTTGGTAAAAAGAACATGATCTTGAACTGGACAGAAATTAGGAGTTGGCGTTGGGTCCCTTCTTCTTTCCGAAGGTGGGAACAACGTTCACGAAGCGTCTGTTGTACTGGATACGACGCTTAGCACGGCCGGTCTTCTTCTTTTTCTTCTCCTGCTTATCAACCTGGAGAATTAAACAGAAGGTTGTCAGTTCATGTTCTCACGTCACATACAAACTCTGTACAAAATTTAAGTACCTTGGGTGTCTGTCCCCTCACTTTTCCAGCACGAGCCAGAGAGCCGTGGACCTTACCTAAAATACAAACATGAGCATTTAAATTTAACCACGAATTACATAAATATTAATTCGTTAAATTATTAACATATTATATAAATATATTTAATTACCATAATGAGGTAATCTGATATGCCCCCAAAAAGATGCAATAATAAAACTAATCTTTTAATAGTCACTATGAGCCATTTAGATAACCTAAAAATTCTACAACCAAAATTTCACCATAAACTCCTTACGCACAAGATTGGTAGAGACCTTGTCATACAAAAACTTCAAATGAGCAAGATAAAAAGTTAAACACTTATATATCAATTGCACACAAACCACCCATAGAAACAGGTTATGGGTTTCAGCTTCCTGTTATATGCAACCCATTTTTAAAGAAGGTCTTATTTTAAATTGTTAATCACTATGGCAATGGTCTTAATTTCATATCATTTTGAAACCCATGGACAGTTGAGCCTCACCTCCCAGCAGTCTGCCAGCCACCTCCAGAGTGCAGTGCTCGGAGACGCCGTAGGAGGCCAGGCAGGAGTCATCCTCCAGGGGGCAGCCAGCGAGCAGCAGCACCTGGTCCTCAACAGGGAGACCCTCCAGAGCCTGGACATGAGCCTGAACAACAGAGAGCAGAGACACAGGGTTAAATATGTGTTTTTCTGCTTTGTTATACATTTTATATTTTCATGCTCAATTATTATAAATCTTGAATAAAGACTTAAGTATGTGTTTTATTTCTGTCTTTAAAAAGGTGCACTGTCAACTTTTCAGGTGAAGAGTTCAGTACAAGTCTTCATGGAGATGTAATTGCTTTGCCTAGAATGTTTCACTATATGGCATTAACTTATCTCCATGACACTGCCTAATCAAGCTACAGGTCAGATCTGTGAAGAGGTGGTCCTCATAAGAATGTATGATTTTTCAGGTATTTGGGAGCCATACAAACGCATAAAACTTGTAATATAAATGCCAATAGACCTGTCTGATGCCATACTGTGAAACATCCAGTGCAAAGCCATAACATTCCCACAAAGCCAAGGTGACAGAAAAGTTACATAGTGCACCTTTATTGCCACAACTAATGTGTTTAATCAAATGTGCCAGTTTCTTGCACCATTTAACCGGGACTTGCACGTCCAAAGGTCTGGCGTACACATGACAGCATCAAGCACAATGAAGAGGAGTACCTTAATTTGGCCGACAGTCTCCTCTCCGGTCACCTCGAGGGTGTGAGTGTTCTGGGCACGAAGGAAAAGCTGCATGATGCTGAAAACCAAACATCAGGAGACATTAGATCAGTTTCATATGTTAAAGCTCCTACGGAAATACTCCAGACAACGCCAACACTTGTTTAATGGACGGACAACAGGGGTTTTAAACACATCATTATATATAACGCCTAAATAATTATAAAGTTTAGTTGGAGAAATGATGAAAAAGTTGTGAAATTTTCTATTTCACAGTAAACTACCCCCTGTCCGTCCCTGGTTTGCATGCTAAGCTTCTCTAGCCACATGGAACACGCGAGGGAAAGAAATATGTCAATAATGCCTCATTTTTTACCACAATCTTCAAATTAAGCACGTAAACGTTAAATTAAAGTATATTAGATAATTGATGAGATTCAGTGTGTCAAAATATTCTAAAATACGCGTGTTTTTGGTGTATTTTCACAGGCCTCACCTCGTTTGATGCTAGTCGTTCAGCGCTTAGCATAAAAAGGGCTGCTTGGGGGTCCGGACTGCGCATGTCCAGACTTACGTAAGGACCGGGAAACGTAATCACGCCCAAGCGCCATCTGAGAGCACGCATGCGCAGTGAATCAGGTGCGGAGTCCATTTACAATTAAAACGTAATTACCATAGACTTTCGCTTTTACAGTTTTAGTTATGATATCACATTTAGCCACAATCTTTCATAGTTGTATTTGTTTGCAGATTTCACAATACTGCCTTTTGACACCCCATTAATACAAAATTATAAATTTTTTCCACTTCTAATGGGATTTCAGTTATTTATCACTTTAGTTCCATATTTTGCTCTCAAAGTGCACAGTACCACCAAAGATTTGGCTTTCCGAGTACCCCCAGATCTAAACCAGGTCTATATCAGGACTATTGTCCTGGGCTAAACCAAGTCTAAACGTGGATTACTTCATTTCCACTATAGTTCTGAATAATAAATCATATCAAGAGTTTTTAGTGTCATCTGTTTTTCTCTAAGGTAGAAAAAAAATAGAATATCTGAATTGCCAGATGGGTCGCTGTATAGTACCAAGTTTTCCTTTGTATTTTTATAATAGGCAGGCTAAACAAACTTTGTGTAGCCATTTACAGTCTCAATTAGCTCTTCAAGTGGCTACTATTGTTCTAAAAAGTTTTCTGTGGGACTAAATTAAAAAATGAATAAATAACAAATGCCACATGTTTCTCACAAGTTACTGGTTTATTATGAAATAAAGTCAAAATTAAAAAAAACACTCTTCATCTTCCTTCGGCAAACTATGAAATATTAAAAGTCATTCAAATCTGTTCAACAAGACAGTGAACACGCGGTTTGCTTTTTACAAATTTAAAGAGACTGAAGCAAAACATCCAATCTAAAAATAAATGTCTTACAGGGAAAAGTAACCTGCCTTCATACATTTCACATGCGACTCAAAAGTTGTCATATGTTTTATACAGATCTGTTACCATGGCAATCAAGGAGGATCTGGGGTACAACAGCACTTCCCACAGATAACTACAATAGAAAAATTCTGTGATGAAAATGCCATTTTGTTTATATGCTATGGGAAGGATGCTCAACAAAAATTAATACAAATAAAAAATAACTAGAATATGGTATGGGACGCCATTTTAGGTCTTTATCAATGGAAAACACTATAGCAGGTCGGTACTCTAGTAGTTTAGTCCATAAAATACGTGACATTCCTTGACAGCCTGTTAAAACGGGTCTTGTAGTCTCTGTAGGGCAGCTTGAGTTCAGAAAGGACGCTGGCTCCAGTCTCCTCTTCAGATCAGACACCTGTCAATCATGTGGGAGGGGGCGGGTAGTACTGGTTGTATTGGCCGTATTGATTGTACTGTCCCCAGGAGTTTTGACCCCAAGTGCCGTACTGCTGCTTGAAACAATAAAAAATATGAGTTAGTCTTAAAGTTTTGTATGTACATTTTTAAAAGCATATAGAAAATGTGAAAAGTACTATCTACTAATATTACTTATGACAAACTTTATTGATCCACAAGGGAAATTATTGACACTGTAGCTCACATATCACAATATATTATAATAACAAAGAGCAAAAACAGAAATAGTATTAATAAATTCTAAGTAAGTAGCAAAAATGGCAAGAGACTGGTGTCAAATAAGGCATAATTATAAAAAAGTATATAATATAATATAATATTACTACTACTTGTATAGTAATAATATTAGCATCCTCAATGTTTCTGTTTTTACAAGACTATGGTGGCCGAGGCAGTCCTTATTTGGACAAAATAATACAATTTTTGGAGCAACTTTGTCACTTATTGCTTCTATTAATCCATAATGGACTCATTAAAAGATGACATAAAGTTACTTGTAAATATTTAAAGGTGCACTGTGTAATTTTTCTGGTGGAGGGTCTGCTACCTACCGTTGCCTGTATTATTTTAAGATATACAGGCAAAGGTAGGTGAATATGGAAATAAACTTGGTAATCACAATGAAGAGAAGTTAATGGTCAGATCTATGGAGGCAAGCTTGCACATGGCAGGTATTTGAGTCATAAAACACCTGCAATTTAATAAATGCAAGGCAGGTATGTTTAATGCCATACTGTGGAACAATACATGCAAAAAAAATAAAATAATAATCATAAAATATGGAAAAAATATCACCATGAAGACAAGTAGCGGCTGGAGGTTAGAGGTTGGAGAAGTGCACCTTTAAGACAATAGAACTTGTACTTGTGTTGGAGACTGAATGAACTTGTACAGTTCTCAAGCAGTGATTCAAGGACTAATCTAGAACTAAACCAGGATTAAACAGGGATTTTTATGTTTAAGTTCTACATCATCATTTGTTTTGTTTGTACTGGGATTTTAATGTCTTTTATTCTGTAAAGCATTTGAATTACCAATGTGTACGAATTGCGCTATATAAATAAACTTGCCTTGCCTTGTAAAACATAAAAATAATTGAATTTAAACCTATATATGCCCTAATGTTGAAAAGTCCTGAAATACTGAGTTTCTTTGGCACAAAAATAATTACTATAGGTTGTTGTTGTTTTTTTATTTCTGGTTGTTGCTTTTGGTTATGATTAAGACTTATTTTATCTGAATCTTTGTTATTAGAACATGCTTGCTTAGGATACACGCTTTAGCAAATCACACTGTATACTCCACATATGAACCCACCTGGTACCAGTTGTAGTTGTATGCAGAGTTATTCGCCGTCATGTCCGTCATGGCAGCTGCTGCAGGATCTGTAGCTTCTGTGCCGTCCTCCACCCTCTGCTTCTTTGCATCAGGCTCCCCAGTGCTGCAAGACAATCAAATATACAGCCTTGACATTAATATGCACGCTCAAAAGCAGTAATATTCCAACAGGTATATAGGCCTCTGTGCACCAACTTATTTTAGCAAATGAATAAAAGACGTTGCTATGCTCAAGCCTTTGTGCAAAGTTACAATATAGTATGTGTGTAGAAACCCTCAGTCGTCCAGGTAGAATCCATGGCAAAAGGAGAAATTTAATTTGTCAACTGGACAGAGTTTATTTGGTCGAATGTTTCGCAGCTCATCCAAGCTGCTTCTTCAGTTCTGGTCAGATGCTGGCGGACGCTGCTTTATATCTGCCTGAAGGGAGGAGCTAATTACAATGAAATTACTCAGAAAAGAACTGGTTTGAGAGGGGAGTTAAAGAGGCTATTTTTGTCAAGAAAGAGCATCCTTCCTTGAACAGAAATGGAGCATGAACATCATTTGTCTCCCATCTATAACTCTATCCTCAAACCTAAATCAAAACAAACAGAAAACAATGGGACTAGCCAGGACATGTCCAGAGGTGTGAAAACACCATCATGGCCCTGAATGGTGATGCTAACTACACCCCACTCCCACTCCCACTCCATATTGAATAGACCCACCTAACTAACAGAAACTGTAAACAAATATGTGTGTCTCAGAGTAATTTCATTGTAATTAGCTCCTCCCTTCAGGCAGATATAAAGCAGTGTCCACCAGCATCTGACCAGAACTGAAGAAGCAGCTTGGATGACCTGCAAAACGTATTCGACCAAATAAACCCTGTCCAGTTGACAAATTGAATTTCTCCTTTTGCCTTACAATATAGTAATAAAATAATTACAATTACACAATTGGACTCACCCATCGTACACGTTCTCCGCTTTCCGTTTTAATGATTCACTTTCTTCCTTTAGTTTAATGTGTTCATCATGAGCAGCTACCAGCCTATGGGGAAAGAACAGTTTACATTTTAGAAATCAACATGCAGTGCTCTTTGTGCTCAGTGTTCTGTCATCATTGGAGATGTTATTGCTTTGCCAAGAATATTCCACACTATGGCATTAAACCAAACCATTCATATATGCAAGCCAATACAAGTTACAGGTCAGATCTATGGAAAGGCGACCCTGTGCTCATTATTTTTTGCCACTAAAAAACAACCATAACTGAATAAATGGAAAATTAACTAGTTTAATGCCGTATCGTGGAGGATTCTAGGCAAAGCAAAAACATATTCAAACTACACAGAGGCAAGCCGGTAACATACCCTCCACCACAAAAGTTTAGTAAACAGTACTGCACTTACACATTGATGTCTGTGCCAAAGTCCTCCAGAAACTCGACTTTGCGTTGGGCGAAGAGGAGGCGGGACTCCAGGGCCATGGGACTCTTTATCGCTCGGTCGAAACACAAAAGAATCTCACTCTGGTTCTGAGCGATGTCGCCACTGTATTCCAGCTCCAGGAGGTTTAAATAAACTTTAGGATTCGCCTGAAAAACAAAACAGAAGCGTTACCTCAGCTTGTCAAGATAACAGACTTTGAAGTGGGATATATTGCTGAAGTAAATATAGACTATAAACAATAATATTGAAACTAATTTATGACATTGACACAAAAACCCTACAGCAGATTTAAACCACAAAAACTATTCTAAATCTACAATATTGTTAAAAAAAAATCAGGAGCAGAATAAAACACTTAAGTTCTTAGTTTGCGCTGTAATATATCATAGAAGTTGTAAGTACCTAATCCTTTTCTCTGTTAATGTGTGATATGATGTGAGTGAGTGCGTACCTGAGAGTGGACAGTGTGCATTGTTTTTAATTGTTGTCCAATTGCAGTGTAGAATATATTTCTGTAAATCTGGGACTGCACATGGAAACTACCTATTTACCTATAATCTGGTTCAGAACGTCTGTTTTTTATGAGCTTAATGTCTCGGTACGTTGTCCCCTCAAAGACTAAAGTTAATAATTCAACCTTAACTCTTATTGTATAGCTAAAAAAATAATGTAAAATTGCAAAGAAAAAGAACACAAAATAAATATTGTCCCCCATCTCATATATTGAAAGGCAAGTAGATATACTAATTATTGTGACAGAGAGCTACCATCGATATCATTATCAAATTGAAAGCTATACTGACATTCTCCCTGTACAAATCCTGCCTCCGTGTTTTTTTTTGTTTGTTTGTTTTTTTTGGGTATTTTATATTTTATATTTTGTATTTTATATTTTTGCTCCACCGGAACAAAATTAGAGTCCATCTTTAAGTCTATTTCTAAATTATAATTTTTTAGCCATTATCTATTATCTTGTTCTATTGCATGTTCCATTTTCCTGCTGTTCTTGAACTGTGCGTTGCAACACTGGAATTTCCCCACTGTGGGACTAATAAAGGCATATCTTATCTTATGTTCACCCCTCTTACCGGGTCTCTCTCGATGGCGTCCTGTAGGGTCTTCTTGGCGTGCTCCTGGCTCTTGTGCACTTTGAGGAAATGGCGTGCGAGTTTCACAGCATAAAACGAAGCCTCTGTTGGCGTTTTGGCCATGGTCATAGCCTCCGTCAGCAGAGACTCGGCTTCCTCCATCCGCCCGTGTCTCCGCTCCAGACTCACCCTCCGCAGACGCACCACAGCCAGCCCCGGAATGATCGACTCTAGGGACTGAAGGATGCTACGGGCCTCTTCTACTTCACCTGATGAAATATACAATCATATATTAATATTTGAATGAGTAGGGCAATAGCCACTGTTATTTTAGCATATGGACAATGAGAATGACATTAAGATCTAAGAGAATGACAATATCCAGGGCTGGTTTATGACACAAGCACCTGAACAATACTACTGAGTACTTAAACTGCAGGGAACCATAAAAAACAAACAAAACAAAGTTCATTAAAGTACATATTTTAATCTTAAGATTTCAAAAAATATAAATAATTTGTGCTGTTTTCCTACAGCGCAGACTTAAGCTCCAGCTCTAAGATGAGGGAGGTAGGAAGTATCAAGCCATTTTTTTTTTTTTTTTATCTGCAATAGTCAAAGCCACTTACTGTATACAATAGAGCTGTAGCCCTTTATTTTACTTTATTAAAACCCGCGCAGTGTTGTGTTTTAAGTTTATTTTTAAATATTTATCTTGATTTTTGGGTTCCCATTCCTATTCTCTTGCTGTGCATTGGGAAAAATTCAGTTTTCTTATCTTAAATTGTTATGTAGACTCATCAAGAATCTTTCTGTCGGAGTAAACTTAACTTCTACAGTGTCACCATGATGAGGTCTCATGAGGGATCGGGCCACATTTATTAAAAAAAAATAAAACAAAACTAATTTATATGAAGGATTTGTACACACTTAACATGGTAAACCGATTTTAAATGTAAATGTCTGACCTTGTTGCTCCTCAAACGCGGCCCAGAGCAGGTGGATGGTCGGTTTCTTGAGCAGATGAACTGTGCAGGCCTTCTTATACACATGCCTCACTCCATCCGTGCTGTAGCTCTCTAGATATTTTGCATACTTCAGAACCAAAGAGGAAAGCAAAGAAGAAGACGAAGAAGCAGAGAGGAAGAAACAGGAACAAAGAAAGAAAAACAAAAGACACACTTTAAAGTTTTGGTTTGGAGGGAGCAGTGAATTCTTCATTGACAAAAGATCGATCTTAAAATTTTCTGTGTAAACCCATCAGCACCTTCATGGAACCAATTAGATAAGTTTCTGTAAGGTAGAGGGAGAAGACGATGCAACGCAGTAGTTGGCAATTGCTGAGGTCATATCTGGTGTGGCAAAGCTGGCCATCCCCTAATACAACAAATATACAGTCAAATATCAACGTTACACGCAAACAAGCGGGTTACTGAGGCGTTGAGATATCGTCATGGTGATAGGGAGGGGGGTGGAGAGGTGCAGGGGGTGAGATTGTGTGGGGTCAGAGGTCGGCAAAGACGTTACCTTGATCCAGAATTCCTCGTAGAGAGCACAAGCGATGAGGCATCTTTCAAACAGAACTACGGCTCGCTCCGGAGTGCCATTTTCTATCTCAAAATCGAGGTACTCCTTCCAGTTTTGCAGCTGAGTCTTCTCTAAGGATTTGACGTGAAAGTACGGTCTTTTTATCTGAAATAACAAAAAGACAATTTGAGTGGTCGTATTTCAAGAAACGCTAGTACAAATCTGATTATTGGCTGATTTCTCGAGATACAATATTGTTAAAATGAAATTTACACAAATCAAGTAATTTTAAAGGTCTAGAAATCAGATATTAATCACATTTTGATGACCTTGTAACTGCAGTCAAGTGACAATCTTTAGGAAATATTTTGGCAATTCATCAGAAATGTGCCAAAACGTGCTTGGTTGAGGTTCAAGCTTAGAAAAGAGAATGGCATATAACATTTAAGAATTATTATTGTATGGCCCTAACTGACTGCGCGGCTAGTTTTTTTGTTTTGTCAGGTCCTTTTGAAGCATATTAAAATAATACATATTTAAAATGATCAGACTTCATAGTAGACACCAATTTTCCATCTCTAAAACAGCAACAGAAATGCAAAAAAAAAAAAAAGAATGTTTTGTCATTTCCACTGGGCTCTCAAAGCCCTTTATAAACAAACCCTCCACTCACATGTTCATACACCACGTTCCAAATTATTATGCTAACTGTGTTTAAGTGTCATAAATGTCATAAAGGTAAAATGTTTTGGATGGTCTTATGCCTCAGTGAAATCAGTCTCACACACCTGAGCCAATGACTTTGCCCGGTGCGTCCAATTAAAGGAAAAACGACTTAAGAAGGACGTTCCACATTATTAAGCAGAGCAACATTTTCAAGCAATATGGGAAAGAAAAAGGATCTCTCTAGTGCTAAAAAGCGTGAAATAGTTGAATACCTTGAACAAGGTATGAAAACCTTAGATATTTCACGAAAACTGATCATCTTACTATGAGATTTGTAGCGGATTCAGAGGACACACGGATTTGTGCAGATAAAGGCACCATGAGGAAGGTTTCTGCCAGACAAATACATCGGATTAAGAGAGCAGCTGCTAAAATGCCATTACAAAGCAGCAAACAGGTATTTGAAGCTGCTGGTGCCTCTGGATTCCCGCGAACGTCAAGGTGTAGGCTCCTCCACAGTCTTGCAGTTATGTATAAACCTTCTATTCAGGCACCCTTAAACAATGCTCACAAGCAGAAACGGCTCCAGTGGGCCCAGAAATACATGAAGACTCATTTTCAAACAGTCATGTTCACTGATGAGTGGCGTGCAGCCCTGGATGGTCCAGATGGATAGAGTGGTGGATGGTTGGTGGACGGCCACCATGTCCCAACAAGGCTACGACGTCAGCAAGGAGGTGGCGGAGTCATGTTTTGGACCGGAATCATGGGGAGAGAGCTGGTTGGGCCCTTTAGGGTCCCTGAAGGTGTGAAAATGACCTCTGTATAGTATGTGGAGTTTCTGACTGACCACTTTCTTCCATGGTACAAAAAGAAGAACCGTGCTTTCCACAGCAAAATCATCTTCATGCATGACAATACCCCATCTCATGCTGCAAGGAATACCTCTGCATCATTGGCTGCTATGGGCATAAAAGAAGAGAAACTCATGGTGTGGTCCCCATCCTCCCCTGACCTCAACCCTACTGAGAACCTTTGGAGCTCCTCAAGTGAAAGATCTGAGGGCGGGAGGCAGTTCACATCCAAACAGCAGCTCTGGGAGGATATTCTGACATCCTTCAAAATAATTCAAGCAGAAACTCTCCACAAACTTACAACATCAATGGATGCAAGAATTGTGAAACTCCTATTAAATAAGGGGTCCTATGTTAAAATGTAACTTGACCTGTTAAGATGTTTTGATTGAAAAAGCTTTTGATGTCAGTAATATGCTCATTCTTCTAATTGACCATTTTCTGTTTTTTACAACAATAACATGGTTTGAAACTCTGTTGTACATAATAATTTGGAACCACACATTTTAAGTTTTTATTTTTGAAAAAAATACTGTTATTGGGACGTTTGTTCAATAATTGTATTCTAAAGGTTGATGACTTTCATTTGCATAATAATTTGGAATGAACAGAGCCGCTCAGCCTTAGGTAATGAGTGGGTTGATGGCTAAGACATGTGCACTGTAGACTGGCCACTCACCGCTTCCTCAAAAGCCCAGCGCTTACTGACTTCATGTTCGTTGTGGTTGAAGATTTCCTGTCGCACCTCTATGACCTTGTGCCGCATATTCTCAATCTCCGTCACTCTCTACACAAACACAAAAAAGGTTAAAGGTCAAACGGGGCAGTAATTAAGCAGAAAACTTTCTCCACTTGCAAAAACGGCTCGTCTTGCAGCCAAGGGTGTACATCACCAGAAGCGTGCAAACGACAAGCTTGAAGCGGAAGGGTATGTATGCAACCTGCATATCGCCTTCAGGGGGCGTTGGTGTCAATGAGCCTCGAGTGAGTCCCTGACAGGCTGCCAGCGAGACAACTCTTCAACGCTCCAGTCTGTCCGATCTTTAAAAGACAAGCTCCAGCACAACGTTCCAACAGCATTTATCCTCAAACCTGAAATGTGTCCTGGATTTACCTTGGCGGGGTCGGGCAGGTCATCTGTGCCCGGGGGCAGCTCCTCGGGAGGCACAGCGGCGTCTCCGTCCTCTCCCACCATCGCAGACAGACTGGCTTTAGACAGCTCCACTCTGAGCTGCACAAACTCCTCCTCCGCCAGGAAGTGTTTGGGGTGGTTGTTTTGCACGTGCTCTTTGAACCTGAGAAGATACCAGGGTTACGACCGCCTGTGTATAGCGAGATGTATTTCCATTACTTCATTTCTATATTTTTATTTTTACTTGTACATATACATTTATATAATTATGCCTTATTTGACACCAGTCTCTTGCCAGTTTTGCTACTTATTTTGAATTTATTATTACCATTTATATTATCTCTTTGTTATTATAATATAATGTGATGTGTGAGCTACTTTGTCCGAGGAATTTCCCTTGTGGATCAGTAAAGTTTGTCTAGTAAATCTAATGAGAAGGAAGGCCTGTATCAAATTTTTCCCATGTTTTTGAGCTAAATGTGTCTTAACCAGTAAATATATCGTAAAAGCATCTCTTGAGGTCAAAGTATGTCCGCTATGTACTGTCTACAACTAATTGGAACACATTTTATTGTTCAATAATCCAGAAGTGCACAATAGCATGCTAGTTGTTGTTAGCTTTACAGTCACAGCAAAACTCTGCTCTGGTCTCAGAGTTGTGAAAAGCACTTATAAACTTGTGGTGAATAATTAGGATGTTCAGAATGCATGCGGTGAGGAATAACTTTGGACTGCTGCAAACTGTTTAAAATGAACTAGTTGTGTTTTCCATAAAAATCAGGTACAGCGCCTTTAAATGAAACAGAAATGAGCTGAATGGTGCTTACTTCTGAAAGTGCTGTGAGTACAGCTGTGTGGGGATCCCCAGGAGGCGGTCGTAGATGGCAGTGACGTGAGACAGTTTCTGAAGCTCAATTTCCCAGTTTATGTAGGACTCCCACAGGCGGTCAGAGCGGAAGTCTGTCCCAGCAGCCAGGACAGCATGCTCATATGCACTGCACAAGAAAAACAAATCATAGGTTTATTATTGACAAATCAATATTAATATATATAAAATATCAATATAGTGATACTAAATTTGGTGATACAGTATCGTTATCATGGGCTGCTGTATCGATATATATTGCCAAGAGTATTTTTTTTGTGTCTTTTAGCAATTATTTTTGTACAATTTTGTTGCTTCCTTACACTAAGTAAGGAAACTTGTAATACACTTGATATATTATTAAAATAGATTAATTTCATCTTGTCTTTGCACAGGTAGCGGTTTAACAAAGCAATATTGTTGCTAAAATGTATTTGGTTCTTAAAAAATTGCAAAATATCACTTCACCATAATGTGATAATATCTTATCGTAAGCCATGTATAGAGTATTGTATTGATTCATGAGTGACCTTGTGATTCCTAGCCCTACCAAAAAACTTAAGAGCAAACAGTGTCTGTAAAAGGAGTTTCTAGCAGATAAATTATGTGATTTTGATAAATAAATGCATACGCTCTGATTCGTCCTTCTGTTTCCGGGTCGTTGGGGTCAGAGTTCTCTTTGATGAAGGTCATGTAGTGCAACCATAGATCTACACTGAGAGGGATCACCTGTAGACCTCGTCTGTACACCTGTGGAATAAAGCATGTTTAATTATTTATGGTTTTAAAATGCAGTTTGGATTTAAAATGTTAACTCTTCAGAATTACTTATTTGATCCTGAGGGAAAACTTGCAGACAAACAATTTCACGCCAAGGAAAGATTAAAAAACAGAATGAGATTTAAAAATGTCTCCAACAAAATTACAATAATCCAGATGTCATCATGAAATAACACTACCAAGGCATATTTACATGCAATATACAGTTAAAATGTGCAATCTGCTGTGTGACTGGTTCCTTGTGGTTCTCACCTCTTCTGCTACTTGTATGTTTCCATGTTTTTTCTCCAGGTCGGCATACTTCTTCCAGTAGCCGTAACAGTAGGGATAGCGCAGGAAGAAATGGTCAAACGCCTTTCTGACAGCATCAAGAGAATTCTGCAGTGAACAAGCAACCAGCGTCAACAATGCAATCAGTTTTCACAGCTCCCTTTACCAATAACAAGTGTGAAATCTCTGAAGAAACATAACATCTTTATATAGTAACTAAAGCTACCAAAAGCCACCAAGAGTTTGTGTTTATTGAAGAAAAAAAACATGTTTTTTTTTACTGTGAGGGGGCTTGCATCTCCACAAACCTGACTCTTATTTGGCCTGGAGGAGTGACCTGCTATGAGCTTGGCATTTAACTTCTGAATATCTCCATAGAGAATGTTCTGTATGTATGGTTTTAAGTTTCCATGTCCATGGAATCATGCCACCTCCAGAAAGTTACATTATGTTCCGTTAATAAATCTGAAATTGTCACTTAGGATCAAAGAAAAAGTCCAGCACTAGTATAACTTTCTTACCTCTTGTTCAACATACTGCAGAAGATAGACCCAAGCATTGAAGTCCTCGGGGTTGTCCTGGCAACCTTTGAAGAGTTTGTCAAATTCACTGGGCAGAGACTCGACGGGAACAGCACCTTCAGACTCTCCTTCTTTGGATGGCTCTTCTAACTCCATTCCATCTTCTGTGGGCTGCATTGCATCTGGTAAAACAAAGGGAAAGCTTTTAACAGATCAAACTTTAAATGTTCGAATAAAGTGTTAGAAAATCAAATTCATTATATACAGAGTTTCAAATTTTGGTTGCGTTTTTTTAAAGATCTCTGGTGCAGTTGAAACTGTTTTGGGCAAGAAGTAGAGTTTTGATGTGAAGATTTTATGGTATGTTTGGTTGAATATAGGGGTTATTAATAGAGATACATTTGCACTTTTTAGTGTATCAGCTATCGGCCTTCAATCTCCTGTAGAGGCTCATATTTTGTTTTGGCTGAACTGCTGCCAAGATAATACAAAGTTTTATTTTTCACACTTCACTGCAAAGAGATGACTACACAAAACACCCTACACTTCTCTTTTATGGATTGTTGTAAAAAGGGCTGTGGGTAAATTTGTATTAAATTTGAATTACATAATTTAAGAAAATCAGCCCCTGCTTATCAGCAGAGTTTATTGGCCATCGGTCGAACTCTAGCTATTGACTTGGTTGGTAACAAATGATCAAGCTAAACTATTGTCCATTTTCTTATTTAATATTTATTATGAAAACACAAATCAATACAGGAAAACTGCATCCACCTGGGAGAGGGACCTCAACTCTCTAACTTCAAATCTTTAATCTTAAAGGTTAAAGCTGCTATTACGATTTGCAAAATGCAATATACACCACATAACACAAACTCATACCTTCACTGTCCTTGAACTCTAGTGTCATTGGCTGATGTGTTGTGTCTGGTTCTGCAGGGGGTGGGGGGACTTCAGGAGGTTGTGGTGCTGTGTGTTCTTCTTGGATGATCTGAGTGCTGCTGAGCTGAACCTGCTCCACAGTCTTCTGCTGTGGCACCTCCTGGTTTTCATTGGCCACCATGTTGTTCATGGAGTCTGGAGCGACCTGGTCCAGCGGCCACTCGCCCGTTTGACCCAGCGCGGGGTCCGGAAGCAGCGCGTCCCCGTTACTCTCCATGACTGGGGACTCAGTATTCAACATGCCACTAATCAGATCGCCTTCGTGCAACCCTGAACGATAAACAAAGTGCAGATTTGCATCACTCAAATGACACAAAACCAGAGGATAGAAAAGACCGGGGCATTTCGGAGTCTGAAAGGGAATGTGTAATGTAGTAAATGTGTAATGTAGTAAATGTGTTATGTAACGCGTGGCAAACTGCACAGAGCCACTTCCTTATTCTGCCAGCCAGGTGCCATTTTAAGAGACTTAATCCTGCAGTTTACCTGCTACATGCACGCAACTACGCATATGAAATCTCTTAGTGGTTATGTCAAGTTAGAAATACTTGTAAAGAAAGAAGGCAGTGGAGAAACTGGCATGTGTTTAGAAAGCTAAAGCTATCCGTGGTTAATCCACGCTGTACCAAACTTGCGATGATTGTTTTCCATTTTAGGCGCTAATGCTAATGCTGTTTCAACACATTACAACTATAAAATCAAAACAAGGCTCAACTTGTGCACAAAAATGAACATGAAGCGAAGGTTTCGATTCACTCAAGCACACCCACTCACACGGTGTAGCCTCCACAAAGACTGTACATGGTTCTCCATTACAGGGTCCGTGCAGGGCTAGCGTGTCGGCTAATGTTAGCCATTTTATTACCTACCGTGGCCGTAGTCCTTTAAATGGCTGATTTATAATACGTATTACAACGCTATTAAGTAAAAATGCAAACGTGTAGACTCTTACCAGTATCTCCCATCAAATTCTGGTCCACTTTACAAAGAAAAAGTGCAGCTTTTCTCGTAACTTGTTTAACCTACAACAGCGAGGCGCGCTCCACAGACCATTCTTATCAGAGCAACACGAGGCCCCAGTGCGCATGCGCAGCCCTCTGCCCGCGGCCCTAAGGAGGGGGTCCTGGGGGGTCCTGGGGTTCTCTGGGGGGTCTCTAGGGTCTGGTCCTGTCTGGGTCTCTCTCCTCGTCACACAGTTGTAGCGGTCCACATTTTGCTAAAAAATCATCTGATTTACTAAGTGTTCTAATCACACCACAGAGAGCCTGATCATAATTACCAATCAGCAGAATATCTTTGAGAAGTTATAAAGGTTGCTCAGCTACTGTATTGGTAAGGATCAGGTTTCAAGAAGAAAACAGATGGAAAATATTAAAATAAGGGAATAAATAGTCCATGTTTATTTCCAGAATACAGATACAGTGTACTGCTTGTGAATGTCCAGTTCATGTCTGACATGCACATTTCAAAGTGTACAGTCTCCATGAAAGTAAAATATAAAGGTTTGTTGCAGTAGAGCAGAGCTCTGTACGCAGGCGCAGTGTGTGCGCTCCGTGGAGCGGAAGTGGCTTTCGTTCTGGTCCGCACCTTTCCGGTATCACACAGCAGCAGCTCCTCCACAGACTGCGAGCACCGGAGGGAGGCAACCCGACCGACCGAGTGCTTACAGCCAACACACACGGCCCGGGACCGGCTCGGAGACAAGGCACCGGTAAATATTCATCCACAGATCCTTCGTAGCCGTGTCCGATCGCGGTTTTGTCTGTGTAGCGCTCTTCATTCACGCATTGAAACTTGTCCTCTCTTGTAGTAACACCCCTCCCTTCTCTTCTTGTGTCATAGAGAGAAGAAAGTCGGGTGAATCAATGACCTTTTTCAGCGCTTTTTCCCCTGGATGTCTGGCCACGGAAACGGACCGGAGAGGATTCATTCGGCGCTGTTTTTAGCCCAGATTTCACTCGGATCTGAAAGCGTACGCCTGGGAAGTGGCTTTACGGGCAAGTGTGGTGTGGACAGCCGGCTGCCAAGGAGGAAGTGAAAACCCGGGCTTCTACAGGGCCTGATTCATTATAGAAGGCTTTTTCTGAACACTTTTTTTGAGGCAAATTCGACTAAGAGAAGATTTTAACCAAAAAGAAGGACTTAAAATCTATTTTGGTGGAAGCTGTTTTTGCCTGCTGCTGCCTTGCAACTGGGTGAAGTAATTATTTTCCATAAAAAAATAACTAGAGTATTACAGAAGTGTATCTGGACCTAAAATGACCAAAAGATTCAATAGAAAGCTTTGAAAATTGCGATTCCTTACACCTTCTGAACGACTAACACCACTAATTTTAGAGACTGCTACTTTTTGCTTAATGCTGCTGATCTGAAACAGGATAAATAATTATTTCTCATCCAAAATATACACATTTAAACATCCCTGCTCAAAGTTACTATAGTTTTTCAATACAGTGCTGTATATATATATGTATATATATATATATAGCAGTTTCCATAAGTCACCACCTCAATATTGACAGTTCAAAACCACAGTTGATACCCTCTCAGCTAAATAGAAACCATTTTATCTTTCACTAGAGGAGTTTGAATTTCACTTTTAACGAACTAAGTATTTATGAACTGCATTCAAGATGGGGAAAATGCTATCAAAGATTTTCGGCAATAAAGAAATGAGGATACTGATGCTCGGACTTGACGCAGCCGGTAAAACAACTATTCTGTACAAGCTCAAACTTGGACAGTCAGTTACTACAATACCAACAGTGGGATTCAACGTGGAAACCGTTACCTATAAGAATGTTAAGTTCAATGTTTGGGATGTAGGCGGTCAAGACAAGATCAGACCCCTATGGAGACATTACTACACTGGTACACAAGGTTTGATTTTTGTCGTGGATTGCGCCGACAGAGATCGAATCGACGAAGCAAGGCAAGAGTTACACCGAATCATCAACGATCGTGAGATGAGGGATGCGATTATCCTGATTTTTGCCAACAAGCAGGACCTACCAGACGCAATGAAACCGCACGAGATCCAAGAAAAGCTCGGTCTGACCAGAATCCGAGACAGGAATTGGTACGTTCAGCCCTCCTGCGCCACCACCGGGGATGGACTATGCGAGGGACTCACCTGGCTTACCTCAAACTACAAATCTTAATGTTTTTTGTTTTCTTTTTCACTGCCAAAAAGGAATTTCTACATCAGTCAAAGTTGCAAGTAGTTTTGACTAGTTAAGATATATTTGCGTATTACACGGTTACAGGAGATATCACAATATTTTACAGTCTGATCTTATATAGTGTAATGTAATGGAAATTGTACTTGATTATAAGCACATTTCTTGGAAGGTAGCTGTACTGAATCTGTTTATTTCTATGTAATTAATCAGGTTCAGCATTTGTGGATTTTTCTTTTACTATTATTTTTTTTTAAATAAACAAAAACAAAAAAACGTTATTGGTAGGCTACAGTAATACTGGTCTTACCCAAATCTGAAAGAGGGAAGTCACGTCACCAGATTCATAACAGTGGAATTTAAAACTTTTTTACGTCAGTGGCCGAAAATGTGCTTTCAAAATAGAAACCACAGACATTTAGACATACCATTTAAATACTTACAGAAACGTTCAATAGTAATAATAAGGTACATTGATTTGAAAATGTGAAAATTTTAGTAACAGTTTTTCTGATAGACCTGATAAATATCAATATAACCATGAACGACTCCACCTTTGCCCAAATCATATATATATATATATATTTTTTTTTTTTTGTAAACCTTAGTTAAAAATAATGATATATGCTTTGAAAATATATCTAAACTAAACAAAATTACTTAGTAGTTCTGTCTCTTGTAGTTATTCCTTTTTGCAGTTTCTTACTCACTCACCAGCCTGGATATTAGAACACGTGGACACTTGGCACAACAAAAGTAGTTGAGAACGGAAAACCATGCAATCTGAAGCAATTTAAAAACCTCTCTACTGAAAAAGAGAGTAGCATTTGAATTTATTTTTCTTTTATAATGTTGATTCACTATAATCTGTAATTTCAAATCTTTTTTTCGCAGACTTTCTATTATATTTTTGCTTTGTACATTTGAATCAATATACTTCAAAAGCACATTCTGTTTTTCTATTTTGTATCATTCGATTTGGGGGCGTGAGCTAAACTAACAGGCAGTTTCAATGTATACTTTTCTATCTTTTTTGCAGTATTCTCGCTACATATCCAAAGGACAAACTCGTCATCAGCATATTATTCTATAGTGGCTTTGACTGCCTTTGTTATTTGTACGAATGTGGACCACAAAAAAACACCTGAATATCTGATTGTATTTCGTGATGGAGAATTTGTTCATATTGATCAAACTTTCTGGGACATTTGTGTGACTGGATGCACTGTGAAAATGGACAAAAATAGGGTCTCGAGTAGAGGTGGGTGATATATATATATATATATATTGATACTTTGCAGTGATATCTGGGAGGAGGTCCTGCATGGATGTCTGTGGCAGAATGTTCAGCAGGTACCATGGTGACACCATGCCAACATGCAAAATGGATCCAAACAACACATTTCAGGAGCCTGTGATCACTATGAGCGTTTGTGGTCACATTTAGGTGTTGGCTAAGGCTAGCTATCTTGTGACAGAATGTTATTTGAGAGAGACTTGTTTAACAGCACCTGTTGAAGTTCCAACTAACTCAGTTTTTTATGGTCAGATTGTATTAAAACAAAGGTCAGGTTAAAGGCTTACTTGAGTACTGAGTTGCAGACAGAGCAGTGTCTACAGTTAGCATCACACCCCAGTTAGCTGCAAAGTATCAATTGAAAAAAAAAAATTGAAACTGTTGTTTGAACAATATGCAAAATTAGAATGTCAAGTGTGTCAATAATTTTATAAACACAGGGAAAAAATGAACAAAAATTAAATTGTGTAATCTTCAGATAAGGGTATAAAGTTATATTTAGGCTTTTTCTGATTACATAAACCGATGTTATTTTAGATTTGTCCGCCTCAAGTTTGAAGCTGTTACCATCATCACTGCAAAACAGAAAATATTTGTTAAGATAACTTGAATTTTGTATATTAAGGTAACTCAATATGGCAAAAAAAAAAAAATAAGTTAAACCACAAAAAAGTACACTTAACTAAATATATTAAGTCAAAATGACTCAAAAAAAAGAGACATTTTTCCAAGTAATTTTAACTCAAATATTCCTGTTTTCCAGTGGTATTTACTGTCCAAGAGCTTCCATATATTACTGTTGAGTATTTCCCATTTGAGATGCCTTATGGGGGGAGAGAATTATCCCTCGAAACTGAAGGTATTGGAATCTGTGTACAATAGAAGAGGGGGAGGAGGAGGAAGAGTAGGGGAGTGCTCTGGTCCAGTTCTTGTTTGTTTTTCAGTGACTTTTGGACCCTGGCGAGTGTTTACGTACCCCCAAAAACACACAGACTTTAAAAGGTGCTCCTCTTAATCTCATCATCAGCCTGTTCACTTTTAAATCAAACCAGCTTTTTTCCTTTTTCATAGTTGTCTTCACTTTATTTTGCTATTTACTGTTGAAATAATAAAACAATATATCCAGATCAGATGAGGAGTGGTAGCCTTTTTATGTTGGTGGCATAGTGGTTAGGTAGGTAAAAGGTTGTGGGTTCAATTCCTAGTTTGTATAGTGGTTTTGGTGGAGTTTGCATGTTCTGCCTGTGTCTGGGTGGGTTTCCTTTTAGCAGCTTAAAATGAAAATCCTCTCTAGGTACTCCTAGGCCTGACACCATAACACATTTTGAAGTGTGATATATTTCTGAAGAAAATACAAATGCTAAAGGATAATATTGAGACTAAAGGATAATATGCCACTGACACAATAAACTTGAATCAGAATTATCCCCAAAAACTATTCAAAATGTATAATATGGTTAAAAAAAACACAAACTGCAATAAATACATATCAAAAATAAACACTTAAAGTAGTTATTTTGTATCTATGATGAATATAAGTAATTTATTGAACCATCTACAACTCAAATCTAATTATAGAACAGAAAAATAACCAAAAGTTCCCTACTGATAAGAAAAAGTCCCCAAAAATGATAAAAATGATTGTTCCATCTTACATGTATTGAACTCTATATAGTATTTATCGTGACAGCCTTAGGTATTCCCATAGACTGTATAAAAAAGTGGACTAAATGAGTGTGATGTACCCATAGTGTTCGGCTCCAGTCAAATGAAGCTCACAAGGCTAGCAGTTATAGAAGTGAATTTGGAGCCAGTTCCATATTAAGAAGAGGAATTTATTTATGTACAAAATAGTGAAATAAAAACACCACGATCATGTAGAGCGGGTTAATATGAACATTTTTAGACCAAAATGACAAGAGTCAGTGGAGCCGAAAGTGATTGTGCCTCTGACACAATAACCCTAAAGCAGATTTAAGCCACAAAAACTATTCTAAATCAACAATAATGTTCAAAAATCTTGAGCTACAATAAATAAATAGCAGATTGAAACACTTAAGTACTTTAGTTTGCATCTGTAATGACTCATAGGTATTAACTCAACCTTTTTCAGCCAAAAAATAACCCAAAATTATCCAGTAGTGCAAAGAAAATGTACACAAGATAAGTATTGACCCGTAAAAATATTGTTCCAACATTCGTATAGCTGAACTATAAGTCAATAATAGTATTTACTGAGACAGGCCTAAATAGTATGGATACTTAGACAAACTTTATTGATCCACAAGTAGGTCACATATCACAATATATTATAATAACAAAGAGTAAAAACTACCTCAGTCTAAAAGTTTAATGCTATTATGGTATATGCAGTCAGTTGTTGCGTAACGCAGACATCAACAGTTTGTCAATCCGTGGTGGTTAAAGGACACTAAGCTGACTTTAATAGGTAGGCTCTGGGTGATTGCATTGCCCCGGCCACATTTCAACAACAACAAACACGATGGGTTAACAAATATAATGGCTTTAACTGATCTGATTGAACGCCTTAAGAAACCTATTATGTTTTCTCTTTATATTTAGTGTCTGGGGAGACGTATTATGTGAGTAGCAGCAAGCTTGTACCTTACTTATGTTGCTTATTACTGCAAAAGAAGTAAAGGTGTTAAAGGTGTTATTGCTTTGCCTGGAATGTTCCATGTTATGCTATTAAACATATCCATCTATTTATTCATTACGGGTGTTTCTATTGATCAAAAATACAATAGTAGTGCTGTAACCTGCTTGTCTCCCTCGTGTTGGGTAGGTTTAATCTATAGCCTACTGTGGAACATTCTAGACAAAGCAATAATATTACCATGGAGATAAGCAGGTGGCGAACCCTCCACTAGAAATGTTATGCAGTGTACCTTTAACAAATTTGTATTCATAATAGCATAATTGATTTGGGTTCTTCTACCTGTTTTAGATTTGTTTAAATCTTTTACTATTTAACTATAATTTCAGTAACCTATATTATTTCTTGTAAAGGTCTGGTCATAATCGCCTCTCCACAGATCTGACCTGTAACTTGGCTTGGGGGTGTCATCTGCTTGTCTTCACTAAGAATCAATGTGTTTAATATCATACTGTGGAACATTCTAGGCCAAGAAATAACATCTCCATGGAGACATATAGGCCCCTACACCAGAAAGGTTATAACTATTAACTATTTCTGGATTTCAGCTTCCAGTATCTGCAACACTTTTAAATTCGAATGGTATATTTTGGTTTTAATTATTAATCGCTATGGCAACCTAATTTTTTTATCATGCTGAAACCAGATTTTTATGTATTCTTCCTTGTGGATATGTCATGTTTAACAGAGAAGTCTAGATTAAAAAAAAACGTTGGTTTGTGGAAACTTCTGCTATGTAGGTGTGAAAGAGGAAGTGAAAGTATGGGGTGAGAATTGTGTTTTTGACAAGGTAAAAACTCACTGAACTGCTCTAATCCTCTGCGTCTCTCCTCTTCTCTGCTCCTCCTCTCCTTTGGTCCTCCTCTCCTCCTCCTCTTCTCTGCTCCTCTGCTCTGTTCTTTTCTCCTCTGGTCCTCTTCTCCACTCTCTCCTTTCCTCTGCTGTCTCCTCTCTTCTGCTCCCTTCTCTCTTCTCCTCTGCACCTCTCCTCTGTTCTCCTCTCCTCTGCCCCTCTCCTCTGCTTCTCCCCTCCACTCTACCCTGCTTCTCTTCTCTTCTCTTTGCTCTTCACTCCTCTGTTCTCCTCTCCTCTGCTCCTCCTCTCCTCTTCTCTCCTCTGCCCCTCTGCTCTACTCTCCTCTCCTTCACTCTCCTCTGCTCCTTCTCTCCTCTGCTCTTTGCTCTTCTCTCCTCTGTTCCCCTCTCCTCTCCTCTGCTCTGCTCTCTTCTGGTCTGTGCCCCCTGTGTCTGACTCAGAGCCTGAATTAGTGATGAAAGCTCCGGTTACTGGTGTGATTGTGGTAAACTATCCTAAAGACGCACGCTACCAGCTACAAGGAGGAGTGCAGTGTGCTGTTTTATATAAGGAGGCAGTATTCATCTACTGATGTGGCACCCAACCCTTTATATTAGAAACTGAACTTAAATGTGCAATGTGGTAAACTAAAGACGTGCGTTATACCTGCTATAAGGAGGCGTTCATTCATGAAAGAAAAAACTGCTAACACTAAACACTATAATAACTAATTCAGTTTCATGTGATTTGTTTTTGCTTAAAATTAACTTGAAAAACATGGATTATTATTGTGAGCTTGGTCTCCTCTCCACAGATCTGACTTAAGTTGACCTGGTGGTTTAAGTTTGAAGGTCCTATATTACACAAAATGGATTCTTGTGAGTTTTAAGACATGTTATAATGTTGTTACCTCCTCAAAAACATACCTGGAGTTGTGTTTTGTTTCATTCACACATGAGTAATCCTTTATAAATAGTCTGTCTACATCTCCAAAGCTCAAAATGCTCCGTTCCACCTTGTGATGTCATGCTATGTTTTCTGTTTGATGCAGGGTTTGTGTGTCAAACATGTGTAAATCAAACAAAACACAACTGCAGGTTTGTTTTCAAAAATCAGGTAACAACATTATAACATAGATCAGAAAACAGTGCAACCTTTAATGCCATACTGTGGAACATTCCAGGCAAACATCTCCATGGAAACAAGCAGGTCCACATTCTAGTCTTCTTCTGTAGTCCTGTTTTTTGAGAGGGGCCTGGGTAAAGTCCGTTACATCTCTTATCAATGATTAAACAACTGTAGGAACAAAAACGAAGTGACAGCACATTTTTATTTAAACATCCTCTCACAGGAAACGGTCTGCTGACACACGAATTAACTGACATGCTAGGTATAACTCACTGAATTTGTGGATTTTGCTTTTCAATACTTGCTTTTTAATTATTTCTAAAAATAAACAAGAATTCTAAGACACCAGTTTGAGAGAGGGACCTAACTTAAAGGTGCATTGTGTAACATGGAGATGTTATTGCTTTGTCTAGAATGGCATTAAACCATTCTATCATCATGGACACCAAGCCAAGTCAAGCTACAAGTCAGATCTGTGGAGAGGCAACCCCGCTTACAGTCAGAATGTCTGTGAGCGGGGTCTGTCTAGGTCTCTTTTTGAGCTATAAAAACACAAATAAATAATCAATGTAATGTAGCGCTGTTTAATGTCATACCGTGGAACATTCCAGGCAGAGCAATGACATTTCCATAGAAACCAAAAAGTTACCCACCTTTAACACAGTAGGCTTATTCCAAAAAATATATACAAAATTAATATATAATAATGTATAATTCTGTATAAGGTTTTGACCCACTGCAGTTCCTTTCAGGTATAAATGTGTCACTACTAACAGACTGCATTTGTCCCATTTGAATGGAATGTCACATAATATGGAATTTTATCTAATATATTCTGCATTTAATCAATCACAATCGTCTCAAAAGTTGAAAAGCGTGTATTATTTCACTGAGGGGGCTCGCTTCTCCAGAGATCTCAGCTGTAGCTTGGCCTAGTGATGTGTCCTGCTCTTCTCCATTGGAATAGTTATGTTGTGGTGTGATACCTTCCACCAGAAAAGTTACGCACTGTACCTTTAGCTGTCCAACACACAGGGACGCTACGTTTGAGAGGGGGACCTAACTTAAAACAGTATGAGTTTATTCGATGATCGCAGAGAGACAATAGTGATGTCATTCATGTGATGGTGATTGGCCCGGTGCAGGAAGTGTTGCATCATACCTCCAAAAATGAGAAATATGTCAAATAGTCAAAACATGTCAACATTCATGGTTTATTTAGGCCTGTTGTTGTTTAAGTTTAGTTTTAGTCTTATTTAACTTGGAGTTGAACAGAAGCTAAGATACTTAAAGCTCTTATGCTACGCAAAATTGACTGTTGGGAGCTTTAAACCATGTTGTGTTTTGTTTCATTCACACATGTTTGAATAACACTTTATTATGAGTCTGTCTATATCTCCAAAGCTCAAAATGCTCTTTTCCACCTTGTGATGTCATTAAGCGGTAGTTTTCAAGTTATCACCTACTTTTTACCTTTAGTTTAGTAGAGATTGGCAATTCCAGGGCTGAAATTATCTAAATGATTGTAGTGAAAGTGTATGGAGTTTAAAAACACAGTGGAGCACTTCCTGTATTGCAAGAACAGAATGTTTTGTGTCAGCCTAAATATGCAGGATTTTTGAGTTAAACGTGTGAATGGAACAAAACAAAACTCCAGGTCTGTTTGTGATGAAAAAACAACATTATAACATAGATCAGAAAATAGTGTAATATGGACTCTTTAAAAATATATTTAAAAGTTTGAAGTAAATCTAATTATTTTATTCCAAAAGTTACTAAAGAAAATGTAATTACTGGGAATAATCCTATGTTAAAGGTGCACTCTGTAACTTTTCTAGTGGAGGGTCTGCTATATCTGCTTGTCTCCATGGTGAAATTGTTATCTTCATCTTCTGTCTTTCATGTATTGAATTGCTTCATTTTTATTGCTCAAAAATACAGCATCTAATTAGAAAGTATTTCATTGTCTGATAATCAGGAAGTGTACAGTTAGCATGGTAGTTGTTGTTAGCTTTATGGTCACTGCAATAGGCCTACTCTGTACTGGTTTCTGAAAGTTGTGAAATGCGCATATAAACTCATTGTGATGAAAAATTAGGATGCTCAGAATACATAAGGTAAGTGAGGAATCACTTTGGACCACTGCAAGTTCTGTTTTTCAGGTTTTTTAAGACAGTAAAAATGAAGTGAAGTGCCTTTAAGTATTCAGATTCCCAGTGTTCCAGTACAGAGTAGAGGAATGCACCAGTATCAGTTCTTGTGAGGTTGTTTGCTTTGAGCTGTTTACTTTGGGGCTGAGTGAAGTTTGACCTGGTCCAATAGTGAAAGCATGACGTGTCCCAAAAAGACGAGGCTACCTACCACACTGTTACAAACAAGTGCACAGAAATCACACTAAAACCATGAACTCTGGGATTGATCATAGTCTCCTGAAAATGTGTTATTTCTGGTCAGATTGTGTTAAATAAAGCTCAGATTAAAGTCTAACTCAAGTAACAGCTTCTAACAGAGTAGTGCTTTCAGTTAGAAAGTTAATGACATGAGCTGCAAAGTATCAATAGCACAAAAAGAAATTGACTTGTAAAAATAAAACATGAATGATATTACAGCGGCTTAAATAGAAAAACAAAAGTGCAGAAAAATATGTGTAACTCTTTTGTCATGGCAAGATTTCTGTTGCTCTTTGTTTTAGTTTGGGACTTTCAGTGGAAAAGGAGGAGTGCAGTGAAAGTAGCATTTAAACAGTGACATCAGCATGAATCAGTCCAGTGTCAGCTGCCTTTTGTCCCATTGTCAGTGAACTCTCCCCACACATACACACACACACACACACACACACACACACACACACACACACATTACTAAACGTGGCTCTGTCCAACACTGTCAGCGTCACCTGTGGTCTTATGTCCTACAGTTCAACTTGAAACTTCAGTGATGTTAAAAACAGAAACATGATGTGGAAACTGCTGCTATTTAAAACACAGAGTTTTGGCTGATAACATAATTACTGTTTCCATAAGATAACATTTGATCTAAACACAGATGGAGCAGGTAAACAAACATATTACCAAAATATTGAAATGCTAAGGTAAACTACTTTTTTGGTGCAACTTACACTACAAGGCCAGGTTACAGGTCTGATCTATGGAGAAGCAACCACACTTCAAGGTATAATTAAACCTAAAAAATGGCCAAACTCTGATAATATTTGTATTTTTTTTTTATTAAATCTTAAATATAATGATCTTTAAAGGGCACTAAGTAACTTTTTGGTTGGGGGTCCGTCACCTTCTTGTTTCAATGGCTATGTCATTGCTCTGCTTCAGATGTTCCACAGTATGACTTTAACAGCTCTACCTGACATTTATTCAATTACAGGTGGTTTTATAGCCCCAAAATACCTAGAAAAACAGACATTCTGACTGTGAGCGGGGTCACCTCTCCACAGATTTAACTAGTCACTTGGCCTGGTTTGGTCTCCATGATGATAAAAAGGTTTAATACCAGACAGCGAAATAGTTCAGACAAAGCAATAATATCTCCATGGAGAAAAGCAGGTGGCAGACCCTCCATCAGAAAAGTTACACAATGCACCTTTAAATAGCTTTAGTAAAATGTATAGTCCAACTTGTCATAGGCACTTTAACTCATGATAGACCTGTTTTAGACCTTAGTGTTATTGCCCCATTATTGCCCCCATAGTTACTGTATTTGCGAGTTCACTTGTGTAGTTTAGTTTAGTTTAGTTTAGTTTAGTTTAGTCCTGGTGGTCTAGTCCAGGTTAAATTATGGGTTTAGCTCCATTTGAGTCTTGTGATCTATGTGCAAATAAAGGCAATACATTCCAGTCTTCTGTATTTCTTTATCTATTCAGTAGTTCCCATTTGGCAGTCGAAGCTGATCAGTTTACAGAAGTGTGCTGTCTAAGTCTGTTATTAATTAACAGTTGGGAATTTAAAGGGCCAAAGGTTGTATAATGTCTCACTCATTCAAAAGAAACCCATATTCTTCTGAAAGGGGGAAACCACATAAGTGATCCTGTATCACCAGTACAGAAGTAAATAGTCATTAAGAGCAGTGTGGTCTGTCAGATGTTGTCAAAACCACTCAATCCCTTTAAATCCAGTAGAGCACCAGAGCCAGTAATTAAAGTTAGACCCGCTACAATAGGAAAACACTGGTTATGGAGAATTATGAGGCTGAATGACTTGGGGAAAATATCACATTGAATTTATTGGCAATATTGGGCTTATGTTTGCAGTTCACTGTTGTTTTTAAAGGTGAACTCTGTAACTTTTCAGGTGCTACATGCTTGTCTCCATGGAGATGTTATTGGTTTGCACAGAATGTTATGGTGTTAAACTTACGGTAAATGGTCACATTTTATATAGTGCTTTTCACTTTTATAACCAAACACTGAGGATGAGGTGGGTGTCTTTCCCAAGGACATAATGACAGTATTCATCTGTGAGAGCTGGAATCGCACCGCCAACCTGTGGATCTGACTGTGGACCCTACCAACTAAGCTGTCTATCTCCATTTTTGAATATGAATGTGTAATTGAATATTATGCTAAAACAGCTATTTAATCAGCAAATCTGATTCAGTTTTGATTTATCAGTCAGCCTTACACAGAGCAATGTTATCTGATTATGGCCTATTTAGGTTCAAAAGCTGTAACACATTGTCACTTTTCAATAGTTTTCCTGTTTTGGATAAAGAGATGAGATTAAAGTGAACGCCAGAATAAACAAACGACAAAAGGAACTGACGGCACACCACCCCCCCTTCTCAAAAACTCACAATGGTCCAGTCCGCTCCTCCACCCTGCTCCATACAATAGGTTTTAGTATTTAGTATGAAACATGGCTGAATTTGAAAGATCTTATATTAAATTACATACTTTTGTTGATGTTATAATGTTGTTTCTTCATCCAAAACATGACCAGGAGTTGTATTTTATTTGTATGCAAGTTTGGGTGATCTTTATCTGTTTGTCCAACCATCTAAAATACTTCATCCCACCTTCTGATGTCACCAGGTAGATAACATAATGATCATATGCTCAGTGTGCCAACAGATGCAGTCCTGCGCCCTCTGCTGTTATGTTAACTTTTCTAGTAGGTGGCGTATTTTGCGTTGCCTGGAATGTTTCACATATCTATCTTCCATTTATTCAATTGTTTTTACCATTTTAAAAGCGCATGCATTCTTACAGTGAGAAGGATTACCTCATAGTTGACTTTTAACTTGGCCTGGCCTGGAGATTTTCGTGGTGGGTCAGTGGGCCGGCTGTTGTAGATGGCTGACCCTCCAATGGAAAAGTTATATATAACATAGTGCACCATTAATTGATCCACAGTGGAAATTACTTGGTCACAAAAGCAAAAAATAAAAAGTAAATACAATATTAAATGCAATATCAGTCAGTAAATAAATGGCAACTAAAGCTTTGGAGTATCTTGAAGGTTGTGTATTATTTTAGGTCTGAATAATGGACAATATAGATCCTTTAAATTATGTTAGAGGCTCATTGCATATATAGTGGTATTTGGCTTGCTCTTTAAGAATCTTTCCTTTCTGCTGTGGACAATGCGTAGATAATTACAGTGAGCCTGGAGTTTGCATTTAGACACTGAGAGGGGGTGAGAGGGGAGAGGAGGAGCCTGTTCTGTGGCACTCTGCGACAATCAGAGCTATTTGTGATTAAAGAGCCACTGCAGTCTGCTCTCACAAAACCACGTATAAGGCTACAGAGAACAGGATGGTGTTGCACTGTGTAACTTTTCGTCTTGTGTCCATGGAGATGTTATTGCATTGTTTCAAATGCAAGTACAGAATGAAGCTTATCTTGTATTTCTTCAGTTAGTGGAGCTTTTGTGGTGCACTATGTAATCTTTTGGTTGGGAGTCCGTCACCTCCTTGTTTCTATGGATATCCCATGACTCTGCCTGGAATGTTCCACAGTATGACATTAAACAGCTTTACCTTACAGTTATTCAGTTACAGGTGGTTTTACAGCTCAAAAATACCTAGAAAAACAGGCATTCTGACTGTGACTGGGGTGTCCACTCCATAGATCTGACCTGTAACCTGGTCTGATAAGGTCTCATTGAAGATAGAAAGGTTTGACAGACTGTCCACCAGAAACGTTACACAATCCACTTTTAAGTAATACTTGGATTTGTATTTTAATCAGCTGCTTGTCTGCAGATTAATGCCATACTACGGAACATGATAACCAGGGGGCAAAATCAGATTTTCCTCCAGGTCAAGTAAAAGTCAGGTTTGTGTGGTTTTTAGTTAACTTTTTCAGTGCAGTAAATACATCATGAGCCGATGAGGCTTTAACTAGTTCTGCATCAGGACTTAATGATGTACCTCAGAGGCTTTATTTGAATAACTGGAACTACCCTGAATGTGTCTATAAGCTGTAGTGTATCATGTGTGACACTGTTTTGAATCAAACAGGAAGTGACATCGCTGCAGACTTCCTGTGCAGCACATGTTGCCGCAGAAACAGATGGGCCCATTCAGATAAACAGATCACTGGGTCACAGGAGGGCACATCTACACACGGGTTTGTTTTGGTCATTTCAAGCCACCACCGTCTGTACAATGGGCATCAGACTCCATGTTTACTCTGTTAGATCCACAAAAGAGCAACTGGGGTGAGGAAATTACACAAATAATAAATAGTACACATATGCAGTGTTATATGAAGGTAGCAACAGTTGTACTGAATATTAGTGTAGTCACAATACTAAAATTTCAATAATAAAGAATAGACTCTATACCAGTTTTGATACCCAAATGATCATTTTAAAAGCTCTTTTTTAGATAATATTGTTAATTTAAATACCTAATAAAAGTATTTTATTTATTACACCATATGGTCTTACACTAGTTCTGATCAAACTGTTCAGGAAAGGTCCGATTTTATACAGTTATGTGATTTTTTTTTCAGTATCGATACCTGTTCAAATAGTTTCGATACTAGTTTTAGTATTGATAAATATCTGATTTTGACTATTGACAACCAGTACTCATTATACTGTTAATTAATATTACTCAAGTAGAAGTAAATGTAAGAACAGTCTGCACATAATTTGTGTTGTGTTATCTTAAGTTTGTGTAATTGGAAGGTCAAAATTTGCATGAAAAATATTAATTTGGGGTGAAAACATTGTACAAATAATACATATAAATGCAATATTTTATGTGGGTGTACTCAAGTTAGTATACTGTTACTTCAAAATGAATTTGACTCGACTAAAGTAAGAGTAACTGAACTGTCTTGACATATCGGCTTTATAATTTGAAGTTTAAGTAATTGGACGATTAAAGTTTGTGTGTAAAAGTTTTGCTCGGTCAGGAAAGTCTTTGCCCTGAAATGACTCGCTTATTTCCCTCCTGCTCCTCATGTGATCCATTTTCCTGCTCTACAATAAAAACATTTTTATGAATAAGTTGCGTTCGTATGACACCACAACATTCTAGGAGAGAATTTGGAGCCAGTTCCATATTAGGAAAATAAATTTATTTATGGACAAAATAGCAAAATAAGAACACCAGGATCATGTAGAGTGGGTTAATATGAACATTTTAAGATCAAAATAACAAGGTTCACTGCAGCAGTTACAGAGAGAGGGGTGACAATTTTATTTTTCAATGTAAAGTCAACTAGAGCCCGAGTCGATGGAGCCAGGAGCGCCACCATGAACACTTCCTATTTGGATCGTGGCTATGTCCATTTATACAGTCTATGTGGTTAGGGTTAGGGAGTTGGGATTATGATTAAAGCTTATTGAGCCTATCCCTTAAAAAATAATAATACAATTCAACATTTGTGTATCATATGTTTAGATTTTTTACTTTATTTATATTACTTTCAAAAGCAGTAACTCTCCCATAGAGTTATAATGGCTCCTGCCCTCTATCTGAAACTATGACCTCATGAAATTATAGTACATGAACGCAGCCAATCAAAAGGGCAGCTGCCTCGTCGGCTCTTTAAAGTGAATCGGTGACACTGTGAGACACTGAGCTGTTTAGTAACAAACCTCAGACTGTGTATGCAATTAGACTTCACTGTGGGGAGCCTGGATCATGAGAGGAGACTGTTGCGTTGGAGGAGTTGTAAAAAAAAAAAAAAGGAGAATATGCTGAGCCATCTGTGCCACCGTGTCTGGGAGGAAGATGGAGGGAGGAGGAGGAGGAGAGGGAGAGGGAGGAGGAAGAAGAGGAGGATATGGAGGAAGAAGAGGAGGAGAGGAGGAGGAAAAGGAGGAGAGAGGAGTAAGAAGTGGCGGAGGAAGAAGAGGAGGAGAAGAAGGAGGAGGAGAGAGGAGGGCAGGAGGAGAGGAAAAAATATGAGAATGAGGAAGGAAGAGGGGGAAGGAGTAGAGGAGGAGAGGGACAAGGAGGAGGAGGAAGATGGAGAAAGAGGGGAGAGCTGAAGAGGAGGAAGATCAAGAGGAGGAAGAGAAGGTAGAAGAGGAGGAGGATGATGAGAAGAGAGAGGAAGAGAAGTAAGAAGGAAGAGGAGGAGGAACTGGAGGAGGAGGAGGCAGAGAAGGGGGAAGAAGAGGGGGACGATCCAAACAGATAAGGATGAGTGTAAAGAAGCACAGAAGTCATTGCTCACATGCACACTAAAAATCTGATCATTATCTAATTTGTGGAGTTCAGATTATTGAAATGTCTTAAAAACTGTGTAAATAAAACAGCACCTGCTTGTATTATATGATATTGCTTTGCCTGGGATGTTCCACAGTATGGCATTAAACTGTCTCCATGGTGATACTTGTATTTAGCAATAATAAAAAAGCATTTATAATTGATTAAATGCAAGATAGATTCCAGGTAATGCAATAACATTTTAATGAAAACAAGTAAGTAGCACAGCTCTCACCAGAAACAGTTACACAGTGCATCTATCAATTACAGTTTAGATCTCTGGAGAGGCAGCCTCGCTCACGACTCAATGTATTTTTGATCAATAAAAACACCTCTAAATGAATAAATTAAAGATAAGCTGTGGAACATTCCAGGCAAAGCTATACAATATAGTGCAATTGTATAGCTTGTCATTGCGGATGAATGCTGTTGTTGTGTCCTTGGGCAAGACACTTAACCCACCTCGCCCCCAGTGTGTGTGTGTGTGTGTGAATGGGGGAGTAGTTCCTTAATGTAAAGCGCTTTGAGTGACTTAAAGGTGGAAAAGCGCTTTATAAAAATGTAAAAACAGCGCTGTAAAAAACAGATCCTAACCTTTTTTGTGGCTGTAAAGAGGATTGTTAAATGACCAAATTACCTTTTCCTTGTTTGAACCTGTTGCCATAGTAACACTGACAAAGCCTCAGTAACAGATGACACTTCACAGCCATCTCAAGACACTTTGTAGGGATAAAAATCTATAAATAAATATCTTTAAAATGCAATTGAGTGATTTGTTGAATTAAAACTAACCTTTGAATTAAAAATTGTTACAAATAATTCAACTTTGCATAAAATAATTGTTTCAGAGGTACTTTACCTGATTTGAACTATCTTAAAAACATGAAAAACAGAGCTAGTTCATTTTAAATGGTTTGCATACATAAGTTACTCACTTATCTTCATTCTGAGCATCTTAATTATTCACCGTGATGAGTTTATAAGCTTTTCACAACTTTCAGAGACCAGAGTGGAGATTTGTCATCACTGTAAAGCTAACAACAACTAGTATGCTAATTGTGCACTTCCTGATTATGGGACAGTACTAGTAAAATGCTTTATAATTAGATGTAGACATATTTTGACCTGAAGAGCTGCTTATACAATTTATCTGTACTGGGGCATGTAAAGATAGTTTGCTCAAATAAATGGGAAAAATCAGGTGCAGGTTCATTAAAGACCCTTTATTATTAGTCTGTCTACATCTCTAAAGCTCTAAATGCTCTGTTCCACCTTGTGATGTCATGTAGCGCTAGTTTTCAAGTTAACAGCTCCTTTTACCTTTTGTTTAGGAGAGATTGGCAATTCCAGGGCTGAAATGATCCAAATGATTCTAGTGAAGGTGTATGGAGTTTAAAAACACATGGGAGCACTTCCTGTATTACCACATGACATCACAAGGTGTAACAGAGCGTTTTCAGTTTGAGAGAAGAACTCCTAAATATAAATAGGCAGAGTTTGTGTGTCAATGAAACAAAACATAACTCCAGGTGTGTCTATGAAGAGGAAACAACATTATAACATAGATCAGAAAATAGTGCAATATGGCCCTTTAATTGTGAAAAGCTTTTTATAGGTTAGTATTTCCTTTGTCCCATGCTGTTCATTTGTCAGTTTTGGCCCAGTACACGCAGTGACAGCCCACATGGTCACAATTACGCCTGTATCTGATCTGCTGATGTCCAAATATGGATTCAGAGAAAACAACACAGCAATGAAATGAACTGCAAATTCCATTATAATTTTACAGCCTGTCATTGCAGTCATTAACGCAGGTGATTTAAATGCCAGACTGCCATAAATGGAGATTTCAGTGTAATCTAATGCTAATGCTTAGTTACCATGGAGACGCAATGCACACATTAGCGAACACTGTCTAAGTATTGTCTGTAAAACTCAAAAAAAAAACAAAAAAAAACAAAAAACAAGGATTTAAACAACACATTTTCAGGAGCCTGTGATCAGTATGAGCGTTCATGTTTCTGTTTTGATGTTTAATTTTCAACAAAAAGGTAAGAGAAACTAACTGAAAAACCATTGGCTAATGCTATCTGAAATGGACTTGTTTAACAGCACAAATAATCTCACCTGATGTAGTTTCAATTAAGTCATTTATTTCCGGTAAAACAAAAACTCAGATTAAAGTCTAACAAAGCTTTAGACAGAGCAGTGCCACAGTTAGCGTCACACCTCCAGAGAATGTTGATGACACTAGCTCCAAAGTATCAGTTCTCCAGCTAAGTGTGTCCTTAGTTTGCATGCTCATTTTGAAGCAGGTTGTGGCTGATATGCTTGTGTGGTATGTAAATGAGCAAGTCTAGTCACATGGCATAAAGATCACTTAACTGCCAGACTAACACACCCACTAAGTTTGTGGATCATTCATCCTCTCACTCCTGTTTATCATTAAAGTTACAAGATGAAACCTGAACAGCAGAGGCTCAGCTGCATTAAAAACAAACCTTATCAGCAATGGCCATTCAACTAAAACAATATTTCAAGAATTATGAATTATAAAGTTCAGACAAAACATTTGGTAGCTTGTACTATCGCAGAAAGTTAGGAATATGTGGTTTCTGATTAATAAACATTTGCTACTGTCAAGTTAAAGGTGCACTGTGTAACTTTTCTAGTACGAGTCGATCACCTGGAATGTACCAGAGTATGGCATTAAACTTGCTTATTATTTTATTTATTTTGCAATACCGTGAAAAAAAAGCATTCTACAGTAAGCGGGCCCAACTCTCCACAAATCCGAACTGTAAATTGGCTTGCTGCTAGTCTCCAAGTTATATAGTGTACCTTAAAATGAAACGTATCTGTTGCCATGGTGAAAAGCAGGTGACGCCAAGTCAGATCTGTGGAGATGCAACTTTGCTCACAGTGTTCTTAAAGCTATTTTGAGCAATGAAAGTAAACATTGTAAGTGAGTTCAATAAATGCAAGATATATTAGTCTATGTGTTATATTTAATGCCAAATTGTGGAACATCCTGGGCAATGATATAACATGAGATAAGTGGGATTCCTGCTGCCAGAGAGGTTATACAGTGTACCTTTAAATTATTTCAATTCAGATTATTTGTTTACTCATTTAGATAAATCACCGAATCTGAATTTGAGTTATAATTCAGATTTGCATGTGCTTTTTGACCCTGTATTCTTTTCTGTAAAACAGTTAAACCAAGTCAACACATAAAATCTCACTTCAGCATATTGAAAAGAATCAAAAATCAGGTTAGTTTTAGAAACAAGTAGCATGAATGAGTCAAGATGATAGTGTGTGATCAGGGAGGGGCTTAATCCTGCGTAATGACCAAACTCACACAGACAGACCCTTGTAGGACGAGTTAATCCAGTCTCTTTTTATGTCACTGTGAAGGCATGTCTCTGGGATCAGTTTAAACTTCCTGTATGGGCAGTTATTTATCACATTGTGGGAATAACATCTGTACACACCAAAAATCATGGAGATCTGCCTTCCTTATGGGGACAAAAATCTGTCCTTTCTCATTCAACATCAACATTTAAAAGTCCTTTATTACGCAAACTTTACTCTTGTGATCTTTAAGCCATGTTATAATGCTGCTACCTCATCAAAAACAGACCTGGAGTTGTGTTTTGTTTCATTTACACATGTTTGCGTAAAGCTGCATTATTGGGCTGTCTACATGCTCCAAAATCCACCTTGTGATGTCATGAAGTGTTAGTTTTCAAGTTAACAGCTACCTTTTATCTTTTGTTCAGTAGAGATTGGCAATTCCAGGGCTGAAATGATCTAAATGATTCTATTGATGGTGTAAGGAGTTTAAAAACACAGTGGAGCACTTCCTGTATTACCACATGCCGTCATAAGGTGAAACAGAGTGTTTTCTCTTTAAGAGAAGAACTTATGAAGAAAATACGGAGGATTTGTGTATTAAAGATTTGTGAATGAAACCAACTCCAGGTGTGTTTTTGGTGAGGAAACAGCATTATAAAATAGATCAGAAAAAAGCATAATATAAGCCCTATAATAGAGCAACAACATGATTTAAAGTTAGGTTAGGTTTAGGGTTTATGTTAAGGTTTGTAGTAACTATAGTTAAGATTAGGAAATGAATGTATGTCAGTGTAAAGTCCACAAACAGCATGGAGCCCCAACATGTGTGTGTGGGTGTCTTTGTTTACTGCTAACATGCAGAGTGAGCTGTTACTGCAGCTGGGGCGTAGCTGTTAAGATTTTTCTCAAATGAATCATAATTTTTGTCACAGTTAGTGCGCATAACACCACGGATTTGTCTCCATGGAGATGTTATTGCTTTCCTCGAATGTTCCACAGTACAGCATTAAGGGAGGGCACGCTGAGGCAAGTTTGTTTGTGTAGCATTATTCATACACAAACTGATTCAAAGTGCTTTACAGAATTAGAAAGACATTAAATTCACTATCTGTGCAACTTTAAAGGGCCCATCTTAAACTATTTTCTCATGTTATAGTCTTGTTTCCTCATCAAAAACAGACCTGGAGTATTTTGTTTTATTCACACACAAATCTTGCAAATTTAGGTTGAGTTATTCTCTCAAACAGAAAACACTCAAACTGATGTCATGTACAGGACATGCTCCAATGTTTTTGTTGTTGCTGTTGTTGTTGTTTTTGGCTTAAACTCCACCGTTCACTAGAATCATTTGGATGAATTCAGCCAGAGAATCTCTACTGAACAAAGGTAAAAAGCAGCTGTTAAGAACTACCACTTCGTGACATCACAAGGTGGAACAAAGCATTTTGAGTTTTGGAGATGCAGACAGACTAATAATGCAGGGAAGCAAAACACTGCTCTGCGTATGTTTTTGAGGAGGTGACAACATTATTACATGGTGAAAAAGAGTAAATTTTGTGTAATATAGGACCTTATTTGTTTTATAACTATTTTATTTTTCCATATGGTGCATATTGAACACCAGTTACACAAACACAGTCATTTATAGGCAAGGTGGGTGAAGTGTCTTGCCCAAGGACAGTAACATGATGCCCTGAGCTCGGACTGTACCATTAATTGTTGAGTTGATGTTTGTTTGACTTGAGCAACAATAGTGGATTGTTCTCCCTGTGACAAAATGGAAACCAGATCAAATCTCACCAGACACTCTCAAGCCAGTGCAACAAGCCACTACAAGTTACCAGCTGAAACAACATTAGCAACTGAAATGTGCTCTGTTTTTGTCTCCATGGAGATGCTATTGCTTTGCCTGGAATGTTCCACAGTATGACATTAAATGCATCTATCTTAATGCATACAATTAGATGACACCCCCAGGTAACATCTGTGAAGAAGCAACTATTTTCCAACTACTATCTTCTTACACTAAAACACATGTATTTGAATACATGGTAGCTACAGTATGTTGAATGCCATACAGTAGAACATTCCAGGTCACCATGGAGACAAGAACATGGCTGACCCTCCTACATACAAGTTACACTGTGCACCTTTAAGCTTATTAATGAGGCAAATATGACAGACAAGTAGGTTATTCATAAACAGTGGCCTATATTTATAAGTGAGAAGGCAGATTAGAGGGCCCAAACAGAAAACGCACTGCTCCACCTTATGATGTCATAAAGTGTTTTTAAACCATACACCTCCATACACCTTTAATAAAATCATATGGATAATTTCAGCCCTCAGAGCCCTGGAACTGCCAGTCTACTGAAATAATGGTAATGTAGCTGTTAACTTGAAAACTACCACTACATGACATCATAAGGTGGAACAGAGCATTTTGAGCTTTGGAGATTTATGACTCTATGACTCTGTAGTGGCATCAGCCATCCTGTACGGTGTGGTCTGCTGGAGCAGCAGCATCACAGAGAGGGAGAGGAAGAAGCTGGACAAGGTCATCAAGAAGTCCAGCTCCGTCCTGGGCTGTCCTCTGGACTCAGTGCAGCAGGTGGGGGACAAGAGGGTCCTGGCTAAGGTCATCTCTATGCTGGACCATGAGGGTCACCCCCTGCAGGACGCCCTGTCTGCTCTGGAGAGCAGCATCAGTGACAGACTGATTCACCCTCGCTGTGTGAAGGAGAGGTTTCGCAGGTCTTTCCTTCCTGCTGCTGTCAGACTGTACAATGAACACTGTTAACACTGAACATGTGTCATTCAACTATATCTATGTGCAATACTGAAGACCTCTGGTACAATTCACTCATGTCATTTACTGATATTTATCCTGTCTGTACATAAACATAGTCATTACTGTAAATAACATAATATACTGAAGTCACTTTACTGAGATTTACTCTGTTCATTTGCTGCACTGTTACTTTTATTGTACATAATAGTTTTTTTTTGGTATTTTATATTTTATATTTTGTATTTTATATTTTTGCTCCACTGGAACAAAATTAGAGTCTATCTTTAAGTCTATTTCTAAATTATTATTTTTTTAGCCATTATCTATTATCTTGTTTTATTGCATGTTCCATTTTCCTGCTGTTCTTGAACTGTGCGTTGCAACACTGGAATTTCCCCACTGTGGGACTAATAAAGGCATATCTTATCTTATCTTATTTAGACAGACTAATAAACCAGGATTACTCAAATATGTGTGAATGAAACAAAACACAACTCTGGTATGTTTCTGATGAGGAAACAACATTATAACATGGCTTAAAGCTCATAAGAGTCAGTTTTGTGTAATATAGGACATTTAAACTGTCCACTCACTCCCAGTAATTGACTGACCGATCAACTGACCAGACAAGAACAACCGCTTTAATTCCATTGATAAAAAAATATTTCTCAGGGCATACAAGTGGGAGATCCCTGGGAAAGCAAGTAACCTTGTTTTGTATTTGAAGTGCACTGCCCCCGTGTGGTCAAAAGCCTCCATTTCCTCTCCGTGTAGAAGTGATCTTTACATCTGGAGAGAGGGGGAGGAGGGCGGGAGTCTGACTAGACTTTTTTTTTTAATATTCTGAACAGGAGGAGGGTGAGAAAGAATCCAGGCTACGCTTTCTCATCCACTCCGCCTCTGTACCCAACTCCCATTGCGGCGCACGAGATACAAGGACAGCCGAGTCGTGTCTGTCTGGGGCGCACTGGTGACCCACATCCACAGTATAAGCCCACTCCCCCTGAAGCGTCATTTACGTCAGACTACAAAATCCCCACCATATTCGTTAATAGTGTTTACGTAAAAGTTCAACGCTAAAATATTATAGAACAATTCCACCAGCTGTAACCCGCATATGCAAAGGATGCGTGGGCACTTCCTCTACATTTCGAAAAAACCCTTTATTTTGCCAGCCTGCTTCTTGTCTCAGCGCTTGCATTTTTGTTCCATTTTAGGGGGATACCAGTTTACAAACTTTAAACTGCATTATTATTAGTCCAGAATCACCAGTTTTTGCGCAGCAGGACGCAATAAGTGCATTTTATACGTGCGTAATGTGTGCCAAGGTTTACGCGGTAATTAAATACACTGAGGAGGTTAAAAGTAGTATTCTTTTCTTTCCCCATGTTTTAAAATGGTACGTTCCACTCCCTGCATTTAGCCGCCGTTGTTGTACGCGATGCTACTGAACAGATATGTCGCGATAGAAAGTCTTCTTGCACATAGACGTTTAAACCTCGAAAAGATGCTTAATCACGATGCAAAATTAACCAATAAACGAAAACAACGCATGGGACAACTTTACGCAACTAGCTGCAAACTTTAACAGCACCAACCTCACATCACTTCCAGCAGTTAGCATTGTTTTATCTACTATAGCCACTGCTTTTGATTTTTTTCATTTTTTTATTTTTTTCATATTTTCTTGGAGCAAGTCTGATGAATTCACCGAAAAAAGAAACAGACGATGATGTATCCGTGAAAGATCCGGTGAAATATGGCGAACTGGTCATTCTTGGGTAAGTCTTACGCCAATTAAATCACTACAAAGCATCTTTTATTTATTATATTAGCGGTTATAATGTAAACCGCCCCCATTTGGTCACGAATTGTGCGTAAAAACAAAATGCGTAAATGCTCCCTTAGCCGATTTCTTGATGTTTCGCCAATAGTAATTTCATTGTAGTAAGCGCTTTATCCTCGTTTTCCCCGTACTACAACCCTCGTATGTAATTTCCCTTCAAACTTATCAAATATCTCTCATCCAAACTGTATCTTTAACCCAAATGTATGGCAAAACGTGTCCAAATCTGTGTAAATGCAGAGCTAGTACGGATGTAGGCGCTTTTCATCAATGGTTGTAGCAATGCAACCCAATGATGTCATACTATGCTGGGTATAAAAGTAGCGGTAGAAATGATATCACTGTCTGAAAATAAGCATAATTCACATGCTGAAGACTGTGGTTTCTTAATACAACCATTTCAGTGTAATGTAATTGGAAATGGGCCAAGCAATAGTAGTAGTAGTAGTAGTAGCAGTGAAGGGTGCAGGATGTGCGGATGACAGTCACCACCAGCTCACAGCAGTAGCACCCTTAGGCGCCACTCTATGCATGGGTCCAAGGGAGCAGAAATGCCAACACATGAAGGAGGTCTGGAGGCATTAATTTGAACATTAACAGTGAATATTATAGACACACAGGCCTGTCACAATAATTACAATATTGACTTACTGCTCAATATATGAAAGCTGGAACAATATTTTTGGGGGGTCAGTATTTATCGTATACTTTTTCTTTGCACTAGTGGGATAATGTTGGTTATGTTTGGCTATATGATGAGATTTAAGCCATAAAAATAACTTCTATGGCTCATTACAGATGCAAACTAAATACTTTCATTCTGCTTATAATCTATTGCAGCTCATTATTTTTTAATAATATTGTAGATTTTAGAATAGTTTTTGTGGTTTAAATCTGCTCTTGGGTTTTTCTGTCAGCGTCATGAATTAGTTTCAGGATTATCGTATATTATCTTAAGCAATATGTCACACTTCAAAATTTGTTAGTGTGACAGGCCTATAGACAGACTCATCCCTCCTCCTACACATGAGCTACTGGGGTCCATCAGCTTCGGGAGAAGCTCAGAGTAGAACCGCTGTTCCGATGCCTCTTGGAGGTGGCCCCAGGGAAGACCCAGGACTATGTCTCTCTGCTGGCCTGGGAACTCCGGAAGAGCTGGAGGAAGTGTGTGTGGAAACGGAAGTGTCAGAGTCCCTGCTTAGACTCAGCCTCCACTGAGGGTCTAGAACAGTCCAGTTTAGTCTGGACAGTCTAGTCTCAGTTTGTGCTTCTGTTGTAGGGAGTATTATACCTATGATGACCCAAGCCTAAAACCTAAGCTGGCAGTAAAGCACAGAAATGCAATTTTTGGAACATAGATAATATTGTAATTTTGCATCTCTGAAACAACTCTTTGATATGTCTCTACCTCTACCTAAGCATCCATGATGTGATATTAGAGTATAATTTTGATATAGTCACACTACAGCTCCCATACACAGTCACAGTTATGGGGGCTCAGAGCTTCCTGTGAGAGCCAAAGATAACTGACCCGCTGGCCCTGCTCGTCCCTTTGCCCAGAGAGGAGAGCGGAATACTGATGAAGACGGCTGGGGACAGACTCGTCTTTTTAAGCAGGATTAAACCAGTGACAGACTGAACTTTTCTTTCTTTTTTTTTTTTTTTATCTCAGATCTAACCTGAATTCACAAGAGAAAGAGGAATATCTGACCACTGAGGATTTTAGGGTTGTCAGAAAATCTAGGTCTTAATGAATACTAAAAAACTAGAATAGACTATATGGGTAAAGACTGATATAAAAAACAGTATAGGATAAAATTGACCTACTTAATTATTTTGTGCTGAATCAAAATCAAAACAAATGTTATTATAGGATTATCAAACTAGCAATACCCAAATATCAATACTAATACTAAAAATGGTACATTGAGCTTGACCAATAGGAGGAGTGGATGGGGAAACTGTTTGTTTAAACATAGAGCTGAATTCAAGGTATTATTTGTGACTAATGATGGCAATTTGAGCAAAAAAAAAAAAAGCATATTGTCACAGGAATAGTGTTGTCACAATACTAACATTTCAGACTTGATTTGGATACTAACGACTCGATACCACAGTGGTACTTTTCTTTTATTCCCATGTGTCCTTGTATCTGTGTAATCCCTCAGTGGTCCAGGTATGTTCCATAGTGTGCTCTTATACTTGTTCTGATACAGCTCAAGATCATTTTAAAGCTTTTCAGGAAAGGTTCATTTCTATCCTGTGAAGGTGACTTTTTTTTTAGTATCGATACTTGTTCAAATGCATACCTAGTTTTGATACTAGTTTTAGTATTGATTAGTATCTAAGTTTTGACAACCCTACACTGGAATGAGATCACGATTCGGCCTGTATCTGCTTAATACAAAACCAGCATCATTCAGTATCTCCATCAGAATGCACTGTGATTTTGCAGATGTAGATTATCACATTCACAGTGAGCGTTGTGTCTCACAGTTTCAGAGCATGTGATCTGTCCACTGCTCATGACATCATCTCAGAAACCTATATACAGCTCCTTCTGACACTTTCACACCAAAGTGCCAACACAATCAAAACTGGGACTCAAATAGGACTAGACCTGTTTGCCTTATAGACCTAGGGACTGGACCAGGACTAGATCAGGACTAAACCTACCCATGGTTTATGGACTAGACCGGGACTAAATCATCTTTCTACAATGCTCCCGACATCATCTACTTCTAATACACACAGCTAATCAAATGCAATATGACTCAAATAGGACTAGATCGGGCCTAAACCAGGACTAAAAACTGGTCCGAACAAGAACTGAACCAGGTCTGAATCGGCTTTCTGCTCCTGGCATCACCCATTACTGACGTACAACTAAAACTGAAAACTTTTACACCAACTTCTACTAGGACTTAAACTAGACTCAAATAAGACTAAACTGGAACTAAACCAGAACTAAGTATGGCTAAAACAGGTCTGAACAAGAACTCAACCAGGACTAAATGAGATGAAAAAATGACATGACCAGGACTAGACTAAGACTAAACCAGGACTAAGTATTGTTAAAACAGGTCTAAACAAGAACTTAAGCAGGACTGAATCAGCTTTCTGTAATTCTCCTGACATCATCCATTACTTACAGCAAATCCTGGAACGTTTACTCCAACTTCCACTATGACTTAAACTAGACTCAAATAGAAATAAAAACAGGACTTAACAGGGACTTAACCAGGACTAAAAAAGGGCTAAATATGGTTAAAACAAGTCTCAGCAAGAACTCAGCCAGGTCTAAATCAGTTCGCTGCAATGCTCCCCCGATGTCAGCAGTAATTGTCTAAACTAGTGCTTCTTGCAGTTGATATTTTAAAAACCTTTATCAGCGGAGTACTACCAGATCTAAACCAGGACTATAACAGGGCTAAACAATGTCTTAAAGGGCCCATATTATGTGAGTTTTGTTTCATTCACACATGTTTGAGTAATCCTGCTCCGTTCCACCTTGTGATGTCATATCTAAACCACATGACTTTGAGTTTTCAGGTTATCAGCTACTTTTACCTTTAGTTCAGTAGAGATTGACTGAAATTATCCAAATGATTCTAGTGAAGGTGTTTGGAGTAAGAACACAGTGGGGCACTTCCTGTATTACCACATGACATCACAAGGTGGAATAGTGTGTTTTCAGTTTGAGAGCAGAACACAGCCTAAATATGCAGGGTTTGCATTTTAAACATGTTTGAATGAAACAAAACAAAACTCCAGATCTGTTTGTGATGAGGAAACAACATTATAACATAGATCAGAAGATAGTGTGATATGAGCCCAGGTCTAAACTAAAGACTAAACCAAGACTAACCACAAACTAACCCTAAGGAGAGATCCACTGTCTTTATTCAAGCACTTTATTTCACTTTGTAAATGGCCTTGATGTAGTGCCCACTGCTAAACTCAGGGTAAAGGAGCAGAGGGTTAAATATTTCATGGTGTTTTTTTAGTGGGGCAGATATGAACCCACGCCTGTCTCACTTTGGCCCCATTTGTCCTGGTTTGTCCAGACAACACTGCCCCTCACACGCGTCCAACTCATTATTATGCATTTATTATTCATTCAGCCCAGAGAGATGTAGAGGGAGAGTATGAGGAATTTGTATTTCAATTTTCAGATACGAGATGAACAAGTTCAAATCAAATGTAGCTTTTACTGACAATTGTAATTTTGATTTATTCTTAATTACAAATGGACTGGACAGTGATGGACAAGCTGTTTGTGTTGTTTATGTTAAGTGTTTATCCAATCAGAAAGCAGAATGAGCCTCACATGAGTCTCTCGTTTGGGTTGCCAGTTTCAAAGCTGAAATCCATTTGGTTTAAACCTAAAATGCCTCTCTGATCTGAATGGTCACTACCTAAACCCCAGAACCTGCAGCCAGTCATGAATCATTGTTTGTTCACTGCTCAGAATCAAAGACACTTATTGTGCAACGTGCCTTTTAGCTTTACAGTGTTGTGTTTTTTTAGTTGATTGTAAATACTTATTATTATTTACTTGCGTTGTGACACTGCAATTTCCCCATTGTGGGACAAATAAAGGATTATCTTATCCTATCTTATCAGTGCTAGTGCAGCCTCTGCAGCCCAGGGAGGGAATTCTGGAGGTTCTGACTTGTGTATGGAACTGCATGATTTTGGATTTGATATTTTTTACTTATACTTTACAGACAGACTCTCTTTCATTCTATCCCCCTCTCTCTCACTCTCTCCTCCTCCACCTCCCTCTATGCCTGCCCCCCCTCGCTCCCTCTCCATCTCTGCCTGTCTCCTTCTTGTCCACCAACACGATTCCTCGAATGTGGAAATCTGCCTATGTGTTACCTTTATTTAAAGGTGGAGATCCAACAAATTTAAACAATTATCGTCCAATTTCCAAATTGTCAATCCTAGCTAAGGTGTTAGAAAATCTCATTCACATGCAATTAAAAGATTTTTTTACCTCTGCAAATATTTTATGTCCCTCTCAGTCCGGCTTTAGAAAACAGCACAGTACAACAACGGCAGCTATCAAAGTAGTTAATGACATCTTGCAATCCTTGGATGAAAAACAGCATTGTGCAGCTCTTTTTGTTGACCTCTCCAAAGCCTTTGATACTGTAGATCATACTGTGCTTGAACAAAAACTGCACAGCATTGGGCTTTCAGATCACACAGTTGGCTGGTTCTCAAACTATCTGTCTGACAGAACTCAGTGTGTCAAGTTTCAGAATCATAGATCCAGTCTGCAAAGAGTGTCCACAGGAGTCCCGCAGGGCTCTATTCTCGGGCCTCTTCTTTTTATTATCTACATAAACAATCTTGACAATAACATCACAAATGCAAACCTACACCTTTATGCCGATGACACCGTTCTATACACTTCAGCCCCCTCAGCAGAGCTTGCACTGTCCAAACTCCAAGGAGCCTTTGACCAACTACAAAAAAACTTTTATTATCTCAAGCTTGTTTTAAACGCAGACAAAACTAAATACATGCTGTTTTCCAAATCCAAAACGACACCTCAATATCTCCCCCAAATTACTACAAATGAAGGCAAACCAATTGAAAAAGTGTCAGAATATAAATATCTTGGGATTTTAATTGACGACTGTTTTTCCTTTAAGCCACACATTCAAAAATTGACTCATAGACTCAAATTGAAGTTGCGTTTTTATTTTCATATTAAATCTTGTTTGTCATTTGAGGCTCGTAAAAAACTTGTAAATGCCACTTTTCTGTCTGTTCTTGATTTTGGTGATGTCATTTATATGAATGCCTCTGTTGAGTGTCTACATGCTCTTGACACTGTGTATCATGGTGCACTACGTTTTATTACGAACATGAGGTCCCTGACCCATCATTGTGTCTTGTACGCCCGTGTGGGCTGGACTTCTTTGACACTTCGTAGATTGAAACATTGGTATCTTTTTATTTATAAATGTCTTGTTGGGCTGGTGCCGTCCTATCTCCAGCAGCTCATAGAGGTGAGGAGCAGCAGCACTTACAGTCTCCGCTCTCAGGAGCTGCTCCTGCTCTCAGTGCCCAGAGTTCGCACTGAACTTGGAAAAAAGGCTTTTCGCTTTGCTGCAGCTCATTCCTGGAATGAACTCCAGAAGGAATTTAACCTGAAAGAGCTGGTGTCGTTGAACTCTTTTAAGTCACTTTTAACTGAACTTGAAACAAAACTATCAATTTGTAAATGTTTCACATAAGACTCGTTTTATGATGCTTTGGTTTGTGTGAAAATGTGAATATGTTGTGTTATTGTTTTGTGCCTGTGCTGATGCTGCCTCTTGGCCAGGACACTCTTGAAAAAGAGATTTTTAATCTCAATGAGTTTTTTATCCTGGTTAAATAAAGGAAAAATAAAAAAAAATAAAATCTCTCTCTCCTCTTCATCTCTTCTCTCTCCTTTTTACTCTCTCTCTCACTTTCTCTCTCTCTCTCTCTCTCTGCCTGTCTCCTTCTCTGTCTCTCTTTCACTGTCTCTCCCCCTCTCTCCCTGGGTCTGTCCTCTGTCTCTTTCCGTGGCCCCACTTGTCCTGTGGTCAGTCTGAGCTGTTTAAACCTGTCAGACCTCACAGAGCTCAAAGCTGACTCATCTGTCTCTCATTCAACAAACAGACAAAATGTAGAGGAAAAAAAAAAACACATCAGTGACACCAGTCGAGACTCAAAATTAACCTAAAATGTGATCTGTAAAGCAATTCAAAAATAATTACAAAAATCTTGAAATACAAATGGAGAGGTTTGCTTGTTCAAAACGTGTAATAATATTGTATGAATAATGTTTAAAGTTTCTGTATTACACAGAACTGACTCGTGAGCTTTTAGTCATGTTTTTGATGCTGTTACCTCCTCAAAAACATACCTGCAGTTGTTTTTTGTTTCAGTCACACACGTTTGCATAATCCTCGATAATTATTAGGCTGTCTGAATCCCCAAGCTCAAAATGCACTGTTTCACCTTGTGATGTCATTTAGTGGTAGTTTTAAGGTTAACAGCTATTATTATATAATATACTTGACCTCAGTTGAACTGCTTTACTCTATAATACACTAGAATAATCTTGAATTGTTGCTTTTATTTTTGAATATTTTTATCTTACCTTTTGTACAGTTGTCCATTATTTATTTATAGTTTAAAGGTCCTATATTATGGAAAATTGACTCTTGAGAGCTTTAAGCCGTGTTAGAATGTTGTTACCTCCTCATAAACAATGATTCTAGTGTGTTTTAAAACACAGTGGACCACTTTCTGTCTTACCACATGACATCACAAAGTGTAACAGAATGTTTTCTGTTTGGGAGAAGAATTCAGACCAAATATCCTGGCTTTGTGCAATAAACATGTGTGAATGAAACAAAACACAACTCCAGCTATATTTGTGATGAGGAAACAACATTATACCATAGATCAGAAACTAAAGTAATATGACCATTTTAATTCTGCACTGTCAAGCTTATACAGTATTTTATTATTTGCTAATGTGAGATACTTTTTTCCTCTCATATAATCTGCACACTGTGGTTTTGAGTCTGATCCAAAGCGTTTGATCCAGTGACACAGTGAGAGAGACAGACCCCAGCTGTTCGGATTCAAACAGGAAACTCCACTGTCCCACTCACCGCTGCAGACTCCCCTTATTACATTATATACAGCCTGGTATTTGTCTGGTGAGCTGTTAGCATCCATACATTTCTGTAGTGTATGTGCACTCAGTTTGGCCAGTGAAGAGTATGTCTGCCATTATTTTGAATTATATTTCCCGTCTGTAGTTTACATGTTTAAAGGCTGCTGGCTGGTCCACAAAGTTTTCACACATGAAGGGCTGCCACATGACATCCAGAGCAACTTTTAATAGATTAAGACAATGCAGTTAATCCAATTTCAGTTGCAATTATGATTATGGAACTAATCAGTTACCAAAATTGTGTAATCAAGTACTCAAGATAGGCCTGTTATACAATAATTACAGTATCGACCAGGGGGTTCAGTATTTATGGTGTGTACATTTTCTTTGCACTACTGGGAAATGTTGTTATCTCCTCAAAAATATACCCGGAATTGTGTTTTGATTCATTCACGCATGTTTGAGTAACCCTTTATTATTAGTCTACATCTCCAAAGCTCAAAATGCACTGCTCCGCCTTGTGATGTCATCAAGTGAATTTCTTAGCCTCAGTTGAACTGCTTTACACAACAATACACCAGAATAACCACACGCTTTTGCCTTTTAAAATGTTTTGTTTTGTTTTACCCTTTGTTTAGTCGAGATTGCCACAGACAGTCTACAATATCTTCTGGTTTACCGAGGAATGAAGAGGTTTCAACAAGGCTAAAACAATAAAAACAATTGCTTCAAAGTCTTATTCTGCATAAAAACCACTAACTCTGTAGTTAAGATCTGTACAAACATGTTCTGAAATGCGATTCTTATCAGTTTGTCAGTTCATATTTCAGTATTTTTGTCAATTCTTCTGGACGCGTTTAAAGGTGCACTGTGTAACTTTTCTGGTAGAGGGTCCACCACCTGCTTGATCCCATGTTTTTAACCCAAATATTCTACAGAATAGCATTTAATTGTCTCCATGGAGACAAGCAGGCCACATCACAAGGGCAAGTTACAGATCAGATCTGTGGAGAAGTGGGCCGGTTCACAGTAATAACGCATGTTTTAACTATAGTTTTGAGAAATAAGAATATGTGTAATTGAAGAGATACAAGATAAATTTGTTTAATGCCATACTGTGAAGCAATAGCATCTCCAGGAGACAAGCTGATGGCAGACCCTCCAACAGAAAAGTTGCACATTGCACCTTTAAATTGTGAAGTTATGACAGAATTCTATTATTATTAAAACATAAATAGCAAGTACAATCACAATCACAGTGCTTGTCAGAAAAATTGTAATTAGATATTTTTAAAAAATTTTAACAAATCATTCAGCCATATCACCGACTTTCGTTTCATCAGTTAATTCTATTCATTATGCCACACTTTTCTCTAGACAAATAATAGTTTGAATGATTGTGATTTTGATTAGAGATACCCGTTTGTCTCCATGGAGATGTTAAAGGTTTGGTTTAAATTATCCACTGTATGGTATTAAACTAATCTGTCTTGAGTCTATTCAGCTACAGGTGTTATTTATTGGTCAAAATTTCTTTAAAAGCATCCATTCTCATTGTGGGTGGGGTCGTTTCTCCACAAATCTAACCTGTAATTTGGCCAATGTTTGGTATGGGTTGACCAACTGCTGCATTAAGCTTTGTCTGAACACTTTAGTGCGATGATGGCATTCACAAAATGATGGTCTGGTCCATTATGGGTTAGTAATAAAAACTGGGGTGTGGATGTTAAAAATAATTTCTATTGAGATGAATGCTGATGATGGTGATTATTTTTCGTTATTATAGTTTGATTATGCAGAAAAGTGAAAAAGTATCGACAGTATTTATGGTAGTATTATTTAAAATCATATATTTTTGGGGAAAATGATCAAAATCTGTGCTACATATCAGCCCAAAAATATCTGCAAATCTTATCAGACATTATTTTCTCAGTATCTGCCAAGAAAAAACTTGGTCGATCTCTAATTTCGATTATTACTTAAATATTCTCACCATCAAATAATGAATGAATGAATGTAGAATGGATTATAGAAAGGTTATAAACAGCTTTGTCACTGGTGTAAACACGACTTGTAACATTTAAATGAGTTAAATCACTTACGTTTTGTGCAGGTACAATGGCTCCCTGCCGTGTGGGGACCGAGGGCGCAGAAAGAGTCGCTTTGCTCTTTACCGCAGAGCCAAAGCCAACGGAGTCAAACCCAGTACAGTCCACATCCTCAACACGCCACAGGACACCAAGGTACTGACCAGCATCTCACTGTTTATAATAGGACTGAAAGATTAATCACAATTTAAAGGTCCTATGTTAAGCTTGTGAGCTTTAAGCCATGTTATAATGTTGTTACCTCATCAAAAACATACCTGGAGTTGTGTTTGTTTCATTCACACAGTTTGAGTAACTGTTTTATTATTAGTCTGTCTACATCTCCCAAGCTCAAAATGCTCTGTTCCACCTTGTGATGTCATGGAGTAGTAGTCAACAGCTACCTAACCCTGCAGTTAAGATCTGTACAAAGATGTCCTGAAATGCATGTGATTGTATTAGTTTGTCACCCTAAATATGTAGGATTTATTGTTAAACATGTGTGAATGAAACAAACCACAATGCTGGGTATGTTTTTCATGAGGAAACAACATTATAAGTGAGATTGAAAATACCTTAACATGGGCCCTTAAATTGAAATTGTAATTTGAATAGGCGCAATTAGCAAATCGCAAAGGAAGCAATTTTTGTAGCACCATAATTTCTTCCGCAAACAATAGAATATCCTGTATTATTCTCCATAAACACTGCTAACCCTGCAGTTTAGATCGGTACAAACATGTTTTGAAATGCATATGACTTTACGTCAGTTATTGGTCCTGATCATTGTTAAAGGTCTTGTATTACGCAAAATGGACTCTTGTGGGCTTTAAACCATGTTATAATGTTGGAACCTCCTCAAAAATATACCTGGAATTGTGTTTTGTTTTGTTTCATTCTCACAAGTTTGAGTAATCCTTAATTAGTCTCCAAAGCTCAAAATGCTCTGTTCCACCTTGTGATGTCATGTAATGGTAGTTTTCAAGTTAACAGTTACCTTTTACCTTTTGTTTAGTAGAGCCTGGCAGTTTTAGGTCTGAAATTATCCAAATGATTCTAGTTAAGGTTTATGGAGTTTAAAAACACAATGGAGCACTTCCTGTATTGCCACATGACATCACAAGGCGGAAAATAGTGTTTTCTGTTTGAGAGAAGAACTCAGCCCAAATCTGCAGGGTTTGTGTGTTAAACATGTGTGAATGAAACAAAACACAACTGCAGGTCTGTTTGTGATGAGGAAGCAACATTATAACATGGATCAGAAAATGGTGTAATATGGGCCCTTTAAATTGTGTCTGTGAATTATATCTTGATTTAAAGAAAATAAGTCTCAAATCTAATCGCAGTAGTTGTGAGAAACTGTCGTGCAAATAGTTGTCTAAATAGTTGAGCTCTTTGCGTGTGTAACTGTTGCTAAGAGGATGTTTGCTCGCTCACTTCCTGCTTTGTCTTCCTGCTTTTCATCGCTCCAAAGGAAGAGTGACTAAAACTGATGCACTGAAATGTCTTGGTTTCTATTGTTGAATTTCTATGTGCTATTGTTTCAGAAGTGAATAGAGTTTTTATTGTCAGACATGGGACAGTGAACAATGGTTCATTCTGAGAGGGTGGTATAGAGAGGAACATATTGATTCCATTTAGTTGTATTGCCAAATGTCACAACAGCAGTTTCCGAGGGTTTTAAAGAAGGTTGTGGATAGTTAATTTATTTCAGATGGGGTCAGCTGGGGTCCAGTTTTTTAAAAGTAGTGCATTTGTTTTTTGTTTTTTTTTAGATACACAATTTATTAAAGGGCCCATATTACAGTATTTTCTGATCTATGTTATAATGTTGTTTCCTCATCATAGACATACCGGAGTTGTGTTTTGTTTCATTCACACATGTTTAACACACAAACCCTGCATATTTAGGCTTGTCTTCCACCTTGTGAAGTCATGTGGTAATACAGGAAGTGCTCCACTGTGTTTTTAAACTCCATACACCTTCACTAGAATCATTTGGATAATTAAACCTGTAACTGCTGGTCTCTACTAAGCAAATGGTAAAATATAGCTGTTAACTTGAAAAATACTACTAGTTGGAACAGAGCATTTTGAGCTTTTGAGATGTAGACAGAGTAATAATGCAGGATGACTCAAACATGTGTGAATGAAACAAAATTCCAGGTATTCTTTTGAGGAGGTAACAACATTTTAACATGGTTCAAAGCTCACAAGAGTCCATTTTGCATGATATGGGACCTTTAAGTCTGGCCTGGGTGAGGGTAGAGTCAGTGTACTGTATTTACTCACATGTACTCAAGTTCATGAAAAACTAGGTCAAGTAGGTTTAATAGGTTTTATTTATTATTATTGTTATTTATTCATTTTCTGTCATTACATCGTTCATTGTTTCTTCTTGTTTCAGGCGGTGCACAGCAGGGGGCAGCACAGTATCTCCTTCACACTGTCCAGAAACCAGACTGTGGTGGTGGAGTATTGCCATGACAACAACACAGACATGTTCCAGGTTAAATATTACAAAAAAAGAGAGTTCAGTGGTATATACCCTATAGGTTGTATTCATTTTAACAGCTATTAAAACATTTTTATTCAGTCAGCCACACCCAAAATTTCAATTAAGTAATGCTGTTTAAAGACTGCAAGCTATTTTGGTTGTGGGAAAGATTCGTAACTGAAGTCAAATAAAAGAAGTATTGATTGTATTGATATCTATGGAGGGATGTTCAGCAGTTACCATAGTGACACACTGCCCACTGCCTACCAGTTTTCAACTATTGTATGAAAAACTGACTTTTTCACCTTCAATGTTTCACCTTATATAAGCGCCAGAAAGTATTGGGCTTTCAGGTTTAGGTAGTGACCATTCAGATCAGAGAGTCCTGAAACTGGCAACCCAAATGGGAGACTTGTATGAGGCTAATTCTGCTTTCTGATTGGGTAATAGTCTTGAGAACCAAAACACCAAATTATAACGTATATAGTTTAAAGATGGACTATCTGATGATATTAAAATGCATTTCTTGTCTTCCTCCGTAGATCGGCCGGTCGACAGAAAGCCCCATTGACTTTGTTGTGACGGACACTTCAGGAGGAGGGAAAGAGAGTGAGGACCCTTCCATCGCCCCCAGCACTATCTCACGCTTCGCCTGCAGAGTCGTTTGTGAACGAAACCCGCCCTACACCGCTCGTATCTACGCCGCTGGGTTTGACTCCTCCAAAAACATCTTCTTAGGGGTAAGGGGGAGGGGTTATTGTTTGTTTTTTGATGGCACTTTTTTTTGTCTTTTCCCATTTTTTTTTTTAAGTGTCCCATACATTTCTAAACAATTCTGTACTGGTCTAACTAGAGCTATACATAATGAGTCCCAGAAAGAGAAATGGATGTATATTACCACAATAATTTACAAATTTGACAATTAAAACTGTTATTTTAATTTGATTGCTATGAATAGTGGAATATACAATGCAATTTTTGGTCAGACTTTGAAAATCTGGTGGCTGAAGCCTTCTAGATTGGGAGTATTCACAAATGAAGTGTACTGACAAAAAATTTTTATGTGAATTTGTAAAGTCCACATAATGATTATGATTATCAAATACACTCTTGTGGAAGAATTGTGTTTTGTATTCTTTCAAAAGTTAAGTTTCTTTATTGCAGGAAAAAGCGACCAAATGGAAAAACCCAGATGGTCACATGGATGGTCTAACTACAAATGGCGTCCTGGTGATGCATCCCGAGGGGTTTCCTGATGATCCGAAGCAGGGGCTGTGGAGGGAGATCTCAGTGTGTGGAGACGTGTATGCTTTGAGAGAGACACGGTCCGGACCCAGTCGAGGAAAACTGGTGAGGACTCAAGCAGGACTCATATATATATACTATTTTATTGCTGCAGAGAAATATTGCAATAAACAATAACATTGAAACTACTTTATGCCACCAACACAGTAACAATAAAGCCAATAATCCCAGTGAATAATAAAAAAATACCGTATCATATCATTAAAAATGAATGTAATGATATAATAACGTATCATTAAAAGACATAAGCTGTAATAACAGAATGAAGGCCTGGCTGTGGGAGTGGACCAGGGTTTTGGCTGTGTTCATGTCCAGCCCCATTATATCTTCTTGTTTTCTCCCACAGGCGGAGGGTGAGAGCAGTGCATTACGAGATGGTTCCCTGGTGGATCTGTGTGGGGCGACTCTTCTGTGGAGGACGGGGGAGGGGCTGCTCAGGGCTCCCACCCTCAGACACCTAGAGGCTCTGAGGCAGGAGCTGAACGCCTCCAGACCTCAGTGTCCTGTGGGGCTCAGCACACTGGCCTTCCCCAGCCTCCCACGCAGCCACAGGTGAGAACAGTTCGACAGGAGCAGTGTACAGACAGAAGTATGAATATGAATGTAAACGTGTAACTTCTAAAGTTATTACTGGTAATTCGTTGTTTTGGCGATAATCTAATGATGTGACATGAGAAGCCCCAAAAAGAACTGCTTACAAAGAACTGCAAAAAATGCAGAAGAAAGTGACCTTTGTGGTTTACTATAGCACAGCACAGTATATCCAATCGAACTGAAATTGAATTGGCACAAATGTCAAATCACAAAGGCTGCAGTTATTTAGGTAACAAAATATCTTTATAGAAAAAATCTTGTAGTAATCTTTAATACCTGCAATTTAGACCTCTCCAAACATGTTCTGAAATTATTATTATTATTATTATTATTATTATTATTATTATTATTATTATTCAGTTCATTTAGTGTTCTCTCAAATGCTCCAGAAGTTCTTTACAATGTGCAGAACAGAATCTTACATTTAAACATAATTTGCAAATATAATTGCTCACAATATTTGCGCAAAAAAATTTAAATTGCTATTAGATTTTTTTTTAAATCTTGCAGCCCCAGTTTTCTGTCTATCTGGGACTAGCGTCATTTAGTGTAACAACTCAGTGAAGTCTATAAATCTACATAAAGCACATCAACCTCTCTTCCATTGACACCTGCCACAGCCTGGAGGAGCGACAGCCCTGGGTGTACCTCACATGTGGTCACGTTCACGGGCGCCATGATTGGGGTCAGAGGTCAGAGGGCGAAGACGACCCGAGGGAGAGCGATGGCTCCACTGCGCGCAGAGAGTGCCCCCTGTGCCGCAGTGTGGGTCCCTACGTCCCGCTGTGGCTGGGCTGTGAACCGGCCGTGTACGTGGATGCCGGGGCTCCCACTCACGCCTTCGTCCCCTGTGGTCACGTGTGCTCGGAGAAGACGACGCGTTACTGGGCAGATACTCCTCTCCCACACGGGACTCACGCCTTCAGACCCATCTGCCCCTTCTGCTCCTGCGCACTCAGCACCCCGGGGTGGACCAGACTCATCTTCCAGGGACCCATCGACTGAAGCCACGGAGCAAAACCACTTTCACAGCTACGCACGCCCAAGCTACAATCAAAATGAGGATAATGTTACAAGTTAGAGAAGTTCCCATATTAAATCTGCTAATTAAATGAGAAGACCTTTATTTGTACCAAAATGGGGGAAATTCCAGTGTTACAACTCAAAGTTCAAAAACAGCAGGAGAATAGTTTAATACAATCAGAAATCAAGATGAATAACTATAAAAAAAATAGACTTAAAGCTACCATCTGCAAATTTATTTTATTTCTTTTCTCCAGAAGATTGCAGATGTGAAACCTGTACCCCTTCTCCTCACCTGGCCCCTCCCCCTCTCCTCACCTAGCCCCTCCCCTTCTCCTCACCTGGCCTTTGTTCAGATTCACCTGTGCTCTCTGGTCTTCTTCTGTCAGGACAAAGTCAGCACACTGTCAGACAGAAGTAACACAGATAGCATCTAGTGGTAAGATGTGAGAATACAACAGGGGCAGGTCGGATAGGCTAATTACAGATTGTAGCTTTAAATCTAACCTAATGTAAATATAATAGATACTTTTAATTTCACTTGCATATAATTCAAATGTAAACTACAAAACCATTATGTACAATAAGTGTCTCTTACTATGTTTATATAGTACAGCATATGGACAGAAAAAGGAGAAAACTTGAATACCAAAAACCAAATTCCTGCATAATATGGGAACTTCATAATCATATAATCTGATGTGCATGTGTTTTATGGTCTGACTAATGTCTTGAAAGTAGCTTGGGTCTTTTACAGTCCTTCCCCGTTCATCACTCACTGCTTATAATATTCAATACATCCAATAGTACTGTAATTTATGTAATGCCAAATCATGAATGAGTCTGCACTTTTCACACTGCAAAAATATACATCTACATGAGTTAAAATATGAATCTTGAATTGCATATATTTCATTTATTTTTTGCAGTTGTTCTGTTTTAAGGGCCTGAATCTGATTTTTGTTGACTAATCGGCTGTTGTTACTAAGAATCATGGGAAACCAACTGTCTGACACTATCCTACGCAAGTGATTCTCAGTCATGGTGCATTTTCAAGAGTGACAAGAAGTACATAAAAGGCAGAGATTTGAAGGTAGCAACTGTATGACCAGGAATGGCACCAGACATTTTTGAGTGGAGGAGCTCAGGGGTGTCAAGGTCTTTAATGCGGGTGCTCGCTTAACATGCAGATTTAGAGCCTCTTTACAACTGAGCGTACCCCCACCTTCTACCATGTTTGCTTTGCTGTTTAAACAATTTAAAATGTAGTTAGCAGCCTGTAGTCATTTCAAACCCTCTGTGGTTGCCATTTGAACATTTAGTCGAGATTGAATGTCCTATGAAATGGGGCAAAAATCTTTGGGGGAGGCCATGGGGTGCATTGGCCATTCTAGGGGGGATAGTGACCACCCAAGCCCCCCGGCACCGTCCCTGTGCATGAAAAGCTCTAATTAGCTAAAACTCAAACTAAAACACGTTTGTGACTCATGGTTTGAAATCAGGTGCAGGCCCTTGAATTGTATCATATATTTAGCTATTACAGTAAAATTACACTTGAAATAACATGCATCCGAAGATGTTAATTTTGTCTTCTTATGTACTTTAACTTCTTGGGTTCTTTTTTAAGACAATACAGTAACGTGTATTTACCTTGTTGCTCGGGGCTCACCAGCAACAAGGTAAATACACGTTACTGTATTGTCTTAAAAAAGTCAAGTTAAAGTTTTAACATGCATCCAGATGCATTCATATTAGTCAAAACTCAATTAAGATTCATTTTAACTAATGTAGATTTGTTTTTGCCGTGAATTTAGTGTTTGCCCTACAGTAATAACACTTAAGCCTTAACCTATCCATTCATTTCACTATCACACATTAGAAGTATATGAATTGACATCTATTAAACATTTCCTCATTATAATGTTCAATATACAATGCACTTCAATTATTTTCATGAAAGCATCCACATATTTTCTATAGTGTCTTAAATAATCTGGTGATATATATATATATTTGTATATGTTCTGGGCAGTATTATATTCTTATGATAGTTGAGAGAGAGAGACCAGATTTTAATGCTTCCATTCATGTACCATTGGGATGCTATAAAATATGCAGGCTCATCTTGTTTTAATCTATGCACTTACAATGCCCTCTTCTAATATTGGTTTCACGGTGAAAGCTGAGTGATGTGGTAACTTTATGTGGTGGTTTTTGAGACTATCTGGCCCTAAGAGCCATTTAAGGTGCGCAGGTTTTCAGCAGTGATGCATGGACTGAACCAGGACTAATCTAGAAAAAATAAGAAAAACTAAGTAATTCATGGAGATGGTTTAGCTGCTTGAAACGTCTTGACAGTTATGAATGAAATCTGTATTTTCATAGTACCAAACCAAACTTTTCAAAGTGCAGTTAAAAATCTCATAAAGCTCTATTCATCTCTTCATGTCCCGATCTGATCTGACCCAGTAATACTATAGAAGGTATCGCAATATCAGTCTGATACCAATATCAATGGGTTTTGTATTAAAATGCATTAAAACTCTACTACTATAAAGAATACCGCAGAGGCAATCATGTGCCACCCCAACATTATCTGTTAGAAAAATAATAATGAATAAAAAATTGCATTTGCATTTACGAAATCTGTATCTGTATTTGCGCATGAGAATCAGTACTTTTTGATACCTGAGTCAGTATTAGTACACCCGTCACTACCAGGCCAATTTAAAACAGAGTTTATTTCAAACCGATACTAAAAGGCTGAATTATTGCTCTGTTTTTTTAAAAGTCTTGGTTTAGAAAATGTATACATTTTAAGTTATATTTTAAGAGTCAATATTAGCAGAGGGCACTCTAGCACCCATACTGTAAGACCATGTGTGTCTTAAAAGCTGCAGACTCATGCCGTAGCACTAGCACTGATGCACCACTGGGAGCACTGTAGAGCACACGCTAAATATAATAATATTTACATGAGTTCAAAAAATGACTTGAATTTAGAATCTTGATTAGAGACATTTTTTACTAGTTTAGATTCATTTATTAGACTATTGTTTCATTTGTGTTTCTGACTGATTTTAATGTATTTTATATTTTAGGTTTCTTTTGAAGCTGCACTATGTAACTTCTTGTCTCCATGGAGATGTTATTGGTTTGTTTAATGTTTGTTCCACAGTATGGCATTAAATTATCCTATTCAAATGCATTTTAACTGCGGGAAAAATTGCCCTGTGGCGTTACTTGTGAGATAGATGTCGATAGATGCCATACTGTGGAATATTCCAGGCAAAGCACTGGCATCTCCATGGAGACTCTTTGGTGAACCCCTCACCTGAAAAGTTACATGGTGCATCTTTAAAACAGATTCAGAATTTCAGCTGCATTGATAGCTTGATAAAAGGGATGTATATTGAGGAATCAGTCAGAAACAAATTGAAAAAAGTGAAATGATGCATCTCTAATGAAGTTAATTTAAATTAGTCAAAATCACTCAAATCAGGTATTCAGATTTTATCTAATGCAAACGTTATTTTTTACACTGTAACTCAATCCTAGTGAGTGATGAACAGGGATCGGTATTAAACCGGGTCAAAACTTCAGATCTCTCCAAAGCAATAACTGCACTCTGGTGAATAAGCTAACCCTGCGCTAACCCGCTGAACCTACACTGAGGAGTGAAGCGATCGGCTGCAGAGGAGAGGGTTTCCGGGTTAAGGGCTCAACCAGAAGTGTGTTCAAGAAAATGCATTAACTTTATCAGACACTACCAATGTGTGAAATTACCAAAGCGCTAAATCTCAAAGAGAGACCACAAAAATAATCACATTTAATTTTGATTTTAAAGGGGGTTATTTTACTTCTGTGGGGTATTAGTCGCTAACACATAGAGCGCTATGCTATCTTTTGTTGTTCTGAAAATGCTATATTCAGCGAAAACAACATAATAGAGAGAGCTTCCTGGTTATGTGGGCTTGTGATCAATCAAACATGCATAAATGATTCCGAAAACCACTTCAGGCCTGTGTTTGAGGGAACAACATTAAAATATGGTAGAAAGCTTGAAAAGTTTATTTAGCGTAGATCAGTTATGTATCACCAACAACTACAAAACAAAATGCCAATGTTTATGTAGTATTTGAACTCCAGGCTAGTCACTCACACTTTGACTTTTCTGTGCTATTCAGTCACTCCTCATTCGTAGTACTTGGTGCTTGTAAACTACTTATTGAGCCACAGTTGCCCTGGGGCACACTGACCAAACCATGGCTGCTAATAACACCTATGACCTCACTAACCATCATCAGCCTTTACATCTCACATGCTCAAAAATGAATTCAAAATATTATAGTTTTGACAAAATTAAATTACTTATTTTATGGCTTTTTGTCTAAATGTGACACTTCAGGTTGAAATAAGTCAAACAAACTAGGTTACATTAAAGAGACTAAACTAGTTAATTCTACTCAAATTTAGTATTTTTGCAGTTCAGACAAGGTGCATGAAGTGCCTTGCCCAAGGACACAACAGCTGTATGCAGCACTACCCTCTAGTGGTATGTTTGGAGTGATGGTTTTGGTGTCATCTTTACTACAACATTGGAACCACAGTTAAAAATCCATTCATAAATTCATTGTTCTGATTGGTTTGAACACACTTCTGGTTCCTGAACTAAACAGGGTCTGTGTTCTGCGATCGTTTGACCGAAGTGTAACCTCAACAGAAACTTACTTTTTCTGTTTTCAAAAAAATACTATTTTGTTAGGGATTTTATTCTGGGATGGTTTATTTTGAGGGGCAAATGGGTGGGTCCTTTTAGATGTTTTAGTGTTATAAATACTATTTTTCTAACTGATTATTGCTTTAGTTACCTGTTGTTTTCTGTATGATATTATTGTGTGGTAAAAGTAGGAGAGTTTGTGAGTGAGTTGCCAACACTGTGTCAGACATCTGTTCACTGCCTACTGCTTATATCGGCATCTTTGACTTGATTTGGCAAATTTTAGACACTGATACAAATTTCTCTAGTTTTCCAGATTTGGGGACAAAACCAGTTCTAAATCAGGACAAAATGAGACTAAACCAGGACTACCCTAGTCTAAACCAGAACTCAAGTGTTTGATGCAGATTTTTGGGCACACATTTTGGAGAAGATATGAAGTTGGTTCCTTATTGTTATTCATTTTAGTGAAATCCTGAATGGAATAGTTTATGGTTCTTGACACCGTAAACAAAAATGAGAAATAATTAGGTTGTATTAATTCATAGAGTTTCCAAAACGGTGACAGAAATTGTGTATTCATGTGTTTTGTTTAAACAAAGTTTAAAGAGAGAAAGAGAGATACTTAATTGATCCCGAGGGAAATTCAGATTTTGCTGCTACATTTCCACTGTGCTTCTCAATCACCTTTGTGTCTATGTCAAAGGTTTCAGTGCAGTTTAACAGGAGGACTGGTCAGGGAGGGTCAGTAGATCTGTGTCAGGGCAGATTGAGGAGAGGAAGAGCCAAAAGTGTCCCTCCTCTGTGTCCTGCAGCATCATAGCAGCCTGCAGGGGGCGCCAGTTTAACACAACAGGAAAGGCCTTGTTATTACTCCGCTCTGGTGTTTCAGTTAGTGACGAAATGGACCATTCCCTTCGTCTGGAAGGTCTTCTGCCACATTTGCTGCTACATATGGTGTTAATAATAATAATATTAATAATATAATTAATATTATTATTATTATGCATCAGTTTTCTATAGCGTTTTTCTGGACACTCAAAGACGCTTTACAGTTCACTATTCATTCACTCCGGTGGTGGTAAACTACTATTGTAGCCACAGCTGCCCTGGGGCAGACTGACGGAGGTGAAGCTGCCAATCTGCACCATCGGCGACCACCACCATCACTCACGCACACACCACTTTCATACTAGGCAATGTGGGTGAAGTGCCTTGCCTAAGGACGCAGCAACAGTTTTTTCAACTGGCGCCCCACTGTGGCACCTGGTGTTCCCAGCGGTCTCCCATCCAAGTCCTAACCAGGCCCGGGTCTGCTGAGCTTCTGAGATCTGACAGGATCAGGCTTTGATAAGCTGCTATGGCTACAAAAAAAAGCCTGCAGCATCTCAGATTTCCTTATCTAATCTCTTGCACAGTTTTCATGGATACCTAGTCATTTCACACAATCCAAATCTGCACTATGTAACTTTTCTGGGGTGTCCTTTTAACTATTAGGACAATAGTTTTACAGCATCTCATATTTGTCGATGATGCCAGTATTAGCAGTGGGCACTATAACATACTGCTACCAGAAACATTGCTCTGGCATTGAATGTAGCCAAATACTACGGGCTATGTGACTTAGCCTTCCCCTGGTGCTCGGAGTGAATCGTGATTTACTATTTTTGTAACTGAATGTTATGGTGAAGCTCTAGTGCATAAACAGTCCAATAACTATCAGTAGCCTCATGTACGAAGATGTTACGAAACACTGCAGAAAATAAGTTAAATGGGTTAAAATGACTTGAACTTAGAATATTGAGTTTTGACTGCTTAAAAATACTGAGTTAATCTGTCTCCTTGGTTTTCCTTTCTTAAGTGCTAGTTTCATAAAATAATTTGGAAGACTAAGAATTAATTTTGATGAAAATGTTGACAATATATTTTTAAGAGTGCATAGGAGTAGCAACCCAAAGTAAAGTCATTTTAACCTGTGTTTTTGTAGTGTCCAACAGTAATCAATAGCCTCATGTATGGAAGTTACACACTCACTGAATTTGCATGTGCTACACTAACACACAAAACGCTTTGGGTATTTCACGGTGCTTTGCCAAATTGTGCTTAAAATTTTACAAACATTCAGTTTTGTATTTTAATTTCCTGAAGAATTTGTGTGTTTTGGAAGAGATATAAAATTAAGAAAACGTAAAGCTGGAATTTTAAGCACCGTGGTCAATGTTTTGTGAGTGAAATTTATAATGCCTATACAGTATTCTTACTAACAAGACAAGTGCACCGATTTTGCATTTAGGCAAAACACCACACAACATACACTGCAAAAAATAACTATCTACATAAGTAAAAATGACTTGAATTCAGAATAAGAATTTTGATTTGAGCTGTTGTACTAGTTTGGGTAAATTATGATTTTTAGACATACGTTTTTTGACTTATTTCAAGGTATTCCTAATGCCAATTGTAGATAATATTGAACAAAACATAAGATTTTTACTTTTTGTATAGCTTTGTATATATTTTTTGGACATTTAATTTAAATTCACAAAATGTAATGAAACCATCTGTCAGAAAATAAGTAAAATTATTGTCTTAAGACCTGCAATTTTGACTAGAAGACAAAAATTGGTTCTCAACACAAAAACAAAACTTGTCCGTATCAATTTCAGTGTTCAAGTCAATAAATCGGGACTAGTAAAAAGTAATTATGTGAACTAAATATTCAGGTTTCAAGTCATTTTAATGTATGTAGATCTATATAAAAATATATATATATTTTTTTTTTTTTGCCGTGTATAACCTGCTTGATCACTTGCTAGCCTAAACTGAATCTTCACTGCTCAAAACAGTATTGAGAGAAGCATGAATGATGGTTATGTAATGGTAAACATAGCTCAGGTTTTAAAGATGGGAAATTAACAATGCATTCAGTATTTCCACAGGTCGAAAATATTTCAACTGAAGACAAAGTGTCTCTCTTTAAGCAGGTTCAAAACTGTGGTATTAGCCGCCATATTGTTTCTGTCACTATTGGCATGTGGATGGAGGATACTGCAAAAAAATGAATATCTAAATGAGTTAAAATGATTTGAAATTCATCATCTGCATCTATTTCCTTCTCATTAGTTACAAACACTTAAGCTTAAATGGCACTAAGTAACTTCTAAGGTGGAGGGTCCTCTACTTGCTTGTCTCCATGGAGATGTTATTTCTCTGCCTGGTTCCATAGTAGGGCATTAATATATTAACATAATTAACATATCTCTCTTGTATTGGTTCAATTACAGGTGGGTTATAGCTCAAAAATACCATAAAAACATGAATTCTTAACATTTGCAGGCTTGTTTCTCCATAGATCTGACCATTAACCTCTCTCCATTGTGAAACTTTATTTCCATATTGTGGAATAATCAAGGCAAAAACAGTACTATCTCCGTGGAAACAAGCAAGTGGTGGACCCTGAACCAGAAAAGTTACACAGTGTACCTTTTAAGTGTAATCCCATATTATTCCCTTTTAGTTTTTATGTTAAGTGAACTACACATTTTAAGTAAATTATCTTAATTTTAGCAACATTGTCTGCATTGCAAAAAATCTTACCTTGCTGGCAGACAAGCAAGCAACTTAAATAATCTAGTTCTAATTAGTAAAGCAATCAATTAATTTTAACTCATGAGGTATTCTTTTTTGACATGGGACTGTTGCATCTTGTATAATGTTTTAATTACTTATTTTTTTCTCTTGTTTTTCAACCTTGTGCCCAAATATAGACTGATTTACCTTAATTTTTCTAAATATTTAGTTGTATAAAATGGTTTTATTATAATGTGTTGCTTTTACCACTAATGAAATATTTCTACATTTATTCCTAACCCAAACTCAAAGTCAGTGTCAAGTCTCATATATTAATAAATGGGTTCTTTTCGATGTTATGTATACCACTATTTTGTATAATTTTGCCTCATATTCTTGTGATATTATTCGGTGCACAGACAATCTGCTATACACATGTCAATAAACCTGTTGAAAGTTGAAATTCTCTCTCAAACTTTTTTAAAAATTCACACTGTGAGTTTAACCAGTTAAGTCCATCTTAGATAATCTTAATAATTTTACATATGCTCAAAATCTCTATAAGACACAAATGTAGTAGACTGACAAAAGCAAGGCTACCAGTCTGCGCTAATCGGCCCTTTCGACCAGCACCAACACACACTACATTCTAGGTAATGTGGGTGAAGTGTCTTGCCTAAGAACACAACAACAGTTTTGCCATTGGCGCCTCACTGTGGCACCTGATATTCTGGCTATCTCCATCCAAGTTCTAACCAAAAGCAGCCCTGCTTAGCTTCAGAGATCTGATGAGATCAGGCTTATATTTCCCCAGTTCCTTCTCAATCCAGTAAATGAACCCAAGACAAGACAGCTACAGCTTTGCTTCTCTGCCATGTTGCAACAGCTAGACAGAGTTGAAAGTTGAACTAGAAATACTTGGTCTTTATTGTGTTGTTTTAATTTACTTTAGTCTTGATTAAGCCCTAGTTAAATCCCTGGTTTAGCAGACTCTAGTTCAGTGCTGGTTAATCCGTTTAGTCCTGGTTAAATCTGGACTTCGTTGTTATTGCATCTATAACTTTTACACACAATGCATTTCAGCTGTAATATGCAAAAACGATTATTGAACTAACTATGGTCCATCCTAAGGACAAAACTCCGAGCCACAGACAAAGCAATGTGGTCTACTCCATTCAGTGTAGTGAAGACTGCAGTGAGCGCTACATTGGAGAAACAAAACAGCCACTTCACAAAAGGATGTATCAACACAGACGGGAAAACCAGGGTGGGCCGCAATCTGCTGTACATCTCCACCTAAAAGCCACAGGCCACTCCTTTGAGGACAGCGAGGTCCAGATCTTGGCCAGAGAAAAGAACTGGTTTGAGAGGGGAGTTAAAGAAGCTATTTTTGTCAAGAAAGAGAATCCTTCCTTGAACAGAAATGGGGGTCTCAGACATCATTTGTCTCCCATCTATAACTCTATCCTCAAACCTAAATCAAAACAAACAGAGAAAACAATGGGACTAGCCAGGTCATGTCCAGAGGTGTGAAAACACCATCATGGCCCTGAATGGATATGCTAACTACTCCCCCACTCCCACTCCATATTGAATAGACTCACCTGACTAACAGAAACTGTAAACAACTCCGTATTGAATAGACTCACATGACTAACAGAAACTGTAAACAAATATGTGTTGTCTCAGAATAATTTTCATTGTAATTAAGCTCCTCCCTTCAAGCAGATATAAAGCAGTGTCCACCTGCATCTGACCAGAACTGAAGAAGCAGCTTGGATGAGCTGCAAAACGTATTCAACCAAATAAACTCTGTCCAGTTGACAAATTAAATTTCTCCTTTTGCCACGATTATTGAACTATACATAGAAGCTGAAAATAAAAATTGAAACAGTCTTGCCTTCCACCAGCAGAGGGCGCCCCAATCCACACCACGCTGCAGGAAAGTACCAAACAGAATACACCTTAGTGGTGAGCTTGCTTTGAGTTGCATCATGTGTTCCTGAAATAATCAAGTGTTTTAAATGAGACGTTTTGGCAGGTCACCCTTAGGCCGATATATCTGTGATGACTGATTTCAAATGAGCAATTCTGAAAAGACATGTGTAGTCTAAAAGATACAGTGAATATTTTAAAAACAGGAATGGCTGAACTAGAGTCTGTACAACCAGTTTTAATTCACTTCATACCCTTCACTTCATACCCTACAGTATGGCATTAAACTTATCTATCTATATAAAAACAAATATGTGAACCACCAGGCCAAGTTACAGGTCAGATCTGAGGAGAAGTGAGCCCACTCCCAGTACAAATGTATGCTTTGCAAGGAATTTCTGAGCAATGAAACACCTGTAATTGAATCAGTGCAGATAGACAGATAAAAGACTTTAATGCCATACTGTGGAACATTCAGGGCAAAGGCATAACATCTCCATGAGACAAATAAGTCACGGACCCTCCACCAGAAAAGTTACGTGTTCCACCTTTAAACTAATAAAAAACCATAAACAATTTTGACCCCATTTTTAATACTTTAAAAGCAATTCAAAGTAGACGGTTACCATGGCGATTAGCATTTAAAAACTAAATTAGGCTTATGTTTTGAATGAGGAACAGTCCTTAAAATGTTGTTTATAATAGGAAGCTGCAGAAACCTGTATTTGATTGTGGAGTTAAACTGTTAAACTAGATTTGTTATAACCAAATAATGTCCTTGGCAATAAAAACAATATAGGCTATTCTCCATCAGTATTCACATTTTGTCAAGCACTTTTTTATGAATATACTGCTGTAATTTTGACATTCTGGTTTCAGTTTGGTTAGTGTTTTGGTTTTGGTTTGAGAGGAGTCAGCTTGAATTACAGCGGAAGTCTCAGAGGAGGGATTTGTTCATTTTGATCCTGGTTAATTAACGTGAGAGCCACAAAGGGAGTAATGAGAACCTGCTTTGAAGATCACCCTCTGTTGTTTATGTCAGGCACTGCATGTAAAAAAAAAAAAAATCTACAAACCTGAGGAAAATTGCTTCAGAATGAGAGAAGAGCATGAATCTTTTCCATTTAATTATGTTAGGTTGATCCAAAAAATAAATAATTTTGATAAGATAATCTATTTAAAGACACGGAATGTAACTTTTTAGACAAAAAATAGACTAAAATAGAAAATCAAACTTTTTTTTCGGTTGCATTTATTGCACTCAAAATCATGCATCCTACTCTGAGCGTGCTTGCATCTCCACAACCCTGACTCTCAATTGGTCTGGAGGAGGGCCTATTCCTGCCTGTTTCCATGGAATTGTTCTTTTGGCTATAATATTCCACAAAGTATGTCATAAAACGCATGATCTATCTCCATGGGGAATGTTCTGAAGTTTAACTTTCTATTTCCAGAAGAATCAAGAATCATGCAGGTGCCACCACCAGTAAATTACATACTGTAACTTTAAAATATTTGTATTCATTTAACTGAAAATATTTAAATGTTATTAATTCAGGTATAATGCAGTAACGGTGTGTACTAGTGCAGAGTAAAATATGACTCTAGTTCTGAGTGCCCTTATCTGTACATTCAATACATTTAAAATTTCAGAATGTCAGAATTTTAAAATATTTAAATTAATAAAATTAATAAAAAAAATACAAGGTCATCATATAATTCTTTTGATATAATGTAGTAACTCTACTGGCCTTTCCATCCTCCTATTAACCACAAACACTGAAACTTTAATTAACATTACGCTTAATTACTTTAAGTCTTCTCTTCTATTGCCTCCCTTTTATTTCACTAGAGAAAATCCCAACCACCAATCCAATTAAACCGAATTTGAGGCCGTCACAAGCTGCTGTCCTCTGCACCACTCTATTGTCTCATGTGGGTAAACTTAAGCTTAATATAATAAGTTAAAGAGGGTTAGGAGTTGTAATAAGTTTCAATATTTTAAGCAGTTTACGAGACTATGTTATCCGGTTATAGAGGTGTTTAGTATTTCTATGCATAGTTCATGTTCCTCAGTCAATGAGGAGAACCCACACAGACACATCCATACACAGAACCCCTTGTGTATGAACCAAAGACAGTTCTGCTGGAAAGGCCAGTATAGCATGAATTATTTTCAATCCATATCTCAATTTGTGTGGTGTGTAAAGATTCCCTGACGTGTTTGTATAATTGACGTCATTGCTGCTTTGACCACAACAATAGTCAAAGCAGCAATGACGAAAATAGCGGTAGAGCGTTTGTCCACTGATCTGATGGTTGGCAGTTTGAATCCTGCTCTAGACATAAACATCATGGGCTGACCCTTAACTTAAGACACTTAACCCACCTCGCCCCAAGTGTCTGTGCACATTGTGAGTGGTTCCTTCACGTAAAGTGCTTTGAGTGCCTTGAAGGTGGAAAAGCGCTATATAAAAATGTGATCATTTACCAAAGCCATTCCGATGCCGTGTCTAATATATAGAATCAGATAGACTACCTCTTGAATTTCAGAAAAAATATTGTTCTTTTCATCAGACACTGCTTCTGATAGGGTGCCCCAGTGACACTGAAGTATGGGTCAAATGCAAAGACAAAATTGCACAGGGACAATAAAGAATTATTAATATTAACCTTATAAAATGACAATGTATTATTATATCAACGAGTATTACAAAGTTTAATTTATAATCTACGGGTGCTTGAAATCACAGATGCTGAAGTTGGTGTCTTTCTGCAGCAGTGAAATAAATAGGGCAGAGTCGTCTTTTCTCGTCTCCGCTGTTGCCGTAGCGCCGGCTCAGTGTGACCAATCAGAGCCTGAGGAGCAACTGCTTTAATTCCCTTTAAGTGACACTAATGAAGACCAGACCTCCTCTTGTGACTGAGAGAGAGGGCGGGATAGAGAACCAAAAAGAAGTGAGCAAAAAAAAAAAAAATGGAGAGGGGGGTGAGGGAGGAAAGGACAGAAAAAGAAACAGAGGTGGGGAAGTAGAAAGAGAGAGAAAGGAGAAGGGGACATAAGACAGAGGGAGAGACAGTGGGAGCAAGGGAGAGAGATGGAGAAAGGAGGATGTTAAGAGACGAGAGAAAGAGGGGAGAGGCAGGGAGGGAAAGAGGAGGGAAAACGGAGAGAAGGGGACATAAGACAGAGGGAGAGAGAGTGGGAGTGAGGGAGAGATAAAAGAAAAAGGGGAGAGATAGAAAATGTATGTACGTTTTCTATAGTGTGTACTGCTATGTACTTCAAAATATAATTTCAATGTCCTACCTTAGGTTTTTGAACATGATTTGAGTATTAACCTGGTTTGGACTTAGCTATGGACCAAGATCTATGTTTTTCTATGTTTTGAAAGATTCTCTTGAAATTAAAAAAGGAAATTTGTTAAATAATAGTAATAAATTAACTAATCTGGGTGTTAAAGGTTCTATATTACACAAAACTGACTCATGTTATAATGTTGTTACCTCTTCAAAAATATAAAAATATGTGTTTTGTTTCATTCACGTGTTTGAGTAATCTTTATTATCAGTCTGTCTACATGAAGCAGTAGTTTTCAATTTAACAGCTACCTTTTACCTCAGTAGAGATTGGCAATTCTAGTGATTCTAATGACTCTCGTGAAATCTATGGAGTTTAAAAACCCGGTGGAGCACAGTGTGTTTTCTGCTTGAGAGAAGAACACAGCCTAAATATGCAGGGTTTGTGTGTTAAACGTGTGAATGAAACAAAACACAACTCCAAGTATGTTTTTGATGAGGAGATCAGAAAATAGCGTAATATGGGCCCTTAAAAAAGTGTAAATCAATAAATGAAAGAATAATTTTGAGTTATATTGAGAATTAGGTTATCCCAACTCACTTATATAATATTTTTGCAGTGCATTTGGATAAGTAGCATTTCCGTAGCAGTGTGTGAGGTGAGAGAGCCTGTTCTTTTAAATACATTTCTCTATTACACCTTATCACTGGGGCACAGAGGGGGGCAAATGAGCGTTCAGAATGAGAGCGGGTGACGAGGGAGGGTCCGGACTTCAAAGTAACACTGGCCTATTCAAATGCAGTAATATTATGTGAAATATCCAACGGTACACACGGATTAACCCTGTCCGCACCCCTACGCATGCTAAGCTAATACAGGCACTCAGATCTGTGGCGGGGTTAATAGCTATAGGGACCTAGACATGGGGGTGCACGGGGGTCTGTATAAGAGGGGACAGTATGGGAACTAGAACTTGTACAAACTGCACTATATGAATAAAAGGGGTGAGAAATTAAGATGTGAAATCAAAGAACATAACTCTTACTTAATAAAAGACATGAGGTCGTACTAATGTATAATATTGTATGTGTAGTCATGGTGTAAAAGTACTCTTCTTTCTGCTCCTTTTCATTAATTTCTTGTATGTTTAAGGTTATGATGCCGTTGATGTCTTTTTATATTTTATGAATGACATAAACAAATAAATACATACATAAATAAATAAAAGTGCTTTACAATGAAGAGGAAGAACGGTTATAAAATGAAAGGAATATATAAGAGACAACCATGTGAAAGCAATAAAAACATGTGTATTATTTAAAAGCTAAAACCATTAAAGGTTAAAAAGGATCCTCAATCACAACTGAACCTGGCTTGTCAGTGCCTTAACCTTAACATGAGGATATAGACAGGCCAGGTATATACCACTGGATTTCAGCTTTGAAACTGGCAACACAAATGAGAAACTCATGTGAGGCTCATTCTGCTTTCTGATTGGATCACTTTGAGAACCAAAACACCAAATTATAACATAAATAACTTGGCCAACATGTCCAGTGTTTTTGTAATCAAGAATAAATCAGCACAACAATTCAAGTAAAAGGTGTATTGGATTTTAACATGTCTACATGCATGTGGGGAAGCTTTTTTGTTTTGTAAATTTAAAAAATAATTCTATACCCTTTATTTAAATGTAATTATACATTTTTGTCATACTGTGAGACTAATCACAGTTTCTCTCTCTCCCTCTCTCTATCCCTCTCTCTCTGTCTCGCTCTCTCTCTTTCTCTCTTTCTCTCTCCTCTGACATGAGGCCAGTTTTCCTCCAGTTTCATCATGTCCTCCTCTCACGTGTTCTGCTTCTTTCTTCACACGTTCACAGAGTTTAGGCTGTGGAGGGTCTGATGTGTCCTATATGATTTTAGGGACATATTTACTAGAGGATGTATCCAGACTCTAATGTGCTAAAACACACACGAGTTAGAAAGAGTTTGGATATTCATAAAAACCATCTTATAACATTGTTCCTTCATCAAAAACATGCCTGAAGAGGATGCATGCTGATTGTGATCTCTCTGAAAGGGGAGTGACTTCAACATTCTCTGGGCATGTGATGCTAACTGTAGGCATGCTCTGTCTGAAGCTCTGTTCGACTTTAATCTGATCACACATAAAATTACAGTCACAGGCTACCTAGGATTAGCTGTTTTTCAGTTAGTAACTCACATTTTTGTTTAAAATCAAACTCCTAAACCAGACCCTGAACGCTCGTATTCATCACAGGCCCCCGAAAATATGTAGTTTAAATCCATTTTGTATTTTTTTTTCTTGTACTTTTTCATCTTAAAACATTTTTGACAGTGTTTGCTAATGTGTGTATTGTGTCACCATGGTAACTGCTGAGCATTCCACTGTAGAGATACATGTAGAACAAGCCCAGTGTGATTTCACTGCAAAGAATCAATATCAAATGTTCATAATGTTTCAAACAACAGTGAGACAGGGATCGCACAAAAAATGAGTTTAATTTAGTGAAAGTTGATAAGATCGGGTGACTTTTGGTAATTCATATATTGCAGAAATACGAAGGAGGTCAGAGGTCAGCCACTAAAATCAGCAGTGCGCATTCTGCCACACAAACACTTCCCACATAAAACATACATGCACTGAAAATGTCTTTATTTATGTCATATTTTTCTTCTTTTCTTTAACTTCCTCCCCCTCTCTCTCTTTCTCTTTCTCCCCCTCTCCTCGGTGCTCGCTCGCTCCGTACGTTCTCGGGATTATAGTGACGTTGCTGATAAGGACCGCGCGCTCGCCTCTCCACTCCGCGCGCTCGGTTTCAGATAGCGCTAATGGAATCTGTCCCGCACGATTGTAATGCGCGCGAGACGCATTCTCCACGGAGCTCGGAACTGTCAACTTGGCACAACTCTCTGTGGGGGGTAGAGGGAAAAGAGGGGAGATGGAGAGAGAGAGAGAGGACGAAAGAGAGAGAGAGTAAGCGATATGCGTTCTTTGTGGGGTCATGTTTTTCCTCCTCTTGTCAGAAAAACGCGGCGCTGCTTTTTGCGCACTGCCCATCAAAGTACACTCAAAGAACATGAAAGTTGTTCTTGGACCTCATTTGAAGAGTTCACTTTTTATTGCTAATTTTGGTTGAATTTTTAGATCTGCTATAGGCCTACGACAAAAATGTTCAACAATATTTAATTATGAATGGTTTTCTTGCTCTTAAATGCCATGAAAAACATTGTGTGGGCTCGCCTGTTCACAGATCTGACCTGTAATTTGCCCTGCTGGAGTCGACTGCTTGCCTACAGTTTATGCATGTGACTGTTTTGTCTGCAACAATCCACTCTATGGCATTAAACTTATCTATCACCATGGAAACTACCAGGTGACGCTACCTTGTCAGGTCACGGGTCAGATCTGTGGAGAGCATAGACTGTGTGGACATAGCTAACCCGCTAGCCGCCACGTTTCAAATATAAGTGATCATGGGGGCGCTTTCTCTCGGTAACTGCTGCTGATGTTTGTTTTTCGTTATTTTGTCCGTAAATAAATATGCGTAAATATGGAACTGGTTCCAAATCCACCCCTATATGCTAGCCTCATCAGAACCAGAATCAGATTCAGAAAAGCTTTTATTGCCATTGTCAGTGAACACAATTCACAAACTAGGAGCTTGCTTTGGTGATGAGGTGCAACATAGAACACTGGAAAATAATAATAATAATAATAATATAATATAAAGTAGAAATATCACTATTAAAAAAAGATAATAATAATAATAATAATAATAATAAAGTATCACTATTTAAAAATAAGTAAGAGCATGCAAAAAAAGGTTAAGATATATAATAAAAAAATAAAAATAGTCTAGTATATACAGGAGCATCAGAACAACAGTGCAGACTGACAGTGCAAAAGATCAAGTGATGTGGCATGACTTATTTAAAGTGACTGGTGTTATAAAGTGCCCAGCTTAGTACAGGTATTAGTGTCCCTAGTACAGGTGTTATAAAGTGTTCATAAAGTGTTCATGAGTCCAACAGCAAGAAGAAGAGGGGAAGAAACTGTTCTTATGGCGAGAGGTTCTGGTCCGTATGGACCGTAGCCTTCTGCCAGAGGGAAGTGGCTGGAATAGTCCATGTCCAGGGTGAGAGGGGTCAGCTGCTATCCGGCCTGCTCACCCCCGAGTCCTGGAGACGTACAGGTCCTGGAGAGATGGAAGGCTACAGCCGATCACCTTCTCAGCAGAGCGCACAATGCGCTGCAGTCTCTGTCCGTCCCTGGCTGTGGCCCCAGCATACCACACAGTGATGGAGGAGGTGAGGATGGACTCAATGATGGCCGTGTAAAACTGCACCATCATCTGGGCAGGCAGCTTGGCTTTCCTCAGCTGCCGCAGGAAGTACATCCTCTGCTGAGCTTTCTTGATGAGGGAGCTGATGGTCGGCTCCCACAGGTCGTGGGTGATGCAGGTCAGGAAGAGCTTCATTTGACTTAGGAGACTTCTTTATATGGTCTATGGTGGAGAGGTGATGCTCATTGTTCTTCCTGTCACAGTCTGTGGTGCATTTACATTACAGCTGCAGAGACTTTATCTTAATCTGGACCATTTAACAGCTCTAAACTGACCCTCCACCTCAGCAGCCCTGGTAACATAAGACAAACAGAGCAAATATTACTATATGTTTTAGAATAGGCTTCTGGGATTTTGAAATGCTGTCCACTGGAGGGGCCGACAGCTGCACGGCTCTTTGTTGTGACGACTTTTATGGCGACGTCAGCTCCCATTGGGCGCCACAGTTATTACGTTGTTTTAGATGAATATTACGATTTAAAATGTGCAAATTATAACATAGTGATCCATGCGTGTCATGTAGCAGACACAAGTACAGTAGTTCTTCCGAGGGTGGTCTGAGGCATTACTGATTTATTACTTATTTACTTACTTAGTTCTTACTTCTTACTTACATATAAATAAAAATAAATCTTGGAAAATGGATTATTTATCTTGTTAATGTGATGGACATTCGATTTTGTGTAGGTTATGGTTTTGTTCTTTTCCTTATCTCCTCTCATTCTCCTTCTCTCTTTATCCATCTCTCTCCCTCCCTCTCTTCCTCCCTCTCTTTCTCTCTCTCGCTCTATGTTCCTCTCTCACTTTCTAGCTCTCTATCACCTCTTTCTCTTTCTCTCACTCTATCCATTTCTCTCTCTATATATAACATCTCGCTCTCCTTTGCTCGCTATCTCTGTCCATATCTCTCTCTCCGTCTCTTTTTCTCTCTCTCCCTCCGCTCCCTCTCTCTCTGTGTCTTTCTCTCTCCTTCCTTCTCTCCCCTCTTTCTCTCTGTATAGATAATAATAATAATAATAATAATACGTCTTTTTTCTGTATGTGCTGAACTCTGCACTTCTTGATTCTCCTCAGGTTTAATCCTCGGGCTCTTTCCTCTCCTGCTGTGGTAAAAACAGATTCTTTTGTATCCGGATACACTGTGGATGCAAAGAGCCGCTCAGCTCCTCTCTGTGGTAAATACATTATTCATTATCGTTATCGTTATCAGAAATTCAAAACAGCACAGGTCAAATATATATGTAGAGATAATGGTAAGTAAACAACTATATCAATTATTTTCACAGTGCTGTTTATGAATCCAACTCCCTTTATCTTGATTCATAATTAACCAGAGAATTCGGCTACTGTACAACAAAAACAATATATGGCTACACTGTGATACTCAACTGTTAATATCATGAACACAAGGAGAACATGCAAACTCCACACCCAAAGGCCCCACCCAGTTTGAAAATTAAACTTTTATAAACTTTTCAACTGATGTCATCAACATTCCCTGAGGGTGTGAAGCTAACTGAAAGCACTGCTCTGTTAGAAGCTCTTTTACTCAAATTAGACTTAATCTGAGCTTTATTTTCACACAGTCTGATCAGAAAGAGCTGATTTAGTTGGAACTAAATCAGCCAACAGTTTCTTAATTAGGCATTCATTTCTTGAACATCAAACCCTGAATGCTTGATTTAGATTTTATTTTTATTTTTTTATTTTAATTTTTTCTGTTTTTCTGAGATCTTTTGTGTGAATTGTAACCATGGTAACTGATGAACATTCCACCAATAGATATACATGTAGAACATCCCCAGAGTGATGTCCCTGAAAATGATCAATAGGACCTTCTAGATGTGAGAAATCATGCCTTACCTTTCAGTGCAGTTCCTGGGTTTCTGTTCCCTGTTACAGGCGACATTTTGAGGACTTTTCACCATTCATTATTGTTAAATACTGGTGTCCCAACTGTCCCAATTTTTCCTCTCTCTGAAATCCATGGATAGATGAGAGTTCACATAACACGTTTTATTAGTGTATTTAATTAATGTATTAAGAATCTAAAACGGCTGTAAAATCATGTCGGCTCAGACAGAACAAATTAACCCAGATTCTATCACTGTTTGATGTTGTTAATGATAACATTTCACTCCTCTCTCCTCTCCTCCCCCATCTCTCCCTCTATTGCCCCCCTCTTTCTCTCTCTCTCCCTTTATCACACTTTATCTTCTTCCTCCTCTTTCTTTCTCCCTCCCTCCCTCTCTTTTTCTCTCTCTCTCTCCCACCCCCCTCTCCCACCATCACTCCCCTTCTCCCTTAACTTCTCCCGCTCTTCTTTCTCCTCCTGTCTCTCTCTCCCTGTCCCCCCATCACTCTCTTCCTCCTCTCTCCCTCTCTTTCTCTCCCTCTATCACCCCCCCTCGCTCTCTTTCCCTCTCTCTTTATCACTCTCCCCCTCTATAACTCTCTCTTCCTCCTCTCTCTCTCTCTCTCTCTCTCTCCCCCTATGAGACCCCCCCGTCTCTCTCTCCCTCTCTCTTTATCACTCTCCCCCTCTATAACTCTCTCTTCCTCCTCTCTCTCTCTCTCCCCCTATGAGACCTCCCCCCTCTCTCTCTCCCCCCTCTATCACTCTCTCTCTTCCTCCTCCATCTTTTCTCACTTATGCCACACTTAAAGACTCCATTAATTTGAATAATGGCTTGTTGACAGATACATTAGGGAAAGCTGTGAATGACCCCGGGCCTTTCTGACTGCACACTGCTCCTTCTCTCCCTCTCTCCTCATCCTCCTCTCTCTCTCTCTCTCTCTCTCTCTCTCTCTTTCGCTCCCTCCCTTTCCCTCTCTCCTTCTCTCTCTTTCTCTCTTTCAGAGCCTTGGGGGCATAATTTTGCGCCACATTAACAGTTTTTGGGTTTCTCTTTGCGCATAAGTGACTGTTTCCTGTCACTGGGGAACAGGGCCGTAGCACTTTGGTGCTCTTATGGGCTCTGGGTACAAATCATCTTAGGGGCCCACACTACATGATGTCTAATGAAAAATGTGCACTCGAAGACTTTGCGAGGGAAAAGATTTTTCATTTTGTTGAGCTGAAATTGCAAAAGTTATAATTGTGTTTATGATAATGTGATGAAATGCTAATTTGTGTGGAGCCCGTCACCAACTTGTCTCCATGGAGATGTTATAACCTACAATGTTCCAGAGTATGGCATTAAACTTATCTATTAAGCCTTTTATTAATTACAGATGTTTTTATTGCTCAGAATACCTTGAATATTATATCAACCAAGCCCCTTTTCTACAAATCTGACCTGTAACTTGGTGGGTTTGTTCTACCTGCTTTTTTCCTGCTTTGTTAAATGTTTAGTTTTGTGTTACTCTTCTAATTAGGCGCACTATGTAACTTTTCTGGTTGAAGGCCGTCACCTCTTGTCTCCATGGAGATTGTATTGATTTTAATGGGATGTTGCACAGTACAACATTTAACTTAATTATCTCCAAGGAGCTTTAAAAGTACACTACGTAACTTCTTTGTTTATACGTGTTTAAGGTTAATTAAAATGTAGTTAAAAGTGGTCCCAAAGAGTCCCTTCACAAAAGACTGACAGAAGCTGGTATTTCTTTATCTATCACTGATCATGACACATCTCCTCCTCTTCCACAGTCTCTCCTCCTCCTCAGAGCCGTTAATCACCAAAAACAAAACCTTATTTGTCAGAGAAATGTTTACAGAGACATGCCCCTCCCCCACGATACTGTGTCAGTGTGCCACCAATTACCCCCAGCCAAATCAGGTCACCACAGGAGGGGCATTAGAAAGACTAACCCCTGCCCCATGGGGTAAATGAGGGGGGCAGAGAGACGGGGGGACTTCACAACTCTGCTATGTCCATTTATTTATACGGTCTGCATTGTGTAACTTTTCTAGTGGAGGGTCTGTCACCTGCTTGTTTCTATGGAGATGTCATTGTTCTACCTGGAATGTTCCACAGTGTGACATTAAACAACTCTACCTTACATTTATTCAATTACAGGTGGTTTTATAACTCAAAAATACCTAGAAAAACAGGCATTCTGACTGTGAATGAACTTGTTTTTTCTTCAAACTTTACAACATGCAAAAAATGGTACTCAAGTAAAATATTGCTTCTTAATATAATAAATAATATTACTCAGGTACAAAATATCTATCAAAACTTTACTCAAGGAAGAGCTTATTATTAACTATTGCTAAGTAATAATTTCAATTTGTATTATTTTTTAAACTTACCAAACTTTAAAATCTGCTATTTTCAAGGTAGAGCGTTTGTCAGCTAAGATTAAAGCCTCGCTGTGTAACTTTTAGCCAAAAAATAGAAGAGAATAAAAGTTTTAATTCCCCTGAAAAAAACTGTGATCAAGCTCTTCCTAGTTCTGGAAGAGAGCCTCCTCCTGCTTGTTTCCATGGAAATATTATTCCTTTGGCTATAATATTCCACACAGTATGGCATAAAACTGATCTAACTCCATGGAGAATGTTCTGAAGTGCTGTTTTAACTTTTATTTCCATGGATTCATGCAGGAAGTTACACAGTGTTGCTTTAACAAAATTTTAATTAGATTTGTTTTATTAGTTTCTACAATTACACAAAATCCCAATATTCTATATTCTAACTTCCAACTTTACTCTTACGGTGAAGAACATGTCACTGCATAGATTTACACATCCCAGTCAAATACATGGTCAAATTCCCTTTTGAGATCTGAAAAAAATAGATTATTAAAGGACTTTTTAAACTTTGAAATTATTTATTTTTGTATTTGTATTTAATCACAATCCTTATATACCGTAACTATTTGTAAGCGTCGGTCAGTGGTTGTTTTTGTCACACGGTTCAGTGGTTTACAATGATGTTTTCCACAGGGCCCAAGGATGAGAAACTTGAGTCAGTGCGTAATTAAAAACAAAAAAATGGCGTGTGTGTGTGTGTGTGTGTGTGTGTGTGCGTGCGTGCGTGCGTGTGTGTGTGTGTGTGTGTGTGTGTGTGTGTGTGCATGCATTTAAACAAAGAAAACTCTATAGTAACTGTCCAGCATTTGTGTAACAGGTTGTAGCTCTGAAAATGCAGGTGCAGTTTTTCATAATGAAGTGAAGTTGACCTCTTGTTGACGTCATGTTGTTTTGAATGAAAAGTAGGACAGGAGATATGGGTCAAAGAAGAGCAGATGTTACTAACTAAACACACACAGAAATATCCTGCTAAAGGTGCACTATGGAACTTTACTGGTGGAGGGTCGACACCTGCTTGTCCCATAGAGACGTTCCACAGTATGACATTATGGTGTTATGGTGTTTTTATTTCTCAAAAATACCTTGGGCTCACCTTGGCCTGTGGAGTTACTGTTAATCTTCTTTGAGGGACTTCTTGGCTAAGATTTAAAATTTGACTCTAAAACTGTTAAAAATATGAAAAGTTTGATGAAAGCTCACAAGGCTAGTGGTTAGGAGCAAAGATGGAGCCAGTTCCATACTAGAAGGAGGAATTTATTTACGTACAAAATAGTGAAATAAAAACACCAGGATCATGTAGAGTGGGTTAATATGAACATTTTAAGACCAAAATCATAGACTCCCTACAGTAGTTAGAGAGAGAGGGGTGTAAAGTCAATTGGAGGCGATGGATCCGGAAGCGCCCCCATGTTCACTTCCTATTTGGAACGCAGCAGCTAGCGGGTTAGCTATGTTCATTTATATATAAAGTCTATGGTTAAAATTTAAACTTGTTTTTCTTTGAGTCCATAACTCAAGGCCCCTGCTGTGACAAAATAAAGGTCAAAGGTCAGGGGCCATCGGGACAGTGTGTAGGATGTACTGCTCATTGATTGGCTGTGGCCTAGATATCTTTTCTGTCAGAGGGCCCGCTACCTTCTTGTCTCCATGGAGATTTTATTGCTTTGGCTTGAATGTTCCACAGTACAGCATTAAACTATTTACTAAACTAACTACAGTTTTTACTCCTCAAAAATACATTAAAAACCATCTCCAGAGATCTGACTTGTAACTTGGCCTGCTGATGTCACCTGCTTGTCTTGATAGATAGATACATACATGTAATGCCATACTATGGAACATACAGGGAAAGCAGTAACATGTGCCTGGATATTAAACTGCTCCATCTATCTTCTATCTACACAGAGACAAGCAGATGGCAGAAGTTACAGCTCAGATCTGTGGAGAACCAACCCACTCACAGTAAGATTTCAAGATAAGTTTAAAGGGCCCATATTACACTATTTTCTGATTTCTGTTATAATGTTGTTTCCATGTCCAAAACACACCTGGAGTTGTGTTTTGTTTCATTCTATGTGCAATACTGAAGACCTCTGGTACAATTCACTCATGTCACTTTACTTATATTTATCCTGTCTGTATATAAACATAGTCATTACTGTAAATAACATAATATACTGAAGTCACTTTACTGAGATTTACTCTGTTCATATGCTGCACTGTTACTTTTATTGTACATAATAGTTTTTTTTGGTATTTTTATATTTTATATTTTGTATTTTATATTTTTGCTCCACCGGAACAAAATTAGAGTCTATCTTTAAGTCTATTTCTAAATTATTATTTTTTTTAGCCATTATCTATTATCTTGTTTTATTGCATGTTCCATTTTCCTGCTGTTCTTGAACTGTGCGTTGCAACACTGGAATTTCCCCACTGTGGGACTGATAAAGGCATATCTTATCTTATCTTATCTTATTCATACTTGTTTAACACACAAATCCTGCAAGTAAGGAAAAAGGTAGCATTATAACATGGCTAAAAGCTGACAAAAGTCAATTTGGCATAGTTCCACACTACATAAAATCATTTGGTAGCCGAGCAACAAGGTCTTGGCATTCGAAACCTCTGTGGGACTTTGAACAAATCTAAAATCTGAGGAAGTTGTAGTTCATTCTTCACACCTGCCTTATATCCACGAGTCTCTAAATGCAGGATCCCCTCTGTCTCTTTAGTCCATCTCTAGTTTTACATGGATATTTGTAGTGGGGCTGTGGGTCTAGTGCCCATGCCCCCTGTCTCCCTTCCTCTTCGTCCTCCTCCTCTTCGCCACACGCCAAACCACCTGCTCCGGGATTACAGCGCAATGTGGATTACAGCGCAATGTGGATTACACGCGCCACAAAGAAGACACGCAAACTGACCCAGTATACGACCCACACATACATACACACACACAAACACACACATTTATAAATATACAACAGGGTCTAATCTCTTTTAGCATCTGCATATTTCAGCACTTTGGGAAATACTGGTTTAGTGACAGACATGAGGCAGGATTAGGGTTAGTGTCTATAAAGTGCCCATATTTCTTTATTTTCTGATCTGTTATGATGTTGTTTCCTCATCACAAACAGACCTGGAGTTGTGTTTTGTTTCATTCACACGTTTAACACGAAAACAATGCATATTTAGACTGAGTTCTTCCCTTAAATTTATAGCACTCTGTTCTACCTTGTGATGTCATGTGGTAATACAGGAAGTGCTCCAGTGTGTTTTTGAACTCCACACACTACACACTACTACTACTGCTACTACTGCTACTGCTACTACTACTACTACTACTACTACTACTACTACACCACACTATAAGATAAGATAAGATAAGATAATCCTTTATTTGTCCCACAATGGGGAAATTGCAGTGTCACAACGCAAGTTACAGAAACAGTAGGAAAATAAGAGCATGCATCAAAATCAAAATCAATACACTAGAATCATTTGAATAATTTCAGACATTGAATTGCCAGTCTTTATTGAACTAAAGGTTAAATGTAGCTGTTAACTTGAAAACTACTTCATGACATCACAATGTAGAACAGAGCATTTTGAGCTTTCGAGATGTAAACAGACTGATAATAAAGGGTTACTCAAACATGTGTGAATGAAACAAAACACAACTCCAGGTATGTTTTTGAGGAGGTAACAGTATTATAACATGACTTAAAGCTCATAGGACCTTTAAAGCTCAATAGTAACTTGATATTCTGCTGGTTTAAATGCTTTACACGTGTAATCTGTTAATACAACATCTCCTGTTTACTTTCCTATAAGAAGATTATTGCTGCTCTCCTAATGGTAGAGTCCTGTTTAAACCCCAGAGTTCTTTTTGGCAGAATTTCCACCATTAAAATAATCCAGGGTTGTAATATTCTAATGCTAAAAGAAACATAACTAGACCTTAAATTTAATGCCATAAAAACTATTATTTGAACATATGTAGTAGCTCTGTTTGTGTTGTTTGTAATCTTCAAAAATAATGTCTTTTGGATTAGTTAACTCGGATTTTGGGGCAACACACTGAGTTAAAGAAGTAAGAAGCTTTTTCAGATGTTTAGTGAGATAACATCATATGGATTATTTAATTTAATTTTGTACACTGTAAAACGTAACACTGATCTAAAACGACCTATTACACTATTTTCTGATCTATGTCATAATGTTGTTTCCACATCACAAACATACCTGGAGTTGGGTTTCTTTCATTCACATGTTTAACACACAGGCCCTGCTTATTTGTTCTTCTCACAAACAGAAAACACTGTTCCACCTTGTGTATTTCAAAAGACTGCAGCGTCATGAGGAGGTGTTACATCACAGAAATAGCATCAACAGAAGGTGAACATTATTATTAGAAACACAGTGGGCTCCTCACAGTTATAGTTCCTGGGTTTCTGTGGAGTTTGCAGGTTCCCCGTGTGTCTTCATAGGTTTCCGCACCAACCCAAAACATGTACTGTGGGTTAATATTTCAGCTGATGCTCCTGCGTGTAAAGAAAAGCTAAACAAAACTAATGGAGGTATCCTTTAGTTAGACATTTATAACACTCAACAAATTAGCACAGATATAGATATGACATTTGCCCATAGACTGTATAAAGAAGTGGACTAAGGGAGGCCACCCATAGTGTTCGGCTTCAGTCAAATGAAGCTCACGAGGCTAGCAGTTATAGGAATGAATTTAGAGCGGACTTCCAAATTGGGAGATTAACATGAACATTTTAAAACCAAAATGACGAGGCTCATTGCAGCAGTTACAGAGACAGTGGTGACGTTTTTTAATGTAAAGTCAATTGGAACCAGATTCGATGGAGCCGGAAGCCCCCCCATGCTCACTTTCTGTTTCAAACACATAGCAGGTTGGTTATGTCCATTTATATGTACAGTCTATACTTTTGCGTTTGAATAAAAAAAAGTCCTCAATGTAGACAAGCAGCCACCAGACCAGACCAAGTTACAGCTCAGATCTGCAGAACGGCACCCCCTCTCACAGTAACAATGCTTGGCAATGGTATTATTTTTACAGTTAAAACATCTATTGAATAAATGCAAAACAGATTAATGCCATGCTGTGGAACGTTCCAGGCAAAGCAGTAACATCTCAGTGGAGACAAGCAGGTTGCAGAGCCTTCACCAGAAAAGTTACACAGTACACCTTTAAAATCTGTAACGAACAACCCAATATCAGACAGTCAACCCATATTAAAGCTACACTCACATTTTAGGCGCTCAGTCTTCTTCAACGGCCGGTCTGAAGAGTACAGAACACTATTGTGAACATTTATGAATTATGTATGCGTTTTGTGTTTTGTTTTGTTTGGTGTGATAGACTCCCAGGGAATGTAGGCCACACTTATGCATAACAATAGTCTACGGGTAAATTCTCACCAACTACATGTCCGTTTATTTATCGAATTATGTTTTATAAAGACAACTTTGTTCATGTGAATTTTAGTGCAACTGCTAGAAATGTTACCTCCTCAAAAACATACCCGGAGTGGTGTTTTGTTTCATTCACACATGTTTGAGTAATCCTTTATTATTAATCTGTCTGCATCTCCAAAATGCGAAATGCTCAGTTCCACCTTGTGATGTCATGTAGTGGTAGTTTTCAAGTTAACAGCTACATTTTACTTTTTGTTCAGTAGAAATGGGCAATTCCTGACTGAAATTATCCAAATGATTCTAGTGAAGGTTTAAAAACACAGTGAAGCACTTCCTGTATTACCACATGTTTGTGATGAGGAAACAACATTATAACAGAGATCAGAATGGGCCCTTTAAGAAACTTATTTACAAGATATTTTACATTAAAAGTCAGTTTGAGTCTAAGCTTTCCAGTATTAAGGCTGTTGAAGGATCTTGAATATGTTGACATTGTCATGGTTACCAGCAGATGGCACACCTGCTTGTCTCCATGAAGATATTAAAGCTTTGCATACAAAGTCCAACAGTATTGCATTAAACTTAAAGCATTTATTTCATGCTCCATGCTTTCATTGCTCAAGAACTTTTGCATTCTTACTATGAAGGGGGAGCCTGTTCACGGATCTGACACATGGCCTTGTGGTGTTACCTGCTTGTCTTCATTAAGAAGAGGCTAAAAATATGAGGAAAACCACCAATAATCTGATGATAATGTTTTGAGAATATTGGTTTAATAATACATGAAAAATATTGGACATTTACTAAATCTGGTCAAACATTTATATTTTTACTCTGGGCTAGTCTCACAATTTCTCTGTAAATTTTCTCTTGATGCAATGTTGGTTTGTTAGGGTTAGCGTTAGGGATATACTGAAAGGGAATAGGCTCTATTAAAGGTTCTGTGTTATGCATAAAATTGATTCTTGGGAGCTTTAAGATAGTTAGAATGTTCTAACTTCATCAGAAACATTCCCGGAGTTGTGTTTTGTTTTCATTGCGCAATCCTTTATTATTAGTCTGTCTACATCTGTGGATTACATAAATCACAACTCCAGTTATGTTTGGTATGAGAAAACAGCATAGCAGTTTGGTATGAGAAAACATTATAATATATATAGATCAGAAAATAGGATTATATGGGCATTTTAAATTCAGCTGCAAAAGTTGCGCAAAACGGTCAATAAAGCCCGATTAATCCATCACCGAGCATTTGTGTTATAGCAGCATTACCACTTGATTTAAAGATTATTGCTTCCTCAGGTGTAGGTTATCCAGAGAGAGCCCCTGTGTGGCATCACTCGTCGCCCGCGGGGGAAGCTGGGACACCGGGCCACGGCGCAGAGAGAAGCCGCTTGGGAAAGCTCTGCCTCGGGGCAAAGCTCGACAGAATGTGCGGTCTTTTCTTTGGCCTGGGGCAGACCTCCGAGGCCCTTTTATTGTTTAACATCCTCAAAAGCGACGAGGGGATTACGGAGCGCGTCTGTCCGGCCCATATGTCCCCTCTAGTGTCGCTGGTGCTTAATTAAAACAGAATGGTACCACTTGGACCCGTGCGCTCGCTGACATTTATTGAACCTGCTGAAACCACCGATCTGTATGACCTAATATAATGATGATATGGTATTGGAAACTGTCTGGTGCGCACTTGTAAACGATTTCGTATCCTATAATAATAATAATTCTCTATGGACGGATTAAGATGCAGGTGCCATGGTAATCTTTCTGCTTTACTGACACAATCGATATAACTGGAACTAATAAAAACATACATTTGTCAAACTAGGCCTATCAAAAGCAGATCAATTTTAAGTTTTAGGCTTGTTTCTTAGCCCGCTAGGATATTTTATACTTGGTTCATCATGCCAGTATTAATGAAATGCGGCTTCCTCTTATAGTATGTCACCTTTTGGACTTTTTCCCCATTCAAAAGATGTAGAGAATATTTTAAATGTGCATTTGTTATGGCAATGGTCCTAACTTGTCATAATTCTGAAACCCACGCATAGGACTTCCATATCTTTGTTTTTGTTTTTATTCTTTTACGTGGAATGACACTGTTTACGTGTTATATTAATGATATCTGCACTGAATTATTGTGCGTAAAAACCTGCTTGATGTGGTGTGGGAATAAAAACGTTCTTAGCACGATCGTATTTCCTGTTTCTGAAGTGAGTGGCCAAACTTGACCTATGGGCCCTCTGTGTACTCTGGGCCTAATATACAGCTAGAGACGTGTCAATGACTTTTCCATTTAACACTCGGGCATTAAGGACGTGTGTCGTGTCGCGCTAATTGAGGGTCACTTCGGCAGATTGAGCGCGCGTCTCACGTTTCCTGTCTCGTTCTAATTAGACCGATAGCACGAGCCGTTTAATCCACGCACGAGCCCTCGACCTGTCTGTCTCCCAAAAGGGCACCAGGCCTACTTATTGTGAACCGGGATTTAAATAATTGTGGCCGATTTGACGATGTTTGGGTGGTGCGTCCTGCGTGCGTAAAAGTGGACGACTCTGGCTTTTTGTGGACAGTTCCAGTTTTTCTCCCTGCTTATCTCCACAAATAAAATAAAAATTATTATTAATAATAATAATAATAATAATAATAATAATAATAATAATAATAATAATAATAATAATAATAATAATAAATCAACTATTAACTAAAAGTGTAATAGTAATAATGATTCACACTCAAAAACGTTTAAACTTTAACTTCACAGATACAGAACAGAATCAGAATGTATCACCAACCCTTACTGAACCCTATCATCAATAAATACATACATTCAAATGTTTTCTTTATTTTTTTTCTTTCTTTATTTTTATTTATTTTTTTTTTTTCTGGTTGAATACTCACATTTATTTTCAGAGCGTTTTATTTGCTTCAAATTCTGACATGGAATGGAATAAATGATGTCTCGTTTACATGTTTTGGTGCATGTAATCTTTGGGCTCTTGGTTTTCCTCTCCTAAATTAAACTTCCTGTTTTCATACAATCCAAATGCGTAAATGAACGTAGCTTTATCAATTTATTACAGTGCTTTTTGGCTCTACATGACTGATACAAAGCATACTGCCCTACAAAGTAAAATTGTTTAATCCATACCTAAATTGTATGTCTGCAGTCACAATATAGGACCAGCAGTCAATAAAAAGTGGGATTATCTTCTTTAGGAGATCATATTAAAAACCTATAATTCACATGTCAAATTGAATCTCGTGCACTTGAGTGATATCTCTTAAATGAAAAATGGAAATTGTAACTTAAAAACAAAAAAATGAAAATTTAGACACGTGTATCAAGTATAAAACAGTTTTATTGTTTTGTGGGTGTGATTTGGCCACTTCTAATCAGATATTTATAATAATTTACCATTGACATAACACATGAAACAGAACTCATAGCCAGTTGTGTATTGAAAATTGCATATACAGGCAGTACAAAAATAACATTAAAAACTAACACAAAAATGTTTAAAATACAAAGAAATACATGAAGACGCAAACCGACTGATTGTCTTAACTAGTCTTAAATTTTTCATAAATTAAATAGTGCATTCTGAATTATTTCACATCCAATCATGCTACATCAGGCTCGCTCTCTCATTCTCTATCTCACACACGCGTACTATGATCATATGGCCTTTTCAATGTGCCAACAAAATAAAAAGATTAGAGGAATGAGCCTAAAAGGAGCTTAACAACATTTCAGATCATATTTTCATACTTCATTTAGGCTCTCTTCACTCTTTTTGGTATCTTTTCCATTTGGGCAATTGATTTGGTCCATGTTTTTGATCAAAGTTAGGAAGAATCTGAATGTCCAATAAGTTAACGCCGCCAGGAGACAAGCAGCTGCAGTCTGGCTCCATCGCGCCCGAGGTAGAAGTTTTAGCACTAAATGTTCCAGTGCAGGGCTTTACTTGAGTCTGTTGAATTGTCCATTTATAAAACTTGAAATTTCCAAGCCCCCTGGTCTTTGTAATCCAAACAGTCCGCGTTGAAATTGAGCTTCCACGAGGAGGTTTGGTCCTTATAGTCGAGACAGTCCGCTCCGGTGAAGCCCAGGCCCGTCGCTGCTCCGTACGCCGAGGAGGAGAGCGTGTTTGCGGGACTGATGTGGCTGGACACTCCGCTGCCGCCCATGGGACTCATAGCGGACCCCGCGGAGGAGAGTTGGTGATGCATCGGTGACAAATACGAGCTGCAGTCCATTCCCGTGAAGTAGGACGAGGAGCCGGTGTAGCCCTGGTTATAGCCGCTCGTTGCCTGGGTGTAGGTCATTGGATAGGGACGCTGCATACACGATGAAGAGGAGGTGGAGAGCGGGTCTGACAGAGGAGAGATGGAGGCCGGACTCCAGATGGACACCGGGGCCGTGCTGCTGCTCACAACCGGAATGGAGGTACTGGATGGCGGCGTAAATTGCCCACTAGCCCCGCTCTCGGAGCTCGCCTCTCGCACTGGAGAGCCCTTCTTTTTCAGCGGTCTGTTCACGGCCTGTTTCTGCACCCCAGTCTGCGTCTGCTGGGCCTGCTGCCGATGCTTGGCGCGCCTGTTTTTGAACCAAACCTGAAATGATAATGTAAAAAATACTTTATATTACAGAACTGTATCAGGCATGTAGACTACTGTGTTGCAGCTTTATTGCCCTTTCTAACAGTTTACTAAACAGAAAAACCGTTTAACAGGGAAAGTTGTCTCGCTCTAAACAATGGAGCTACTGTGCCTGTGCCTGAGGGCGCACACACTCCAGGCCAAGTTAACGACCTCAGATCACCTGTTTGCGCTCACAAGAGAAACATTGTATTGTTTTGTATTGTTTTGTGTTTTAGCATTAGCCTCACCTGCACTCTGGACTCGGGCAGGTTGATCTTTAAGGCCACCTCTTCTCTCATGAAAATATCCGGGTATCTCGTCTTGGAGAACAGGTTTTCCAACACATCGAGCTGGGCCCGTGTGAATGTCGTCCTCTCTCGCCTCTGCTTTCTTGGAGTTCCTAAAGAGAAAAAAATATATATAAATAAGATTAAAATCACATGAATAAACTACATTAATTTTAAAGACACTTTGACAATGTTTTTGACTATAGTGTTTCAAAATAAACATGGGCTATTGCATAAAATAAACTTTTGTTTAACATTATTCTTCTAAATTAAGTTACCTTGGTATCCCACAGAAGGGTGCAGCAGGTCCACTCCTGAGGTAGATAAGCTCAGTCCGTTCACTGTGTATGGCGGTTGTTTCAAATAGGACATCATTTTGGCGGCTGTTGGGGTGCACCGGGCAAAGATAAAATTAAAACTAAAATACAGGAAACCCCAAAAACTGTTGAATCCACGCGAGTATCCGTTTGGTATCTTTTATCGATAACGCAAAAGGAAATGGGTGAAAATCCAGTTGCGATTTAACGCGCGCTCTTCTCTCGACGGTTATTACGCACGACCTTTACGCGGTGTGAGGCTCTGTACAAGTGTGCGCCCTTGGATTTTGCTGCGCTCTTAAAGCCAAGAGGAGACCCCCAGCTGTCTTCACCGCACTGGGAGCGCTTTGGCCCCCCTCCCTTCTCCTCCAACCACGTCGCCTTCTCCAAACTGCCACTATAACCCCGCCCCTAATCACCCCCCAAAACATACCATACACTCTTCCTCTGCTCCACTGGCCTATACTCTTATATACGACCCAAACAAAACAAATGTCGTTAAAATGCGCACACACTCGTAGGGCCCCAACCGAGCCACACGATTAGCATATACCCACAGGTTAGGCGAAGCTAAATAGACAGCTGATTGGGGGGCCATTTGCACAGACAAAGCCTACTGTTGACCGATAAGTAATGCCGATAACAAAAGACTCAGGGGAACAAACAATGAACCCAGTACTGCAAACTGAGCTCTTTCAAATACAACTCAGTATCTCCAATTGTGTAACTACGGACTATTGTTTCATAAAAACTTGGTCCATTCACATGTAACGATATTAAAATACGTAGAGCAACTTTAGCAAATTAGAAACAAGCGCGCAAAAGTTAGTCCGATTCAGTCATATTATTAGACGAACACTCGACTCCCCCTCCTCCCGTTTTCTTTCGTAATGAATTGTCACTCGGTAATTAGATTTGGGCGGTGAGACTATCCAAAAGTGTTGATTAGGAAAGACCACTTAATCTTAATCTAAATAAACAAAGAGACTGCTCACTACATTTGTGGACAGGTAATGGGTGATAGCGTTGGTCTAACTCATTATCACCTCAACCTGTTGCCTATCTGAACAAAAGTGTATTCGGATAATTAGGCCAGATACAGAAATCTAACAAAAACTTTAACTGGCTAATTGTAATAATGTAATCCCTTATCTTTTATTGTCTTTATTATTAATCGGAATTGTTTTATGTAGGTTTTTGTTATGACTGCTAGATTAGACATAGTGTCACGTGTGCTTTGTCATAACAGTCTATTTACATAGCCTAGAAGTTTATTTCATTTGCCAACTCATAATAAAGCACTATCTGAAGAAATGTATTGCTTATCAGAAGGTTTTAAGGATAATTTTATGGTATTTTAGCATACAATATAACAAAAGTTAGGTTAAGTTTTTATTTTGATGAATAGGCCAAGAAGCCTACTTTTCAGACTTTGTGGGCCTTCCAAGTTCAGTCACTTTACCACAGCCTCTTATATTGTTTTAATAGTTTTAATAGTTAAATAAACAAAATGATGTGAGCTCTCGCGTAAATACAACTGGCTAGATTTTGGAAACGTGAATTGCAACTGTATTTTAACTTAACTTTCCCCACAATTCTGTGTAGAGCCGTTTGTGTAAAGGTGTATTATAAGAGACCTTTCATATTCACTAATGTCATTGTTTAAATGGTTTACAAACTGTATTAAGATTTTGCGTCTTTACCTCCACGTTGCAATGTGCCAAGTTTGTGCAGTGGGGACTTTTTACGCACGGACATAACCGCCACTCCTCCTGCTCGCAATCTGTCCCCTCTCTGCCTCCTCAGACCTCACGTTCAATACCAAATAACCTAATACCATGTTTGGGGGTTTAATTATTATTGGCTACTAGAGTTTTTCCTTCTTTCAGTAAGAAATTAACGAGATAATCCGCTCGGCACGCGCTGGCCTGATTATAGGACGCCAGCCACGACTCCGTCCTCAATTTTCTGCGTCACGAAAATAAAACAAAGCGTGGCATTGTGTCCGCGAGCCCAGCTGAGCGCCAGACAGCCCCCTGCCCCCCACAGCACCGGCACAACTGACAACTCACTTTCCACTATTATTGTTATTATCTTAAAAATTATAAGGCTATTCATTTATGGTTTAGTCTATGCAATTTCCTGTAGGCCTTTTGCTCTCTTCAAATATAGACAAGGATCATTATTATTCTAGCTATAAATTATTATTATTTATTGATGTATTGATTGTCTGATTGATTTTATTTTTTTTTTTTATCTATCATAGATTAAATTCATCATAAGGCAATCCAGTATCTCAGGCTACTTTAGTTCTAATCGGCTAATGACTTGTCCCAAAGGACTATTACACTAAATGGCCTAAGAATATAAAAATGCATAGCCTATTTGTCACATTCAAAAACCTATTGGCCCAGATAGCCTTTACGCGTAAGTTCATGTTGACACCAGTATTGGACATTACATTATCGTATTTCTGTCCTCTTTATGAACCTTATCCAAATTCTTTATATTGCTGAGAGTTTCCATAATCTGAAGTTGTGACTGCTCCACTGGCCTCCTAATCGCTTAGTCAAACGCTTGAATGAACCGCCTTTCTTTCTGAACTTTGGAGCCTAAAAAGGATCAGAGGCACGAAGAAAAAGTTTCACGCCTCCCCAATTATCGCCCCGTGCGTAAAGTTGTAGTGAACGTATACTCTAGGCCCGTGCACTCAATGATAAACAACCCGATGAAATAAAACGGTTGAAAATAAAGCTTAACTTACTTTTTAAGCGCCCGGATGCGGCAGAGCAGTTACGAGGCAGCTTTGATTAGGTCCCTCGCTCGGTTAAGCCTGTTTGATGCGGATAATGCGCTACTAAAGAAAAGCCCCACGAATTTTATGGAAAGGGAAAAGAGAGAGAGAGGAAAGGATTTTTGGAGCCAATGGAAATATGCAGATTTATAAAGAGTAGGTGGATGAAATAGAGACAGTAATTTTATTGTGGTGACATAAGAAGGGTTGACCATGCAGTAGCCATATATGCAAATGTAATTTAAAGAAATACGTGTAATATTATCTCAAATAATTAATAAGTCTAGTGTTAATGGGTGAATGAGTGGGAAAGCATAAAAGCAAAAAACTCTATTCTGTGCAAGATAATTTTTACTCATCCAGGTATGACAATACGCAAAACCGTATTCTTAGGCCAAACAGATCCAAGTTGACCCATTTGAATATTGTGATGAGCAAGAATATAATTCAAATGAACAAAAATAAAATATAAAAACATGGCTATTATTTGGTAAATTCTATTAAATTATAACTTACAAAATAACCTATCAAATAAATACAAACATGGTTGGAATGAGACTAAAGATATACTGGAGAGTCTTCGTTTTACGCAAATGGCAAAATGGTAATTTTAGCCTTTTAGGTAATTTCCTGATTCTTAGTGTACAACTACACAACCCACGTGTGACATAGCCTTTTAGTATTATAATAACCACTAACAAAGCTGACTTGGGCTGGAGTTTTTTAAATAATTGCTCCTAAACGGTGTGAAAATGGCGTGCGTAAAAGTAGATACACAATAGATGTGAGATTGCGTAGGTTTGTTCGTTATTTTTGGTATTTTTGTTGAATCGTAGCGTTGTCAGTGCCCAGATATAAACTGTAGAAACGGAATATTCGTCTTGATTACAATCGTGTTCAGTCGCCGTGAATAAACGTAACAGCAGCAGGTTACAGAAGTTAATTAGGAGTGTAGATGCCAGACGACCAGACTGCGCCACGGCTGCTCGCGTAAACCGGCTTTAAATCGATATACCAACGAGTCTATATGGAGTAAAATTGTATTTGTCCTAATTATCGGTCAAGTATATAAAATGCACTGGCTTGAACTAAGTCAGTTTGAAATGAAGAAAGATTAAAGTTTGGGTGAGATCAATAATCAATCAAAGTGTATTTATTTTGCATAAACACCAAGCAAAAATGGACATAGCTAGCCTATATTGGGTAAGAAAGTAAATACATGTATTACAATTATAACACATTGTAAAACATAATCAATAAAAGAATAAAAAATAAAATAAAAGTATTGTAGTCCTGGTTTAGTCCTGGGCTATGAATAAAGTTAAGACATTTAGGCCTGTTGTATAGTGCCTGGTTTAGTCTTCAGGTTAACGTACTTTATTGACCCGGATCTGGAGATTTGTCCTCTGCATTTGACCCATTCTTCAAAGCCACTGGGAAAATCTGTCAGGAGGCCATGGTCTTGGTCAGATCTTCCCTAGCTGGAGGATTGTACCTATTCTGTGCATCTTTTGGGTTGTTTGGGTTTGCTTAGAATTATTTAGTCCTGGTTTAAGCCTAGTTTGGTCAGGTTTTAGTTTGTAGTTCATCTTCAGAGCTGGTTTAGACTAGATTTTAGCTTGTCTTGGTTTTCCTCATGGTTTGCAGTTGGTCCTAGACGTGAACTTGATTTACTCAAACATTAGCCTTGGCCAATTTGTTCTGGTTCAGCAGATGCAGTGGTTCCAATTTCTGTTTGTCTTTAAACCTGGTTAGATCTTGGTGTAGTTTTCTCTGACAGCTTTTGATAAGGGTTAAGATCTTGTCTAAACACAATCTGTAGCATAAATGATAGAACCTCCTTGCATCTCTTAAGCTGCATTCACACTTTTGGAACTAAATATTAAACCTGGACTACACCACTCAGGACTAGAACAGGGCCAGACCAAGTCTACATGAGGTCTAAACCAGGATCAAACCAGTACCAAACCAGGACTAGAACAAATCAAGGCAGTCATACATACAGTAATACATCAAATAAAAAAAATAAAATAAATGTCGACCTTATTTAAATATGTTATGACACTTTTTTATCTAAATATTTTACTTTAAATGTGTACCATTTAAAAGGGCATTATAACTTTTTGGTTGGGGGTCCATCGCCTGCTTGTTTCTATAGATATGCCATTGCTCTGCCTTGAATGTTCCACAGTATGACATTAAACAGCTGTACCTTACATTTATTCAATTACAGGTGGTTTTATAGCTCAAAAATACCTATAAAAACAGGTATTTTGACTGTGAGCGGGGTTGCCTCTCCACAGATCTGACCTGTAACTTGGTCTGGTTTGGTCTCCTTGAAGATAAAAAGGTTTAATGCCATATTGTGAAACATTCTAAACAAAGCAATAGCATCTTTAAGTAGATAGTCTTAAAATCTAAATTATTTGCTTTGAATCAACATAAAACAATTAAATGGAAATAAAAAGGTGGCATAATTTATTTAAATAGGGTCAACAATGCATTTTTCAGTCAATTAGTGTTTCTGAATATGGCAGTTACTCCAAATGAGCTCCTTTTATTTGCTCTATTACTACATGTGCTTGTTCCCTCCAGAGACCACCATAACAAACAGCCTATCACAGCATAAGTGGTCCCAAAGCAAAGATCTCCTCTCATCTCCGGCTCTCATCTATAATTCATCTGCAGATATGTGAGGGCCCGGGGGAGCATTTGAGAGGCAAAACACAGCACCATAACAGAAAAGGTGAAGATGATTATTAATGTCTGTGCAGATACGCCCTTCTACTCTGCTCCGGGCCAATCTGCACAGTCACGGCGCCTCCTGCTGGTTCGGAGGAGGCGGGGTCAGGGCTAAAGATAAGAATCGTGGGACCATCTCTCATCCGTCTTAAGAAAACAGAAAAGAAAACGCAAGTATCATCTCATGTAATATCGATACTTTGCAGCTAATGTTGTCAATATTCCCTGGGGGTGTAAAGCTAACTAAAAGCACTACGCTGTCTGAAGGTCTGTTACTCAAATTAGGCTTAATCTGACCAGAAAGATGTGGTTTAGTTAGAACTTCAACAAGTGAGATGATGTGTGCGATTTAACAAGTCTCTCATACGTAAAATTACAGTCACAAGCTAGCCACATTTTTGTTGAAAATCAAACACCTAAACAGCACAGTTAACACTTGTTTAAATCCATTTTGTCTTGTCTCCATGGAGATGTTATGCTTTCCCTGGAATGTTCCGCAGTATGCTATAGAAAACATATCTATCTTGCCTTTATTCATTAAATTACAAGCTTTTTATTGCAAACTTGGCCTGGTAGTGTCACCTGCTTAACTGTCTCCATGGTGATAGATAAGTTTAATGCCATACTGTGGAATCTTGGGCAATATTTCGGCACCAGGTCAGCGACAGATGAGAGCTATGGCCTCTATGGATAAAACATGGGAAATAGAAAATAATACAATTACTTCATTTAAACAAACTGTCCACTTTTCACCATTACTTACAATATTTTTAAATTCAAGTTCAAATCAATCAGTTCACAGAGCTCCCATCTGCCACAGGGACCCTCCAGTTACATAACAGTATTCAGCATTCATATTTCTGTACCATCTGCTCAGAGCGTGGTCACTGATAGATTTATTGATTATTGATTAGTATTAGGAGTAATGACATTTGAAGCACCAGAGTCTCTGCCAAAAGTCAATGTGTAGACTACAGGTGTTTACAGATCCTCCTCATTCTCTGTTGTTTTAGTATTGAGTGAAAAATAATCCTTTTATGGCATTGCTGTTTTAAGCTTTGTGGGGCCCCATGATGTTTCTCGGGGCCCTTGTTTACAAAATGTTGTGACCTATACCACAATTGACTTTACAAGCAACTTCATAGAGATACAAAGGGTCTGAAAATAGATAAGGAAGCATGTTGTTAGAAATAAGTTCAATTAGAGGAAAAAGTCAAAGCTTTTCTTAACCTGCTCAAATTGCTCTATATGTAAAAGACCCATATTGCGTTTTTTTTCTGATCTATGTTATAATTTTGTTTTCACATCAAAAACATACTCGAAGTTGTGTTTTGTTTCATTCACGCATGTCTAACTCACAAACACTGCATCTTCTTTCAAATAGAAAACACCTTGTGATGTCACGTGTAATACAGGAAGTGCTCTACTGTGTTTTTAAACTCCATACACCTTCTTTAGAATCATTTGGAGTCAGCTCTGGAATTGGCAATCTTTTCTGAACAAAACGTAAAAGGTAGCTGTTAACTTGAAAGCTACTACATGACATCACAAGGTAGAACAGAGTATTTTGAGCTTTGGAGATGTAAACAGATTAATAATAAAGGATTATTGTGTGAATGAAACAAAACACAACTCCAGGTATGTTTTTGATGAGGAAACAACATTATAACATAGACCAGAAAATAGCTTATTTCTCAAATATGCATAAAATCATTCAAAAGTAAGCTAATGATGACGAAACACCATTTGAGCAAGTCTAGTTTTCATTTAGTTCAGTTAAGCAGAAGCAGCATTTTAAGTTTTAATTGGATTTAACAAATTTCACTTTTAGAAACAGATAACACAAGAATCTAAATCACTAAACAAATAAATTCTAGCACTTTGTCATTTTACAGTCCCATTAGTCTTTCACTAATGCCATGTTTTCCACATGGAGGGCCCCATATCTTGTCCCTGCTGGTTCCTCGTTTACCTCCCACCGTCTGCAGCCAGTGTTACCCAAACGGTGAGCCCCTTACCTGGGCACTGGTCTCCGGGACTCCCCCCTCTCTGGAGACCCCCTCTCCTGACCCCCCATCAGGCGAGGGGAGGGGCGGAGGAGGGCCAAACAAAAACACAACCTGGCATCCCCACCGCAAACAGACCTCCTACTGTCTTTAGCATCTGGAGCCCAGCACACGGCTCTATTCTCATTCTGATGGAGGTAAATATGAGGCTAAGCTGGTCCTGCTCTATTCAGGATAAGCCAAGTTTCAACAGGGTCCAAAATACCACTGACATGCGATTGTGGATTGGAAGTGACAATTATTCTTACACATTTTGTTTGTATATTTAGTGTGAGGTTAGAAATAAGTAAAAGGGCCCATATTACACTGTTTTCTGATCTATGTTATATTACTGTTTCCAACTATAAAAAAAAACATGAAATAAACTAGAAAAGCACTCAGAGAGCGCAGACCTCCGCCAAGCAGCTCAGTTTTCAAAGTGATCCAGAATCCAGGATTTCTTCTGGATCATCACCAAAATTTAATCATCTGTTGGATTTACCATTAGGAACATTTCCTGAAAATTTCATCAAGATCCGTGCATAACTTTTTGAGTTATCTTGCTAACTAACTAACAAACAAACAGACAAACTCAGGCGAAAACATAACCTCCTTGGCGGAGGTAAAAATGCACTTAAAGAAAATAAATTGTGACTTTTTATTTTAAAGGTCCTCTATTGAGCTAAACTGACTTTTGTGAGCTTTTAGTCATGTCAGAATGCTGTTATCTCCCCAGAAAGTTTTGTTTCATTCACACGTTGTTTGAGTAATCCTGCATTATTATGTCGTGGTAATGTTAAAGTTAACAGCCATCGTTTACCTTTTGTTTAGTAGAGATCAGGCAATTTCAGGGCAGAAATAATCCAAATGATTCACAAGGTGGAACAGAATGTTTTCTGTTTGAGAGAAGAGCTCAGCATAAATGTGCAGGGTTTGTGTATAAAACATGTGTAAATGAAACAAAACACAATTCCAGGTATGTTTGTGATGAGGAAACATTATAACGTAGATCAGAAAATAGTGCAATATGAGTATATATAATAGAGTCAAAAATATTTATATTGTCAACTTTCAAGCTTTTGTTATACTGAAGAAAGAGTGCTGTTGTGTCCATAAAACTGAAGAAATTAAAACTATAATAAAAGAACAATTTGAAGATGCACTGCCTAACTTTTCAGATTGGGAGTCCTCTACCATGGAGATGCTATTGCTTTGCCTGTAATGTTCCAGAATATGGTACTGGTTGTTTTTATTGCTCAAAATATCTTTAAAACATGTATTCATTCTACGAGTGGGGTCACCTCTTCACAGATCTCACCTGTAAATTAGCCTTGTAGGGTCTCCTGCTTGTTTCTAGGGAGACTGACAAGTTTCATGCCATACTTTGGAATACTGGAGGTAACGAAATAACATCTGCCTGGAGTAGGTAATTGGCAGGCCCTCTATCTGTAAAGTTACACAATGCACCTTTAATCAAAACATTTGGGTTAGGATTAATTAGTAAATGTAACTAAATGAAACAGATGAAAATGGCAAGTCAAAAATGAGATAAAGAAACAATTGTGATTTAAATCGCACATGTTTTTACAAATCAAAATCCACAAAAGCCACTTCTCCATTATTAAGGTCAACTTTAGAAGGCTTCAGCTGCACTTTGGGCCCACCGCTCTGAAATAACTGGGGCACATTCACATTGGGCGGAGAACAAAAGTGTCTAAGGACAGAGTGACAGAGGGAGAGAGAGATTGAGAGAGAGGGAGAGAGAGAAGGAGAGAGAAGGAGGAAAGTTAATCCGCTCTGAATTACTCTGACTCTCAACACTATTTCTTTTATTTCTGCTCTCTCTCGTCTCCCTCTGCACTGCAAAAAAAAGGAGTATCCAGTATGGGTATAAATGACTTCCACACATAAATCTTAAATGTGCACTGTGTAACTTTTCCACCACCTGCTTTTCTCCATGGAGATGTTATTGTTTTTACTGTAATGTCTCAGTATGGCATTAAATGTATCCGTCTTGCATTTACTCAATAACATGGGTTTTGATTGACTTAAAAACTTGCATTCTTACTGTGAGTGGGACGCTCTGTTTTTAATGTTCAGTGTTGATTTTTTAAACCCAAAATAGATTAAATTAAAGGCCTGTTTTGTGTGTCTTTTTTTTTTTTTTGTATGCATGTATATTGACAAACATGCGTCCTTACTGGGAGTGAGCTTGCATCTCCACAAACCTGACTCTTAATTGGCCTGTATTAGGGCCTCCTGCTGCTTGTTTCCCAGGAAATGTTGTTCCTTTGGCTATAATCATCCACAAAATAGAATCATCATCGTGCAGGTGACAAGACACCTCCAGAAAGTTACATAGTCTTGCTTTAAAGGTGCACTGCGTAATATTTGTATTTGAGGGTCCGCCACCTGATGTCTCCATGGAAATGTTATTGTTTCGTCTAGAATGTTCCACAGTATAGATTAAGTTAATCTATCACGAGGGAGACGAGCAGTATACAGCACTATGCTACATTACAGTTCAGATCTGTGGAGAGTCTGAATTTTGAGCAATAAGAACACCCGTAATGAATAAATGCTGGATGGAAATGTTTAAAGTCATACCATGGAACATTCCAGGCAAAGCAATAACATCTCCATGGAGACAAGCAGGTGGCGGATCCTCCACCAGAAAAAATGCGCTTCACTTTTAAGAAAACTCTACATCCTTTTTCTTTTGTGACAGGTTTGAAAGTAATTAAGTTTGACATAAGAAACTAGAAAAGCACTCAGAGAGCGCAGACCTCCGCCAAGCCCCATTTAACGCAATGCTAACGAAATTTTCAAAGTGATCCAGAATCCAGGATTTCTTCTGGATCATCACCAAAATTTAATAATCTGTTGGATTTACCATTCGGAACATTTCCTGAAAATTTCATCAAGATCCGTCCATAACTTTTTGAGTTATCTTGCTAACAAACAAACAAACAAACAAACAAACAAACAAACAAACAAACAAACAAACAGACAGACTCAGGCGAAAACATAACCTCCTTGGCTGAGGTAATTAAAGTTTGCCAATGAGCAATACATTGAAACAACTAGCCCAAACTTCTAAAATTCTGATTTCACTCAATTTTCACTAATCTAGATGTTATTTTTTGCAGTGTGTCCTCCCGTGCCTCTCGCTACTTTCCAGCCTCCTTATCCTTTTTAATTAGAGGGGCCATTCTCGCTGCACACGGCCCTAATCCCCGACTGACCAACAATACAGAAGCCAGTCTTTGAAGAGCCGACCTGCTCCTGCTCCTTTGGTTCAGACTCCCCCCACAGAGCGCAGACTCTCCACACACCAGACACTCTCAGACAAAGTGCTGCTGGAGCCAAGCGAAAGTCTGAATGGGCATTTTTCAATTTCCGCTAAAGTTCTCCTAGAGATTTGGTCAGAAACAAGGTCAAAGAAGACAGAAAGAAATAGTTTTGAGTTAGCACAGGGCTGCAAGTGTATTAGTCAGTTTTACACTGTTTTTGATCTATGTTATAATGTTGTTTCCTCATCACAAACATAGATGGAGTTGTGTTTTGTTTCATTCACACATGTTTAACACACAAGCCCTGCGTATGTAGGCTGAGTTCTTCTCTCAAACGGAAAACACTCTGTTCCACCTTGTGATGTCATGTGGTAATACAGGAAGTGCTCCGCTGTGTTTTTAAATTCCTTCACTAGAATCATTTGGATGATTTCAGCCCTGGAATTGACCATCTCTCTTGAACTAAAAGTAAAAGGTAGCTGTTAACTTGAAAACTACCACTTCATGACATCACAAGGTGGGACTGAGCATTTTGAGCTTTGGAGATGTAGAAAGAGTCTTAATAAAGGGTTACCCAAACATGTGTGAATGAAACAAAACACCACCCCAGGTATGTTTTTGATGAGATAACAAAATTCAGGTATTGAGGAGGTAACAACATTACGACATGGCTTAAAGCTCATAAGAGTCCATTTTGCATAATATAGGACCTTTAAGTCAACACAATAACATCTAGGCCTATATTCTATAATTATTTCATGGAGATTTCCCAATATTTCAACCAAATTTGACATCTTGCCAATACCAGCCTTTCACTGGTCTCTGCTTGTATGCAAATTACCAAAAAACTATTTACACAATTTCATATATTTCTGTCGCTGTGCTGCCTCATTCTTACCTCATAACAGACGAGAAAATCAAGTCTAGCCAAACAAGGAGCTAATCACAGAAACCCAATATTACCGCAGCAGGCAATTAACATCAGTCTTTTATATGGCAAATGAGTGCACTGTAAAAACGTGGAGAATAAAAGAGTAATTAAAACTGTGGGTGAGAGAGGGACAGATTCTGCAGCGGTGAGATTTGACTTGTGGTGTAGAGTCCATAATTAGCCCTTCATTGTGAGATAATGGACTTGGCTGCACTTCCTGGTTTCTGGAGCTGCCCGCCCAAAATGAACCACGCAGAGGTCAAAGGGCGCAATGTGCAAAATGGCTTCTATATGATTGTGTGAAGGAGGAAATACTAGTAATGTGGTGATTCTGTGATATCAAAGTAGTATTGTTAACTTTTGTATTATATGATGTTTTGCTGCAGTGGCATAATCGAAATCAAAGAGAACTACATAGACCGTAAGAATTTGCTTCATCACTAGTCTTCACCGTTAAAATGAATCATAACTTCTTTTATTCTTGTTCATTTGAAGTGATGTATTATGGCAGATGACGAGCCTCATTACTATGACTGCAGGCGTTAATGTGGGAACACAATAACAATATGTGCTAGGTATGGTTTATCTGTGATATTGGAGAATTTCTCCAGGTAACAGTATCGGTCTGGCATTGAACATTTTGCCGATATTTGGCACCAATATTTCTTCTGCACTGCCCCAGTCAATGGGCCTCATTCATGAAGTGTTCCTATGAGCAGATTTGTACTTAACAGCTTCTTGCAAACATTTTTGGAATTTACAAAATGTTTTCTTAACTTAAAATGTTACAAGAAAAATCCTATGAACAGTCAGGTGCACAAGTAAGAACAAAAATTCTGCTGTTTTAGAATATTATTACTCTGATAATGCAAGAAAAAATTATAATTCCTTCATGATTATAAGTTATAAGTTTTCTTAAATTATTTTCTTTACAAATATTACAGTGTGATCTAATAACATTTATGAGGTGTTTTATAGAGCATCTAGTCTATTTGGTTTAACAAATTTTACAGGCTGCAGTGAGCCTCAGTCTGTCCCAGCCCCAGTGCTCTCCATACGGCCACTGTTACAGACCTGGACTCAACTTTGTGATCGGTATCGACAAATATCGGTCATCGGCCACAACAGCAAGACTAATATTGGATACAGACTCAAAAAATTGTCCAGCTCTATACATAATCATGTGTATATACAGTATATTGTATATATATATTATTGTCTGCAACATGAAACTAATTAACCCAAGGCTGTTATCCAGCACATTTACATTTGCACTAATATTTATCATCGCACTAATCTCTTTCACAGTTGAATTCTTGCTCTTTTTGTAACGTCATGTGTCAGTTAAGTGCTAGCCCCCCTTTAGCCACGGCAGCCATCTTTTCTTTTGACCACTCGCTCCTTTCTTTCTCCATCTTTAGAAGCTGCTAATCTGCAAACCTTGACGCGAACCATAATCTTTTTGGGCTAAATCGATGTAATACGTTTAATTCGATGACGCTGTTTTTTTCTGGTAAGAGTCAAAATCCTGTTGACTATTATACTATTCTAGCTTTGAATTGTGCAGACTTAATGCTTTAATGGGGCCAGATCCTTGAAAAAATGCTGTTTAATTGCCAGTAACCAGCTATTGTTCGACGCAGACTGAACACTAACACCAAGGAGGGGCCCATGTGAAAAAATTCTGTTTTAGCCAATCGCCGTTGACAACGCGGATTTAAAGCGGTGTAGAAGAAGAGGGAGAGAAGCATTCTGGCTTAACTAAAGTCTCCATGAGTTTAAACACAGAGTAACACTTCTTTGAAAACAGGATTTGCCCAACAATGAGATTTAGTTGTGTCTGTTTGAGATATTTCAGGGTGCAGGAGGTTTATAAGGATCAAGGCTTGTCACTCATGTTTATTACATAGTTTTTTGGTTGGCTTGAGGATTCTTAGTTGTGGTAATCTTCTGTTTTATTCAGAAGAATAAAACAGTTTGGTATTTGTGTTACTCAAGAACTGTCCAGGAATAACTTTTGATTTTTCAAGGGCCAATCATACGTTATTTTCTAATCTATGTTATAATGTTGTTCTCCTGTCTGGAGTTTCTTTTCCTTCACACATGTTTAACTCACAAACCCTGCATTTTAGGCTGGAAACACTTTGTTCCACCTTGTGAGGTGGTAATACAGGTAATACAAGTTCTCCACTGTGTTTTTAAACTCCATACACCCTCATTAGAATCATTTGGATGATTTCAGACCTGGAATTGCTTTTTATTGAACTAAAGGTAAAATGAAGCTGTTAACTTGAGAACTACCACTATCTAGTGGACTGATCTGACCATTCCCCTTAAACGTACTGTGATGGGACAGTCGGTTTTCTCATACACAGCTTCCAGCTGATCTTAAAACTTGCACTAACTTTCACTTTCTCTCATGGACTAAAACAATGTCTTCTGAGCAGCAGGCGTGTCAACATTGGGCTTCTTCAAACATTTAAACAATCTGACTGATTGTACTGTAGAGGTATTGCATAGATGTAAATGTGTTGTGTTTGACTTATGACATTTGTCTTGATGGTAATGTTGTTGATTAATTGTAATGAATTTGGTAAATGTGCATTTTAGAGGATATTGATGACAATGAAAGTTTTAGAAGATAATGATGAATCTGAAATCTTGTATTTATGGAAATTAGAATGAGTGAATTTTGATTGTTTTAAATGTTTAATGAATTGGATTGTGTATATTTTAAGGAGACACTATTACTGATGAAATGTTGTTGTTAGAGTTGGTCTAATGTAAATAGTTTCTTTAATGTATTTTATACCTGCCCAAAGACTGCAGATGGAAAGTAGTTTGTAGCTAAATCTGGCACAGAGCATCTTTTCTCACAGAGATCAATGTTTTCTGTGCACTGTCCTTGTTTTAAATAAACAAACAAACAAATAAATAAATAAAAGTTTCTGGAGGTGGAAAGTCAAGCGCATGACTCCATGGAAATTGAACGTTAAAACACAGTTTCGGAACTGTGGAATATTAGCCAAAGGAATATCATTAGCAAGGAAACGTAACCAAATAAGAGTCAGGTTTGTGGGAATGCAAGCCTGCTCAGAGTGTTTTTCAGTGTAATAAAAACAAACCAATAATGAAAAAAACAGCTTTTAATTTATTTTTGGCAAAAAAGTTACATAGTATGACTTTAAGTAAATACATCTTAACTGGTTAAAACTAGTTAAATTAAAATTCATATTCTTTAAGTTAAAGTCATTGTAACTCCTATGTTTTCTTTTTTGCAGTGTGGATGCAGATGAGAGCTGAGAGCTGTGAAGGCTCTGCTTCTTTTCTTTGTGTCCTCGGAGCACAGACGATGATCGGGTCTGACACTGCGTCCAGGAGCCCAAGAATCACCTTTTATTTTGCTCTTTTTCATCACAAAGAATGAACCTTTTGTGAAATCTCGCCTGTCTCCTCACTCCCTCCCTCACTCCCTCCATCTCTCCCGTTAGTGTTCATTTTGCTGCTACAGGCCCATTTGAATACATTTTGTTTGGTGTTGTTGTGATGCTGATTTAGATACTAAGTAGAATTATTGGTATCCCATAACAGTACCATAAAAACACTCTTTTTACAATACAGTGTAATTTTCAACACTAAAATAACTGTAGTTGTTTAAATATAACCACATGGTCTTATCATAGACTGTATAAAGAAGTGGTCTAACAGAGTGTGATGTCACCCATAGCGTTCGGCTCCAGTCAAATGAAGCTCACGAGGCTAGCAGTTATAGGAGCGAATTTGAAGCCAGCTTCATATTAAGAATAGGAATTTATTAATGGACAAAATAGTGAAATAAAAACCCCAGGATCATGTAGAGCGGGTTAATTTTAAGACCAAATGACGAGGCTCACAGCAGCAGTTACAGAGACAGGGTGGCGCGCTATGTCCATTTATAGTTTATGGGTCATAAGCTATTTTTATAAATCAAGACCATTTGAATACTATTTTATCTATACCTCTTTAAATGTTTTTTTTAGTTCATCAACATCTCAGTATCTAGATATTGATCTTTTTGAACACTCAATGACATTTTAACAACTGATTTTCTATACAGCAAAAAGTAATTATATCCAGAGTTGTCCATGCTCAGTTCCACCCTGTGATGTCATTAATGGCTCATCTTTTCATTGCCAGACTCATTTTGATCATTTCCACTTTCTGATTCCCTTAAAAATACTTTATTTGTCCCACAACCAAGAAACTTCAGGGCACAAGAAAAACAAAAAAACAAATCATATTATCATATTATTCAGTGAGGTCTATAAAAACATGACTCCTTGACTTGCAGCCATTGTTTTTAGCCTCATTTAATCCACTTCAGTCTCAACAGCAACAGTCCTGGTCCATTTCTTATAATTGTTAGTGTCCATTCACATAGTATTAAAGCATCTCTTTGTCTCCAGGCCCCACACTGAGTCTACGGAGGCACTTTTAACGTGGACTCCGCCTTGAGCTACGATTACTCACTTCAACAGAAGGATTTCACCGGATTTATCTTTATTGGTGCGAGTACAGATCAAATCAAACAAGAATTATCTCCACACAAAAAAAGGACAAAGGATTGGCCAAATGACAATATGAATTAAGTTCACTCTGTTCCACCTTGTGATGTCATGTTGTAATACAGGAAGTGCTCCAGTGTGTTTTAAACTCCATACACTTTCACTAGAATCATTTGGATAATGTCAGCCCTGGAATTGCTGATCTATTCTCGATCAGTCAATCAAACTTTATTTATAAAGCGCTTTTCATACAAAAAAAAATCTAGCACAAAGTGCTTTACAGTGATTAAAAACAATCCCATATTTCCTTCCACCCAATCAGTCTCCACAGATGTACGACCCCACACAACAAAACAACACAGACACACATACACACGCACGCACACACGCACATTCTAACATGCTAAAATACATAAAACTACACACAGTAAAATGTGAGGCTGAGTACAGGCAAACCAGTTGAAAAAGCACCATCAGAAGTCTACACCAGGAGCAGAGAGCCATCCACCGCCACCAGGAACAGGGTCCAGGGGAGAGAAGAGGCCCAAGCACCATCCCTCCACCAGGACACAGGGCCCAGGGGAGAGAAGAGGCCCAAGCACCATTCCTCCACCAGGACACAGGGCCCAGGGGAGAGAAGAGGCCCAAGCACCATCCCTCCACCAGGACACAGGGCCCAGGGGAGAGAAGAGGCCCAAGCACCATCTCTCCACCAGGACACAGGGCCCAGGGGAGAGAAGAGGCCCAAGCACCATCCCTCCACCAGGACACAGGGCCCAGGGGAGAGAAGAGGCCAAGCACCATCCCTCCACCAGGAGCCCACGGGACAGACCCCGGCAGCCTCAGCCGACTACCGCTCCCGGTGCAGAGGGCTCCTACAGAGGAAACACTTCCTGATCCAAAGATAGAAGGTAGCTGTTAACATGAAAACTACCATTTTATGACATCACAAGGTGGAACAGAGTGTTTTGAGCTTTGGAGATATAGGCAGACTAAAGGATTACTCAAACATGTGCATGTGAAACAAAACACAACTCAAGTATATTTTTGATGAGGTAACAACATTCTAACATGGTTTAAAGCTCACAAGAGTCAATTTCACGTAGTATAGGACTTTTAATAATAATAATTAAGTTTGCGTTTATTTTGCCCTTTCTGGTTTAACAGATTCTTAAAGCTCTCAAACTACCATTTTTCGTTCGCACAACATTCTGCAAAGAGAGTGAAGTGTATTGCCCATGGACATAACGTAAATATATGCTAGTCGAAGCTGGATTTGAACCACCTACTTTCAGTTTCAAAGTGGCCATTCTACTTCCTAATCACCCTTTAGCCCCCAGGTCCATTACCTGCTTGTGTCTATGGAGACATTATTGTTTGCCTGGAATGTTCCACAGTGATATTAAAACTTTACTGTCTCCATGGAGACAAGCAGTTACAGTTCAGATCTTTGGAGATCTGGGCTTACAGTAAGAATGCATGCTTTTGAAGGTATTGTTTCAGCAATAAAATCAGGTGACGGACATTCAACCTGAAAAGTTACATAGTGCACATCTAATGCCCAATCATTTACCACTATTTTTATTTATTCCATGCAAGACCCAGTAATTACGGCAATAATATTTCCATAAACCAGGTCAAATCATTTGCATTTTAATAGCAAATTGCAGCACAGAATTCTCCGCTTCCCCTTCACCTCAATTTCAAATGTACTAGAAGCATAATTCATTACATAACACCATATTGTCACTTATCTCTACCCCTTCTGTGAATATAAAATATGTTTTAATAACGTGAAGTAAATTGGAAAAAAGAAAACAGCCTTCTTTTTGGTTCTCGTCTGGTTAAATGAGCAGATCCAGCATGACGATACCAGAGCCCGTATCACTTTAAAGAGGGACTAATGACCAGCCCCATTAGTTTAAACTGTTCTGTTATCACTCTGCCCTGAGACAAAGAAAGCTTTAATTCGACATGTCTGCTCTATATCTCACTCTGAACTGAACGGATTAATTTTATAAGTATCCCCCTCCTCCTCCAAGGTACTACACTCTAAAAATACAGATTATTATTAGCTAAAATTACGTGAATTTTAAAGGGACTCTCTCTGCAGCTTTAAGTTCCTTTAGTTTGAGTGTTTTTTAGTTCAGATTTGAACTAAAGGTCCTATATTATTTACAATTTATTCTTGTGAGCTTTTAGCCATGTTAGAATTTTGTTATCTCATCAAAAACATACCTGGGGTGGTGTTTTGTTTCATTCACACATGTTTGAGTAAGCCTTTATTATTAGTCTGTTTACATCTCCAAAGCTCAAAATGCTCTGTTTCACCCTGTGATGTCATGAAACTACAGTTTTTAAGTTGACAGCTAGCTTTTTCCTTTTTCCAGAGATTCAATAGGGCTGAAACTATCCAAATGATTCTAATGAAGGTGTATGGGGTTTCCTTGGGGTATGGGGTACTTCCTGTATTACCACATGACATCACAAAGTGGAACAGAGTGTTTTCTGTTTGAGAGAAAAACCTAATATGCAAGATTTATGTGATAAACATGTTTGAATGAAACAAAACACAAAGTAACTTTTCTGGTGGACGTTAAGCTGCGTATCTCTTTTTTATTCACATGTTCCACAGTATGGCATTAATCTAAAAATATCCATCAAAAAACATGCATTTTACTAGGAGCTCGCCTCATTAACGATCTGAGCTGTAATTTAGCCCGGTGCTTTCAAGTGCTGGTCTCTATAGAGATAGAAAAGTTTTCGTTCCATTGGTGGTTTTCAAAACAAACGCATTTCAGCAATATAATGTTTCGCTGCCCCCATCTGTATTAGACAATATTGGCCTATAGAATGTTGTGACGTCATCTGAAATCCAGCAGTATTGTAGTAGAACATGCAGGCGAAAAGCACGTCACCATAGAAACAGGCAGACGGCAGACCCTTGCCAGAAAAGTTACATAGTTTCCCTTTAAACTCCTCCCTAATCCTGTATTTTTGTCTCTTTTTGCAGTGCAGGTCTCAGTGTGAGCCTATGGGAGCAGTGTCTTTGTGGTCCTGCCGTGTCACAGTTTTTGGGGTTTTTTTAGGGGACAGAAGAGTTTAATCCTCATTGTCCTGGAGACGATGGAGGGGGGGTGGGGGTTGCAGGAAAATGATCCAACTGCCCCGGATAATCCCCCAGACCCCCACCCTCGGCCCGCACCACCCCCTGGTTTAACTCCTCACAATATGCACTTATAAGCAGCCAAGTGTAAGGCAAAACTATACTGTATATAGAAATGGACATAGCTAACCCGCTAGCCGCCACGTTCCAGATAAGAAGTGAGCATGGGAGGCGCTTCAGGCTCCACTGACTCTGGCTCCAGTTCACTTTACATTGAAAAATTGTTCCCCCTCTCTCTGTAACTGCTGCTGTGAGCCTCGTCGTTTTCGTCTCAAAATGTTCATATTAACCCGCTCTAAGTGATCCTGCTGTTTTTATTTTGCTATTTTGTCCGTTAATTAATTCCTATTCCTAATATGGAGCTGTCTCCAAATTTGCCCCATAACTGCTAGCCTTGTGAGCGTCATTTGACTGGAGATGAACACTTCTTTAGTAGATAGTAAATAATAGATGTACAGTATAATTCAGTTTCTTTTAGTATAGGAACACCTTTAGATACAATGCCAGATTTGCTCAATTAAAACACATACACACACAAAATTACATCAGCGCCTATAGCTGACATAAGTTTCAAATTGATATGTTTTAGCTAAAAATAATCCTATTCTCTCCTTTGTTTCTGACTGAGTAGAGCAGTGTCATACAAACTCATATAAGTGGTTTAAAGGGCTACGTCTAAGTGGGATTTAATTTAATCTTAATCTGAGACTTCCTCTGGGACAGGTGTCTCAGTGACAGAGGCTGACAAGCTAAAGGCATGTTGTATTATTTATTCATGGATTTCAATAAAGCCTTCAGCAGTCATATTGAAATATATATTGAAATTTTGACTCTAAATGTGTAAAATATATAAAATATACAGTATTATGATGATTTAATGTATTTTTTCACTTAAAATCCACATATTTGGTTTGGATCAACATAAATAATTACTTAATAACATCAAAGATTACTCATTTTTCATTTTTCTAACAGCACCATACTGTTTTCTGATCTATACTATAATGTGGTACTATAATGGGATCTAACGTTTAACACACAAACCCTGCATATTTTGTTATTTGAGCTCTTCTCTCAGAAATACCCTGTTCCACCTTGCGATGTCATGTTTTTACTTTCACTAGAATCATTTGGATGATTTCAGCCCCAAAAGTGTCCACTTCTACTGAACTTAAAAATCCACAGATCATTTTACAGGCCAGATCTGTGGAGAAGCGCTCCTGCTATAAGAATGCATGTTTTTCAAGGCAAAGCAATAGCATCTCCATGGAGACAAACGCCTGGGGGACTCTCCACCTGGAAAGTTACACAGTGCGCCTTTAAATGAAAGCATAAGAAAACAACAGTGTTCCTTCTGTCAGTGCTGATCACTTTGAGTCCTGAGAGTTTGAATGTGCAGAGGAAAACATGAGGCTAATGTGGTGAGTGTGGTGGTTGTTAGCTTAAGGATTATTTTGACATTGGACAGGAGTGGACATCTATTTGACGCTAAGTCTTTTTCAAACGGTGCGCTTAAATCTCCTTTGAATTTCCCCACCGAGGAAACCCTCCCCTCCTCTATCTGTCCCTCCTTCTCTCCTCTCTCTGTTTCTCTCTCTGTTTTATCTCTCACTCTCTCTCTTTCTCTTTCTCTCTCTCTTTTATTCATACACTGCAAAAACTCCAGACAAAACTGAAAACTCAAAATATATTTCGTTGTTTTCAGAGGAATGTCTCAAATGTCCCTCTCAAATGCTGAGAGGAGACAGTGTTAAGAAATCATATGATATTGTAAGAATTATCAGGAGTTTAAAAACACAGTGGAGCGCTTCTTTTATTACCACATGACATCATAAGGTGGAACAGTGTATGTGTTAAACATGTGTGAATGAAACAAAACCCAACTCCGTAACATGGACATTTTAATTCAAATATTTCAAACTGTACTAGTACATTTTTTGCTCTGTCTTCACCCACTCTCTTCATCTCTTTCCCATGTCTCCCTTTCTCTCCATCTCTCCCCTCCTTTATCTTTATTTTCCTCTCTCCTTCCTCTTCTCACTCTTTTCCTCTCTATGCCCTCCTCTCTTGCTTTCTCTCTCCTGACTGACAGCTCTATCCCGCTCTCTCTCTATCTCTCATCTATCTCTTTCTCGCCCTCTCTCTCTCCTCTTTCTCTCTCCCCCTCTCCCTCTGTCTCTTTCTCTCCCGCTTCCCTCCTCTTATCATTATTTTCCTCTCTCTCCTCCTTCTTCTCGTTCTTTCTCTCTCTACACCCCGTCCCTTCCTCTCTCCCTGACTAACAATTCTACCCCACCCCTCCAATCTCCTCTTCTCTCTCTCCTACCCCCGCTCTCCATCTCTCCTCTCTCTCTTTCTCTCCCTCCTCTTTCTCTCTCCACCCCCCACCCCTTCTCTCCCTCCTCTCCCTCCCTCTACCTGACTGACAGCTCTGTCCCTCTCTCTCTCTTTATCCACTACTACCTCCTCTTTCTCTCTCTCCTACCCCCTTTCTCTATCTCTCCTCTCTCTCTTTCGCTCTCTCTTTCTCTCCCTCCGCTTTCTCTCTTCACTCCCCTCCCCCTCCCTCTCCATCCTTTCCCTCCCTCTCCTCTCCCAGACTGACATCTCTATCCTTCTCTCTCTCAGGCTTATCTGTACACAGCAGATGGTTCACTTGGATCACTGTTCATTGGCTCGATGTGGCCCGCTGATAAACACTGTTACACTCACAAAATACCTCCTATCTCTCTTTCTCTCTGTCTTCCTCTCTTTCTTTCTCTCTTTCTTTCTCACCTCCTCTTGATCTGCACTTTTGCTTTGCTTTTGTGCTTATTTTCAAAAGCACCTCTCATCTCAGTCTCCTCTTCGTTCAGGTTCCTGCACTGCAAAAAGTAAAACCTGAGTGAAAGTAATTCTAGTGAGGAATTTTACACAATATTCATATAAAACCACAGTTAGTTTATACATTGGTATTTGGAGATGTTAACTCACTATCATGATTGTGATTGTATTGATAATGTTGATTTTGTTATGTTCCAATCCATAGACTGTATAAAGAAGTGGACTAAGTGAAGTGACGTTACCTATAGCATTCAGCTTAGCGGTTTTAGGAGCAAATTTGGTGCCAGTTCCATATTAGGGATAGGAATTCATTAATGGACAAAACAGTGAAATAAAAACATCATGTAGAGCGGGTTAATAAGAACGTTTTAAGACCAAAATGATGAGGCTCAGTTACAGAGGGGGACAATTTTTCAATGCAAAGTCAACTGGAGCCAGAGTTAATGGAGCCGGAAGCGTCTCCATGCTCACTTCCTATTTGCTAAACACCTCATAGATCACAGGCTCCTGAAAATCTGCTGTTTAAATCCGTTTTGTATTTTTTCTTGAGTTTTCAAATTATCTTAAAACTTTTCTAGCAGTGTTTGCTAATGTGTGCATTTTGTCACCATGGTAACAGATGAATATTCCGCCTGTACTAGAAATAGGCCTATATCTGGAAGATAGACACTAGACCAAACTTTTTTCACCAAGGGATGCATAGAAACACAGTGGAGGGTCAGTCAATCAGATAAAGGCATTTTATAGAGCCACCGTGCCTTTTTGTTTGTATCACAATATGACGTTAAGTTAAAGTGATAGAAATACCTGAATTTGCACTCTTTTCTTTTTTTTGTAATTTTCAGTGTTATTTATTGATTTACTTGACAGATAATTATACATCTCCAAGACAACAATTGTGATATTATCCATTTTACAATATATCTCTCACCTAATCCCTACATTTTTTATAATAATATACAGTATTGTCCTTCTCTTCTCCTTGTGTTGTCCTAGACCCCTCATCCCTCCCTCTCTCTCATCCCTCCATCTTTGCCCTGTGTGGTGGTGGATCTGGTGCTGGGTGATTGTTTGTGCCTCCCGCTGCTCTGGCGCCTGTTAAAATATCCCCTCCACCAAACTGACCAGTGATGCCCTCTCCTCCTCTCCATTCAGGAAAATAGTATTCATTATTCAGTATTACAGATTCCAATACTATAGGTTCAAGCATCTGCTGGTACCTGATATCAGCCCATACCAGCGTAGAAAACAACATTTATTTTCTGTAAACAAAAATAAAATAATATTATTTCTGGGCTGCCTATGACCAGTAAACAGTTTTATTACATCCATTTATATTTCCAACCAGAATAGCTGTGTGTATCAGTGTAACTTGGCCTGGTGACATCACATCACCTGCTTGTCTCCATGGAGATAGATAAGTTAAATGCCATATTGTGGAAGATTCTGTATTTTTATTAACTGCACTTGAAGATTTAATTTTATTTAATAAGCCAGGCTTAAATTATGGTGATTACATTCTAAATTATGATATTTTGATCTAAATAGGCCTACCATTACATGTGTCTATCACTACTGTTTGTTTTTTTTTGTTTTGTTTTGTTTTTCACAGATTTTCATGTCTCAGTCTAAACTGTGGAATCTGGGCGGCCCCTTTGGAGCAGCACCTGCCTGTTCTGCTTTTGTCCTGGTCCGCCCCAAACTCAGGCTCCTCATTAACCCGACACAAACCCACACATAGTCATTAAATACAGATCTATACGGCAGCAAACGCAACACTCCACTGTGATGCGTTCCCCTACAGGCAAATAAGAGCAGATATAAAGTAAATATTATTACACGGTATTACAGACTTGTCTTTACACTATATTGATTAAATAAATCATCATTAAAAATGATTCTATTGCGATAAAAATCCTTGAAAACATGCATTTTCACTTCTACACAGATCTGACCTGCAACTTGACCTGGTGGCATCACTTGATTGTCTTGATGTGTTAGGTATGTTTAATGCCACTGTGAAACGTTCCAGGCAAAACAATAACATCCCCATGGAGACAAGCAGGTGGAGGACTGTTGGAAAAGCGACATAGTGCTCCTTTGTAACGTTGGAACTGTGGAAGAGTTTATAGGTATTAACCTCACATCTAGAAAAAACAACCAAACAAATTTCAGCACAAATCTGTATCAACATCACTTCACTTGAAGGCTTATAAGACCTCAAAATCTGCACAAAATACTTTTTACTTGTACATTTAAATGGGTACTTTACTAATACTTTTACTTAAATAGATTATTTCATGTGATGCTTTTTTCACTTGAGTATTTCTTTATTCTAGTATCTGTACTTTTACTTACAAAATTCAGTGCTTCTACCACTGACAATTACAATACTGAATGAGTAATGGGTTGTGGAAATGTTGTTTTGTAAAAATGATTTGTGACTTTACAAATGACCTCAAGTTTTGTACATTTCACAAGATTTAGCCTATATATCACTTTACTACATTTAAGAGCAAGTCTTTCTAGTTACAATACTTAAGAGTAAACTGTCTCCCCTCCCTTCCTCTTCTTCTGGCCTCCTTTATGTGTTTGTTGTTTTGGGGTCTTCCTCTCTTAGACATCGCCAGTGCCAAGAGCTGTAATCACAAGAGCACCAGTCACATGATGCAATGGATGCCCTGCAGAAATCTGGAAAAAGGAAAGAAGAGAGAGAGAGAGAGAGAGAGAGAGAGAGAGAGAGAGAGAGAGAGAGAGAGACAGAGACAGAGAGACAGAGACAGAGAGATGGAGAGAGAGAAAGGGAGAGGAGGTGAAGGAGGGAGCATGGAGAGAGCGGAAGAGGCTAAGAAAGAGAGATAGAAAGAGTGAGGGCCGGAGACAGAGAGAGTAACAGAGTGAGAGAGAGGGGGAGGGAGAGGGGGAGGAAGAGAGAGAGGGGAGAGAAAGAGAAAGTGAGAGGGAGAGAAAAAAGAAAAGAAAGAAAGAAAGGAGAGAAAGGGAAAGGGGGAGAGAGGGGGGAGAGAGAAGAGAGGGGAAGACACGCAGGAGGTGGTGGAAAGGTAGAGGACAGGAGGCTGAGAAAGAAGATATAAGAATATGGGTTAGAAGCAGCCAAGTCTTTTTTGGCACAGCGCTGCTCTGTGGCTCTCACCGTGATGGAGAAAGTAATTAAGAGAAGCCTGTTCAAGAAGATAGGGCCATGAAAGAGATTTGAAGAGGGAACTGATTTTGTCTGATTTTTTCCACAGTTTAAACCTCAAAAGCTTAATTTTAAAGGACCATCAGAGCACCTGCTGTTTTTAACTGACAAACAGTGACCTAATCAAGGCTGTACTCATATGACCTACAATTATATAGGATATATTAATGAAATAAGCTTACAATATCACTGCAAATATATTACGTATTATATTTATTGTTAAAGGTCCTATTACATAAAATTAATTCTTGTGAGCTTTAAGCTTTATAATGCTGTTGCCTCCTCATAACCATACATGGAGTTGTGACTTTTTTATTCACACATGTTTGAGTAATCCTTGTTTATTAGTCTGTCTACTCAAGCTCAAAATACTCTGTTCCACCTTGTGATGAAGCAGTAGTTTTCAAGTTAACAGCTACCTTTTGTTCAGTAGAGATTGGCAATTCCAAGGCTGAAATGATCCAAATGATTCTAGTGAAGGTGTATGGGGTTTAAAAACACAGTGGAGCACTTCCTGTATTAACACATGACATCACAAGGTGGAACAGAGTGTTTTCTGCTTGAGAGAAGGACTCTGCAGCATTTGCATGTTAAACACGTGTGACTGACAACAAAACAAAACTCAATGTACGTTTGTGATGAGGAAACAGCATTCTAACATAGATTTAAAAAATAGCGTAATATGGGCCTTTAACTGTGTTATACAGTTATGGTCATTGTTTTCCATAGGTTTCATTCTGACTGTGGTGGCACAAATAATTTTTTACATTTTTATCATTTTATCTCATCCAGTTAAATGTCAATTTAGGTTTTGCCTCCCCCATCATGATGTATGCACATTGTCAGTTATTGCTTATATTTCTTATTTAAACAGTTCTTTTCATAGAAGAGCATACTTTTATATGTTTATGATTACATAATAAAACACACACACACACACACACACACACACACACACAATAAAACAGTGTGATTTTGTTAGGCCCATAGTCCAGGAGAATTTTAGTCTGAGCGCAGGTGTACAGTAGGTGTACAATCTGTGGGTGACATCTAGTGGTGACATAGTGACATTGAAAAAAACAGCTGAATTAAATTATGGCTTTGCGCCATCTAGTGATCGAAGAATAAACTACTGGACACTGTGACATTCACACTTTCCTCATGGAATTATTGTATATTCCATGTTTAAAGTCACTCAGTTAAAGTCACTTTTATGGTTCCCGTGTATGACATAATAAATTAATGTAGAAACAAAGCTGAAAATAAACAAATGTGTAGATGACAGCAGTGTCACATTTTACGCACTGTCGTAAAATGTACCTGCCTGCTGTTGCAATGGCGACAGTCGCGACACCACTTTACGGCAGCGGGGAAATCGAGGAGAAAGCAGCGACTAACGCCACCGAGCACGTTATTGCTTCAACAACTGTAGGATTTTTTCAATACTCGGTAAAATAACATTTATTTTGTTCGTTCGTCTGTCGGCAGTGTGGATGACACTACGTTTGCCGTGTTTTAAGCGCGAATCTCGCCCTTAATGCGGTGGGATGGCCACAGTGCCGCCTGGGCCTAGTAGCGCTGTGCCTTCGTCCCCGGCTCAAGCTGCTCCTTTCCCCGGGGCTGGGGACTCCGAGCTGGGCAGAGGAGACGGAGAACCGGCCTGCCATCTCTCGGACTGTGTTCCCGACACAGGAAACAGACCGCTGTCGGTCACCGACGTCAAGAAGACTGCGAAGAAAAAGCAGAAAAATATGCTAGCCCGAGCTAGCCCCGCACTGCACCTTCCAATGCAAAGCCGAGAGCAGCAGCTGAACGGCTTGGCCAGCCCCGCAGAGCACGGCCACGGCCCGCACACGGAGGACCGGCCCGACAATCCCAGAACGATCGCGGACAACGGTGACAGCGGCAGCCCCGAGCCCTACACGGGCATCAGGAACAGTAGTGAGCTTTGCCAACACGAAGGCCATAGCCCTTTATCCAAAAACGGCCGCCAGTCTCCGTTAGTGAACAATAGTATGAACGGGATACCGGCTTTTACTAGAACTGACGAGCCCCCGAGCCAGCCCCTGGAGGAGCAGGCAGAGCCCGCGTCTGAACACCCCCAGTCCCCCGGTCCTCTGCGGGACTCTGCGGGGACAGCCGCAGAGGAGCCGCCCGCCGCAGAGCTGGCCCGCCTGCACCTCTCCTCTCCGGTACCGACCGAACCGGAGGACCACGGCATCCGCTATGTGCGCTACGAGTCCGAGCTACAGATGCCGTGGATCATGCGGCTCATCACCAAGGACTTATCCGAGCCTTACTCCATTTACACCTACAGGTACTTCATCCACAACTGGCCGCAGCTCTGCTTCCTGGTGAGTACATGACAGCTCTGTGGACATCTGTCTTATGATGATAAACATGTCCATGTATCAATGTCCTCTAACTCCTTGTCTTTGCTCTGCGCTTTTAAAGCACTGGGTGTGACTCTTGAGATTCCTCCTTATGTGAATGGCTTCAGGCAGGTTTCGCCCATGTTTGATTAGATAAATCTGAAGGTTGTTGTCAGAGTGTTTGCTAACATGACACGAGGAAGATGAATTGTGTTTTTCTATTATCTTAATGGACTTAACGCGTTTCCCTGTCATCTATAAAGTTATCCTTTCTGTTCACAAACACGTCCTTCCTTTTCTTGTTTATTCCTGAAAAACTCAAAAGGCTGTACACATGCCACTTCCTGTTTGTCTGGAGCACGTGACAGTTGAAGTGTCAGGCAATGAGGTCAGAGGTCATCAGAGCAGCTGAACAGGCTGGTCAGGGTCACTGCTGGATGTCAAAAGTGAACCAACATGGGGCGTTTGTGACAATAAGCATCTCAAATAAAGCAGTTAAATAACCTTTACCCTCACCATCAAACTGTGAGTGAGTTTGTGAAATAGTGCATAGCAAGAAAGTCTCAAGGTTGATCCATGGTTTGGGCTTTTTTGTGTGCAGTTTGCTGCTGTTCTCCCTGTTCATATACATACTTTGCATTAATTCAGATGGATGGTTCGTCCTGGGCCTCTATGCCTATGGGCCAAACTGACCTGTCTGAACCTTAGCCTTTTATTTAGTTGAACAGTATATATGTTTTGAGCATTATAATGGTTATTTGAAGATTTTGAAGTTAATTTTGAAGTTTGAAGTGTTTTCATCTCTCTTTTTTACATGTGAAGAAGACACTTACAGATAGTCATCGTTGACTATGTCATCTTGTGACAGTTTGGGCCTGATGCATGGTTAGATCTTAGGTTGCACTGCACTCACACTAGGACTTTAAAGAGCGGTACATTTGTCCAGTGTGAGCGCAGTTGAACCGTGCACGGCACGGCACGGATGGAACTTTGGCCCGGTTGGAGGAGGTGGGCCAAAGTACAACATGGTTGCTCATGTATGCGCACACACACGACTTCACTGTACAAACCCTGTCAGGTACACTGATGTTATTCATACGAGGAAAACAGTGAGTAAACTCCGCTCCAAAACATACGGTGAATCCGCGCTTGCCTTCAATGAGGACTGTGGAGAGCGAAAGAAGTTTTGCAGCCTCTCGTTGCCGGCTGTCACTCCACCTGTGGTGTTTTTATATTCATAAACTCAAGTCGCCTCCGTAGCGTTGCCGTGCTTATTTGAATCCCATTCATCCTAAGACATGTTAATATTTCCCAGTGCCAAGAAAAAAATAAAAGCATATACAGCGAGAGACATCCATCATTCCCTGGAGGAAGCGTGACTGGCTTGGCTGTGGTTGATCCTAAAATGAAATCAAGTAAAACCATACTTGCATAGAAAACCATTATAATGTGAACATATCATTATATCATGAAATAACATAAATGCCTATCACAAAATAACGTGATAATTTCATATCATGTAATAACGTGATAATTTCATATCATGTAATAACGTGATAAATGCCTGTCACGTAATACTTGGACTTATTTTCTCCACTAAAAGTGTTAGCTCTGCTGCGCGACATGTAAACAAACAGCGGGCCATGGCCCGGTTCAGTTGTTCTAAAGTCCTAGTGCGAGTGCACCCATAGAGATACTACAGCTCATGTCAATACCATTCTCTCTACGCCTGTCATAATAATTACTATATCGACTTATCATTCAATACACATTGACAGATAGTACAATACGTTTGGGGGTCAATATTTATCACAGAGACTTTTTCTATGCACTATTGGGCTGTAGAAAGTTGAATTTTAAACTAAAATTACACAAACTAATTAAGTACTGCATTCTGTTATTTATTTATTTATTTATTGCATCTTAAAATTATTGTACATTCAGAATACTTTTTACTGCTTTATGGTCTGTCAGACGTAAAATAACAATGGCGAGGTAGCTAGCATTAGTCCATAGTTTTTCAGTTAGTCACTCTCACCTTGTTGTTGAAAATCAAACTCCTAAACAGGACCATAAACGCTCGTAATAATCACAGGCTCCTGAAAATGTGCCCCCCCCCAGCTGTCTTTTATTTTGGCCAGTCACTACAATACTTAGTTATAGGTCTGTCATGATAACAAATTTTGAAGTGCGATATATTGATGAAGTAAATGTAGACAATAAATGATAATACTGAAACCAAACCATAAAGCAGAATTACGCCAACAAAGTAATGTACAATATTAAGCTGCAATATATAAATAACAGTCAGTCACAGTCGTCAAAAGTCTCACAATAATATATTATCGCATATTATTATTATTATTGCTATCACAATATATCGAAGTACAAGTTTCTTTGCTTTATTTAATAGAAAAAAACAGCAATTGCAAAAAAAAAAAAAAAAAAAGAGGGTACTACATATACCATGATCCTTTGCTCCTTGCAGACTACATGAAGAAATAACTATTAAGCGCTTTTAAATCTTAGTTCTTTGGATTATGACAGAATCAAATTCTTGTCAAGGAATTTTAAAAGGTAAAAGTAGCATATTCACAATTCTGTTATATTGCAACAAATATCGTCCCATGAGATATCGTGAAAATATCGTACAGAGAGATTTGGATATCGTTACATCCCTATAAGTCACTACAGTATTTATCGTGACAGGCCTTCTTGTTACCTTACCTGTACCTACCTTCACTGTGTTTGTGTGTGTGTTTAGGCGATGGTGGAACAGGAGTGCGTCGGAGCCATTGTCTGTAAACTGGACATGCATAAAAAGATGTTTCGCCGTGGTTACATCGCTATGCTAGCTGTGGACTCCAAACACAGAAGGAAAAGCATTGGTGAGTTTAGTCTTCAAACTAATGTATCCATATTTGATCCGTTTCTTCAGTCAGTGAACATACCTGGAGTTGTGTTTTTGTGTCATTCACACATTAAGTATACAAATCTTACGTAGTTAAGGGAGTTCTTCAGAAAACCCTCTATTCCACCTTGTGATGTCATGATTCTAGTGAAGGTGTATACAGGAAGTGCTCCCCTGCATACACCTTCACTAGAATCATTTGAATAATTTCAGCACTAGAATTGTCAATCTCTACTGAACTTTAACTTGAAAATGGCCGCTTCATGACATCACAAAGTGGAACAGAGGATTTTGAGCTTTGGTGATGTAGACAGACTAATAATAAAGGATTACAAAACACAACTCCAGGTATATTTCTGATGAGGTACTAACATTCTAACATAGCTTAAAGCTCACAAGAATCCATTTAGCATAATATAGGCCCTTTAATGTAACAAGCATCTATTATCTGCAGTATCAACTACCAGCTACATATCAGTGAACATTATATTTTATATAGTCAAGTCTTTTAATGGTGCACTATGTAACTTTTCTGGTGGAGGGTCCACACTTGCGCATGTTCACGGAGCTCTAATTTCTTGTCCTGGAATGCTCCATAGTATGGCATTAAACATATCTATCTTGTGTTTATTACATTACATGTGTTATAATAGCTCAGAAATGCCTTAAAAAACCTGGTCACCTCTCCACCGATCTGAGCTGTAACTTGGCCTTTAGCTAGATAGATACATCCAATGCCATACTGTGAAAGAACAACAATATTACACATTTCATAGTTTGATTTTCAAACTTTCTGTTTGTGAAATCTACACTTTTGTGAAGCAATGTGGGGCAACAGCTATTGGGATTTTGTGGTATATAATAATAAATTTAATAGATTTTAATATTTTAGGACATTAAAAAAACAATTAATTTTGTTTTGTTTTTTCTTGTAAATTCTCAGACAGTACTGTGTTATTTTACCTTTGATGAACACTATATTTGTACTTGTACTTTACTGAAAATCATCTCTTCTTCTCCAGGTACTAATTTGGTAAAAAAGGCGATCTATGCGATGGTGGAGGGTGACTGTGATGAGGTAAGTCCAGTGTTTGTAAAGATTTAAAGAAACAGATCTGTCCTTCGCTCTGTTTGGCCTTGGCTTGAATTCCAGTGTAGTAAACTGATCTTTATCAAACATCCCTGAACACTTTATTGTAGAGAGACAAGATGACCCAAAACAGTATTGTATGTGAATAGTCGTTGATTTCAAACTACAATTTAGCACCGTGTCTCTGTGTTATCTTATTATAACTAATAATTGAGGCAGTCTCACTACAAGTTGGATAATAACTTTACAATTTAGTGCTTTGTTCTTACTTAAAGGCAGAATGTGCTGGACAACATCCAAACCGTTGACCCTTCAGCTAGTGGCTAAAATTGTTATTCTGGTTTAATTGATTTCTAATTGTACTTATGATTTATATTTTTTATTTGAGATCGACCCATATGCATTTTCCCATAGCCAATGCTGTTCATGGGTCGATTATGTAGGGCCGTTTTGGAAATTTGCCTTGAATAATGTAATTTGAATTAAATACAAACTCACCCACAACCTTGCTTTTGCAGTACCCTCTTTGGACTTAAGAATATATGCATAAAGTATAGAACACTTAATGCATATATAGGCAGCAGGTCATTCAAACAAAATATCTGTTGGAGATTTAAGGCCGATAGCTGATATGCTAAAAAGTGCAAATATCGATCCAGTATCTCTGTCTAATTTTATTTTTTACATATACTTTCTCTCATTCCTTTCTCCTTTTCCTCTTATTTGAACTAAAGTGTGGTGCTGCTGATACATCCCATCCTGTGTGCCTCAGCAAACCTCGCAGCTATTTCTGTCATATTGCGCCATGGTTTGTGCTGTGTCTGTGGAAGTCCCAAAATGTGGAAACAAATGAAAATGACTGACTGCCAGGCTGAGATCTAGACAAGTAAATATTTGATCACAATATCAAAATCTCGTTATTATGTTATATAGAAGGCTAATGGAGTATAAGCTGCCAATACGGTTTATAATCACAGACCTCCCCACAACACTGCATTAAAGCCACAGCATGTAACTTTTTATCCCGAAAGCAGACCAGTATAAAAGCATGGGAGGGAGAATCCTTTTAGGTTTAAATCAGATGGATTTGGATTATCTAGAAAACCAAAACACCAAATTAAAACATAAACAGCTTGTCCATCATGTCCTATGTTTTTGTAATTAATATAAAATCAGCATTACAATTGTTATCGGTTAAAGCTATATTTGATTTGAACATGTTTACCTCGTATCTGGGGACACAAATGGGTCATGTTTATGCAATTTATGCAAAATAGACTTTTTGGGGCTATCGACCTTGTTTTACATGTCATCCATGCATGTTTGAGTAATCTAGTGATCTCTCTTGAGGCCTATTCAAACCTTCCTTGCATTTAGCAGTGCGATCCTATCTAAAGCTCAGCCCACAAATCCTATGTCACCCATTCTCCCGCACAACAATTTTTCATAAATACATAAAGGTAAAACAACAAATATCGTACCATGAAATATCGTACAGAGAGATTTGGATATCATTACATCCCTATAAGTCGCTACAGTATTTATCGTGACAGGCCTACTTGTTACCTTACCTGTACCTGCCCTCACTGTGCTTGTGTGTTTGTTTAGGCGATGGTGGAACAACACACTAAATAATACACTACAACTTGACAAACCTGATGCGATGTGCAGTGGTTTCATTAGTGGGATCCACGCTGATTGCATTATGGTAACGCTCTGAAGGGGGAGTGACACTCTGAAGGGGGAGACTCAAAAATTAAACAGAAACTCCTTAAACATGCTAATACGTTGTTTTTGGCAAATAAATAATTTTCAGTAAAAGGTAATATAGTGATATAAATATGTAATGCATTAGCAGTTAATAGCCCATAGAAGTGTAATACTCTCTTTTGAAAGTCAGTTAAAGGGCCCATATTATTATATTTTCTGATCTATGTTATAATGTTGTTTCCTCATCAAAAATGTAGCTGGAGTTGTGTTTTGTTTTATTCACACAGGTTTTAACCCGTAAACCCTGCGTTTAGGCTGAGTTCTCTCAAACTGAAAACACTCTGTTCCACTTTATGATGTCATGTAATACAGGAAGTGCGCCACTGTGTTTTCAAACTCCATACACTTTCACTAGAATCATTTGGATGATTTCAACCCTGGAATTGCCAATGTTTACTGAACAAAAGGTAAAAGGTAGCTGTTAACATGAAAACTTCCACTTCATGACCTCACAAAGTGGAACAGAGCATTTTTAGTTATGAAGGTGTAGACAGACTAATAAACCAAGATTACTCAAACATGTGAATGAAACAAAACACAACTCCAGACTTGTTTTTGAAGAGATAACAACATTCTAACATGGCTTAAAGCTCACAAGAGTCAATTTTGTCAATTTTGTGTAATATAGGACCTTTAACTCAAATCTCTGTTTTTGCAGGTTGTATTGGAGACAGAAATAACCAACAAATCGGCACTGAAGCTGTATGAGAACTTGGGCTTTGTCAGAGATAAGAGGCTCTTCAGATATTACCTGAATGGAGTGGACGCGCTCCGGCTCAAATTGTGGCTACGCTAAAGAGACACTAGAAGCTACATGCTCCCTTCAGATACTTTCAACTAAACTTAACATCAACGCCTGTGTACCAGATATGCACATAGGCTTGCATTGACACACCCTGGACCTTCCTCGGACTCCAAACCAGTGTTCTTGAAGCAAAAATGGAACTGGTCTTTACTCACAGAGCGCGTAGTTCAAAAAGTTGGACTTACCTTACCAGAATGGCCACTTTTTGACCTGGAAGTGAGACATGGAACCGGAGAGGGCATCTACAACACCAAAACATGCATCAAAACAACACAGGACTAAAAAAACAGCATTCAAAGTTTCTAAGGTGGAAGAGTGGGCAGTTCTGAACCGAAACGCCAGATGGAAAAAAAACATTTGTGGAGTTTATTTTTCTTTTTTTAACCTTGTAAAAGTTTGGCGGCGATTTGGAGAAGCGTTGCTATTGCTGCACGTTGATATGGCCTGGTTTGTTCTGTGTGAGTACTTGGTTGGGTTCACTGTGGGTTAAAGACAGGTGTTTGTGCGATTTTGTCTTAACCCCATTGTGATTTTTTTTTTTTTTTTTTTTTTTTTTTAAGTTTGTCATCTCGTCTCCAGCCTCCTGACCTGGGGACTTATGCATGCGTTTATTTTAACACAAGGGTTTGGAGTGTGTGCAACTTCTGATATTTTACCCTCCCCCCCTTTATTGAATTCAGTTTAAAGGGGACATATTATGCTAAATTAAACCTTTTTTGGAGTTTTTAACCTTGCCATAATGCTGTTGCTTCAAAAGAACAAAGCTGGAGTAGTCTTTTGTTTCATTCACACATGTTAAAGGTGCATGGCGTAACTTTTCTGACCACTTCCTTGTCTCTATGGAGATCTTATTGCGTTGTCAGGAATGTTCTGCAGTATGGTTTTAGCGTTTATTTTATTGCTCAAATATACCTTAAAAACCATGCATTGTTATTGTGAGACGTGTCACATTTCTATAGATCTGACCTGTAACTTGGCCTGTTTAATGCCATACTGTGGAATATTCTCAACAAAGCAATAGCAGGAAGCAGATGGCAGAAGTTCTCCACTACAAAAGTTACACATTGCACCTTTTAAAATAAGGTTGTTTGGTGAGATTTTCTCCTAAACAGATTAAATTTTTTTCAACTCTCTATGTGGGCAGTTGAAACTAAGAATAGCTCCTTCATGTTTTTAAAGTTCATACACCTTCACACTTCAACTATATTCACTACATCGCATTTGTCTGTTAGCATCACTGACAATAGCCATGCTGCTAATCTGTCTGTTCAAAATGTTTCACTTCCCACTGTTGCCATCAGAGGGCGCCAGGCAGTTAACTCAAACAAATGCAAAGAAAGAATGCTGTAATGGAACATGGTTTCAATACATTATTCTAAGTTATAATAAAAAGCTACAATCATATGCATAATATGTCCCCTTTTGTGTTTTTCACTAATTTAGAACAACGTAAAGATGCACTGTGTAACATTTCTAGCGCTTGTCTCCATGGAAATGTTATTGCTTTGTCTAGAATGTTCTACAGCATAGATTAAACCTGTATCTATCACAAGGGAGACAAGCAGGTTACAGCACTATGCTACATTACATTATTATAGTTTAGATCTGTGGAGAGTCATCCCTGTTCACACCTGTAACGAATTAATGCTGGATGGAAATGTTTAATGTCACACCATGGAACTTCCCAGGCAAAGCAATAACATCTCCATGGAGACCAGCAGGTAGCAGACCCTCCACCCGAAAAGTTGCACAGTGCACCTTTTAAAATCTAAAAAGTAGGTTTCATCCCTATATTTGCATATTGCACTGCCACCTGCTGCTAAATGATCTAAAATGAGAAAGACCGTTGCCAAAAGTTGGTGTGGTCGTGTCTGCCATTTTGAGTTTAACCCTGAGTAAACGTGCCACGCCATCAGCACAGACTCTTCATGCTGGAAACAAACCACACTGCAAAACATGAACATTGAGTTTAAATTACTTTGATTCAGAATTTTGTCTTATTTTGAGTAGATATATTTACTAACAAGACCTGGATTATTGGGCTTGTTGAATGGCTTTTTTCACAGGTTTCAAGAGTCGTAAGAAAATATATCTTGTTTTATTTTAAAGGCTCCCGATTACGCTGTTTTTTAAAAATCTCTGTTATAATGTTGTTTCCTCATCAAAAACATGAACAAAACACAGAAATCCTGCATATTTGGGCTGAATTCTTCTCTCAAACTGAAAACACTCTGGTCCACCTTGTGATGTCATGTAGTTATACAGGAAGTGAGTTTTGAAGTGAGTTTTTAGACTCCATACACCTTCACTTGAATCATTTGGATTATTTCTGTCCTAGAATTTCAAGGACAAAAGGTAAAAGGTAGCTGTTAACTTGAAAACTACAGCTTCCTGACATCACAAGGTGGGACAGAGCATTTTGAGCTTTGGAGATGTGGACAGACTAATAATAAAGACGTGTGAATGAACCAAAACACAACTTTACATATGTTTTTGATGAGGTAACAACATTATAACACTTCTTAAAGCTCACAAGAGTCAGTTTTGCATAATATAAGACTTGAAACGATTGGCTTCATCTAGGTGCAAAAAACAAATTCTTCTTGACTAGTCAAAACTACTTAAATTTGACATTCTGGATTCTAGTAATTTAACTAATACATTGTGTTCACACTGAAATTGTGTTGTGTCAGAAGTTCAGATGGAGGGCAGGGGCCTGTATAACTTGATGGTAAATTCACTATAAGAAATATGATCCACAAAGGTTTCCTATCATTATTTGTTATGAATTAGCTCCACAAAGTTGCCATATAAATCTTGAACTTTGTGGCCCAGTATTTACAGAGATATGAACCATAAACCAGGTCAACAAATCTGAAATGTCACAGTTAAACAGCAAATTCCACTAGGATTCTGACCTGTCCTCCAGATTTAAACATGAACGCAACTTATTCAGATTTTGCAGTGTACCTTTGGCAATTATTATTTTTTCACTTTTATTTTTCTGAATTTGATGTGTTACAGCTGAACCATCAATGCACTTCAACAATCTTGCCAACATTTTGAAATCAGATGCTCCCAGAGATACACTAACTATTGCAAGTTCTCTCACTCTCTGCAAAAAGATTCTACATTATCTTAAAGGGCCCATATTGCGCTATTTTTTTAACTTTATGTTTTAATGTTGTTTCCTCATCAAAAACATATCTCGAGTTGTGTTTTGTTTCATGCACATCATTAGTTCTTCTCTCAAACAGAAAACAACTTGTCATGTGGTAATACAAGAAGTTCTCCACTGTGTTTTTAAACTCCAAACACCTTCGCTAGAATCATTTGGATAATTTCAGATCTGGAATTGCTTTTCTCTGCTGAACAAAAGTTAAAAGGTAGCTGTTAACTTGAAAAATACTGCATCATGACATCACAAGGTGGAAGAGAGCATTTTGAGCTTTGAAGATGTTGTAAGACTAACAATGCAGGATTACTCAAACATGTGTGAATGAAACAAAACAGAACTCCAGGTCTGTTTTTGAGGAGTTAACAACATTCTAACATGACTAAAACCTCACAAGAGTCAGTTTTGCGTAATATATGACCTTTAACCTACTTGCATTCAGAATATAGATTTTTGGATCAGTTGAACATTATTTGACTTGTTGTCTTTAGGAATTGTTTTGCTGTGCCTTTAAAATAGCACAGCGCACTTCCAGATAATCAGCTTTACATTGCAGAATTCATTCACTTGATGCTAGTCTGTTTATGTAGCCACAATTGCCCTGTGGCACACTGACTGCAATGTGGCTTCCAATCTGTGCCAACAAAAGCCACTCTGATCTAACTTCAGTGGCAGGTTAGGTGTCTTGCTTAAGGGCACAATGGCAGTCAGCTCTGGCATTGAACCATAAGCCATTACTGTTCTATTTTAAAGATTCTACATTACACAAAATTGACTATTGTGAACTTGAAGTCATGTTATAATGTTGTTACCTCCTCAAAAACAGACCTGACAAAAACAACTCTGGACATGTTTGTGATGAGGAAACATTATAACAGAGATCAGAAAATGGCATAATACAGGACCTTTAAGTTAACATGATTTAATATTCTGAATTCAAGTAATTATAACTCATGTGGATGTCATTTTTTGCAGTTCTTAAATGAACAAAGGACAGATGCACTTATGGATTGCAGTTTGTGTGAGTGAATGTGTGTGGACCTTTTATTTCTATTTTTATTTTACATCATTTCGACTCCAACCTGAAAATGTAGGTGCCCTCCACTAATATTGGTACCCATGGTCACATGCAATTTATTTCAATTGTGTAATGTGAAAAAAATTCTTGTTTCTTAGCATCTATTTGTACCAAAAACTCAAAATATTTTGAGTACAGCATCCATATTTTAAAGCTACACTATGTAACTTTTCCTCTGGAGGGTCTGGCTGTTCTTGTTTCCATGGAGATGTTATTGCTTTGCCTGGAATGTTCCACAATAGAGCATTAAGCCTATCTATATTGCAGTTATTCAATCAAATCATGTTTTTCGAAATACCTTGAAAGACCTGAACTTGTAGCCTGGTGTAACTTGGCTTGTCTCCATGGAGATAGATAAGTTGGGCCGTATTGTGGAACATTCCAGGCAAAGCAAAAATATCTCCATGGAGACACAACCAGAAAACTATATAAATTTTGTATCGTGGAAATTTGGGATAGTTCCAGTTTCTTGGCATCCATTTGTACCAAAAACACAAAATCGCCAATATTTCACTGTGTGAATTTGTCTGTTTGCTAACAGCACTATAACAATTGCATTTATGATCATATTTTTGAGTAAAACCTGCAATCATATCTCCATGGAGACACCCGCAGAAAAGTTACATAGTGCACTTTTAACTCTCTTTGACAGTCTTTTTTTCTAATATTTTTAAAGGTGCTAATATGAATGGCTGGGCACTGTCTGGATGTAAAGGAGGACATGCAAGCACACCAGACTACAGTATATGGGTTAAATTTGAAACATGAAAGAGCAAATTTTCTGTGAATTGAGCTTGATCAAATGATATTTATTTTTATGCAACTGGACAAATACACCATATTGAGTTAGAATATTGTGGAGAGTTATTTCAACAGTTCAATTCAGTGATTCGATTATAAGTGAAGCATAACAGATGGTCTCATTTGGATGTATTTTCTTGCTTCATTGGCAGGATGTGGTTTGAAATTATGAAGAAATGTATTGAAACTTGGCCGAGATATTTTGAAACTAGTCTGATTCTAAATAATTCAAAACTCAAATCCAATATATGTTTTACTAGGTCTCTGAAGTTTGAGTTTTAAAAGCAAGAAAATGGGTAAGTGTAAGAATGTAAGTGAGTTAAGAGCTAGCAATGGTTTGGTATGGATCAGAGGTGCTTAAACCTTGGTCTAGTCCTGGGTTAGACCTGGTTTAGTCCTGGTTTAGTCTTTGTTCAGTTCCTCATCTACAGTGAACAGTATTTCTCAGAGATGTTTAAGACCTGGTTTAGTTCTGGGTTAGTCCTGGTTTAGTGCAGCTCCCAGTGTTACCAGTCTGCAGTGGTTATGGATCTCTCAGAGGTGCTTTTGACCAGGGTTAGACCTGGTTTATTCCTGGGTTAGACCTGGACTAAACCAGGTCTAACCCAGGCCTGGTTTAATCCTGGTTTAGTCCCGGTTTAATGTAGTTATTGTGGGGTGTTCCCTGTCTGCAGTCAGTAACATTTCTCAGAAGTGCTTTAGACCTGGTTTAGGCTTGTTTTAGTCCTGGGTTAGACCTGGTTTAGACCTCAGTTAGACCTGGTTTAAACTTGTTTTAGACCTTGGTCAGACCTGGTTTAAACTTGTTTTAGTCCTAGGTAAGACCTGGATTAGTCTGTAGTGGTCATGTAGCTATCAGAGCTGTCTTAGACCTGGTTTTGTTCTGATTTAGACCTGGGTTCCACCTGGTTTTGTGCAGTAATGTGGTTCAAGAAAGGAACAGTTGTGAATCCATGATGGCAGGTGTTGAATGTAGGGAAAGACAATGGGACTTGCAATTCCGAAAAGTGGTCATAGCAATCAACTTTACAACGACCATTGACAATTTCTCAGAGTAATCCTTAATTTTACAGGTAAAATAAATAAAGTACATGTACAAAATTAAAAATGGACCCAAAATATTAATTAATTTAACTGCTGAAATAAATTGTATCTTTCCACAATGTTCTAATTTTATAGTTTTAAGTGTATCGGTAACGCCTAAGACCTATTAATTGCATTCTTCTCCACTAATTTTGGGCTCCCAGGTCTAACTAAGATTATTAAAAATTAACAAAATAGAAGATTTTAATTTCAAAGCAATTGCCAATATCAGTGGAGTGTGCTGGAGCTACAAGATACTGCCGTTTGGTGTAGTAACCCATTTAAAGGTGCATTGTGTAACTTTTCTGGTGGAGGGTCTGTCTCCGTGGAGATGTTATCGCTTTGTCTGGAATGCTTCACAATATGGTATTAAACCTGTCAATCTTCATGGAGACCAAACCAGACCACGTTACAGGTCAGATCTGTGGAGAGGCAACCCCGCTCACAGAATATCTTTTTTTTTCTAGGTATTTTTGAGCTGTAAAACCAACTGTAATTGAATAAATGTAAGGTAGAGCTGTTTAAAGTCATACTGTGGAACATTCCAGGCAGAGCAATGACATTTCCATAGAAACAAACAGGCGACGGACTTCCAACCAAAACGCTACACAGTGCAACTTTAGCCAAAAATTTAAAAGTTAAAACTTTTTGGACATTAAAACGACGATGCATGTTTCATTTGACAGAATAGAGGGCTGAAGATGTTTACAAAACCCCCACATTTTCAAAGTGTCTGTGCATTTTTTGGACAACAATCTGCCCCTATGTGAAATCCCATGTTATTTCTTTAGTCCTTTGAATGTTGTTGATATCATCTTTTTGTTAATCATTGTTTGGGATGGGGTATTTGTTTGATTGGTTTCTATACATTTCTGTGCTACTTAAACCCATTCAGAAAGAGGACATACAAAAGACCGGCAAGAACCGTAAATATTTGAATAATACCTTTTTTTTTTTTTTTTTTTTACTTTGATCGGCCATCTTCAATTTTTATTTTATCCATACACTGTAAAAAATATATCTTGGTTTGTTACAATTTGACTTAGTTAGGTCTATTTATATATTTATTCAAGTGAAGTTGGTTAACAGCCCTGATTTTATATCTAATTCCGAACCATCACAGCGAAACAACTGCGTAAGATAGTCAGTTGTTTCTGCGTGGTTCTCATCCAGCATCTCTAATTGGATTCCTACAGCTGTTGCTTACATATGGTTCTCATCCAACAAAATACCTTTTTAAAATGTATAGGAAATACCATGCATTGTTTTTACATTATATATATAACTGTATAAAGTAAAAATGTTTTCCTGAACTAAAAAACGCAAGTCAAATAAATAAATACATTTAATCTAGGCAAAACTACTCAAATCCAGATTAAAATTCTGAATTAATGGCGTACTGTCTAGATGTAAACTATAGTAACGTGCCATTCTAGGTGCTCTATTTAAATAAATGAACAAAGGGCTCTATTTAAACTACCAATAACTTGTGATCAACGCTGCTACTTAAAACCCACACTGTAAGATAGAGGGATGTCTTGATTTGAGTAGTTTTTATTAGTTTAGATTTATTGACCTAAATTATGAACTGAAATTGTAAATTGGACTAAAAATATGTGGTTTTAAAATAAGAATTATAAATGTATAAAACTTATACGATAAATACAAAATAGCCAGGTTTGTACTAAATTTAACTAAGCTTATTAGTGACAAAAAAAATTCTAAAAACTTCTATCCCACTATCTAGTACATAAAGAAAAAATTATAATATTGATGCCTGTCAGAAACTTTATTAAATCGGTTTAAAATTTTAAACTCAAATTAATCAATATTGTGAATTCAAATATTTGAACTTATCCAGATGTTACTTTTTACAGTGTATGTCCTGGTTTTGTCCTCCCGTCCATCCCTGCGGTAAAGGAGTGAGCTATAGTTTTATTTAATTTTTTTCACATGTATAATTTTTGTTCCTCCAAGAAATTCCCTCTTCCCATCGTCCCATTTTATGAATTTTGATTTGGAATTGCCCCATAGTTTTTATTTAATGTGGAAAAAGAACACAGAAATAAATTATTTGATTTTTTTTTTATGCTGTAACATGTGGTCTTCTGTTTTTATTCAAACATTTCACACTGTCTCAGAGCGAATAAAGGACAGAAAAAGGGTTTCTTGAATCACATTTTATCAACAAAGAAAGACATTACCAAATGTTGCAATAGTGTGCAAACTCCTCCGTAAAATCTTGGTCCAGGGGTCTCATTTATAAAACTTTATGTGAAATTCTTACTGGTCCCGTATTATGCTAAATTTACTCTTGTGAACTTAAGCCATGTTATAATCTTACTCCCTCAAAAACAGACATGGAGTTGTGTTTCGTTTCATTCACACGTTTGAGTAATCCTGCATTATTAGTCTGTCTGCATCCCAAAGCTCAAACTGCTCCACCTTATGATGTCATGAAGCTGTAGTTTTCAAGTTAACAGCTACATTTTACCTTTTGTTTAGTAGAGATTGGCTATTCTAGGCCTGAAAATCACCCAAGTGATTTTAGTGACGTTGTATGGAGTTTAAAAACCCAGGGGAGCACTTCCTCTATTACCACATGACATCACGACGTGGAAGAGTGTTTTCTGTTAGAGAGAAGAATTAAAATTGGTTGGAAATCGGTGTCTGCTCAAAAAATCCATATGGGACCAGCCCTAGTCACGTATGTAGTATTTTTGTACGCACAGACACTTTATAAATGAGAGCCCTGGTTGAGTCTGGGTTAGTTCTTTTTCTGGTTAGAAGTTTGAAAACCACTGCACTATTTCACTGACACTTTTTGAACAGTTTTATTGCATTAACAGCAGCTGAGGCCAGTGAGCCCACATTACACATAAAGGATTGGACAAAGTTTGTTCATGATACGAGCCCAATGTGAGTTCAGTCTCTCAAATCTAATCCAGATAAAACTCAAAGACTGTGTGAAATATAAAATTGAGACATTTCTTTCCAGGACTGTTCAAATACCACCAAAGGGTCAACCGTGCACAGGTAAGTATGTGCTTTCTACTCACTCTCAGTTTAAAGCTGCACTATGTAACTTTTCCACCACTGGCTTGTCTTCAAGGAGAAGTTATTGCTTTGCCTAAAATGTCCCACAATATGGAATTAAACTTAATATTTTGTTTTAATTCATTTATTTCATTAAAGGTTTTATTCCTCAAAAATACTGTGAAAAACATGTATTCTTTCTGTGGCGTAACTTGGTTTGTCAACGTCACATACTTGTCTCCATGGTCATATGCTTAAAGCCATACTGTAACATTCCAGGTAACATCTCCAGACAAACAGCTTGCGGACTATCTACCAGAAAAGTTACATACTGCACTTTTAACTGGTGGTTTGGTGATTTCTTTTTCAAATCACATCTTTCCAACACATTTACACTGGACTCTGACCCAGGAACAACAACGAACATAAGACTTTTAGTCAGTGATATTTTAGATCACATTTTAGATCTTATTTTTAAAACATTTTAGACAAATACAAACCCTGTTTTAACACGTCTGACCCAGAGTCAGCACATTCACTGTACATCATCTGTATTTACAACACAGCACTGGTCTCACTGGGACCAATGTTATAGCAGGAGAACTGGGCCAAAGTTTAGTCCAGTTGACACTGAATCTTTTCTCCTTATGGATGATACCTGGACGACTGAGGGATTACACAGACGTCATCATTTTATATTATATATATTTAACAGACAGACACATCAGAGACATCTTAACAGTTGAACTGATAATGGCGGATAGAACCACCACTGGACAGAGTGCCTTGGCTCTTCACAGCTCTAATATCGTTTTAATATTCAGAGGTGGGCAGTTGTATTTACCTGATGTTTTTAATAACTGACTTCTCAGTTCTCAGAGTACTTTTCAGATACTCTTTTTTACAATGTAACAGTACTCTTATTCAAGTAAAAGTTTTGGATGACTCTTCCCACTGTGAGTAATGACAAAATTCATTATTTGACCGTTTTAAATGATGAGAACATTTGTGTTTCTTGCACTGCTTCCTCAGGTGTTTTATTTTGGATCCTTATTAGTTATTACCAAAGCATTAACTATTCTTCCTGGACAATACTATTCATACAGGTATGATTTAGGTTTCTTATTATTGTGCTCTATCCTGCTTTCACTTGAGTAATATTATATTCAAGTAACAGTACAATTGTTGGATACTCTACCCACCTCTGAACATATTTTACATCCTGCCGTACTGTAGGCCTGCACAATACATCGCAATCAAAACTGAAAAAGCAATTTGAGTATATGCAATTATTAAATCAATTAACATCAATTATTCATTAACTGTCATTTCTCTTTTCTTTCCAAATTTGTGCAGCCCTTTGCCTTCGTACCACTGTGTCTGTCCCCTCTCCTGTCCACAGCTCCAGGCCTCGCACAGGGACAGTTCTGAGCCTGAGTCTCCCCACTCTGTGGATGTGGTCTTCAGGCCCACTCGGCTCCACTTTAAAAACTCGGCTTCACCTTAAAATCTCGGCTCCGCCTTAAAAACTCGGCTCCACCTTAAAAACCTGGATCTCGCTCAGAACTCGTCTTCAGAGCTGTCCGCCAGCAGCATGGCCTGGTCCTGTCCACTCACGCCCGGCTCACGAGGCTGCTACAGAGAAATAATGATGAAAAATCAAGAGAAAAACTGTCAATATTAATCAATACTTACTGTTTTAAAAAATACATGTTATGGTATTACTTTTGTTCATTTATGCTGACAGAAAAGACGTTGTTTCATGTGGATAGTCACAGAGGCATCTTATGCTATTTTTTGATCATACCTGGAGTTGTGGGGTTTTTTTTTTGTTGTTTTTGTTTTTTTCCCCCCACACATGTTTAACACACAAATCTTTCATACTTAGGCTGTTTTTCTCTCAAACTGAAAACACTCTGTTTCACCTTGATGATGTCATGTGGTAGTACAGGAAGTGCTCCACTGTGTTTTTAAACTCCATACACCTTCATTAGAATCATTTGGATAATTTTGCCAACCTCTGCTGAATGACTTCACAAGGTGGAACAGAGCATTTTGAGCTTTGGAGATAATAGATTGTTTTGCATATCTCAGGGACTGCAGATGAAAATTAGCTTTGAGAGCTATAGTCTGGTACAAATCATCTCTTCAGTTTCTTTGATTAATGTTCCTGTAAAATTAAAACTAAATAAACTAAACTATAAAAAGACGAATGAATGTGAATGAAACAAAGCACAACTCCAGGTATGTTTTTGAGGAGGTAACATTTTAACACGGCTTATAGCTCACAAGAGTCAATTTTGGGTAATATAGGACCTTTAATTCTCCAGCTAGGTAATCCTGACCTATATCCTTGCTCAAGATCTGGAGAAGGGTTCACTGCTCATAAAGGTAATATTGAAATATTGACAAATGACAAACTATACAGTAAATCTATCTAAACATAACAGTAGGGCTGTTCCTGACCTCTGGCTGTCTGGTCTTCCGTCTCTGGTGTTTGAAGCTGTTGCGTCTCTTGCGATGTATCGTCCTGATGCTGTAGAGGGCGCCCACAAGCAGCAGAGCACCTGAGATCCCTATTCCAACAGGAGCCAGCATCCCAGACACATAACCAGCCTGAAACAATATGTGTGTATATATATATATACAATAGAAATACAGTCAATGATAACAACATACAGGGCTAGGAGGATGTATGTTAGAATTTATGTAGTACCAAATTAAGCACACAGGAAAGAGGGATTAGCTAGATTAGATAAAGAAGAAAAAAAAAAACAGTTGATTTTTAATATGAGTCCAGTCTGAGTAAATTTAAAGGTGCACTATGTAATTGTTCTTTTCTTTTTGTATTTGAATGTCATCAAAACCTGCAATATAGATCAGTCCAATGCCTTCCAGTGGAACACTGCAGGTAAAGCAATAAAATCTCCATGGAAACAAGCTTTTAAAGCCAACCATATAATTGTTTTGTGTCCTTACTCTGAGCGGCCTTGCATCTCCACAAACCCAGTCTGTGTGAGGGCCTCCTCTTGGTTGTCCCCATGGAAATGTTGCTCCTTTTGCTATAATATTCCACAGTATGACATAAAATGTATTTATCTCCATGGAGAATGTTCCATAGTATGATTTTAATTTTCTTTTTCCATGGACTCATGCAGGTAACATGCCACCTCCAGAAAGTTACAAGCTCTCTATGGGACAGTAGGGGGCAGTCTTACCTTCTCTCTAATCAGCTCTACCCAGCTTCGCACTAGAAAAGAACAACACAGAATTAACTATCCCCACTGTTCATTTTGCCTTAGTTTTAGTACACCTGTGCCGTGCATACTTAGTCCCTGGTTGCGTTGGACCCACACGGGGGGAGGAGGGATGAGGCTGTAGGGGGGAGGGGTGGACGTGTCTGGGGCTTCACTTAACTCCTCTTCGCTTTCCTCCACAGACTCCTCTGAGTTCTCCTCATCTTCATCCCGATCCTCTGCTCAAGTAATAAACAGAATCAATACAGGCTCGGAAACTATATATGACTGTAGTGTTCCTGTCAAATGAATGAATAAATACATACATTGTTACGTTTTAGAATATGAATCATGAGTTTGTAAAGGTGCACTGTGTAACTTTTCTAGGCACCTGCTTGTCTCCATGATGATATTGCTTTGCCAGGAATGTTCTGCAATATGACATTAAAGGTCCTATATTACGCAAAACTGACCTGTGAGTTTTAAGTCATGTTATAATGTTGTTACCTCATCAAAAACAGACCTGGAGTTTTGTTTCATTCACACATGTTTGACCTTTTGTTTAGTAAAGACTGGAAATTCGAGACCTGAAATTATCCAAATGATTCTAGTGAAGGTGTGTGGAGTTTAAAAACACAGTGGAGCACTTCCTGTATTACCACATGACATCACAAGGTGGAACTGAGTGTTTTCTGTTTGAGAGAAGAACTCACCCTAAATAAGCAGTGTTTGTGTAATAAAGATGTGTGAATGAAACAAAACACAACTCCAAGTATGCTTGTGATGAGGAAACTGACCTAGCGAGTATTTATTCTTATCGTGAGCTATGTTCTCGCCTCTCTACAGATCTGACCTGTAACTTGACCTGATAGTGTCACCTACTTGTCTCCATGTGACAGTAGATAATGCCTTGATGTGGAACATTCAAGGCAAAGCATCTGTAAAGGGGCGAACCAGCTCACAGTAAGAATGCTTTTTTTCATGGATAATTTCAGGGAACAACATTTCCCTGGAGACAAGCAGGTGATTAAACCCTGCACCAGAAAAGTTACACATTGCACCTTTAAGTTTAGTTTATTATTCAATTGTGAAGAGCAATCTTTTTTGTATATTTGCATATTTTTGTAGCATTTTAACTATACTTGCATTTTAACTTGTGTAAAAAGAATTGTCTTATTGTATAGAGCAGAAACATTTTAAAGGATAATATAAACCAAATATCCTTCAAAAATGCATCGTTAAAATTAAATTAAAATTCCTAGTGAATTTATTTTATTAAGTATTTCTACCATCAGACTCCATCTCGTCAAACCCAGGTCTGGATTTGGGGCGATGGTGATGATGCGTTGTCATGGTGGCTGTCGTCATGGTGGCTGTTGTCATGGTGGCTGTTGTCGTGGGACGCTGCAGGGATGAGAGGGAGGGGCGGGCGCTTTGTGAGTTCTCCTCCAGGTTTGATGTCCTCACGGCACCTGTTCAAAACATCGCATCACAGAGATACTGAGATAAAGGAGCTTCTAAGGACACTGCTGAGCTCAGGTTGTAAGAGACTCTTTGTGTTTTTAATGAAATTTAAAGCCATATTTATGCAAAATTGACTCTTTAAGCCATGTTATAATGCTGTTACCTCATCAAAAACAGACCTGAAATCATCCAAATAATTCTAATGAAGGTGTATGGAGTTTAAAACTACAGTGGTCTTCCTGTATTACCACATGACATCACAAGGTGGAACAGAGTGTTTTCTGTTTAAGAGAAGAACAAAATATGCAGAGTTTGTGTGTTAAACATGTGTGAACGAAACAAAACACAACTCCAGGTATATTTATGATGAGGAAACATAGATTTGAAAATAGTGTAATATGCGCCTTTTAATATTGGGATGACAATGGCTTAGGTGGAGTTGGTGGCTCTGACTAAAGCTTACTGTTGTTGTGTCCAAAGGCAAGACACTTCACCCGCCTTGCCAAGTTATGAATCCAGTGCATGAGTGATTGGTTCATAACTGGATAGGCCATTGACAGAGATTATGATAGTCACCTCTGTGCACTATGTAAGTTTTGTGGTGGAGGGTTTTTCTCCATGGAGATGTTCTGGCTTTCCTGGAATGTTGCACAGCATGTTATTAAAGATATTTATCTCCATGCCGACAGGCCAAGTTATAAGTGAGATCTGTGGAGAAGCTAACCTGGTCACAGTAAAAAGGCATATTTTTAGCAATAGAATAAATGCAATATACTGTATATTTTAATGCAATACTGTGGAACATTTTTAGTCCCTCTTTAGTTCGGTTAAGTCCCAAATTGGCCCTGGTTAAGAAGAATGGCCTAGTCAAGTCTTGGAATAGACCTGGTTTATTAAAATGGGGAAGAGAAGTATTCATTCGATTTCACAGAGGGGGCAGATGTTTTGTCTATAGTCTGTATGTGGTCGACTCTACAAAGGATTTAATAGTTTTGTACATGAACTGCCAACAGTTTTCCACACGTATTTAACATTTTAATTCTCTAATTATTCACATGATAGCTGGTCAGGTGCGTTTTTTACCTGTCCAGACCTGATCCTCTCCAGCCTCAGAGCCCGCCCCTTGAGAAGTATCGGATGATCTAATTGGCTCTTCCAGCTCAGTACCAGACGTTTGTCCCAGTGAGGTCCAATCAGGGAGTAGCGGAGGCGGGGCTTCGCTGTCTGTCTCCACAGTGTCAGAACTGGGTCTGAGTCGGTCAGACAGCGCCCCCTCTGGTGAGACGTCTTCAAGCGGTTCAAAAATCAGGGGCAGAGATTCAGATGACATGGTGCTCTCTGTGGCATCGTCCTGGGGCAGGGGGCCCATCGTGTCTGCTGGAGGTACAAGAAGACCTGGTTTAGACCTGGTTTAGTTCTGGTAAAGTCCTGGTTTAAGCCTGGTTCTGGGTTAGACCTGGTTCAATCCTTGTTTAGGCCAGGTTTAAACCTTCTTTTTAAATCATGTTATACATTTCTAATTTAGCCCAGTGCATTTTAAAATTCTGCCCTATGGCAGTTCTGGCTTCACTCATCTTGGTTGGTATGGAAGTGAGGTGCATGAGTGATTGGTGCTGGTTAGAGAGGCTGATGGTGCAGATTGGCTACAGTAGTGTATAGTTTACTATCACTGAGAATGGAGTAAATTAATTCTTATTTATTTCTTATTTTATTTATTTGTAAAGGGACAGCACATATTAATGAACATTTAAAATGTAAATATGTAACGATTATAGCCAACGTGGCTAATTTCATTTTTAATAAATAAATCATCTTTGAGTATCCCTAAGAAACACTACGTAAATCCAATGCATAACTATACACACTACCCTCCTTAGAGACAGTGCCTACATATTTGCACAGGCTCTGCTGTCTCACTGAATATTCCCTGGTCACATTATTTGCAGCAGTGGGAGTCCTGGTTTCATTCCTATTCCCCACAGGTTTTCCCAGAGCAGAGCTGGAGCTGCAGTCCCTCCATCTCCAGGCAGCCAACAGAAATAGAAGGTAATTAGACTGTCACCGTTCACACTGTGTTCAAAGTGGAGCATGGAGAAAGTCATTTACAAAAAAAAGAAAAGAAAAAAAAGAAACCTTCTCTGCTACGAGACCTGACTGACTGACTGGTTTGAGCTTCAGTGCTCCTGGGGAAACCTGTCGGGAGCTGTGGGCGACTGCAGTGAAGTGACTGGACCCTTCTCTTTTTCTACTGTTCACTTTATTCAAACATTTATGTGTAACTTTTCTGGTAGAGGGTCCATCACCTGTTTGTCTCTATGGAGATGTTATTGCTTTGGAATGTTCCACAGTATAGATTAAACCAATCTATGATAAGGGACAAACAGATTACAGCACTGCGCTACATTACAACTCTGTGGAGAGTCGCCCTTATTCACAGATGGAATTACTGTATTTTTGAGCAACAGAAACAGCATTAGATGAATATGTTTAATGTCATACCATGGAACATTCCAGGCAACGCAATAATGCTGTTAATAAAGCTGGTAGAGGATTCTCCACCAGAAAAGTTGCACAGTACATCTTTAAGAAGCGAAGGAGCTCATTGGTCACTATCATTTTGAATCAAATGACATTTCTCTCACCTCAGATTACTTTTATTTGAGTTTAGTGCTTCACTCATTGATTCTGCAGAAATCACAATGTTTTTCAGTCCTCTGTGATATTTTTTCCTTTGTTTTTTCCTTGTAAGCAGCCATATCTGTTTTGATACGGACGGACCATGCATGTCCCTGATTGGCTAATCCACCTGTCAATAACCTGAAATTGTGGAGATTCACCGGTGACTAGACTCACATTTTCATATTGAAGAAGTTTGTATTCTGCATCCCAGGCAAACTACTGACAACACTAGACCCTTCACTCACCTCCACTGAGTCGAGCCGCCTCTGTCCACAGACTCTCTACTCCGTCCTCTTTAGGCAGGGGTCCTATGGCGGGCAACATGGGAGGGTCTTGCATCGTCGTCATGGTAACTCCTTCTGTCGACATTTGGGGGCTGATGAACTGTTTCGGGACCTCTTCACTATCCAGAGGTGAGAGCCAACTTTCCGAAGAGTCCTCCTCACCAACATTTTCACTTTCAGTTGGTATTGTAGCGGCTAAGCTAACATCCTGCCCATTTGGAGCCTGTGTGTTTGGAATTTGTCTTGGAATTTTGACCTCTTTCTTCTTATTCCACGTTTCATCTTCATCATGGGTCACACTTTCTATCTCGGCCGGTTCAGTGTGTTCTGCAAAAAAGGTAGGATTTAAAATTCAGCTGAATTCAGAATCTTGATTTGAATGGTTTTAAAGAACACCTATTGTGTTGTGTTCAATATATATTTACAACATATGACACACATGGATCATTACTTTATAGTTTGGACAGTTTAAATCTCAATATTCATTTAAAATGTTAGAAAACTTCAGTGCCCAATGGGAGGAGATGTCTCTGTAAACGTCATCACAACAAAGAGCTGTGAAGGTGTCCGCACCTCCTATGGATAGCTGCAAATCACGCTAGACAGTTGATCGGCCCAATAGAGTCTTGAAAATAAGTGATTAAAGATGGTGAGGGGAAACAACTATAACATGGTTAAAAAGCTCTGAAAAGTTGATTCTGCCTAATAGGTCTGCTTTAAAAACAATGTATTTTCCTGGACCTGGAATTTTTCACTTGTTTCAATTATGGTTGTGAAAAGTACATATTGTATATACATATACTAATCAATACTCAAACCAGCATGTATCAGTACTAACATATCAACAGGACAAAATTTAACCTTTCCAGAATATCTTACTTTTTGTCATAGTTTTAATCCTTGAAAATGTATGTAATTTCAGTCATAGTTTTAGCCATTTTAGATTTAAAAATATGACATTGAGGAAACCTGACAAAAATATTTAGTTTATCATTATAACCACACCAGGACCAATGTAACTCACCTAGTCCAAGCCTGGTGGAGTCTATATTTAACGTGGCTGCAGCAGTAGTCACTAAATCACTGTCTTGCGTGGGGGTAAGGCTGGAGAGGGAGACCGGAGTACCACTGACACACAGGAAGGGGGCGCTAAAGAGGAGGAGGCGGAGGAGTATCCAGGCAGTCTCCATCTCTGCCTCTCAGAGAGAACTGCAACAAGAAACAAAGTAGAGGACACAAATAAAATTTTATTCACACTACAATTGAGTTGGGTGAGAAGAGAGTGAGAATAATGTTGATTTAACGGAGCACTTTGTTTCCATGGAGATGTCATTACTTATCCTGGAATGTTCCACAGTATAGTATTAAACATATCTATTTCTCCATGGGGACAAGTAGATGACACACCAGGCCAAGTTATATGTCAAATCTGTGGAGAAGTGACCCTGCTCATAGTAAGAATGCATGTGTTTAAAGGTATTTTTCTGTAAGTTTAATGCCATAAAGTGGAACATTCTGTAAAAAGCAAGAACATCTCCATGGAGACAAGCAGCTGACAGACCCCCCATTATAACACATTCTTACATTTTAGACCGATAAGTAATTATTTTATTAAGACGCCTACTATATTTTAATGAATACATAGAAACCCCTTAACATATTAACACAGCTGTAATGTCTCGCATAAACTGAACTGCCAACCTTCTGGTTAGTGGGCGGGTGATGGGTGTCTCATCTTGACTTGTTTGAAAGTGAATGCTATTCCTGGTTTACTATTTCATTACAGACAAAATAATGCCTTGGTGGTTAAAAAAACACTTTAATTTTAGCCTATCTGTAAACAATTTGTAGTGTCAGTCAAGTTATCAATAAGAAATAGCAGCAGTAAATGAATTAATATAAAGTAGTCAACCAGTAGTATTCCCTATTCCTATTAGTATTAATATTCCTATTAGTATTAGATTCCCTATTCCCTATTAGTATTCATTCCATACATTTTTTTTAATCATGCATATTTCTTAAAGGGTCCATATTACGCTATTTTCTGATCTAAGCTATGTTGTTTCCTCATCAAAAACATACCCAGAGTTGTGTTTTGTTTAAATCACACATGTTTAACACACAAACTCTGCATATTTAGGCTGAGTTCTTCTCTCAAACAGAAAACATCCTGTTCCACCTTGTGATGTCATGTGGTAATACAGGAAGAGCTCCACTGTGTTGTGTTTTTAAACTCAATACACCTTCATTTAGATCATTTCAGCCCTGGAATTGTCAATCTCTGCTGAACAAAAGGTAAAAGGTAGCTGTTAACTTGAAAACTACCGCTTCATGACATCACAAGGTGGAACAGAGCATTTTGAGCTTTGGAAATGTAGACAGATTAACAATCAATAGCCACTCAAACAAAACACAACTCCAGGTCTGTTTTTGACAAGGTAACAACATTCTAACATGGGTTAAAGCTCACAAGAGTCAATTTTGTGTAATATAGGATCTTTAATATGAAGAAATAGTAATAGTACATTAATGAATACAAAATAGTCAACCAGTACCTATTATAGTATTAATTCCATGTAGTTTTTTTTTATTTTTTTTTTATCATGCATATTTATTTAATCCGTAGTAATATGGGGAAAAGTAGCCTATGTTTTGCACAGCCATCCTAGCCAGCACCCCTGCACACTCCAACTAAAAATAACAGCCCCATCCATCTCCCTGAGTCTCTATCCTCCCTGCGTGAATCCTGGGAGTAAAATGCATGGCACCAAACTGGAGAACACGTGATCTGCTATACGATGCTAAATTCAACAACAAAAACGTAGGTTATGTGCACAATTGTTGCTGTTTCACACAATAAATAAGCTAAAAAGATTTGTCAAATAGAATAACATACTATAACAGGCTAATAAAAAGCGTAAATCTTGCAGTGCGCGCTACATCAGTGTTGCAATCTACTTTTACCGTAATCAAATTGAATTACATGTCGACGCCTATGGCATTTTTGCACTGTAAACAAGTACACACCACGTACTCCCTCTCCTGACACGTCCAAATCTGTTAGTAAACCCGCGATATCAAAGTCATTATGCATTAAAAACAACTACGCTATATGGGACGGAGTGGCTCGAGTGGCTAAAAATAGACCTACCTTACGGACTGCATGATGGATTTTTGCTTTTGAAAAAGATGCAACGAGCGTATTTTGCAGTTCTTAGAGATAAACCCCCCGGAGAATCAAACAGGCGTTCCTATGCTGGAGACAGGCGCTGGTCCATGATGCCAGGAACATGCGAACAGATGCCAAGGGACGCACAACACCGCTCTGCGCACCAGCCTGCCTCTGACGTGGGCTAGGGGAAAATAAAATAAAATAAAATAAAATAAAATAAAATAAAATAAAAATCAGAGTAAAATGTTAAATGACTGTTATTTTGATTTATAACAATTACAGAGAAGCTATATACCATTACACAACATTCCAGTACATTATTTCATTATTTCAGAGTGACGGTGCTCAACAGTGGCTTTTTGGGAAAGCTATATATAATGTATTTTTTAGAAATGCCATAATTTGTGTAATATTATCTGCTCCTTGATTCATCTGACAGATTGACCTAACACTAAACATTGTTGTCCAGTTGTCCAGTTATACCCAAACCAATTATAGTACAATTATCCTTTGAAATTACTGTGTTACCTCATCCTTCTATAAGAAATCATATTAACATTTCCCATTCCTTTTTATGGAATATGCCAACTGTGTCTCTGATTTATTTACAAGCATATAAATTATCTTTTTGAACATGAATGCATGGCTTTCTTGATTTTTAAAAATAATTACTGAATTTTGTGATACGAAACCTGTGAGGACTTTGGTCAGCTACTATTGTTTTTAAATGTGCTATATAAATAGATGTTATTGAGTTAGTGATTGATTGATAGGCCAATTAATGAATTAAACTATTTCATTGGTACAGAAATTAGACTTAGACTTAGACAAACTTTATTGATCCACAAGGGAAATTATTTGGGCACAGTACCTCACTCATCACAATATAATATAATAACAAAGAGAAAAAAAATAAATGTTAATAATAAATTCTAAATATATAGCAAAAAAGATAGCAACAGACAGGTGTCAAATAAGACATAATTATATAAATAAATGTATATGTATAAGTCAAAATAAAATAGAAAAATAAGTAATGATGATTGAAAGGACAGAAGGTTATCCGTTACATAAGATTGAGCGAAATTAGTGAATGCTATTAAGCTAAATGCAAAAGTAACACTGTAAAATATAGAGTATAATGTGTGTAAGAATAGCAGTTGTAGTCATTATGTTGCTGTTGTGTGTTATGTTGCTGTAATGGTTTTATTTTTGTTCAGGCACATCTTTGGACCGCCCCTGTCGCCCTCAAGGCCCAGCCCAGCCTGACAGCAGCAGAACAACAATAATAACCAAATGTCCGGGGAAATTTGTGAATGATCGTCTTCATTTCAGTTTTTACTCGTAGTTTTAGAGGTTGTTAAAATGCCCCTGTTTGATGGTTTGGTCAGCGGAGGAGAGAAAACTGCAATTATCATAGATTTGGGAGCGGCGTATACAAAGTGAGTGTCTGTCTTTAGCCTGTATGCTACCAACTTTTGCAGGGCGTATTGTCTTTTTTTTCCTGATTTAACCCCGACATTATACCGATTTAGTATACAAAATATGCACAGGATTGTGACTAACTATATAAAATAATGCAAGACCGTAAAATAAATGTATAATAGTGTAGCTGCTAGTCAATCTAAAGTAGCATTAGCGAAAGCAAGCGTACATACACAAAGTCTCATTCATTTTAAATATATTTCTGTTATTTCTCGTTGAAGGAAGAAAATGGTTAATGTTAGATCTTAAAGAAAGCAAGATAGTCTAATTACTATATGTGATGCTAAAGTGTTAAAATAAACATGTAGATTTATATATTATTTTACAAACTCTTACAAGAGAGGAGATACAGAGGCGTTCTACAGGATTATCCAACCATCACATGAATGCACTACTTTTTCCTTTTTTATGAAGAGTGCTTTGTTTGTGGATGTACAACAAAGTTATTCTTGTGTCATTTAAGCCATTTCAAATCAGATTCTTTCTACAATACCGTAATATTAATTCCATCAGCTGTATTTAGAACAACCTAGAAGTGAAGAACTACAAGAACTTTGCAAAGGTGCATTCGTATATGGTGGTTAGTGTACACTTAATTGTTTCTGTTGGATACATTGCATTTGACCCATACATGCATATACACCGATGGTCCTGGGGGATATTGTCTGGAGCAGTGGGACCCTTCTCCAGATCTTGAGCTCAGAGCCGCCTTCTCCGTAACAAGTTGAAGGATTAGCGCGTGCTTTAGTCTAATGAGGGATACGTAAAGGTGCACTGTGTAACTTTTCTGGTAGAGGGTCCACCACTTGCTTGTCTCTATGGGGATGTGATTGTTTTGCCTGAAATGTTCCATGAGAAAAGTTACACAGTGCACCTTTAAGCACCAAGAGGAAAAAAAACAGGAGTCAAAACCAGGAGTTGAGAGGCAAGGGTATTGGACCTGTAAAATGTAATTATCCTCCGTCCCTCCCTCCATAGATGTGGCTTCGCCGGGGAAACGGGGCCCAGGTTCATAATTCCAAGCGAGATCCGGAAACCAGGACAGCAGGTAAGTGCTTTAGGGATATAATATGTAAATTAATGCGCTTTGAATGTCCAAAATGTTAACATAATTTTCTTTTTACAAACAGCCTGTCAAAGTGGTTCAGTACAACATCAACACAGAAGAGCTCTATGTCATTCTCAAAGAGTTTATCCACATACTTTACTTCAGGTACAAGTGTCTTTACATTATATCAAAATCTTTATATGTTTTAAATTTTTATTATTACTCTGATTTGTTGAACTGACCCTTCTGTTTGTATTTGATGCAGACATCTTTTGGTGAATCCTCGCGACAGAAGAGTGGTCATCATCGAGTCCATCCTCTGCCCATCGCATTTCAGAGAGACACTCACCAAAGTTTTCTTCAAACAGTTTGAGGTAACGCTTCTGATCAATAAAACAAAAACAAAAAAAATGCATTAATACTCTTTTCATATTTTGTGTGAATAATGCTAAAGTATGCTTTTTTTTCCTCCTTAAGGTTCCTTCTATTCTGTTTGCCCCGAGTCACCTCATGGCTGTGATGACATTGGGGATAAACTCTGCTCTAGTGATGGACTGTGGACACACAGAGACACTGGTGCTGCCTGTATCCTTACTCTGTCAAATGCAAAAATATAGTACCAATATTCTCCTCAGAAATAGAATAATATGCTTTTTCTCATTCAAAAGATAGTAATATTTTGATTTAAATAGCTAATTGTTATGGCAACAGTCCTAACTTCTCATTATTCAGAAACCCGTGGATGGGTCAGATATAGATTTCCTCTTTGAGTGAGTGGTGGGTGGCGTTGAAGAAGCTATAGAAGTAGTTTGCCATCAATCAAGTTTGTTTTTTTGAATATTTTTAGTGAATAAATAAAACTTTAGGACCTATAAAACTGAACCTGTAACTACAATATAATCAGTTAAAATTAAAGAATTCTATACCTTAACTGTGGCATCAGGTTTATGAATGCACTCCTATTCTTCCTGCTTGGGAGGCTCTACCATTGGGAGGAAAGGCTATTCACAAGTAAGAAGTGTTCACATTTTATTTTAGCATCAGACTTTAAAATCTTTATAAACTTAAAGATTTGTAAATAATTTCTCATGTATGCCCTGTGTTATTATAGAGAGCTGGATGCCCTTTTGGTGGAGCAGTGCACAGTGGACACAGACACCAGCTCTGGGCAGACTGTAGCTGCTGCAATTGGTCAGTATTCAAAACATAAGCAACTGTCATCATTAGAGAGCAAGAGATACTTTATTGATCTCGAAGGAAATTCAAATTTTGTTGCAGTTTTGCTGCAGCATTTCCACTGCGTGTCTCAGTGTCCTTTGCGTCTCAGTCAAAGGTCTCAGTGCAGTTTAACAGGAGGACTGCTTAGGGAGGGTCAGCAGATCTGTGTCAGGGCAGTTTAAGGAGAGGACGAGACAAAAGTGTCCCTCCTCTGTGTCCTGCAGCATCACAGCAGCCTCCAGGGGGCGCTAGGTGAACACAACAGGAAAGACCCTGTTCTTACTCTGCTCTGGTGTTTTGTTTGGTGATGAAATGGTTCATTTCCTCAGGTGTTTCCTCTGGAAGGTCTTCTGCCACATATGGTGTAAAAAACCTGTAGAATCTCAAATGTCCAGAGCTAGCTCATTAGCTAGCCTCTTGCATGGTCTCCATGGATACGGGAAAAACAAACCACTTATTTCACACAATCCAACAGTCCCTTGTGTTCATTCCCTCTAAGTATTACCTCCTCTGCCACATCCATTTCCGCATATGGTGTAAAAATCCTGTAGCATCTCAAATGTCCATAGCTAGCTCCTTGGCTAGCTCCCTAGCTAGCCTCTTGCACAGTTTCCATGGATACGGGAAAAACAAACCCCTCATTCCACACAATCCAACAGTGTGGAATTATGTCCTTTGAACTGCACATGCTGCACTTCTTAGTTGGTTAAAATCTCATGATATGATGTTAAAAACTGAGCTCAAAAAACAAAGTTTAAAAAAATGCTCAGTGTGTGAGCCAGGCAGCCACAAAGGTAGCCAACCACGCCATTGTTTTTATTTGAAATTAATTTCAATATATATTCATTATAGACACTCTGTGGAAATATTGTCATTATTTTTTCAATTGTTTATTCATTTTCAATATTTTGTCTTCCACAGGGACCATTCCAGAAGATATTGTTGAGGATATCAAAGGTAAGTTGTATATTGCAATAATGTTGAATGTCATTCTAATAAGGTATGGCATAGTAATGGTAAACCTGTAATAATTGTTCATTGTGAGTCATTGTATTTATACATTTATTTTAGTTGCTTATTTTTTGTTTGTTTTGTTCTTATTTAGTAAGGACATGCTTTGTCAGTGACCTGCAGAGGGGGCTGAAGATTCAAGATGCTAAATTTAATCCAGAAGCAGATGTAAGTTGTAACAACATGTGCTTTTTGCTGCCACTGATGAAATGGACAGAGTTGACAAAATTAAAATATTGATATTTGATTGTTCCTGTTTAGATTAACCTTTATTTAACCGGGTAAAATGTTTGATAACCAATTCTTATTTGCAAACATGACCTGGCAATGCTTGACGGTCAGCGTTGGTCAAAAAGTACATGTAAAATGAATCACAAATGTACAGACACAGTACTCTGGTTACACTGCAAACTTTTTTAAATTTTCATCAGTTTTTATGAATATAAGAACATTGATATGGTTTATATTCTAATTATGTATCAGCATGCGACAATTTCTTTATTATCTTTTATGACCCACATCTGCTCACATGTGGTCTGTACTTTATAGTGAATTTGTACTATTTTCTTATCTGCAGCGGCCAGCTCCTCCCCCAGATGTAGACTTTCCTCTTGATGGAGAGAAAATTCTGCATGTTAAAGGCTCCATCAGGTTTGCCTCTTTTATTCTATTATCATATTACACATTCTTCCCCCCCAATATTGTAATTATGAACTGCTTTTAATTTGTATCTTGCCAGAGACTCACTCATGGAGATTCTGTTTGAACAAGACAATGAAGAGAAGAGTGTAGCAACATTAATACTAGACACACTTGTGAAGGTGATGTTTGTGAACATTTGTGATTGAAATAATGCAAAGAGTTACTGTAAATTATTTAATCTAATGATCCAGTTCGTTAATTTTCAGTGCCCCATTGACACTCGTAAGGTGCTCTCTGAAAACCTGGTGGTGATTGGAGGAACTGCCATGCTCCCTGGATTTCTACACAGATTGTTGGCAGAAATACGCCTCCTGGTGGAGAAACCGAAGTACAGCGAGGTCCTGGCCAGCAAGAGCTTCCGCATCCACTCCCCACCGGCCAAAGCCAACTGCACAGCCTGGCTCGGAGGTCAGATTATTATCCAAAATAATTATGTTGGTCAATCTACTTTATTGGTTTCAGATTTTTTGAACTGTTGAGAAATTGGGTTATACAGAAATACACTGAATGCTTGCACAATACGAATAAAAACTGTTAAAACTGCAGAACGCACAGCTCCACGTTGTAAAATGTGTTTATACCACGGCTACAAACTGAAACGTCTCCACTGTGAATGTGAAAAGCCTGTCCACTGTCTGTAAATGAACAGTTATTTCAAAATTTTAAATGATGCAAGTTACTACATTCTACCCACAGCATTTGAGCATTTGTTTACCCGTTGCTATGGTGATGTCATGGCGATGGCCGCAGAGCAGTGATATAGAACAGTGATGTGGCCGTTGCCACAATACTTGTGCGTTATGCAGTATTAATGCACAGCAGGTAGCCATTGGAATTCTCACTGACCGTGGTATAAACAATGTGAGCGTTACCTAAAAATACCAATAGTAGTATAATGTATAAGATGATTTGTTAAGAACTGTGAGATTTGCCAAAAATGCCAAAAAACATTTATAGAAAAATAAATGTTTATTTTAATAATTATAATTAAAACTATACAAATATGTATATGCCTTTCTTTACAGAATTATAAATAAAATGTTGAAATAGTGAATAAATAATATGATGAAGATTTTAAAATAATTTGGATTAATTTGTTTTAAGAAAAATCTGTTTAATTTGTCTTCTTCTGTTACCCGGATATCTTCTGTCATTTATATATCTATAATCTGTTGTCTATTTTCCAGGTGCCATATTTGGAGCTCTCCAGGACATCTTGGGCAGTCGTTCAGTGTCCAGAGATTATTATAACCAAACGGGGCGTATTCCAGACTGGTGCTGCTTGAGCTCGCCTCCTCCCGAGTCCCTGTACGAGGCCGGAAAGACCCCTCCTCCACTCATGAAGAGGGCGTTTTCCACAGAGAAGTAACCACGGAAACATATGTATTTTGTACAGTTAAATTATGATATGTTGTCAAACTATAAACAGTTTACATTAGTTAAAGGGGCACTATGTAACTTTTCTGGTGAGGGGTCTGCCACTTGTTTAGCTCCCATGAAAAAGGTATTGCTTTACCTTGTTGCAGTGTTCCACAGTATAGCATTAAATCTGTCTATCTTGTCAATTTTCTATTATACATGTTTTTATTGTGTAACAAATGACTGAAAACATGCATTGTTATTGTGAGCGGGGTCGCCTCTCCACATATCTGACCTGTAACTTGGTCTGATGCCGGCACGTCCTTGTCTCCATGGAGATAGACAGTATTAATAGCATACTGTGGAACATTCTAGGCAGAGCAATAATATCTCATGGGGCAAAACAGCTACTACTACTACTCGAAAAGTAAGAAAACAAAACAGTAATAATGCATTGTTCAAGTAAAGTCATTGTTGCTTTACATTACATTATTAATTCACTACCCACAAGCTACTCTTATAGTCACAACTGCCCAGGGGCTAACTGATAAAGATGTGGCTCAGAAAACATTTGAATATGACTGTTAATCTGTTTATTACTAGAATTACCATCTAGCTAAAAAAAATGCTCCAGTCATTCCAGTTTTGAATTTACAACACTTTGGAAATGCTTGTACTGTGTCTCAGACTACACCAGTTTAATGTATTTATTGTTTTCAAATCACAGCGTAATGTACAATTCGATATATATAACTCACATTTCTGTTTATGTATTATGATAGCTGCCTCTAAAACTGAAAGCTTACCTGTAAATGCCACCAGTGTATTTTACTTCGCAGGAATAAATGTTAAGTAATGAACAAAGGCTGGTTTGGAACATTTTTGGTTGTGAAAACTCCTAACTGCAAGTACACACAATGCCACTTACTGGTATCATTCACTAGAGGGCACTGTTGTTCTAACTTCTGCATGAGTATAACTAAATCCTTTGTTAAACTAGTATCAATCAATCTTAGTAAAATAACTCGTAGAAATTGTGCACTTCGTTCCCCTGTATGCATTTTATAAATTGAGATTACACTTGAAAATAATGTTAAATGTGTACTATGTAACATGCATACATAGCACCTTTTTAAAGTCACATTTCAAATCTTTTTTTTTTTTTTTCATTTTTGTTAAGAGAATTTGTTTCATCTCAAGGTAAGTGTAGACAATTTGACACTATTGGATGTCAGTTTGATTAAAATTTGATAATTAACTTGCCCTAAAGCAATATAACTGACCAAGGTAACAACAAACTTCTGGACACGCGACAAAATATCTGGATACAGTTAGGCCCATATGTGGTAGTAAAGTGATTTTATGTTTGTGCAGAGTAAGTTGACTTAATTACATAGGGGCGACATTACTACAGTATAACTGGTCATTATAACTACACCACAACCACACAGGGCTCACAACCTTCAGCATCTGTAATGATCGGGTCAGGACTCTATGGAAACAGGAAGCACAAGAGGTTTGTACATGAGAATTCTAGTTAAAATTTAAGATTGTGGCCACGCAAAGATTTTGATGTTAAGTCAATATTTCTGCCTTGGTTTTAAGACGATTAAAAGTTGCACTATGGAATATCATGGGTCCGCTACCTGCTTGATATTGTATTTCCTGGAATGTTCCACAGTACGGCACTACACTGGACAATCTGGAGTTTATTGCTTAAAAGGAACCTTGAAAAACTACATCACCTTTCCAACCCAAAACCGTTAAAGGTAGACATATGGAGATGGGTCCCTGGGTGCTGCATTCTCCTGACAGGTTGCTCCGGAGACATTATAGGATGGGTCAGATGCAGAGAAGAAATTTTATATGAAGTGAACATTAATTCGACCTGTGTTTCCACACATATTACACTATTTTCTGTTGTATGTTGTAGCATTGTTTCCTCATCAAATACATACCTGGAGTTGTTTTGTTTCATTCACACAAAAAACAGAAAAAGCTCTGTTCCACCCATAGACTGTCTATGGTTCTATCATGTGGTAATACAGGAAGTGCTCTACTGTGTTTTTAAACTCCATACACCTTCACTAGATAATTTCAGCCCCAGAATTGACAATCTCTACTGAACAAAAAGTAAAATGTAGCTGTTCACCTGAAAAGTACCGCTTCATGACATCACAAGGTGGAAGAGAACATTTTGAGCTTTTGAGATGTAGACAGGCTAATAATAAAGTGTTATTCAAACATGCGTGAAACAAAACTTAATGCTGGGTATGTTTTGAGGTTATAACATTCTAACTTGGATTAGCTGTCAGGAGTCAATTTTGCGTAATATAGGACCTAATAATTGACCAAGATTTTCCACTGGTTCCTATTGCATATAGCATTTATTTATCATTTTACACCTGAATAATTCCACTTCTTCCCTTTAGCTACTCCCTGAGTTACTGAATGAACAGTCCATGAATCTTTACAGCACGTGAGGACGCATTGTCCTGAACGCGTAATGTGTACTACAAGCTTTAAGTCAATTGCTCAGCTTTAGTGCTGTGGGCCAACAACTCAACCCGCACGTTATGTAATCCGTCGGAACATTGTGTTGTTATACCCCCGCCCTCTCTCTGCGGTTACACGGTATAGCTCTTTACTGTAGTACCATGTGTAGGTTTAGTACCGTAGTAACGCGTACATCATGTCCTCAACTTGCCACACATTCAGCCGGAGTCACGTTTTGGAGCGCCTGGTTCCGTCAGCCAATCACGGTGCAGCTTTTGTACGGCGGGGGGCGGGATCTGAACGTGACGTATGCCTCCTACTTCCATATAAGGGGAATGTAGCGAGGACGGTGAAGAAGAGGGACACCCTAAAACCCAGGCATTTGGACCATGTGGGCGTGTTTTTCCATGAAGCAAAAGGATTCAACATGGAATGCGAGGAATGGAGTGGAATTTAACGTTTAGGATTAAAAATAACACAATTAAAATAAGCAAAACAAAAATTAAAAATCTATAGGCTACTGGTAATTTCTTCTAGATATTGCTGTCAAAATAGCATCCTATTATACTAGTTAGATTGGTTAGATTAAGCCTTTTTTAATTGTTATTTATTTTGATATATAACTGCATATTTTCTATTCCCCTGCTGTACTTGAACTGTGCGATGCAACACTGGAATTTCCTCATGGGATAAATGAAGATTTTGTATAAAGTTATTGTCCAGTCGCAATAAGAAATGTGAATGTGTATACAATTAAATATATTATTGTACTGTATTGTAAGTAGTAACATGATTATTTTACAAATGATTCCATTGTGCTTTCATTGTGGTGGGGAGTGATTTGCCCCAAAAACATGTTTTCACCCCATTGTCCTCACTGACTTCAAAAATGCTAAACAATTTCATGGTATAGATATACAGTATCTCAGAATTCATTAAGATTCAATAGGCTTTGGCTACTTTATTCTAGTATGAACTGACAAGGCTACTGTTTTTTTTTTTGTTTTGTTTTTTTTTTGTTTTTTTTTCAATAGACCTGTGCATTTCCACCACAAGTAACATTTTGCTAATTTTGAACAATAGTTTAATTGACGATAAAGATTATTACCTTAGAAGTAGCCATTCTTTTTTGTCAGACAGGAGTGTTTGTTTACCATAAGGTTAGGAAAACAGGCTATAAGAGGTTCTAATTAAGTTAACTGTGCGGATAAAAACATGATTTTTCACACTTTACCATTTTTTTTAAACACAAAATAGACACGCATTATTATAGACTGTACCATAATTTAGACACAAAACAAAAAATACAATTTAAATAATAATTTTATTGCGTTTTCGACGATTAATTACTAAATATTTATCAACAAATGAGCAAGTGTGTTCAACTGCCAAGTCCCTCCCCGCGCGAAATGCCTTGACTTTAGTGAGACTCCGGTAAAATAAGAATACCTTGTTTTATTGCACCGTTTGTCCACTCGGGAACACCTGTGTCGGGGTCAGAGATAGTCCAGTTATTACCGACACTCCCTGAGGCTCGTTTCCCCCGTAAAGAACAAAGCGAACCAAAGGGAAGAGCCACCGTGGTCCGCATGTGACTGAGCCGGGGGGAGGAGCCGTGTGTCCCGTGTGTCGGACCGTGGAACACCGAGTTCCAGTGCGCGGAGGTCGGCCACAGAGACAGACACGCCTCTGTAAAGCTCCAGCCAGGACACGGAACGGACTACTGCGGAAAATAAACACACACATCTACTTCACTGATGTCAATTCTGTTACAATCGAGACAAGTAAGTTAATAATTCGTTAAACTTTACTAAAGAAATAGATTTGTGTAGTTTTGGCTGAGGCTAACGCTAGCTAGCTGAATCATTATTTGGAAATGATAGAATATATGTTTATATGTGATTTGCGTATTTCTGGATCAAAAGTTTAGAAATATGATTAAAATACACTTAAGATGAATAAATATAGTGATCTTGGTGCAAATCTTATGTTTGTCTTTGTGTGTTGGCTTCTAAGTTTATGTGTTACCATTGTTGCACACAATATAGTCCCCCCCATTCATTTTTCGGTTTTAATTCCGTAAATATTATTTTAAGACTGTGATGGTATTTGCCTGGATTTTAAGCTTAGACGGCCTTAAATTATCACTTCAATAGAAATAGAAAATTGCATTGACGATTGAGACTAAACAACAAATGCTTTCTTAATGCATGCAGGTTAAGTATTAGGCTATTTGTAATACATTTTGTTAAAATTTCAACCATTATAGGCTCATATTACATGCACGATTTGCATTTATTTTCTGCACAGTGATTATGACTGTGCAAATTCATTTCATCTAGAAGATTGAGATGAATCATTGAGTTTTAAAGGGGGGGCTTCCCTATTCAACAGATGCAGATGAATGGAAATATATTGCTTTACTTTTAAACATTTAAAACGATCTGTGTTGCCAGGCATGAAATTAAGATTTAAGTTAAACATAATCACCAAATTTGGATAATGCCTACCTTAACTGTTGAATGCAAATGAAAGGTTTAGTTAGATACAGGTAACTTGCATGGCTTCTGTGATAAGAGGTGGTTTGCTCAGTGTCTGACATCCTGATTACATCATGTATTATCAGTGGTGGACAGTGGAGGAAAGTGACAAGAGACTTCAATAAATTTAAAGGGAAGTCTCTATACTTTCTTTCTATCCATCTTTTTTCATTTTAACTGTGCACTCATTCATTGCTGGCATACATGCAAGACCATAATATTGCTGAAGTTCTGATTAGAAATAACAAAATGGGTAGATTGCATTTACTCACACTCAAGTTCACATCAGTCATTCATTCTTTTTCATAACTGGCATCCATAGTGTTGTATATCTAGTGTCACATGAATACAACTTATTACAGCCAGTCCAGATTCAGGGCAATTCAAGACATTTGCATTAGAATAAAATCTGTGCGGTCACTGGTGTTTCAGAAGAAATTACACATTTTCAGTCCACCCATCCATCCATTTTCTTCCGCTTATCCGGGGCCGGGTCGCGGGGGCAACAGACTAAGCAGGGACTTCCAGACTTCCTTCACCCCGGACACCTCCTCCAGCTCCTCCGGGGGGAACCCAAGGTGTTCCCAGGCCAGCCAAGTGACTTTTTTTTCCCCAATGTCCATAGTGCAGTGCAGAGAGCATAAATTTCTTCTTTCTTCTGTTTACTACAAATACTTATACTACTTACAATACAATGTTAATCCAACAAAATTGAATGTTTGCTGGAGTGACATCCTGCCACACCACCAAACAAACATTACTACATACATATTTGTTTAGAATATATTGACTTTAATACTAAAAAATATTTAGTAACAGAATACTTTAATACGTGCACTTGGAGAAAGTGAATATGCAATGTGTTTCAGTGATTTTTGTTGATCTTATGGTGACAGTTTGTTTTGAATAATTTTTAAATTAATTGTTTGTCTTAAAAAGCACTTTCTCTATCTCTGTTTGCCTTTAAGCTTTTTGAACAGTTGGCTATAAATACAAATATGGTTATAGGTGAAAGTAGTTTTTGTACAGACTTGTTGTTCATCTTGTTTGAATACGATAGGAATTAAAATTACACTTTTGGAGTCTTCTTTGTCTTACCTTATAGAAAACCCTTGATTAAATGTGATTGCTTGATGACCTGTTTGTTGCCAGGTTGAGGAAGAAATTACACTGTGAGTTCAAAAGAAGCAAAGATGACAACCAAGAGAAAGGCACCAACCAGACCTGGTAACATGAAGTCCGGAGAGTTTCAGACAGAAGCTGAGAGGGACTCTGGGTTTTCAGGTGGGATTTTCTTATTACTATATTAAAATAACAATAATCTATCTAAAAGTGAAAATAAACTATAACCAAAAGACACAGCTAAACCAGAAAAATAATCAGACTAAATAAAGTAATCAAATTTATTTCTTATCTAAGCTGTTATTGTGTTATTCTACAGATGCGAGTTCAGAGCATCTGAGCACCATAGACCCCACAGACTCTGAGGACTCCCCTGGTCCAGTCCAGCCAAGTCCCAGCCCAAATGGGACCTCCTCAAACCCAGGGACCCTCACTATGGTGGGGGGCTCCTACTCCAACCTGTCCTCAATGATCATCATGAACAACGTAGTGCTCAAACAGGTACAGAGCCGTTTACTGTGAATGTAAGGTCCAAACCAGGTCCAAACCAGCACTAAACCAGGTCCAAACCAGGTCCAAACCAGGTCCAAATCAGGTCCAAACCAGGTCCAAACCAGGACTAAACCAGGACTAAACATGACTAACCCTGGTCCAAATCAGGACTAAACCAGGACTAAACCAGGACTAAACCAGGACTAAACCAGGTATGAACAAAAGCAAAGCTAGCTCTAAAGCAGGACTAAACCAGGCTTAACCTAGGATTCAGCAAGGTCTAAACTAAGACTAAACCAAGCCTAATGCAGGCCTAGATTAGGTCTAAACCAGGACTAAACCAGGACTTCAGAATGACTGAAGCAGGACTCTACAGCAGCTACACTACTTGCACAAACTGTTGTGAGTTGCATGTGATCCTTGTATCAGCTTCACATTTCCTTCACAGTCTTCCTTTGCTTAATTTGCTGTTACTCTACTTTCTCAGAGTAAAGTAACTTAAACCCACAGGTCAGTACAAGGTGTGGTATGTGGTTTCTCTTGAGTTAGTTTATTTGTCTATTTTCTTGAAGTCAGATCTTTTTTTTTTATTTTATTTTACGCATTCTTTTTCCAAATTTTGTCCTGTTTATTAAAACTATAGCCCATAGTTTTTCATAGAGAATCTGATTGATATAGAGTGTATTTTATTATACATGTACAAACAAGGGACAAGACATAATTAATCCTAATATAGCCCATATCTAAATAGATTATCCTCATATACTTTTGCATTGCCCCCTTCATTTTCCAGTCTGCCAATCCAAATTCAGTTGGACAAGAACAAGGCAATGTTAAAAAATTATTTGAACAAACCTGAATCGGTATACTAACAATTCTTGGATTTCAGTTTGCGGCGCTTATGACCATTGACCATCACTCTGAAAGTCATGGATTGTCCCCATAAGTTAAACCCCATAGTGGCCATTGTCATAGTTGTTTTGTTATCTGATACCCAATCATGCATTTTTAGCTAATGTCAAAAACTCAGCGTTTCACTTAAAGAAACGTTTATCACCAGACAATTCCTGTCTCTAGCCACCATGTGCTTTCTCAGGTTACGCAGTCGTTCTTCTGTTGCATTCCACAGCCTTTTTCTAGCCCCAACTGCCCCCAGGAAATCTTTTTTTCAAGAATACGATACTGAAAAACTAGTTAAAGTGCATATGACAGGTTTTCAAATTTTCTAAGCATAACTTTGGTTTGGTGGGATAGTGCCTGTGGTAAATATTAATAACAATAATAATATCATAGTGTTAAGTTAAGTGGCATCATTAACACAAAAATCCATAAATGCAGGGAGAATTTACACACATGACCTTTTCATTCAACAAAATACAAGTGTTTTATTAAAATAGTTGAATCATAACTGTTACTTAGACAAGTTTTGGCCCCTGTTAACATTATTGTTGCTAGGTAACAGTTATGCAATTACCTCTACGTAAGCCATATCTGCTGTCCATGTCCAATCTGGAAGTAAAATTATTATAAATTGACAAAAATTTAAAACCAGCAAAAATAGGCAAAATTTTAAAGTAAAATCTTAAATATAATGATCTTAACTATACGTTTTAGTCAAAATAGTCATCTAACCTACTCTTAAATCTCAGTACTGGATTCTCTAAAGCCCTTTTACAAACGGCTTTTTTTGTTTTGGCTTTTGAGTCTGTCTCACTTAATTACCCCAGCAACTGCAATACACACAAGTAAATTAGGTGTGTGAGAACAAGAAGTTGGTAGTAATTGCAGAGAAACTTGAGAGAGACCTGTCTGTGAGGGGCTGGGGGTGTGACTGTATTGTTAGAGCTGTTAGGAACACAATGCCAATGGGTAAATAAGTTGTTTTTAGTGACAGCCCACTGCTTCTGTTTGTCTCTGAGTGAGTGATAAGTGTATTTACCCAGTCCTAGTGTAACAGGTGGCTTTAGTACCCTCCTAAAGTGATTGAAATTGTACTTTGGTTCTAATAATAGTAAAGGGACATTTTTTGTTTATACACTACCAGTCAAAAGTTTGGACTCACACTCATTCAGTGTCTTGTTTCATTTTTTCCTTAATGCTTTCTACATTTTAGATACATACAGAAGACATCAAATATATGAAGCAAGATATATGGAATTAGTGAAATATGTCTACTAAATATTTTTTGACAAAGCAAAAGGTGGGTAATTTGAGGATTTGGTTATAAACGTTTTTCTGTTGTTGTTGTTGTTGTTGTTTTCTACATAATTCCATACATCTTACTTCATATATTTGATGTCTTCTGTATATCAAATGTAGAAAGTAGTAAATTTATAGAAAAAAAAAACACTGAATGAGAGGTGAGTCCAAACTTTTGTCTGCTAATGTATATATCGCCAAGTAGGTGTGGGCGATATTAACAAAAATCTCAGGTTTGTGAAGTTGTAGTGTATTGTTTTGTATTGTGCTTTTGTATAGCCTATTTATAGAAAATAGTTGTGCGCAAGCATAGGTGACGTAGGCTTGTGGGCTGTGCATTAGCAATGGACAGAATTGCAGCATTAACCATAAGGGGGGTTCAAACAGGGGATGGGAACCATATCTAAGAGAAACACTGAATCTATCACAGAATTTACTTCCTTAAAAGGTGCATTGTGTAACTTTTCTGGTGGAGGGTCCATCAGATGCTTTTCTTCATTGAGATGTTAGTGCTGGAATGTTGCACAGTATTGCATTAAACCTTTCTATCTTCATGGCTTCCATATTTACGGGTCAGATTTGTGGAGAGGCAACCCTGCTCAGAATGCCTGTTATTTTTCTATGTATTTTTGAGCAGTAAAACCACCTGTAATTGAAGAAATGCAAGGTAGATCTGTTTAATGTCATACTGAGCAATGACATATTCATTAAAACAAGAAGGTGACCGACCCCCAACCAAAAACTTCCATTGTGCACCTCTAAAGAAAATTAAACTGAGCCTGGTTGAGTGTAAAATACTTGTGACTTCTCCTGTCTTCATTATTTCCAGCCTGGGGATCCTCCACCTGCCCTAAAGCCTTGGAGGTTCAGCCCCACAGTGGAGGTGGTTCAGCCGGTGGTCCAACAGCCTCAAGTGGTCTTCCTCCAACCGGTCGTGTCACACCAAACCTCATCTACATCTAAAAACTCCAACAAACATCGCCGCTCCAAAAAATACCTCCCAATCCTGAAATCGTACCCCAAAATCGCACCCCGAGACACCAGTAGCTCATCAGGTAGAGGGACTTCAACTTCTTCAACTTATTCCATATCCTCCACTTCTACAGACAGGAGTACCCAAAACTCTACAACAGAAAAATCGCAAAGAAGTCATAACAACACCATCCAAAATACATTGTCAAATCTTCCGGTAGCTCAAAGTGCTGTTTCACCTCTGCTAAGAAAACAGCTTTCTCTTCCTTCAATTGAAACAACCAGCAGTGGAGTTTCCAATGACAGTCAAGTAGCATTAGCGAGGTCATCGGAGCTGGCTACACCTTCGTCTTTTGGTTTTAATCCCAAAAATCAACCTCTACAAATTCAACCACCTGATCCAGAGACGGCTTCAGTCACGCAACTTGAAAACGAAGGTGACGACGATATTCGAAGGAAGCGATTCTGCAACACATATAACATTTTGAGTAAATCGGGGTTGCTAGATATTACCCTTCGCACTAAGGAGCTGCTTCGTCAAAACAAACGCACCCAAAGCGACATAGACCGGCTAAAGGATCAAACTGACCTATTTTTGCAAATGGTACGAAGTGGAGACACCAGCCTCTGTACGAAACTGCAGATGAGTCTACAGGAGGAGGACAGGGAGAGGGAGGGAGACGGGGGGAAAGGGGAGAGAAGTTAACAATGAAGTCTGAACCATTTTGACATGTGATCCTATACTGTAGAATGGGATGAACAATAGAAAGGGGAAAAAGACCCTACTATAACAAAGGAGGGTCTGAGGTGGTAGTAATATTAATCTTGATTTGAAATGGAGCATGAAAGCACAGTTGTTGCTCAGAATTTTGTCTAATTTAAAAGCACCCTCGCCCCACAGTAAGAAAGTTCCAAGTTCGATTCCTTGGGTTTTTCTGTGCCTAGTTCGTGTTTGAGTGAGTTTCCTCCAGACTCTTGTTTATGAGATCCACCCAAAACATGCACAACAGGTAAAATCCTTCAGCTAAATTAGACCAAGACTAACTCCAGATCTGGAGATGGCTCCCACTGCTCTTGACAAGTTGACCCAGAGGCATTGAAGGATGGGTCAAATGCAGAGGAAAAATGTTCCCTACGAAGTCAGTAAGATTGGTTGTAGTCTTCTCAATTATAAAACACCCAAGCTGTATATTTACAATAAGAAATGAATGAATCTCAATTAAACAGTAAAGCAATTACATTTTGAATCATTAATCGTTAATAGAGACAAATTATAATGTACTCTAGGCCGATATTTATTGTTTCTACAAGTTGCTCCATTGTGGCAAATATTGATAAAAGTACAAAGGCAATTTTGACTTAAAATAATTTATTCAAGCCATAATTATAACTCACTAAAGTACAAATTGTTTTCCAAATTCTAGAGCAATTTTCTCCTTAAAATATGATTTGTAGTGAAACCAGTCTACATCTCAATTCAAGATTAATATTCTGAATTTAAGTTATTTTAAATGTTTTCATTTTGGAGACAGGACTTTGCGGGGGGTTGTGAAGTCGGCTTGGACAGATGGACTAGAAGTATCGTGTTTGAAACCCAACCCAACCCAACCCCCACCCAAGCACCACACAAGCACCCACCCCGACACAGAGGGTGCTGGGGTGGCCTACTTCTACTACTGCTGACGAACCAGACTGACCTAGAACACAAGAAAGTACTAAATTAATAAAAGGGATGGGATTGTTGTTAAAATTGAAAGCCAAAATGACATTAGAGGTTCTATAATGCTAAACTTCTTTTAATATGTAGACATCCTGCATTTTCCTTACATATAAAAAGGTTCTGTACCTGATTTTTACTTCTTAAAAATGTGAAAAACAGAACTAGTTCATATTAAACAGTTTACAGTGGTCCACAGTTATTCCTCACTTACCTTATGTATTCTGATCATCTTAATTATTCACTGCCTTTTCAAAACTGGACACCAGAGCAGAGTTTTTATGACTGTAAAGCTAACAACAACTATCAGATTAATGCTCACTTCCTGATTATCGGTTATCGGATGCAGACTTATTTTGACCTCAAGAGCTGTTTATACAATATATCTGTACTGGGACAAGAGAAATTTTGCATTTAATACATACAAAAGAATCAGGTACGGGGCCTTTAATTTCCGTTATTTAAAAAGTCTAAATAATGCATAATATAAGACTTTTTACCCCAAATTGACTTGAAAAAAATTGAACATTGAGCGTATATTTTTTTGTAAATTATTTAAGTGCCAGTGATGACAACACTGCAAAAACCTATGGACCGTATAAGCTTTGTGTATTTGGGCTGTTAAGGTCAAATATCTATAGAGCCTTAACCAACTGCAAAGTAACCATCAGCTCCATTCACAAAATACCTACTCAAGACTTTTTGCTACTACAATCGTTAATCAATAATCAATAGCCTGTATAGATGTGTCTGTCTGTGATGGTGGGTTGATTGGAGGACAAGACTAAACCAGGGTTGGGCAGTAGAGAAAAAAATACAGTTTTAGTTAATGAGTGGATTTTTGTAACTCAAAAAAATGTATGTTGACTATACTAAATATTTAGTTACTTTTGCTAAATAAATATGTTAAATTAACTCATATAGTTTAAATACATTGAAAATTGTACCTAAATTAGTTGCTTTGGATCAACACAGAAAAATGAATTAATTTAAACTAAAAAAAATTTATTTTTTTTATGCAAATAATATAAACTGCATTACCCACTGAGCTGTATTTCAGCTCAGTGGGTAATGCTGTGGTTTGTGTCAACCCACAAACTGCAGTTGCTGGTTCAAACTGTTACTGTGTTATTGGGCCTTTGAGCAAGACACATATACTTGTTTACTTACTCATTTATTTAACATCTTAGCAGCTTTACATATTATTTAAAATGTCAAACAAAAATACTCATAACACAGTATTTCCTTTTATTGCCCAGCCCTGGACTAAAGTAACTGTTTAGTCTTGCTTGTCGCATAATGTTGGTGTAATGTAAATTATTTTTGATTTTGTAAGACATATTTTGAATGTTCCATGGGCCTTTTGCCATTGTTTAAATTCTTCTGTGCCTAAAGTTATTGTTCTTCTGTCTATTTTCTTTTGGTGTAATCCCTTTATTGAATCTTCTGAATGGCAGCTTGAACACAAGGCAATTGGAATTACTCAAGTCAAGCTCAATGACCCTTTAATGACCGACTTATCCTATTTACGAACAGTTTCTAGTAGGTGTTAAAGCTAGGGCTGGGTGATGGTCAAAATGATAATGAACTGAAATTTTGTAATCATATTTTGCGATTTTTATTTTTTATTTTATTTTTTTCAAACTCGCTTTAATTGAGCTCTGACATGGAATAAACAAAAATGAAATTCAAAAGGTGCGTTTATTTTTTTTATAACCTTGTGCATTGTAATAGCAAAACAAAATTACTTTTTTGTTGGTTTTTTTTTTACATTTTTACAACTACAAGAACCTCATTTAGAGTGTTGACCTAAACTGCTGTTATAGAATGCACTTAATTCTCAGGTCACATTGGACCTTTTATATTTATTTAAAAATAATCCAAATTGCACACTTTTCCGATTGGTTAAAATAATAATAAAAAGTTCATCTAACATTATTTATTATCCAGCCCTACAATTATGCCTTGCTATTTAATGTACGTTTTATGTTGCACAACTATTTCTTGTGTCAAAAGTGATTTCAGCTCTGCATTCAAAAAGGCAGCTACGGTGGCTCACAAGGACAAACTTCATTTTGTGAGTGCTTTGCTGAGCATGCTTGACACTGTTTGTGCTTCTTGTACATAAAATACAAAACTGTTTTATTTTCTACATTGTTTTAAACCATCTACAGTTATGTTAGGACCACTTGTTGCTCATGTTTGTATTTCTATAGGTGATTTTTTTGTTCTTTCTTTTATTAAATGCCTCATGAAGAACTGCTTAAACTGTGTTGTCTGAAATTCATTTGTTTTATGTTTAGTGGTATTCTGATAATTATTCCTATTATTTCCTATGAAAAACTGAACTAGTTCACACAGTAGGTTGCAGCAGTCTAAAGTTATTCCTCACTTACCTTGTGCATTCTGAGCATTTGAATTATTCACCATGATGAGTTTATAAGTGCTTTTCACAACTTTCAGAGACCAGAGCGGAGCCGTCATGGTAAAGCTTACAACAACTAGCAAGCTAAGTGAGCACTTGCTGACTCGGACAATAAAAAGCTTTATAATTAGATGTAGACAGTACACAGCAGACTTATTTTGACCTCAAGAGCTGCTTGTATAATATATCTGAGTAGGGGAAAGACAAATTTTACTCAAATATATGGAAAAAAATCGAGTACAGGGCCTTTAATTGTTGCAGCCCTGTTTGTGTCCTTGGGAATTCTCATTGATATAATGGTCACGGCATTTGCATTTGTAGGGCAGTGCTAAGCTTAAGTGTCTTAGTGAGTTTGAAAAGGATGCACCCAATGACCTTCTTTACACAACCACATGACAGACCGATATGCACAACTCAAGTCTGTACAATTCTTGATAACTGGGAAAGCCACAGTATGTAACTTTTATGTAACTTTTTATCTAATGCGTTGTTACTGTGAGCGGGCTTCCACAAATCTGACTCTTATTTCCTTGATTCCATGGAAACGTGTGGTATGTAGTATGGTATGAAATCTATGTATCGCCATGAAAAATGTAGCATGGTTTTATTTTATATTTCCATGGGATCCGGTCATGCCATGACTTACCGCCTCTAGAAAGTTACATAGGCCTGCTTTAAGTCAAGACGACGATGTATGGCATGCAAAACTGACTGAAAGGTACACTGTGTAACTTTTCCTTATCTCCATTAAGATGTTGTTACCTTGCCTGTAATGTTCTACAGTAAGACAGTGTTTTCATTGCTCAAAAATACATCGAGAAACTTCTTATTGTAAGCGGGATCACCTCTTCACAGATCTAACTTTTGATTTGGTTTGGTGTATGTGTCATAAATAAAGCTAAACAAATTGAATAAAATACCGAAGAAGTAAATCAATACAAAAACTGAATTAAAAATCTATATGAAAAAACATTGTATAACCAACTGATGAGCTATTTTTGTAGTGAGTGTTATGTAATTTGCTTAAACTCAACAGGCTACATATTAGAATGGTTGGAGATGTTATCTGCATGTTCTTAAATGGGTCGCATTGTTTACCTCTGGTTAAGTAACAAATCAACATTTTAAAGGTGGTCTTTGTAACTTTTCTGGAGAAAGTTTTGTTCACCATGTATAGATGTTATTGCTATGCCTGGAATGGGGTCGCCTCTCCACAGATCTGACACGTAACTTAGCTTGATGGCAACATCTGCTTGTCTCCAGTGAAATGATAATATGGAACATTTCAGGTCAATCAATAATATCTCCATGAAGCCAAGCAGGTGATGGATCCTCCAGAAAAGTTACATCATTCACCTTTAACATGAATGTTGGCCAATGTATTTCCTTTTTTCATCATTTAACAATACTGACTTTTCTTATTATTGTTTGGTTAAATTGTTTTAAAGTCCACATAGAACTGATAAATATGATTTGTATGATTTGTAGCCACTTGATGGCGCTGATGAGCTGTGTTCCTTTTGTACTAAACGAGGTGTTTTAAAATTGTCCCCTCTGAGTTTCCGTAGTGCATCAAAATGAACGCTACCTGCCTGTGTTTTGGCACGTTTATCGAGCTTTAAAATGATATAATTAACGGTAACGGCACAGAAAGGTAACGCACCCGATATAATGATGTTTTATCAGTCATTTTGCATACATTTAACGTTCTTTTTTGAGCTATGAAGCTTTGACAGCTCCAAGATCAAAATCTCCTGTGCTAACAGTGCTAATGCTAACAACAAGGCAAACGTGATAGCTAGCGCACGATTATGCAAAATATAAATACATGCTTTGTTTTATTATGTATTCAGGAATTTAGATGTATGCGAGCTTGAGTTTTATGAATTACTGTGTAGGTACAGGGACATGATGGCACAAAGATGACCCGCAGTGAAGCTATGAAGAGGCTCCTGTCTCTGTAATTGCAGAGTTGCTGACAGGTTTGTCTTTATCTTCAGTGTCAGACTTTTCAACCATTGTGTCAAATGGATTGCAAATAACTACATTTAATCGTTAATCTTGCTGTAGTAATGAAGCAGCCCTGAAAGAATCTTTAAATGGTGTAAAGTGCTTTATGTTTAGTCGTTTGTTTATATTTCAGATCACAAAGAGAGACCCATGCTTTCAGATGAACTTGACTCAAAACCAGAGGTAATGTTGCCTCAGAATGTCGGGCTAGATTTAGATTTAGCTTTAATCTTTTCTTCAATCTATCCCCATTAAGATTATAGAAATGTAATAATATCATATCAACCTATCCACAATTATAAGAGATTTTTAAAAGGAAAATCTCAAAATGTTGTAAGGGTTTCACCACATTACTTGTACAATAACAATGGAAATGTATTTAATCATTAGCAACCTGTAGAATATGATCTGATTGGACATCTGAGGTAGTGCTGACTCTAAGCCTCTATTGATTCTTTTCTCCTCCTCAGCTGCTGGTGCAGTTTGTGCAGAGTGCGTCTATCCCTCTGGTGCAGGGCCTGGAGGAGACTGGGGCGAAATCCTGTGTCCCTCTGCTGCCCCCTGCTGTCAGCTCCCTGTGCAGTCCACTGCAGCTCTCAGGTCAGAGGCTACTATAGAGTGTATGCAGTTGACGTCACAGGTTTCCCCTGATCCACTTCCGGCGGTCCAGATCTCTGTAGGCCGCCATAGTAAACACACTGTCCGATTCTAAATTACGCGTCATAAAGTCACAAAATGCCCGAGAAATGTTGTGCCTATCAGTGTGCTCAGACAAGGGACAAAGATAAAAACATTCAGCTGTACAGGATTCCTGCTGAGTCTGATCCTGACCGCAGAAGTAGGTGGATTGCTGCGATTAGACGAGCCCATCATAAAACTGCTGACAAGCCCTGGGAACCAACCAAACACTCCAGGCTTTGTAGCAGACACTTCATATCAGGTGTGGTTTGATTTTATCTTTACAATTTTACTAGTAGGTCAATCACTTTGAGTGGTTTCACATTTGTAAGCAAGAAGACTTAATTACTATTAATACAGTGTAACTATCAGATGTTGCAGTGTTTTTGTATGTTTTTGCACATAGCTATCACTTTATTGGTCTTTATTCACAAAGTTTTAACATATCATTACCTCCGCCAAGGAGAGTATGTTTTCGCCTGCGTCTGTCTGTTTGTTAGTTAGTTAGTTAGCTTGTTTGTTTGTTAGTTAGCAAGATAACTCAAAAAGTTATGGACGGATCTTGATGAAATTTTCAGGAAATGTTCCTAATGGTAAATCCAACAGATGATTAAATTTTGGTGATGATCCAGAAGAAATCCTGGATTCTGGATCACTTTGACAATTTCGTTAGCATTGCGTTAAATGGGGCTTGGCGGAGGTCTGCGCTCTCTGAGTGCTTTTCTAGTGTATGTTTGTATGATTATATATTTATTTATTTATTATTCATTTAATGGTTAATAATTAGCCATATGAAAACTATAAATTTATACTCCCCGGTGAAGTGTGATGGGAAATTTATAGTTGTAAATATCTGGCCACTGAAGGTCTGGGACAGAATCTACCGCTGTTAGGGCTGTAAAAAGGACCTGGGGCACACTGTAGGGGTCCGATATGTTCAGATTAGCAAGCTTGTCCTCATATCTTTTCTTTGATTACTATCTAGGTGATTAGTGAAGTCAGTATGAGTAAAAGACGGCTTTTTGTTGTCACTAGAGCACTGGCGGTCAGTCATGATTAGACCGTCAATATGGCGGATTGACAACTTCCTGTCACGTGACTGCATACCCTCTATAGGCTGTTAGTGGTAATCGTTAAGGTATAGTGTTGTTGTTGTTTTTTTTATTTTTTTTTTTATTGATCCCTTGTGAGGGAAATTAATTCAATGTCTGCATTAGACCCATCCTTCAACTGTTATTTATTATCTTAACATTTTAAGAACAAGCAAGACTAGCAATGTGGTTCATTTGCAGTATTTTTGTTTGTTGTACATTAAAAAATTCATGTATGACTTACAAAGTTGAAGTAAATTAAACTGGTATATCTTTTGGCAAAAACATTTACACATACGCACATAAAACGTCAATTTAGAATACATGGGATTTAAACATATTGATTTATCTTCAACATCTGGAAACAGGTGTTTGAATTATATCAAACTGAATTGTATTAAATCAGTTGATCAAATGTTAAGTTCAAATGGATTTGTTTAGAAGAAAATCAGTTTTTATTTTCCCCCTTTCTTGCATTGTAAATTGAATTGAAAATGCAAGAAAGGTCTCTCACTGCAATCACAGGGACCAAAGTTTAGCACAGGGCCATACAGAGCTAACGGCTTTGAAATCAGTGATGTCAGTGCAATAGTTAATGGAATAGTTTGATTTATCCCATGCATAAAATATTTCCCCAGTGGCCAGTGGGTTAAATATGATCACTGAATACAATCTTCTCAGTTTTGACAATTTTCTTTAGTTTGCCAAACATTTTTAATGGAGGAAGAAGTGGAAGGGGGGAAAAATAGAAAATTGAATCAAAGTTGAATTTATGGAGAAAAACCGTTTCAATTTATTTTCAGGCAAAATCGCCCAGCCCTACTTTATACTTAAGACTAGGCTATTTTTAAAGCTGTGAAAAGGCAGTGTATAATTTGACAGTCTGTTATGAAGTTGCATTAAATTTCGAAATGCTGATGCTGCGTGTTGTCAGGGTATCCCTGTTTATGTGTACAATATTAGAGCACTGGATAATCCTCTTGTTTCATTAGATAGCTGTCCCCTTGAGGCACAAATTATTCAAGCAATGACTTAAATTAATGCCATAAGCCTTCAGCATGAAGAGGGCCATTAAGCCTGACTCCATTGCTGCGAAGGGCGTCATTCACTTAAAACGGCTCACTGTCCACAATGAAACAAGTGACCCTCATAGTAACGGCGTTAAGCACTTAAAATTTATCTCTTGCTGAACTACAGTTTAAAAGCTCTATATTCCTTTATTCAGGTGTTTTGAAAATAAATCTTAGAAGTAACTCAAAGATTTTACTTTACAGTGACATCCCTCTATATGGCTATAAAGAGGGGCAGCAGGGGAGCTCTAGAACTGCATCTGCTGGTGCACTTTAGGAAGCTATATACATTGGTGGCAACTTTCTATTTTACAAACTGTTAAAGGCTCCCAAAAGCACAGATAAAAAACAAATATTATTGTTATTTTCAGTATAAGGGCTAAGGGCTCTAAGTACAGTGTATATTGTGTTTTATATTGTGTTGTGTGGACATCTCCTATGGTTCACTTTTGGATTGGCCAACTAATCAGTGGGCAGAAGGTATGGGAGTGGCACATAAAGAGAACCATGACCTGACGAAGATCCATTAATTGAAATGTTGTTATTCATTAAATGTAGTTTGGGAGTAAGTGTGCAGGCTTTGTCTCACTTTCTAAGGGCTCTAAGTCACATTTCAGATTTTTTGTAGCATGATACTTGAGTCTAAACTACAACATTTATAGACACATTTGTCCACATTGCTGATTAACTGCCATTATATCATCTCAATATTGTTCATTGGGATAGTACAACAAACAATTGTCGATAATAATTTTTGTCAACATCGCCCTCTAACCAAATGCAAATGAAACAAAAACAGCACTAGACTGTATATATAAATGCACATAGCTAACCCCAGTCCAAGGTTAGAACAGTATTGCATGGTTAAAAGCCTGATTCTGTTGTTTTCCAGATGAGGGTCTGAGCCATGGGCCGGGCAGTCCTCCCTCTCTCTCTGAGTTTGGGGCGGTCTCTGAGGAAAGTTCTTTGGTTCCTGGACACCACCCCTCCTCCCACAGCCCTCCTCCCCTCCTCCATGACCTCCAGCAGACGGACACCAGCTCCTACGTCCTGCTCAACCTCGCCAAAGGTGAGCACAAGAATCTACTTTTAAATTACTACATAAACATATTTATTTTGTTACTGGGGACAAAAGTGGCAGGTTAGTCTTAGAGGTGGGAGATCTGTTAACAGTTTGATAATTTGCTAGATATATAGATACAATATTGAGTTTACTCTTTAAAGATCCACTATGTAACTTTTTGAGTAGAGGGTCTACCTTGTCTCTTTGGAGATGTGCTTTATTAGACTAGCGGCATTAAAGGATGGGTCAAATGCAGAGGACAAATTTTCCTATAGGGACAATTCATTCATCCCCACTGCTGTCAGACTGTACAACTCCACTGTTTAACACTTACAATAACCTGTGCAATAACCTGTGCAATAGCCCGTGCAATAACCTGTAACCATGTCACCTCATCAGTAACCGCCTCCACTGTCCTCAGATTATATATTTATATATTTGTATATTTGTATTCTTTTACATATATATATATTATATAAGAGATATGTTTTATTATATATTTACATTTCTTTCACTCCCTGTACATAAGAGCTACCTGATGTTGTAAATATGTTAATATTTATTGTGATTTTATTTTTTATTTACTTATTGTTCTGAGTGTTTGCACAATTTTTCACAACTTTTTGCACTATACTGTCCCCTGACTGTGAGCTTCTGTCACGAGTGAATTTCTCCTCTGTGAGATCAATAAAGTCTTATCTTATCTTATCTTATCTTAATAAAGTGCACCTTAACTTATTATGTAAAATCAACTTTGTAGCACTTTTAACCATGTTGTAGTTGTCTCTCCTCACCATTTGCACCATTTCATCTGAAACACAACAGTAACTGGAAGCACAAGTTCTATGCACCACAGATAATAGATCTAATCATTGAGTTATCTGATTATTATTATTATTATTCTAGTTATCAGATTTTACAGGCCTTGTAAACACACACTCTCTCTCCCTCTGTGCTCTAGCCTCCTCTGAGTCTCTGATCTTCGCGGATGGTCCAGATGAGGATGAGGAGGATGGGGTTTCTTCGGGAGACTATGGGGTGGATGGAGCGCCCTGGTACCTGCGCGTTCAGGAACTCGCCCATGACAGCCTCATCGCCGCCACACGCGCTCAGATCGCACGAGACGCCAGAGCCAATCAGGAGGCCCGGGCTGTAACCACGGTGACCAACGGTAACACACAGCCAGATATTCAAATTTAATGTTATTGATACTTTGCAACTGATGTCATGAACATTTCTTGGGAGTGTGATACGAACTGTAAACACTGCTCTGTCTGAAGCTCTATTATTCAAGTTAGCCTTTAATCTGAGTTTTGTTTTAACACAATCTGACCATAAAGAACTAACATAGCTGGAGCTACAACAGGTGAGCTGATAGACTGTGTTGTTAAATAATAACTTCTTTCAATCTCTAATGGCTTAAACTTCAAATTTCAATGCATAGATATCTAGGCATCTATGCATTTAACAGACAGTAAAGTATAGCAAAGGTAAAATAAGGTCTCCCAAGAAGTCTTCACTAACTTTTAATCTTCAAATCTAACAGAATCTTGTCTCGAATTTTGTTGTGATGGGTCTGTCAGGCTTGGAGCTGAAATCCAGAGCTACTGTAGATTATAATGAAATCGCATCTGCTCCTCTCGACATTTTTGCGCTGTGTTTACAAATTCTGCAACTAATGAAGGCCCCAGAGACTTGAAGGCTCCTGTCACCAACTAATTATAGATTTGGACTAAACAGGAAAACTCAACAAAAAGATCAAAAAGATAGGATTGCAATATTTGTCTGGGTACATTAGTAGTTTCCAATTCTGCCCAAAAACAAGGAGGTTTTGAGTTCGATTCCTGGATCAGTTTGGGCCTTTCTCTGTTCTGTTTCTCTCTTATTTCTTCCTGTAAATTCTGAATTCAGCTCCAAACCACATGCAACATAATGTCGTTAACCACCTTACTATTAGTCTGTCTAGATCTCCAAAGCTCAAAATGCTCTGTTCCGTCTTGTGATGTCATGAAGTGGTAGTTTTCAAGTTAACAGCTGCGTTTTACCACATGACATCACAAGGTGGAACAGGGTGTTTTCTGTTTGAGAGAAGAGCTCAGTCTAAATATGCTGAGTTTGTGTGAATGAAACAAAACCCAACTCCGAGTCTGTTTGTGAAGATGAAACAACAGTATGACATAGATCAGAAAGTAGCATAATATGGGCCCATTAAAAGCCGCAAGCTAATTGACCGTTGCAAATAACTATCTCAGTCTCAATCCAAATTCTATTAACAGCCCTGCCCTACTGTTTTACTGTGGCACATTCCCAGTTTTTATAAAGCAGAAGTCACTTTATCCACCAATCTGTTCATGTTTGTAAGTACCATGAGTTCCTCCACAAATGACAAAACATATCTTGACTTATTCTGTATAAAAACTGCTAACCCTGTAGTTTAGATCTCTACAAACACATTCTGAAATGTGAATTTTGTATTCTATTATCTGCCCTGTCCTGCTGTTTTTACTATCACATTCCCTGTCCTTATAAAGCAGAAGTTCCTTTATCCACCAATCTAACAGCACACAGCATGAATCTTCACTTTGAGTTTTAAGTAGCTCCACATGTCTCCTCCCAGATTACACGGTTCACTGTCATAGCGTCCACTGGCTCCATCTCTGATTTCTGCTCCCTCCTGTGACAAATTACAACTCAGATTTTGTGGGAAAAGTGAACTATGTTACATGGAGATTTTCAATGTGCTTTACTGTGTGGATCTGGTTGAGGACAGTTCATGTTTTTAAGTACCATCAGCCCCTACACAAATGACAAAATATATCTTGACCTATTCTGTATAAAAACTGCTCATACTGTAGTTTAGATCTGTGTTCTGAAATGTGATTCTTATATTAGTTAGTATGTCAGTTAATATTTCAGTCTTTTTGTCAACTCTTTTGGATGTGTTTAAAATATGAACTTTGAACTGAATTCAGTATTTTTCCCCAAATTGTTCAGCCCTAATCTGATGTGTCCAGACTGCAGTGCTAACTATTCTAAATTAAAGGTGTACTGAGTAACTTTTCTGGTGGGAGGTCTGTCACATGCTTGTCTCCATGGAGATGTTATTGCATATGGCATTAAACTTCTCTAGCTTTCATTTCATTAACAGGTCGTTTTCTTGCTCAAACATATCTTGAAAATGGAGCTGCACATTATATTGCAATTGATTTTAAAATGAAAATTTCATTTGGTTCAAGTGTTAATGTCAAAGTCTGTCCTCTACAAACATGTTCTGAAATTGACATGATTCTTGTATTAGTTTATCAGTTCATATTTCCATCTTCTCTCAAATGTTAAAGATCGTGGAGTTGTTTACAATGAATATACAGACTGACTTACTACTTTTTAAATGTATTTCTTAATTGGAAAAAGACAACAAAAATCTAAATCTAAATATGCGTTCCTACTTTGAGAAGGGTCGCCTCTCCATAAACCAGATCTGTATTGATTGATTAGCCTGGCTGCGCAACCTATAAGTTTAATGCCATACTGTGGAACATCTTTATGGAGACGAGCAGATGGCAAATCAGACTCTCCATCAAAAAAATGGCATTGTGCACCTTTAACTCATTTAAATCCATGTAGATATGAATGTTTTTACAGTTGTTATAGTGACAGCCCTGTAGCAGTTGTAACAGGTTTCGGTCCCTCTCTGTTCTAGGGGCTAATGGCCGCTCTCCCACATGGATGCATTAGATTAGCCTGGCTTCCTTTAGCAGTGGGGCTCCAGTTATTCATGTGTTTCTGCTGCGACGCTAATGCTAACTGGAGCAGCTAAAGGCTTCTCTGTGCAGGGAGTCGGAGTCTGTTAAAAAGGCAGTGATTGCATTCAGATCGGGGCTGTGTTCGGTGGGGTTAGCTTTTCTACAGAACAGGGACTGAACAGCTGCATGGTTTAGAGCTTGCACTGTAAAAAATGGACATTTGAACAGGTATTGATACTAAAAAGTCACTTGGACAGAAATGAACCTGTCCTGAGTCGCTTTAGAACGATCTTGAGCTGTATCAGAACAAGAGCACATAGACTAGTATACACCCATGGACACTATGGAACCTTCTGGACCACTGAGGGATTACACACATATAAGACCACATAGGAATATAGAAAAATGTTTGAAAATCACATTCTATTGTGTTCTATGGGGTGGGGTGTGATGCTAACTGAAGGCTCCACACTGTCTGATGCTTTATTAGACTGTAATCTGTGCTTTATTTTAACATAATCTGACCAGAAAGAGCTGATTTAGTTTGCACTGAACAGGTGAGCTGATTTGTACTGGTAAACAAGTCTCTCACACATTAAATTACAGTCACAAGCTACCTAGCATTACCCAACAGGTTTTCACCTTTTTTGTTGAAAATGAAACACCTAAACAGGACCATGAACACTTGTATTGATAACAGGCCCCTGAAAATGTGCTGTTTAAATCCTTTTTGCATCTTTTCTTAAGTTTTCAGACTATCTTAAAACTTTTTTGCCATTGTGTCTTGTCACCATGGTAACACTGCACCCATGTAGAACATCCCCAGTATGTGACTGCAAAGTATCAATACTGTTTGTTGAATGGATAAACACAACTTTTTTTTTGTCTTTTCGTTTCCTAGGCGACCTGACGCACAGTTTAACCTCAGACGCTGCAGACAGGAGGAGGTGCGTCTCTCCTCGATCTTCTCGCTCGGTCCCAAAGTCCGTCCTTCACTGCTCCTTCGAAGGCTGCTGTAGGACCTTCACATGGCCAGCTCATCTCAAATACCATCTCAAAACACACAGGTACAACACAGGCTCTCCACATTCACTAGTTCCATTACCATCACCTTGTTTTTAATGCACATGTTGAAGATTCACATAAGCAACAGGAAGTAAGTACCATAGTAATCTATAACATAAAGTATCACATTTAGAACCCCTAAAGGTCTTATATTACGCAAAATTGCCTCTTATGAGCTTTAAGTCATGTTATAATGTTGTTGTTACCTCATCAAAACATATCTGGAGTTGTGTTTGAAACAAAACACAACTCTACGTATGTTTGTGATGAGGAAACAACATGACTGTCAAATTATTTTTTTGTAGTACTATTAGTTTCAGGCAAATGATTCCTTCCATTCTATTCTAAGTTTTCCCTATTCCCTATTCAAAAGAGATAATGGTATAATAAAATCTCTCTACTGTGCGAATGCCAGATGTAGAGAGCACATTGTTATCAGGTTTTACTCATGATAAGAACCCACAGAGACACAGGTAATTTTATTTTTTCTGCTGCATTCACACATTTTGGTCCAATTTCTACCATTTTCACACCACAAATAAGCCCTACAAATGAAAAAAAAGAGAAAATTACTGCTTTCAGATAGGGCTCCAAGTACTTTAGTATGACTAGTCAAAGGAATATTTCTATGGTATTTTTTTAATTTTTACAAAAGGTTGAAATGTAATGGCTGAAAGTTTCCTGATAGTGTTTTTATTATGAAAATACGAAAATGTTAACTTGTTTTGACATTTTGATTTAAAGGTTTTATATTATGCGAAATTGACCTTTTTTTAGTTTTTAGTTTTAGAGTTTTAAGGCATATCATAGTGTTGTACCGCATCAATATACTAGGAGTTTTATTTTACTTCATTCACACATGTTTGAGTAATCTTTTATTATTAGTCTGTCTACATCTCCAAAGCTCAAAATGCTCTGTTCCACCTTGTGATGTCATGAAGCGGACGTTTTCAGGTTAAATAGATAGATAATACTTTATTGATCCTCAAGGGGAAATTCAGGTATTGTCGCCATATCTCAGGCGCATCTTTAAGAAAACAATACAGCATAACATAAGCAACACCTCCGCAACATAAGCACATGATCAAACACAATACAACATACTTGCAGGGGGAGGAGAGTGGGAGGTTGAGTTACAGGCAATAGAAACACACAAAAATGACAGCGAAGGAGTGAGATATGGGGCGGGTCTGGAGACAAGCTCCGCCTGGCACCCAATCTAAGCTGCCATGGAGACAGCCTTGATCAGGCCTCAGTCAGAGTCAACGTCCCCAGGTGTCAGTTCAGTAGGGTAAGGAATGCAAGAGCGTCTCACTACTATAATCATCCGGGGAGTTGTTTTCCAGCGGCCTTGGCCGAGACCGGTGCCGGCTGAGGAAGGCCAATAAGATAAGATTGGGGTTGTTTGGGTTTAGGGCGAGTAGTCGCATTTCAATTCCCACAACTACTCTTGTCCATATTGGTCTGAAGGTCTGTTGGTCTGTCCATTCTTCTCCAAGATGTTATCAATGTTGCGGTTTAGAGCCACAATTTCATCCAACCTGCGGTCAATGGCCACAAGCCTTTCAGTGATGTTTTCCAAAATGCGGTACGAAGCCGCAGATCCCTCCATAATGCAGTTCATAGTCACAGTCTGAGCACCCGCAGCTCTGTCCACCATTTCAATCAAACCGGGCAGCCAAGTGGGGCTTTGAACAGCTGCCTTGGTAATCCACATTTTCCAAAAAATCAGGGCCATGCCTAATCCAATCAGCAAAAGTCCTGTAATCATGGTTCCGAATAGGTAAATGTCTTCTATGTCCTCCACGACAAGAGGCGCCAGACACAAGACGCGCCACTTCCCCCAACCGTCCATCGTGTAACCCGCTATGAATGTCCCGGGAGGGCAAACAGGTTCCCCCAAACCTGCATTCCTTGTTGAAAAAATTGTGTCATTTGCGTTGAGAGACCAATTGATCAAATCCATAATTAATTTAGGTTTGGTAGAGCAGAGTGGAGTCTTTCAAATGTATAAGACACTAGACTAACGAGACAGAGGCGAAGCAGGGAAGTGAAGCAGGGAAGATGAGGGCAGGAGAGAAAAGAAAAATGCGTCCGCCCTCGCCGAGTGCAAGAGGAGACGTAACAACTACTTTTACCTTTTAGTTCAGTAGAGATTGGCAATTCCATGCCTGAAATTATCCAAATGATTCTAGTGAAGGTGCAGGGAGACATCATAATATGATAAAGAGAAAAAATATAAAAGGTAATAAAATATTCTAAATAAGTATCAGAAATGGTGGGAGACTGGTGTTAAATAAGGCATTTAAGGCATTGCAGTTTTACTTTCAGATTAATTTTATTTTTGTCTTTTGTAGGAATGATCGTATGTTCCGGTGTGTGGCTGAGGGCTGTGGGAAGAGCTTCTATGTCCTTCAGAGGCTCCAGGTTCACATGAGGACTCATAATGGAGACAAACCCTTCATCTGTAAAGAGAAAAACTGTGGCAAGAAGTTCACCACCGCAGGGAACCTGAAGAACCACAAACGCATCCACACAGGTCTGTCACAATATGTACTATATCGACTTATCGTTCTGTAAATTAAACATGGAGCAATCATTTTTGAGGGTGAATATTCATTCTGTTATAATATGTATTTTTACCAGTGGTGGAAGAAGTACTCAGTTTATACCGAAGCAAAAAAATACTCAAGTAAAAGTATCACCTGAAAAAATCGACTTAAGTAAAAGTATTAAAGTACCTGTTTAAAAAATGTAAAAAGAAAAAAAAAGAAAGTATTTCACACCGATTTTGATACAGATATTTTTATTTGTATATTTTTGTGTTACAAATAGTCTCGGGCTTTTCAGCAGGTTTCACACAATCTTAAAAATACTTTTACTTTTCACTATTCAAAAATGTGAATGTGAAAAAGTGAATTAAAAATGAAAAAGTATCCACTTTAAAATCTATTCAAGTAAAGTACCGATACCTACAATGTATACTTAAGTACATAACTTTACTACTTTTACTGTTACTAATGGGACTTTGTTATTTTTCTGTAATACAATAAGATCTGAGCTGTAGAAGGTTGAATTAACTACTAGTGTTTCATTCATTTATTTATTTCATCTTTTTAACAATATTGTATGTTTAGAATTATTTTTTCTACTTTAGGATGATTGTTTTAGGGGCATTAATTAGTTTCAATATTATTGTTTATATGTGTTGGAATAATTTTGAAACTGCATTGTATTTTACAATGTAATGGTAAGTTTTGGTTACTCTTCCCAGAGGTGGATAGTACTCAGAACATTGTGTTTTTTTCACCACTCCTTCCGATGATTTTAGTTTTTTGGTTTCGTCTATCTTTTGAAAACACCATATTTTACTAGATAGTGTGCTATGAAAAAAAGAAAGCTCTTATTTTCTAGTTTTTGGCTAAAACGTTTTGCAGGTGGGCTTTCATTTCAAATTATAGGTCAGGTGTTACATCCAGACAATTATGGAGGTGAATTGAAATGACTACATTCAACTCATCAAAACTTTTAAATCCAGATGAATTATTCAAAGTCATTTTCTGATGCGTTTGTGTGTTGCATTTCAGGAGAAAAGCCTTTTCTGTGTGAGGCAGACGGCTGTGGGCGCTCCTTTGCCGAGTATTCGAGTCTCCGCAAACACATGCTGGTTCATTCAGGTGAGAGGACAGACCACGCAGCTGTTCAGTTCAGTACAGATTTGTCTAAACGTTCATTTGTTATTTTCCATCAGGGGAGAAGCCTCATCTGTGTGGGATCTGTGGGAAGACCTTCTCTCAGTCGGGAAGCAGAAACGTTCACATGAGGAAACGCCACGGAGAGGAGAGCGTCAGCCACGAACCACGAGACACAGGTCTATTTCACACTAAACTGACCCATTAAAGCTGCACTGTGTAACCACTGTGTTCTGGTATAGAGATTTGCCAACTCTTTGTCCCCATGGAAATGCTATTACTTTGTCTGGAATGTTCCACAGTATGACATGTATCTATCGTGCATTTATTCAATTACACGTTTTGATATGAGTGAGGTTTCTTCTCCATGGATCTGACATGTAACTTGCTGGTGTCACTTGCTTGTCTCAGTAGAAATGGTTCAATTTAATGGCATACTGTGGAACATTCCAGGAAAAGCAATTACATTCCCATAGTTAATGTCAAAAATGTAACTAATGATACTTTGCATTGGCATTTCTCTGGGGGTGTTCTATGTGTATCTCTATGGTGGAATGCTCATGGCAGTTACCATGGAGACACAATGCACACATTAGCAAATACTCCCAAAAGGTTTTAAAACTGTCTGAAAACTAAAGAAAAAAAAAAACACAAAATGGATTTAAACAGCACATTTTCAGGAGCCTGTGATCAGTCTGAGCATTCGCATTACTCCTCTAGGGAATATTTATGACATCAGCTGCAAAGTTTCAATAACTAGACTTTTAATTTGCTCATTATATCTATATCCAGCCCACGTGGTTCATTTTTGGGCCTGAACCTCTGTTTGAGAACCACTCTTTTATAGCTGTGGGCCGTTATAATTCACTGAAAATATGGCTTCCAGCTGTTCACATTATTAAAACTGTACATTGAAATACACTTGGCTTCAGTAGCATTTAAAGACAGACTGTGAATTATTAATGGTTTAAACATTTATCAGTCAAATTTTTTATTCTTTGGGACACAGTGAGGAATCATATTAAAGTGTGCCAAAGTGTCTTAAATATACAGTAAACGGGCTCACACTAACTTTCAACAAATTACGGAGTATAGAGAATTCAAACAGTGCAAAGCTTCGTCTAATATGTCACAATATTTTATAGGTCATTACTGATACTGCTAACCAAAGAAAGGCATTCAAATTATTACCATGGAGACAAGGAGTTGGCATAGAGTTTTGAGGTTTGATCTGTGAAGAGGCGATTCCACAGTCACAGTAAGAATGCATGCTTTTCAAGGTCATTTTTTGCTATTTCTAAGTGGACTCCGTAACCCTCCCAGGCTCGGGGAGAAGCGTGCAAACTCCTCACAGAAATGCTTGGTCAGCCTTGGTAAAATCTCCTTTATCTCCAAATTCTACTTTAGGTTTTGTAATTTCACAGCTCAAGTTCAGCAGTACTCAGCAATACACTATTTTCTATCTATGTTATAATGTTTCCTCAACAAAAACATATCTGGAGTTGTGTTTAGTTTAATTTACATATGCTTAACGCACACATTTTGTATATTTAGCCTGAGTTTTTCTCTCAAAGCTCAAAATGCTCTGTGTGAGGTCAGGTGGTAACACAGGAAGTGGTCCACCATGTTTTTAAACTCCATACACCCTCACTAGAATCATTTGGATAATTTCAGCCCTAGAATTGCTCATTTCTATTGAACTCAAGCTGAAAGAGGTAGCTGTTAACTTGAAAAACTACCTCTTCATGACATCACAAGGTGGAACAGAACATTTTGAGCTGAGAAGATGTAGACAGACTAATAATACAGGATTACTCAAACATGTGTGAATGAAATAAAACACAACTCCAAGAATGTTTTTGAGGAGGTGACAACATTATAACATGACTTGAAGCTCAATAGTCATAGTAATAGTTGCGTAATATAGGACCTTTAATATTTTCTTTAACCAATTATTCGACTCGTAATAACAGTCAGACTCTTAGTATGAAACTTATATCTTGTGCTGTTTCCAGGCGAGGCGCTGACACAGAGCAGTTTACTGGAGGTTGACGGTGAAAACACAGAGGGGATGGTCTCCATGACGACAGCCGTGGAACCAATGAACCTTCACCACGCCATGCTCAGGGCTCCAGGTACGCTAGGACTTTTTACTGGCACTTAAAAGGGGCCTGTTTTTTCATGTAATAAAGTAGCATTTGTCTTACCCCAGTACATACATAGTGTTAAAGCAGCTCTTAACAAAAAAGTAAGGGTGACTAACTGAAAAGCTGTTGGCTAATACTGGCAAGCCTGTGACTGTAATGTTATTTGAGAGGGACTTGTTTAAGAGTACAAATCAGATCACCTGTTGTAGTTCCAGCTAAATCAGTTCTTTCTGGTCAGATTATGTTCAAATAAAACTCTGATTAAAGTCTAACAAAGCCTCAAACAGAGCAGTGCCTACAGTTAGCATCACATCCTCGGAAAACGTGAACGAGATCAGCTGCAAAGTAGCAACTGACAAAGCCTTTATGTGGATATTTTGAAAACATGTGAACGTTTGTGTCATTTTCAAATAATATGCCATAAAATGTCCATTATTCTTAACATTTGTCTGCCTGACGTTTGAATCCTGGAACATCTCAGCAGAATTGTCACCACTTATTTTTTATTACAGGCCATAAAGCTATACAACCCTCCACTGGGCTGTAGAATATATTTGAGTTATCAGCGATTTAAAGACAAGAACATGAACTGTGAGGGGAAATTTATAATAATCTACAAAAGAGGGTAGTTTAAGGACACTTTGGCTGTGGTGGACAAAGGACGACTCGCCTCCACTATGCAAGAAACTTCAGTGTTGGCAGATGTTGTCAAGTATGCTTACTTTTTAAATGCTATATTACACATAATTTATTCTTGTGATCTTTTAGCTATTTTAGAATGTTGTAGTCTCATCAAAACAGACCTGGAGTTGTTTTGTTTCATTCACACATGTTTGAGTAATTCTTTATTATTAGTCTGTCTACATCTCCAAAGCTGAAAATGCTCTGTTCCACCTTGTGTCATCAAGCAGTAGTTTCCAAGTGAACAGCTTCTTTTACCTTTTGTTCAGGAGAGTTTGGCAATTCCAGGGCACAAATTGTTGGGAACAATTTTGTTTGACAATATTAAATCATTTGAACATTTGTGTTTCTTGCACCACTTGTTCAGATATGATTTTGTGCATTATTTAAAGCCACAGTGTGTAACTTTTTAGCAAAAAACTAATATTCCACACTATGACATAAAACTTTACCTCCATGGTATGGAGCAATGTATGGTTATGGTATGGTACGTTTTTATTTCCATGGAGTCATGCAGGTGAAGTGTTGCCTCCAGAATGTTACATACTGTACTTTTTAAATGAACCTACAATTATTCTTACAGAAGTAGGATAAATACTTCTTACTCTTAAGTAATTTCTTTGACTACTCGATCGATACACAAGTATAAGTTGAGTGATTACACTCTAGAGTAATATTTTAAAGTAACAATACTCTAACTTGTGGACAGTTTTGCTCACTCTCTCTGCACCTCTAATAATGTGGGACTTATGTTTTGTTCTTTTCTCCAGGTTCATCAGACTCCGTGGTGGTCCTCTCTCAGCCTCACGACCTTGTTTCCATGACGACAGATGGACATTCATACGGAGAAGATGTGGTCACGCTACTTTAGCTTAAAAAAAAAGTAACAACTCAAACTGCACAACTGTAGATACATGTAATTAGTAGTACAATAATGATGCTTTTATTTTGTCAAGTACAAATAGTTTTTACAAATAGCCATTTCCTTCCAAAGAAATCCAACACGGGTTAAAAAGTCTATAAATATAAGAACCATGCATCGTTTTGTGCTTCACTGTCGTAACAGAAGAGGTAAGACTGAATTATGTGCCATGTCGGCCATCTTGTCATCATTAAAGGTGCACTGTGCAACTTTTCTGGTGGCGGTCCTACATCTGCTTGTCTCCATGGAAATGTTACTGCTTTGCCTGGAATGTTCCATGGTATGACATTAATAATTTCCATCTAGCATTTAGTCATTACAGGTGTTTCAAAAATACAATAATTCCTTCTATGAATAGGGGCGACTCTCCACAGATTAGATTTTAATTTTGGTTTAATCTATACTGTGGAACATTCTAGACAAAGCAATAACATTTCCATGGAGACATCAGATGGCGGACCCTCTGCCAGAAAAGTTACACAATGCACCGTTAAGAAGCTTGTTACTGCAAAAAATGAAAATGTACATTGGTTAAAAGGACTAATTGAGAATCTTAAAGGCGCTGTCACTTCTTCCCATGTATTGAGCAAAATTTGCCTCGCACCAGTACAGAAATATTGTATAAGCAGCTCTTGGGGTCAGAATAAGTCACCTGCGTGCCGTCTGCATCTAATTATAAAACGTATTGTCAGATAATCAGGAAGAGTATGGTTAGCATGTTAGTTGTTGTTAGCATTACCTAGGCCAGTCACGATAATTACCATATTGATTTATCATTCAATATATGGAAGCTGGGACTATATATTTTGGGGCTTAATTTTCGGCTTAATTTAATCTGTTATAATCAAATATATCGTGCTTCAAAATGTGTTATCGTGACAGGCCTAGCATTACCGTGACTCAGCTCTGGTCTCAGAGTTGTGAAATGCGCTTATAAACTCATTGCGGTGAATAATTAGGATGCTCAGAATGCATAAGGTAATAACTTTGGACCACTGCAAACTGCTTAAAACGATCTAGTTCTGTTTTTCTTGTTTTTAAGACTGTAAAAATCTGGTACAATTGATTTAAAGTTGAGTTTTGGCCAAGGAATTTGATTAATTAATGAATCCTAGAATTTCCAGAGCCAAATATATTTTAGTCTAAATTACCAAGTTAATAATTCAGTACAATATTACCTTAAAACCAGTTTCCTTTCCAGTCCCTTGGCATTTGAAATGGTCCAAACTACTAAAAATATTACTTTATTGTATTCTGAACTCAGCTATTAACCAATGTATATTTTCATTTTTGCCATGTGTGATTTTTAGTTAAAATGTAACAGACCAGAGTACAGCACCAGAAAAAACACAAATATAACGTAACAAAGTGTCTGGTGAGAACAAATAACATTACATTATGTATCGTCCACCAATAATAATAATAATAATAATAATAATCTTAGCAAGGGAATTTTCAAGTTATAGTTTTTAAAAGGACAAAAAGAAAAATTGTCCAGAATAAGAACGGTTAAAAAAAAAAAAACCAAAAAAAAAAAAAACTGTTGGACATAATTCTTTAAGTGTGATGTCACTTCCGGGTCCATCAGATGATTCAAAACAATGAAAATGTTTACAATTTCCTCTTCTTTTTAAGTGATGTCACATTTCGCGTCTAAACGTTTAAACAAGATAAGCATGGATCTATGGTTATAGCCGACAAAAAGTGTGTGAGGGAGCAAAAGGAGAAATTCAATTTGTCAACTGGACAAAGTGAGGGTGTGTGACGGAGGTTTAGGTAAGAAGATAGGCTAAGTTAGGGTTAGCAGTGACCAGCAGTCAATGAATCTATACACACTGGTAGTTCTTCGTTATGATAGATTATTACTACATTATTACATTATTTACGTATTTGATACAATCTGTGGTTAAACGTACGCTTTAGAAAGGTAACCGTCTCTTGTTTGATGAATATGGAACAAAAACAAAGCTTGAAATCAGCTGTGAAGTTTCTGGTCGGACCCGGAAGTGACATCAGATCTATAGAGTGATATTTTGTGGTCATTTTATGGTCAATTCTTAAGTCCATTCATGTTTAGTGCGATAACTGAACATGACATTCACAGGGACATTTTAGCACCACATTCCAGATGAATTGCAAAAAACAGCATCTTACTAATGTTCAATTATCAAGACTAAAGAGAATTTTGTAACTTTTCACACCAATTACCCATTTGACCTCTTGACTCGAGTACCACCAGATCTAAACCAGATTTAAAGTTGAACTAGGTAACTTTTTGGTGGACTGTTTGTCACTTGCTAGTCTCCATGGAGATATTATTGCTTGGTCTGATGTTCCACTGTATGACATTAAACTTCTATATCTTGCATTTATTCATCTAGGCAGTATTTTATTGCTAAAATATACCTTCAAAAACAAGCATTCTTACTGTGAGTTGAGTCACTTCTCCACAGATCTGACCTGGATTTTAACTGTAACTTAACATCTATATCGAATTAACTTGTCGATATAGATGTATAAGTCATACAGAATGCCATATTTATTCCAGGCAATACAATCAAATCTCCAAGGAAACAAGCAGGAGGCAGACCCTCCACCAAAAAAGTTACATAGTCCATTTAAATTAGACTAAGTAGGGCTAAATCAGGTATAAAATTGTACTGGTAAAGTAGTTCTAAACAAGGGCTAACGCAAAGGAGGAAAAAATATGCATAAAATAAAAATTCTAAATAAACTAAATACAAGAACTACAGATAAATCCATGTACCACAGATTGAGAACCACATATTTAGTCATTATTGCCTTTCCCGTGTTTATATTTGAGTGTACATTACTTGACTCTGTTCACTGTTGAGCCTTGAACACAGGGTTCAGGGTTTGGGAGGGTCTCTTCGTCAGTGGATCTTCTTCATGTTGTGGAGATGATCCAAAACGGCACCCAAAGCCCAGCTCGCCTCCACGTTTCTCACTTTCTTGGTCAACTGTGGCCACAAACCAACACCAAATCACTTAAATGCCTTTTGTATTTATTGAAATAAAAATATAACATACTAAAGAATTAAGTGTCTTGTATTGGAGATGTATAGATTTATAGGTAGTAGTTTTGCCTTACCTGGAATGTTCCACAGTATGGCATTAATGTTTTATGTTGCATCATATCGCCTATTCTGATGGAACCTCTTATCTCCCTTTTTTTTTGCAATACAGCAACCACCTCTAACTGAATGGATAGTTAGACAGGTGCTTTAATGCCGTACCGGGGAACATTCAAATCAACTATCACCGTGGAGACGAACAGGGGGCCACCCTTCATCAGAAAAGAACATCATAATTCGCTTTTAAATTTTAACATCTATTGTAAAGCTTTAAATGAATAGCAGGTAGTAGTGAGTTTAGTTACCACACCATCCTAACAGAAAAGTTAAAGGTGCACTGTGTAACTTTTCTGAAGAGGGTTGGCAAGCTGTTTGTCTCCATGGAGATGTTAATGCCTTGGTTTACAAGTTGTTCACGGTATGGCAATAAACTAATCTGTCTTGCATTTATTGAACTACAGGTGTTATTTGTTGCTCAAAAATATCTTAAAACACGTCCATTCTTACTGTGAGTGGGAGCACCTCTCCACAGACTTGTAATTTGTCTCCATGGAGATTCATAAGTTTATGGCCATATTGTGGAACATGCTAGGCACAGCTCCTGGAGACAAGCAGGACACGGACCCTCCACCAGAAAAGTTCCACAGTGCAGCTTTAAGTGTGTAGACGTCTCACCTGCAGTGCTGTGGTCTCCTTGAAGCCGAAGCCGTCTTTGAGCAGAGCGGTGATGTAGGTCAGGTCCATACAGAGGAAAGGACCACTCGGAGGGGACGAACTCATCTTATTACAGACTGCAGACGGAAGAGGGGCCATTAAGAACTAGTGTTCCCAAGAATGTTATCAGTTTATTTCTACATTTGTAAACAGTCAGCCATTTTAGTAATTATTGTGATATTATTGTTAAAGGTCATATATTATACAAAATAGACTCTTGTGATGTTATAATACTGTTACCTCATCAAAACAAACTTGTGTTTTGTTTGATTCAGACATGCTTCCATAACCCTTTATTATTATGTCAACATCTCCAAAACTCAAAATGCACTGTTCCACCTTGTGATGTCATGTAGTGGTTTAAGTCAGCAGCTACCTTTTTATCTTTTGTTCAGTAAAGATTGGCAATTCCAGGGCTAAAGTTGTCCAAATGACTCTAGTGAAGTTGCATAGAGTTTAAAAACGCAGTGGAGCACTTCCTGTATAATCACATGACATCACAAGGTGGAACAAAGTGGTTTGTGTTAAACGTGTGAATGAAACAAAACACAACTCCTATGTGCAAAAGGTAAATGTTTACCTTAAGGATCAGTAAAGTTTGTCCAAGTCTAGGTTAAGACACCCAGTTGACATGACTCTTTACTTATTTATTTATTTATTTATTTATTTATTTTAACTTTTTTAGACATACTTTTACCCCTACCTTTTCTTGTTTTTAAAGTATATTGTGTGAAAATAGATTCTGGACATTATTTTTTTGTCTTTCAAATACCTTCGCATTTGAAATCGGATGTTGCGTCCAGTCAGACAGTTACTCTCACTTGAGTAGTTTCCCCAAGAGAGACTGATCTAGTGAGACTGATCTAGTCTTGAGTAATCATCTAAACTGCTTAAACTGAAATAAAAATTCAACTTTTCTTTTTTTTAACTCATTATATATTCCTTGAGCGGTGAGTTTGAGTTTGCATTCAGCTCAGTGTTGTTCCTGTGGAAGATTGACTGCTGCCTCCTGTTTGAAACACTTCCTGAATCTCAATAGGACTGGACTGAATAGAGCACAGCCCTAGAACACTGCCAGAACTACAGTATACCTCGTAATATGGGTTAAAATGACGGAGGGGGTGCGTAGGATGGGACTAAACCGAAACTATCTGGACTAGATCAGGACCAAACCAAGTCCATATCAAGACTAAAATGGGGTAAATTTATTTCTGTATTTATTAATTTATTAAAGCTCATATTTAAGTAATTTAGAATATTATTTGGAGGGAATAATCCTGCTTAAGGATCTCATGTCAGTGGTATAAATTAATTTCAATATTATAATTTATCGTCTATATTACATCAGCAGTATATCTCGCTTCAAAATGTGTTATGACAGTCCTACCTCTCTATCTGAAATTATAACATTATCAATCTATTCCAATAGTTTTCGTAGTCCTACATGGCAACATTACCAGGAGTTACTTATATTAGATGGGATGAGAAAAAAAAAAAACACTCAAACTCACTCTCTTTTGCTCTTCTCTTGAAATCTCTGACCTCCAGTCTTCCTCCTTGGTCTTCATCTGTAGCAGCATTAGAAAAACAGGTCATTTAAATACCACCTACAGGCCTTCATTACAACAGGACGCTCTGATATTAGCATAGTCGACCTTTAAGCCTTTACTGTGGCAGACTGTTCTGTAAAACACCTATAGCTCGTCAAATCCACACATAACAACCGTGAGTCATGGGCACTGTTAGCGTTGCAAAAACACATCCCGCTGGTACAATTATGAAAAGGTGTACACTGTAAAAATCTACTCTTTAAATTGGATTGAATTCATAATTTTGCTTTGACTTGCTTAAATCGATTCTTAAATCAATTCAATTCAACTTTATTTGAGTTGCAAACACAGTAAACAGCTGCTTAGATTTTCAGACTTGTATTTTAAAGGCATTGTACCTGATTTTTGCTCTTAAAATGTGAAAACCAAGTTCATTTTAAACAGACTGCAGTGGTCCAAAGTTACTCCTCACTTACCTTATGCATTCAGAGCATCCTAATTAGTCCCTGATGACTTTATAAGCGATTTTCACAAGAGGGGAGTTTTATCATCATGGTAAAGCTAACAAAAACTAGCATCCCAACATGCACTTTGTAATTATCAGACAATAAAGCACTTTATAATTAGATGCAGACAGTACTCAGCACACATATCTTGACCTGCTTATGAGCTGCTTCTACAATATATCTGTATTCTGTACCGGGGCAAGGCATGTCTTGCTCAAATACATGGAAAAAAACAGGTACAGGGTCTTTAAACTAGTCCATAGTTCTTGACCAACAACAAAAAATAATTCTAAGCTGCAGCTTTTTCAGTTCTGATACCAATTTCAATACTATAGCTTTACGTATCTGTCAGAACCCGATATCAACTGATACCAATGCAGAGACAGAAAACAGCATTTATTTTCTTCAGACTAAACTAAAATGGATCCAAATGTGTTGTGTAGCTGTTAATTATCCCTCAAGTAATTACAGAACAGCTTTGTATAAATAAAAGTTGAAACATGAGACTTTCTGGGCTAACTACAGCAAGTACATAGTCTTAATACACCAATTCATACTGTATGTCCAACCACAACATCAGCTGAACCAAATAATAGACAGATGCATCCCTAATCTAAACTAGTCAAATCTACTCAAAACTTAATTCATATTCTAATTCAAGTCATTTTATCTCAGGTAGAACTTTATTTTGTTGCACAGAAGGCACTAACCAATGAGTCCTGCATCTACTGCTCTGTCAAAGTAATAGGAGAAGGCGAAGAAGAGGCTGGAGTCCTGAAGCTCGTGGGGCTGGTGTATGACCCCCTTCACAACCTTTTGCACCTCCAGGTAACAGGGCTTGTATCCGGACAGGCCTACAGAGAAACAAAAACAGGAAAATGAACATAAGCCAGCGTTAAAAGTTATCTAAACTAAATAAAATGATTTGTGTATTCATAGTTTTAAATTAGAAATATTATGCTTTTCTTTAGGTATTTGGTATCAAACTATAACATGCACAGATCTTTTGTTCAGTAGAGACTGGCAATTCCAAGACATCTGAAGTATTTGAAGAGTTTATTCAGTCTATGTCTAGGCCTGTCATGATAATTACTATGTTGCCTTATCGTTTAATTCATGACAGATGGAGCAATCATTTTTGGGGGGGTCAATATTTATTTTTACTTTGTACTTGTGGGGAACTTTTTGTTATTTTTCCTGTTCTAGATTAGATTTGAGCTGTAGAGGGTTGAAAAAAGAAACGTCTTTGAATCAACTAAAAAACTAAATTATGCTGCTATTTAGTTATTGCTTTTTTTTTTTTTTCATAATCATATTGTACATTATCGTGACGTTATCGTGGCAGGCCGAAGTCTAGACCCAATAAGCAATTCACTTTAGTAAATAAAAAGTAGTTAAGACTATTCAGATGAAGATTAATATTAAATTTAAGTCTCTGGACATTACCCTCTGGCTCTCCGCTCACTCGATAGGTCTGACCACCAAAGCTCCACTCGTCTCTGAACTTCTTTGGCAAACAGGAACTTTTAAAAACCTGCCACTCCAACCCTGAAAGAACATATCATGAGACTTGACTTCAGAATCTTAATTTGAGTAGTTTTGACTAGATTGGATTTATTTATGTATTATTAGGACTGTTAGCACTTGCATTTGCTTCACAACTATTTTCCTAATCTGTCCAAAGGTTGGAAAATTGCATATTTCAGATAGCATCACTTTGAGAAGGTCAAATATAGATGCAGATAGCATCATTTTGAGAAAGTCAAATATAAATTGTACATATGCAGTTCAACATTTGTGTACCGGTACTTGCTATTTGACTTTGAAAGGTCCTATATTACACAAAATTTACTCTTGTGAGCTTTAAGTCATGTTATAATGTTGTTACCTCCTCAAAAAACATACCTGGAGTTGTTTTGTTTCATTCACATGTTTGAGAAACCCTTTACTATTAGTCTGTCTACATTTCCAAAGCTCAAAATGCTCTATTCCACCTTGTGATGTCATGAATCAGTAGTTTCCAGGTTTTCGAGCTCCAAACAGCTACCTTGATGTGTGATGAGGAAACAACACTATAACATAGATCAGAAAATAACGTAATATTGGCCCTTTAAAAACACCATAGAATTGATATTGTCGTTTCCTGTTCCCATCTGAGAGCCACATCACCTCATTCACTCTAATGTATTTCTTAATCAACTGGAGAAAACAGTGTGTACCTTCTTGTACCTGTAGTTTTATGTATTATAGTTTTTATGGAGCAGACTCAGTACCTTTTGCCCCTAGAGCTCCCAGCACTGCCAGCCTCGCCGCCATCAGCCCGTTTCCAAGGTAACTGCAGCAGGAATAAACAAGACGTCAAGACAAACCTATTATTATTATCATTTGATTTGAAAATGTCACTCTAATATAACATTACACTGTAAAAAAGGTGTTTCTACAGGTGCTATCAAAATACATTCGATGGAAGTGTCAGATTTTGCTCACAATGGTGTAGGCTACAAAAGACTTTCTCAACTAACTGAATTGGAAAAGTCAAAGTTATAAAAAGCAATAGTTCCTCTTAAATATTAAAAGGTCATACATCACACAAAACTGACTCCTGTGAACTTTTAGCCATGTTACAATGCTGTTACCTCATCTAAAACATACACTATATTGTCAAAAGTATTCACTCACCTGCCTTGACTCATATGAAATTAAGTAACATCCCATTCTTAATCCATAGGGTTTAATATGACATTGGTCCACCCTTTGCAGCTGTAACAGCTTCAACTCTTCTGGGAAGGCTGGCCACTAGGTTTAGGAGTGTGTTTATGGGAATATTTGACCACTCTTCCAGAAGCACATTTGTGAGGTCACACACTGATGTTGGATGAGAAGGCCTGGCTCTCAGTCTCCGCTCTAATTCATCCCAAAGATGTTCTGTCGGGTTGAGGTCAGGACTCTGTGCAGACCAGTCAAGTTCATCCACACCAAACTCTCTCATCCATGTCTTTATGGATCTTGCTTTGTGCACTGGTGCACAGTCATGTTGAAGAGGAAGGGGCCATCTCCAAACTGTTCCCACAAAGTTGGGAGCATGGAATTGTCCAAAACCTCTTGGTATGCTGAAGCATTCAGAGTTCCTTTCACTGGTACTAAGGGTCCAAGCCCAGCTCCTGAAGAACAACCCCACACCATAATCCCCCCTCCACCAAACTTTAGACTTGCACTTACACTCCACTGCTCTAGAGTCCAATGGCGGCGTGATTTACACCACTGCATCTGATGCTTTGCATTGCACTTGGTGATGTATGGCTTGGATGCAGCTGCTCGGCCATGGAAACCCATTCCATGAAGCTCACTGTTCTTGAGCTAATCTGAAGGCCACATGAAGTTTGGAGGTCTGTAGCAATTGACTCTGCAGAAAGTTGGTGACCTCTGCGCCTCAGCATCCGCTGACCGGCCCCGTCAGTTTATGTGGTCTACCACTGGGTAGCTGAGCTGCTGTCATTCCCAATCACTTCCACTTTGTACCACTGACAGTTGACTGTGGAATATTTAGGAGCGAGGAAATTTCACGACTGGACTTGTTGCACAGGTGGCATCCTGTCACAGTACCACACTGGAATTTACCGAGCTCCTGAGAGCGACCCATTCTTTCACAAATGTTTGTAGAAACAGTCTGCAGTCTATAGTCTGGAAGTGAGTGGAACACCTGATTTCCATTATTTGGATGGGTGAGTGAATACTTTTGGCAATATAGTGTACCTGGAGTTGTGTTTTGTTTCATTCACACATGTTTGAGTAATACTTTATTATTAGTCTGTCTACATCTCAAAAGCTCAAAATGCTCTGTTCCACTTTGTGATGTCATGAAGCGGTAGTTTCCAAGTTAACAGCTACTTTGACCTTTAGTTCAGTAGAGTTTGGCAGTTCCACGGCTGAAATCGAAATGATTCTAGTGAAGGTGCATTCAGCTCTAAAACACAGGGGGGGACTTCCTGTATTAGCAAATGACACATTACCATCACAAGTTGGAACAGAGTGTTTTCAGTACGAGAAAAGAACTCAGCCTAAATCTGCAGGGTTTGTGTGTTAAACGTGTGAATGAAACAAAACACAACTCCAGATATGTTTGTGATGAGGAAACAACATTATAACACAGATCAGAAAAGTTTGTCTCTAGCTTATCAATGTTTTGTTTTGTTTTGTATGCCAATAACAATAAGAAAATATATTTTTTTATAATTCCCATAATAATTTGACATGGTCATATCCTTATGTACAATAAAACTTACCTGTGTGTGTATAACTCAAACGATGAATTGAAGATATCAAATCTGGCAACGTAATCTGCACTTGGGACACTCGCAATGGTTTTCTAGAAGAGAAAGGAGAACGCTATGATCACAGCCAATACTGGAGATCTCAGTCTGAAGTATAGAAAATTAAAGCAACGTACCCTGAGTTTTGGCAGAAACGTGATCTGCGTGGACCCCCCTCCCAGATCTAAGATTCCTACGGTCTTCTGATTTTGTGGAGACAAGTGATCTGAAAATTTGACATCTTTAATCCAGAGCAGTGAAAATAATGAGGAAACTGCAGCCACATTTTCGTCAGACAGATCATTTTCAAGACCTTAAACTACCAGTCAAAAGTTTGGACTCTCTCTTTCTTTTCTTTTTTCTTACCACTTTCTACATTTTAAGTTAAGTATGAAAAAGTTAAATAACTCTACTAAATATTTTTCGACAGGGCAAAGGGTGGCTATTTGGAGGATTTTAATATTTAAAAAAAATAGTAGAGTTGAGATGAGATGAGATGAGATGAGATGGTGTGTCCAAACTTTTGAGGGGGGCAGATTATGTTTTATCATCACAACAAACTGCCACGCTGCTGTTGGCCCCTCCTATGGATAACTGCTGAATCCTACGTGTATCAACTAAAAATAACTGAGAGCAAAGTTTTCACAGTGGGCATAGGGGGTAGGAGAATATAAATGTCTACAATAAGCATGAATCACGCTAAACACACTTTTGAGAGGGTAAATGAGAAGGGGAAACAATTCTAACATGGTTTAAAGCTCTTAAAGGTGCAGTCACTTTCTGGCTGGGGGTACGTCGCTTTCTTTTTTCTATGGATATGCCATTGCTCTGTCTGGAATGTTCCACAGTATGACATTAAACAGCTCTACCTTGCATTTATTCAATTACAGGTGGTTTTATTGCTCAAATACCTAGAACGGGGGTCGGCAACCTTAAATACTCAAAGAGCCATTTGGACCGTCTCTCACAGAAAAGAAAACACCCGGAGCCACAAAACCCTTTTGACTCTAAACCAGCGCTAACCAGGGGAACTACAGGCAAAACTACAACTCCCAGAAAACAGAGCTGCGCACCAAGACAGCTCATAAGCGCGAGTCTTAAGAGAATTATTTACACCTTTCAGTCTTTTCAACACAACAGTAGCAACATAAATAAGGTGCATGAGTGAAATAAAGAACTGCGCTGCACACGTACGACCTGCACACGTATAATCTCTGGAAAGTTTAACATGAACATCTCCAACGCGATAGAAGCACAGAACAGACTCACCATAGGCAGAACATCCCTCAGTCACAGAAAGAACACGCATATTCCACTGAGTCCTGCCCTTTAGTCCGACAGAAGTTGACCGCATCAGCGGCACAAGGAGCGAGCTGTTTTTTCAGCACTTCTAGTTTATGCAAATTAGCCATGTGGTTTTAAGTTTCGCTTCTGTAAAACGTAAACAAATGTGCGCAAAGCTGCATTAAACACTGTATTATCTGCTCTACCTTTTGAACCCTGTGAATTATATAGCCCTTTAAGTAAGTTATGAGGCCTCCACATTCTAATCTGTCATGGTGGCCCGAGAGACCCTTAACTCTAATGAACATCTGGAAATGTTTAAGTCTGTATCTTGGACATATAGAAGTAGTCAGATTACAGTGGGACATCTCATAGAAAGCTATATATATGTGGGCAAATCCTTTGTTCGGGGCGATACCAGATTAGCAAGAGGTGATCTCCCAGACCTTATGTCTGTTAATTGGCTATACTCTGTTTTTGTAATAAATAGTATTGCACTATCAGAGCGTCTGCTTTTTGAATGATTCTTGACACCTCCTCCTCGGCACAAGAGCCACACAGCAGGTGAGAAGCTGCATTTGAATTTAAACTACAACACATTATTATTTGAGTCCTCCTCGTAGGAAATAAAAATCCAAACTTAAATGATCCACTGTCGCGTGTACCACGTGTACCAGTCTCATCAGCCGTGAAGGCAAATGAATCTGCCCACGTAGCATTAAGCGTTCTGTTTTCTTCAGAAACTTTTCTTTTCTTGGACAAAAATATTAAAAACGTTTAATTTAAATGTTACAAGATTACCATTATCTACAATTTTAGATTTACATTTAAAAACGAACAAACTAAAATAAAAATACAATGTAATTAAATACTCATTATTATTTTCTAAAGTCACAGGGAGCCACGACAGAACGATGAAAGAGCCACATGCGGCTCTGGAGCCGCGGGTTGCCGACCCCTGACCTAGAAAAACAGGCATTCTGACTGAGCGGGGTTGCCTCTCCACAGATCTGACCTGTAACTTTGTCTGGTTTGGTCTCCATGACGATAGAAAGGTTTAATGCCATACTGTGAAACATTATGGCATTTATAACATCTCCATGGGGAAAAGCATTTGACAGACCCTCCACCAGAAAAATTACACAACTCACCTTTAAATGTCAACTTTGCATAATATGTTTCCTTTCAAAGCTCAAATAATGGATAAAAAGACCATTATCTGCCATTAAAAATAGCAATTATCATTACTGTCCCAACCTGTTAAGAAGTTCATTGTTATCCATGCCAGGATTCCTACAAAACACAAAGAGATTTCATTTAATCACAAACTTTACTTTAGACATTACATCAGAATCTTGAGTAAAAGTTGGTCACTTCAAAACAAGCTAAAAATGCTGACAAACGCAATTAAATAGAGATAATGATACCTTTTGTAATCCTATCTGTAGCATGTTTTACCACATAATGAGAGCCTGTGGAGGTGTTGACAACATTGTGGCATGGTGTCATCAGAGTTTAAAGGTACGTGCATAAAAAAATGTGACCCGTGACAATAATTATGGATAAAGAAATGTGTCACACTGCGTCTTAAAGGGGATGTTACCTTCATTTGTACCGTCCATAATGCTGACGCTGTTGTCTGGGACCAAGAATGGAGACTCGTCAAAAACATGTTGAACCTAAGAGACACCAACACGGTTTAAGTGGGTTTAAACTCAAGTCACATTTAATATTTTAAATCCACAAAAGCATTAAAACATATTTATATCGTTATCATGTCTAGACTAAACTGGTAACTTTTGAATCCAGCTGATTAGACAAAATAATTCAAATACAGTTATATTTAGGAGAAAACATCGGCAAGCTTTGAAAATTGGTTAACAGAACCAGAATTACAGAGAAAAAAACATGGTAAGATGCTTTTGTATTTTCAGTTACCTTAGAAGAAATTAGATCTTTACAATTTCACACATTAAATGACCTGTTTTTTATATCAATCTTTCATATAATATATTATGTTCATATTTAAACACTGATTCATAACAAAGAGTAAAAACTACATTTAAAATTGAGCAATTGTAATTTAACAAGAGTTGTTGTAATAATATTAAAGTAGCCAATATGCAGATTTTGTATGCATTAACAAGGGGGAAGTGAATCAGAAATATGAAAGAAAAACAATTATAGACCAAAACAAAATAGAGCTTTTATGTAACTTTCTAAACCTATATATTTGAATACAATCAAGATACTAAATGGAGAGTAGAATAATACAAATAAAACTATAAGGCTAGAAGCTATGATGTAAAGCAGTAGCTCTCACTCAGATTTGGCTTTCCAAGTACCACCAGATCTAAACCAGGTCTGTAACAGGACTATTCCAGGTCTACTCTAGGGCTAAACCAAGTCTAAAAGAGGACTACATCATACTGTCACTGTAGTTCTAAACAATAAATTATTCAAAGGAAGACAAAAAAGTCGATGATATAATGAACTCTAAATGAGGCAAATCCACAAACTGAAGAGCTGTCCAAGTACCAGAGTTTGAGAAACACAATAAGTGAATATGACTATGCATAAGTACACAGTGTTTCTCTTAGATATGGTTCAGACTGTGGTGCCACAAATTGTATGAAAAAAAATTATGAATATAGAAAGTGTTTGAGCCACCACAGTCTGAACCATATCTAAGACAAACACTGTGTACACAGAAACACTGTGTATTTATACATTTGACGGACCCTCCACATGCTTTTCTTCATGGAGATGTTATTGCTTTGTCTGGAATGTTTCACAGTATGGCATTAAACCTTGCCATCATCATAGAGACCAAACCAGGCCAAGTTACAAGTCAGATCTGTGGAGAGGCATCCCTGCTCACAGTCAGAATGCCTGTTTTTCTAGGTATTTTTGAGCTATAAAACCACCTGTAATTGAATAAATGTAAGGCAGATCTGTTTAATGTCATATTGTGGAACATTCGAAGCAGAGCAATGACATATCCATAGAACCAAGGTGACGGACCCTCAACCAAAAAGTTACATAGTGCACCATTAAATGTCACTTTTTGCGTGCATTTCATATTTTAGCAGTCTTTCTGAACAGTGTAGTCACGTTTTTTGCTCTGTATTAAGCAACATAGTGACATTTTGTTCTGCCAAAGTCTAGCCCATGTTCCTTTTAGACTATGGGGGGTCCCTGTAGTCTCTTCTAGTAATTCCATTACAATGTGTACAGTACAGTATATGGACAAAACGGATTACCAGCTCCTGCCCCATCTGATAGAGGGACATGGGCACAATCTAGTCTGCAAACAACTGTAATGGGAGCTAATTTGTGGATGCCCTCAGTAGATTGGCGTAATTAATTGCCTCTGGGAGTACATTTGTCAGTTATCTTCAAAATGCCCTAAAGCGTCACATTACAATCTTCAGCCTCTTTTATATAATATCAGACCTCTTTGTATTACGAATGTATCTCTGGTTTATCCTCTCTCTGCTTATCTGCACTTCCCTTCAGAGTAGAAGCCAATGTGATTCTGGCAATGATAAACATAACTGTGTATGAATGATGTTTTAACTTGGCTTTGCTTGGCTGCAGCTGCCAGTTATCTAAGACAGAGGTTGGAGCGTAGACTGTAAATGGACATAGCTAACCTGCTAGCCCCCCGCGTTCTAAATAGGAAGAGAGCATGGGCGTGTTTCCAGCTCCATCGACTCCAGTTCCAATTCACTTTGTATTGAAAAACCAATCGCCCCTCTCGCTGTAACTGTAAACTGTTGCTTTGAGTGTCAGCAGTTTGGTCTAAAAATGGTTGTATTAACCCACGCTACATGATCCTGTTTTTTTTTTCACTATTTTGCCCGTAAATCAAGATATGAACATTAATAACAGACAAATCAGGCGTCCTCTTTCCCTGAGGTTGCAACGTTGTCAATCAAACCTGTTGCTAAGCACCCACTTCCTTCAGTGACCTGGCTCTTGATTGGCTTGTTGGTTGCTAAGATACTTCAGAATTCCTAATATGGAACTTGGGTCCAAAATGACCGAACACTATGGGTGATTAGTAATGAGTTATATTTACTAGAGATAAACCAATATGAGTTTTTTTTCCTGGTCGATAACGATTTTTTTAGAAGAGAAATCAATGGGCAATAAGCTCTGCCAATTATGTTGATAAGTAACATGATTTTTTTTTTCCTCATATTGATCAATCGCAACTTTTAATTCACTTTCATTTAGTCACAATTGCTATCACAAATATCAATATGATCTTTATATGCAAATTCATCAGTACTACATACTCCAAAATACTCCATAAAATGATCTGTGTATTATTTTCACTAGGATCCAAACTGAATAAATCCAATCAAAAGTTGCTAAATTGTGAGAAGCCTACTTGAAGTTTAGTGTTGAGTATAGTTAAGTTTACCTGTTCCAAAAGAGCGTGTGCTTTCTGTTTGGGCAGCAGTCTCAGTCCCGCAGTGGCTCTGAGCACCACTGGAGTTCTCTTCCACTCAACACGGGGCACTGTTCGTTTGGCCACTTTCAGCAGTATCCTCACCGTGTGTCCCGCCTGTGTAGACCATTTACAATATGGAAGTAAGTGATGGGCAGAAATAATACAAATTCTGCATATTGATCTAGAATTGAGTAAATGTGACTAGGTGAGATATTAACACTTAATATGACTTTGCAAATTTGGCTTGTTTCATGTTTCATGACATTTCTGACTGGTTTCAAGTTCACTCACCATTTCAGGAGAGTCAACATATGCAGACAAACCAGGCTTTATAGACTGAAACATCTCATTGTCCAAAATAGGCAGCTTATCTAAAAAAACAACAACAAAACACTTGAACATGGGTGAAATTGTGTATTAAACTTTCCACAGGGGAAATTATACTGTACTTCATATATTACAATATACTAACTAAGAGCAAAATATAATAACATTTGTAAATAATTAATGTAATTAATGGAATGCAATTTTTTACACAAGGGCATGTTTTTTTTTCCATTCTGGCTGTGTTTATTGCACTGAAAAAAATATAAAAATGAATGAGCTTGCATCTCCACAAACCTAATGCTCTGATTTGGCCTGGAAGAGTGCCTACTCCTGCTTGTTTCCATGAACATGTTATTCTTTTGCTATAATCTTTCATAAAATAGAATAAAGAGTATCTATCTGAATGGAGAATGTTCTAAAGCATGCGCTGAAATTCTCCACAAAGTTACATACTGTACCTTTAAAGAAGCAAACATTTGTGACTAACATATATCTTACCTGTGTCACTCTGTATAAAGGTGTAAACGTGTATTCTCGTCCCTGTGCTCCCTGCGTCAAACATCACGGCGTAGCGGATGCGGCTGTGGTTGGCTGGTCTGCTGAGGCTGGGTAGGAGGCTGCTGATGCTGTGGGTTAGATCCAGGAGAGAGGACCCAGCCTGAGCTCCACTGTGCCCAAGGAGAGAGCACAGGAGCAGGGGCAGGAGCAGCACCGCGACTGCCTCCATCTTCACACCTCTGGAAGGGCAACAGACTGAGCAACAACTGTCATTACACTAAGTACAGGTGTGTTCACGTGATGTTGTAATGATGTTAACAGCCCACACTACAAAAAAATGGAGTATGTAGTAAGGCTAAGGCTAAGATATGACAAAAAATAATTATAATGTGTTTTTTTCATATTTTGTCATATTGATCGATTATTTTATTTTATCTTGTCTAATTAAAAACTAATAAAATGGCTTTCAATTATTGATTTCCTGAACATAAACATGACAGACTTTAAATCTATAACATTTAACAACAAAATGTAACAAAAAAAGGCAATTTTCTTCCACCAAAGTCTGGACTCTGCTCCAAACCTTTTATTGACAGACGATTGGCTGGAGATCTGTCCATTAAAAACACCCAAGCTGTTCATTATCTTTTAGAGGTGACTGAATCTTGATCTTGATTAAAATTCAATGAACTGCTCTGCCTCAAGTAGGGGCAGTAGTTGATGAGGAAACATGACTTAGACCACAAAATAGCACAATATGGACCATTTTAACATTATTTTTATAACCTTGTCTTCACGGTTTCAGAATTAGAAGTAGCTCTTACACACCAAAATACAGCAGGCATGACAAATAATCGAATATTTGAAAGGAATATAAAGGTTCAGAGCAGAACTTGGAATGAAAAGTGGAAAAGTAAGTTACCATCAATAAAGAAACCGCTGCTCTCCACTTACTTTGCTTCATCTGCTAACGCTAGCTGCTACTGAAAGCTAAAGGAAGCTTACATTTTACCGCACCTAATTGCTTGAACATGACTAAGGCACAACTGGCCCGTGTCAAATGTAATATAGACACGTGTACGGGGAAGTTTGGAGTTTTAAAAAAGGACTTGAGGACGGATTGGACTGACCATGTTGTTAAAAAACGCGTCGCCGGTGCCGCAGCTGTAACGTCATGACGTCAGTGTTGTTAATTGACGTTGTTTCCGGGTTTCCGTGCGGCGTGTGCGGCGTTCGCCCGGAGCTAAAGCTAAAAATAACAGTTTGTGAAGATGTTTAAAGGCCAAATGCTGAAGGAGGAGTATGAGGAGAAACCGTGTTACCCGGTGAGTCCTAGCGCCGGTGTGATCCATAGTTTGAAGCAGGAAATCATAGAAACTCCGCAGATTAAAGAGGAGCCAGAGGAGCAGAGCATCAAAGTAGAAGACGAACAACTGCACGTCTCACAGGCAAGCGTCTGTGTGAAGATCGAAGAGCCCCAGGTGCTGCAACCCACAAAGACTGAGACACAGGGGGAGGACACCAGCACAGAAACACATTTACAAGTAAAGACTGAAGGAGACACTGGGCAATCCTCTGACACTGACAATGATGATAACTGGAGAGCGCCATTCAGCTGTTCAGATGCACAGATGGAGACAGAGGCTAATGGAAACCAGGAAAAACAAGTCCAGATCAGAGACACAAACAGTGCACAAACTTCAAGTCAACCTCCTAAAAATAAGTCTGACCCAGAGAGTAGTGAATCAGATGGGGAGGCGTCCGAAAGTGAAGGAGACTCGTCAGAAAATGAAGATGATGATGATGTTCCTGATTGGGTACATCAATGCCCATTTTGTAAGAAGAGGTTTATGAGAAGGTATCACTATGACAACCACATTAGAACTCACACCGGAGAGAAACCTTTCACCTGTTCAATTTGCAAGAAGTCATTTGCAGCAGACTCAACGCTCAAAGGACACATGGCAGTACACAATGAACCAAAAAACAGCTGTCCAGTTTGCAAGAAAAGCTTTGTTCAAAAGAGTTATCTCAAAATTCACATGAGAATTCACAGCGGAGAGAGACCTTACAGCTGTTCATTCTGTGAGAAGTCATTTACCTCACCGAGTAATTACAGCGCGCATATGAGAGCACATAATGAAGACAGAAGATACAGCTGTGAGTTCTGCGGTAGAGCTTTTGTCCGCAGTAGTAATCTCAAACAGCACATGTTACTGCACACAGGCGAGAAACCTTTCAGCTGTTCAGTTTGTGATGAAAAATTTATCAAAAAACGTAGTCTACTTGCACATATGGAAGATAAACATGATAAAGATGAATGAAAAGTAAGTGTGTAACCTCTTTAACTTTGGACTGTCAAAAGTATCGAAATTCAGATACTAATCAATACTTAAACTACTGGTGGAAACTCATTTGAGCAGCTATTGATACTAAAAAAGTCACATTCACAGGACAGAAATTAACCTTTCCTGAATGTCTTTAGAATGATCTTGAGCTGGATCAGAACAGAAGATGGACCACTATGGAACCTACAGGACCACAGGGATAACACAGGTATAAGGACACATGGGAATATAAAAGAAAGTACTATGATTTAATGTTGAAAATCACATTCCAAATAGTCATTTTTTCTTATTGTGGTATCAGAATTGGTATTGAGTCTGTTGTCTGGTATCAAATCAAGTTTGAAATGTTTGTATTGTGACAACACTACAATGCACATGCAATATGAAGTTAAGGTTTAGTGAATAACATTGGCACAGGGACTGAAAAGGACGGTTTGGTATTTTGTTCACCTGTTTTTAATTGTATATTGTTACAGATCCACAATATGCGTGTAATTAAATTTACATTGATATCAAGATTCAGTTATTTGTCTGTCAATGATTAGCTTGTTTCTTTTATCATTTAGAGGTCCTGATTTTTGACTATTTGTGTTTTAAGTGGGACTGATTAAAGGTGCATTGTGTAACTTTTCTGTTGCAAGATTCATCACCTGCTTTTCTTCATGGAGATGCCATTGCTTTTGTCATTGTCTGAAATGTGTCACAGTATGACATTAAACCTTTTTATCTTTATGGAGACCAAACCAGACCAAGTTACAGGTCAGATCTGTGGAGAGGCAACCCCAATCACAGTGAGAATGACTATTTTTGTAGGTATTTTTGAGCTATAAAACCACCTGTAATTGAATAAATGTAAGATAGAGCTGTTTAATGTCATACTGTGGCATAGCAATGACATATCCATAAAAAGAAGAAAGTGATGGACTCCAACCGAAAAGTTACACAATGCACCAAGTCTTTACTTTTTATGATCAGCTAATTATTGCATTACATTTTTTATGGGGAAAAATAAAGTTGAATAAAAAAATAATAAATTGCACTGGTACAAAAATGCATGTATCTAACAGAAACATGCACAATATAGTTTAATAACAGTCCATTATCAAGGACAATATGAAAGGAGGGTGTAACTTGTATAAACCCAACATGACTCAAAAATCATAATTCTGAGCTGAGCTTTACTCATTATCAAAATACTACTCAAGTACAAAGTAATAGTCCAACAAATGACTAAGAGACTCACAGTGGGAAGAGAAACCAACACTTACTCGGAAGAATATCGTTACCCTGTACAATATATTACACACGTAGAAGTACAAGTATGCAGTCCAAAGACTACTCCAAGAAGGCAATTTCTTTAAGAGGTTACTCAAGTAAATGTGAGTACTACCCACCTGAAACCAAGATAATTTGACTTGTATGTTCAAGGGTCCGCCGACTGCTTGTTTCCATGCAGATGTATTTGCCTGGAATTTACAACAGCACGGCATTAAACATATCAGTTTCGAAAGAAACAAGCAAGTGACGCCACAAGATCAAGTTACAGGTCTGATCCGTGGAGGGGCAACAGCACTGACTAAGAATGCATGTTTTTAAAGTATTTTTGAGTAATAAAAACACCTGTAATTTACTTGATGTAAGACAGATACACTTTATGGCATACTGTGGAACATTTCAGGCAAAGCAGTAACATCTCCATGGAGACAATTAGATGGCGGACCCTCTAGCTGAAAAGTTGCATGGTGCACCTTTATACTAGTCTAGGCTTGTGAACACATCTAAACAAGTGAAAGCTACTCAGATCAAGTTCCTGGCTCAAGTCATAGAATTTTATTTTTGCAGTGTACAAGAGTTTTCACAATAAAAACATTGTGGGTTTTTTATTTTTACATTGTGGAGTAACTGAGGCTAATCACTTGACAAATGAATAAACTGGAAGACATGGTTTAAAATGCAATAGTTCTGTCAAGTTTTAATTTACAATAAACCATACAATCTGTTCACCTTGTCAGTTAAGAAAATAGAGAAATAATCAGGACATTTCACAGCAACAAAGACACATTCAATAAGCCCTTAACCACCTCAAAATATGATCTAAAATTACTTAAATTCACAATATTAATCTTGATTTGAGTGGGTTTCATTTTATTGCAAACTGTTTTTGGAAATGGCTTGAAGAATTATAGTATGTAAGTAGAACATGTCTAAACTAGTCCAAACTACTCAAATAAGTTTAACATTATGAATTCAAGTAATTTCAAATAATTTAGAAATACTTTTTTGTAATATGTTGTACAAAAACCATGTCTTCATCCGTTAACACCTCAACAGTGTCTAATTTCTTACAACAGAGAAGAAATATATAGTTTTTTTCATGAATCAAGCCACCAATAATGTAACTGGAGTATAGGTGGTTCAATCCCTGCTGCCAGCATTGCATATTCTGTCCTTGTGCCATTCAGCAAAACACTGTCCTTGATTTTTGATTGGTTGTTCCTACCACTAACATAATGTGTTATAGAGTTACGATAGTTGTTCCTTTTTTATCATTTCTTTTAGTCAATTTTTAGGCATTTATTAAAAAATTAGAGTCCATTGATGTAATAACAAGCCATAATTTCATAATGTAATTTGATCAAAAGCTTAATTAGGGACTCACTTGGCCTTTTTATAAGCTGATTGTGCATCTCGAAAAGAGACTACCACTGACAATTTGCTTAACTCAACTAGAATCTGATTTGAATCACAACGTGTCTAATTATTAATAAAACATTTGACATTTGAATTAAGTGCTAAAAGTAACATTTTGGGCAGAAATAACCTCAGTGTCCACTGTAACATTATTGGTCGCTTTAAGGCGTTTATAAAGATATGCGCAAGTTCATTTAGCGGCCCATCGTCGGCATGGTAACGGCGGGGCTGGTTACTGTGGCGTCCTCGGCTTTCCACTGCGACGTCACGGTTTTGATCTGAGTGTAAAACTGGATGCCCTGAAAACGAGAGAAAAAAATGAATATAGCTAAATATAGCTATGAATGGAAAAAAATGTTAGTTTCTTAACAGTTTCAACCAAATATTAAATGTTTATATTCTCCAGTACAAAAGGTATATCACATTACAATGTCAGAATACTTTTTAATGAACACCAAGTTTAGTGTAAAATGGGATACCCTGAAAACAAGAGGAAATAAAGTGATGTCTTAGGGTGCACTCATACTAGGACTTTAGCCCCTAAAGCGCGGTACGTTTGTCCAGTGTGAGCACAATCAAACCGTGCCCAGGCACGGCATGTTTCGGTAGGAGGAGGTGGGCCAAAGCAAGGCACGGTTGCTCATGTACGCGCACACGCACAGCTTTATTAGCGCATCTGTCAGGTGCTGTAAATCCATGCTTACCTTCAATAAGGACTAAGGACAGCGAAAGAAGTTTTGCAGCCTGGTCTCCAGCTGTCCTCACTCCTCCGAGCTGTTATATCCATAAACTCACGGAGAAGTGCGTATCATAAAAGAACACATATCTGCCTCACTATTTAATAGATACTATATTTCATGCCGCTGAACGTATTTCTCCACTAAAAGTGATAGCTCTGCTGTGCGATATGTAAACAAACAGCGCCATGTGATTATGTCATCGGGCATCGGGTGGGTCGGTTCGGTTGTGCAGGTGTGAGTGCGGGGCATAGAACCCAAAGCGATCGTGCTTGAGCATGGCACGGTTCTGAAGTCCTAGTGCGAGTGCACCCTTAAATTTGTTATTTCAGTGTTTTAAATGAAGCCAGTCCCTACATTCTACTCAGAGCAGATGAGCACCTGTTGACCCGTTGCTATGGTAATGTCATGGCAATGGCAGCAGAGCAGTGATATGTAAGCATTAAACAATGAGGAGCAGTGCGTTAAAACTGCAGAACACACGGCTCTAAGTTGTATATGTGCTTATATCACAGTTACAAACTGAAACGTCTCGCTTGTGAATGTGAAAAGCCGGTCCACTGTCTGCAAATGTCCAAATTATTTTGAATGAAGCTAGTTACTACATTCTACTGACAACAGTTGAGCATTCATTTACCCATTGCTACGGTGATGTCATGACGATGGCCACAGAGCAGTGATATAGAACAGTGATTTGGCTGTCGCTGGACTACTTTTGTGCGTTATGCAGTATTAACACACAGCAGTTAACCATTGGAATTCCCACTGACTGTGGTATAATACTTTTTAAATGAACTCCAAGTTCAGTATTTATCGTCTTAAAATCTCCCTTGTTTTAACATGGCCAACTGAAAAATTTATTGAACAAGCCAACTGAAAAAGTATTGTGGGATAGATATGGGAGGTTTAAAAACTAGAATTCTCTTCAGAGTTTGCTTTTATTTTGTTAAATGAAAGCTTAAACTGCCAGAAAATTTGGTTCTTTGCTCGTAAAATATGCTTAGCTTTATTTCCTGTATTTTCATATTTTACTTTTCTATTTTCCACTTTTCTTCACAAACTGGTGTAAAACAGATTAATATTTACCAACAAAGTCATAATTATAAAACTATCTTCCCCTAAAGTTTTTTTTTTTTTATGCTGTACCTGTTTTCCATAGAAGTTTGTGTCTCCTCTGAACGAGCCTCTGGAGCCAGTGAAGGAAAACATGGGCAGAGGCACCGGGATGGGAACGTTTACACCAATCTGGAAAATAATTTGACACAATTTATACAACTACTGGCAACCCAATAGCATAATGCATTATAGAGTCAGAGGTTGTATATTACCCAAAATTGACTCTTGTAGCCATGTTACAATGCTATAACCTCATCAAAAACATACCATATTCACACATGTTTGAGTAATCCTTTATTTTTCTGTCTACATCTCTAATGCTCAAAATGCTCTGTTCCACCTAGTGATGTCATGAAACTGTAGTTTCATGGAACAGAACATTTTGATCTTTGGAGATGTAGACAGACTAATAATGCAGGAACTCCAGTTATGTTTTTGATGAGGTAACTACATTGGGCTGTCCTCTGGAGTCTGTGGAGGAGGTGGGTGAGAGGAGGGTGCTGGCCAAACTCACATCCATCATGGCCGACACCTCTCACCCTCTGCACCGGACTGAGGCACCCTCAGTGTAAGAAGGAACGCTACCGCAGGTCCTTCATCCCCACTGCTGTCAGACTGTACAACTCCACTGTATAACACATGCAATAACCTGTGCAATAACCTGTGCAATAGCCTGTGCAATAACCTGTAACCATGTCACCTCGTCAGTAACCGCCTCCACTGTCCTCAGATTATATATTTATATATTTGTATATTTGTATTCTTTTACATATATATATATTATATAAGAGATATGTTTTATTATATATTTACATTTCTTTCACTCCCTGTACATAAGAGCTACCTGATGTTGTAAATATGTAAATATTTATTGTGATTTTATTTTTTATTTACTTATTGTTCTGAGTGTTTGCACAATTTTTCACAACTTTTTGCACTATACTGTCCCCTGACTGTGAGCTTCTGTCACGAGTGAATTTCTCCTCTGTGAGATCAATAAAGTCTCATCTTATCTTATCTCTTATCTTATCTTATAACATGGCTTAAAGCTCACAGGAGTAGGTTTTGTGGCATAGAGGACCTAGTTCTGTTTTTCACATTTTTAAGACAGTAAAATCAAATACAGGGCCTTTTAATAATAAAGTAAATTCAAGTAATTTAACTAAAAAAATGCTAAGGCCAAGTACAAAAATAATACATTGACATCATTAGATTTGATTTAGATTTCACACACAGGTTGAGTGGGAGCAGATTAAAACGTCTCTAGAGTAATTTTTCTGTTTAAAATGCATAGACCACATGCAGAAAGGTTATAATGTACTGCCAGCTCTGTGCCCTTACCTGGCCCACATCCACCTCGTGAGTGAATTTGCGCGCCGTGGCTCCGTTGGTGGTAAAGATGGCCGTCCCGTTGCCATAGGGATTACTGTTGATTAAAGAAATGGCGTCGTCCAAAGTCTCGGCCTCCAACACGACGAGAACTGGACCGAAGATCTCCTCTTTGTAGCAGGTCATGTCAGGCTGGAGAGAGAGAAGGAGACAGCAAAGAGTTATCTCAAGAAAGGTCCATAATTTTATCATTTTAAAAATGCAATATGTCACTTTTCTGGTAGAGGGCCTGCCACCACCTTGTCTCCATGGAGATAAATGTTCTTCAGTATGACATTTAGGGCCACAACTAACCATTATTTTAGTACTTGATTATTCAGCAATTATTATTTCTACTGGACATTGAGACTTTTTAATAACAATTACTAAAAATTACAGATTTTTTGTAATAGTTGACTAGTCACAAATAGACCACCAGGCCAAGTTACAGGTCAGATCTGTGGAGAAGCAAACCCGATCACAATAAAATAAAAATAAAAATGTTACAATGCTGTTTTTTTTCATTGACACATGTTTGAGTAACCATTTATTACTAGTCCTTGTGCTGTCATGAAGTCCTGTCAAGTTAACAGCTACTTTTTACCTTTTTAAAATACAGTGGAGCTCTTCCTGTATTACATGACATGATGGAACACCGTTTTCTGTTTGAGAAAAGAACTCTGCCTGAATGTGCAGGGTTTGTGTGTGAATGAAACAAAACACAACCCAGTTATGTTTTTGATGAGAAAACCACATTATAACATACAGTCCCTGACAAAAGTCTTGCCGCTTATCCATTTTGTAGAAACAAAAGCTTATAACCTGACTTTAAATTAATCGATTGGTTTTAGAAATGTCTCATATGAAAGCTAAAACCCTCCCAAATTATGCTCAATATACTAAAATAAATTTGCTTCACTGAAGAAAGATTGATCATTTAATGAATACAGAAAGGTCAGATTTTGGCAAGACAAAAGTCTTGTCGCCTTGTCATATGATGCACCCAATCCTAGATTACAGCCTCACCTGTGATCAGTTACTGATCAATCAATTAGTGGGTGTGTATAAAAAGAACCCCAGCACACCAGACCTTCACATCAACTGCAACTTGACCTCCCTGAGACCAAAGCGTTAATTATCAAGAGGCTGAAGACCAGATCCACTGCTGAGGTGGCTGACACCTTCAATGTGTCTCAGCGTCAAGTACAAAGAATAAGAAAAAGATCTGAAAAGACTGGAGATGTTTTTGACAAGCCCAGGTCCGGCAGACCCCGCAAGACAACTGCTCGGGAGGACCGTTTGTTGATTCGAAAATCCAAGGCCAGCCCCTTTTCCACTGCAGCAGAGCTCCACCAGGCCTGGTCACCTCAAGTCCCTGTGTCAACCAGAACAGTTTGTAGAATTCTGTCTCGAAATGGCCTCCATGGTCGAATCAGTGCACAGAAACCAGCACTAAACAAAAGGCAATTAAAAAACCGTGTGGCATTTGCCAAGGCCCACAGCCTGCTAAAAGGATGGACACTGGAAAAGTGGCAGAAGGTGGATTTCTCAGATGAATCCTCGGTTGAATTACATCACAGCCGCCACAAATATTGCAGGAGACCTACTGGAGCCCGCATGGATCCAAGATTCACCCAGAAAACAGTTAAGTTTGGTGGCGGAAAAATCATGGTCTGGGGTTACATCCAGTATGGGGGTGTGCGAGACATTTGCAGGGTGGAAGGCAATATCAATAGCCTAAAATATCAAGAAGTATTAGCTACCTCTTACATTCCCAACCATAAAAGGGGTCAAATTTTGCAGCAGGATGGTGCTCCATCGCATACTTCTATCTCTACATCAAAGTTCCTCAAGGCGAAGAAGATCAAGGTGCTCCAGGACTGGCCAGCCCAGTCACCAGACATGAACATCATTGAGCATGTCTGGGGTAGAATGAAAGAGGAAGCATGGAAGGCAAAACCAAAGAATCTTGATGAACTCTGGGAGGCATGTAAGACTGCTTTCTTTGCTATTCCTGATGACTTCATCAACAAATTGTATGAATCATTGTCGAACCGCATGGATGCAGTCCTTCAAGCTCATGGAAGTCATACAAGATATTAAATATGGATCTCACAGCACCACTACTTAATTCACTGACGTTATGCAACATTTTAATTTCAAATAAATTATTAAAATAATTTATTTGAAAAATTTCAATCTGGATTCAGAACTCATCATAGCACTGAGACAGCCCTGGTTAAAGTAACAAATGATTTATTATTGGCTGCTGACAATGGTCAGGTCTCAATACTGGTTCTGTTGGACCTCAGCGCAGCTTTTGACACAATCGACCACAACATTCTACTGCAGAGGTTGGAATGTGATGTGGGCATCAGAGGAACTGCCCTCAGCTGGTTTAAATCCTATTTATCTGATAGGTACCAGTTTGTAAATGTTAACCAGAGCTCCTCACAGTGCTCTAAAGTAGCCTACGGTGTGCCACAGGGTTCAGTTCTGGGTCCAGTTCTGTTTACCCTTTATATGCTACCGTTAGGTAATATCATCCGAAAGCATGGTATCGATTTCCACTGTTATGCAGATGACACCCAGCTGTACCTATCAATGAAACCTGATCAGACTAATCAAATTGAAAGGCTTAGTGACTGTGTGAGGGACATAAAAACATGGATGACCTTTAATTATTTACTTCTTAACCCTGAAAAAACTGAAGTCATTCTATTAGGCCCTAAACACTTACGAGACTCTATTGTGGTTTTGTCCCGGCCTGCAGCTGGGCTCGATGTAAAGTTTGACTCTCTAACTGAGCAGATAATCACATTGGACAATGTCAGTGTAGCCTCCAGCTCCACTGTAAGAAATCTTGGAGTCCTATTTGATCAAGAGCTCTCATTTAAAGCACACATAAGCCATGTCTGTAAAACGGCTTATTTTCATTTACGCAATATAGCCAAAATTAGAAATATACTGCCAAAAAATGATGCTGAAAAACTTGTCCATGCTTTTGTCACTTCGAGGTTAGATTACTGTAACTCCCTGCTTGCAGCTTGCCCTAAAAGCTCTATAAAAAGCCTTCAATTGGTTCAAAATGCAGCAGCAAGAATACTAACAGGTACTAAAAAACGAGAGCACATTACTCCAGTATTAAAAAATCTTCATTGGCTTCCGGTTGAGTTTAGAGTAAAATTTAAAATTCTTCTTCTAACCTATAAAGCTGTAAATGACATGGCCCCTTCCTACATTAAAGATGAAATTGTACCTTATCATCCTAACCGTTCACTCCGCTCTCAAAATGCTGCACTATTGGTGGTTCCTAGAGTCGCTAAAAGTACTTTAGGAGGTAGAGCTTTTAGGTACCAAGCACCCTTGTTGTGGAATCAGCTCCCTGCTCATGTCAAAGAAGCTGACACAGTCTCTACATTTAAGATTAGGCTCAAAACGTTCCTCTTTGAATCAGCTTATGGTCAGGTCAGTTAGGAACAGAAACTAAACCCATAGGCCTAGTTAAGCTGCTCTAGGAGATATATTACTGGGGAAAGTATGGCAACTTGAGCACTGTCCTCTGGTTTCTCCTACTTTTTCTCCTCCTACTGTTAAGAATATTCAATTACTAGTTCATTCGTAGTCTGTTCTTTGCTATTCACATGTTGTCCCTTGTCCCACTCCCCTTTTGGGGAGTGTAACTGTTTCAGATGCTGCTGTTCCAGTTTGGACCGCTGCTGCCCCCTAGTGTCGAGGACCTGGACCCCTCCTCTCCTTCCCTATCCTGGATTAACTGTCCTTGTCCTGCTAGATTAGTAGTTTCATCTGCCTGTCCGTCCTTAGGAGTGGATCTCTCCTTCACTGTGGTTCTCCTCGAGGTTTCTCCGTTTTCCCATTGGGTTTTTTGGAGTTTTTCCTTGCCGAGAAGGAGGGTCTAAGGACAGGAGATGCTGGGACAATCATCCATTTGCCTGCTTGTTGTTGAACATTCTGTATTTTTGTTTTATGAATGTTTCTTCTGCTTTATTAATCAACAATTTTGTGAAGTCCGCCGAGATAACTCTTGTTGTGATTTTGGGCTATACAAAAATAAATTGAATTGAATTGAATTGAATATTTTTGTATTTGAAGTAAATTATTTGTTCAATTTTCTGTAGGCGACAAGACTTTTGTCTTGCCAAAATCTGACCTTTCTGTGTTCATTAAATGATCAATCTTTCTTCAGTGAAGCAAATTTATTTTAGTATATTGAGCATAATTTGGGAGGGTTTTAGCTTTCATATGAGACATTTCTAAAACCAATCGATTAATTTATAGTCAGGTTATAAGCTTTTGTTTCTACAAAATGGATAAGCGACAAGACTTTTGTCAGGGACTGTAGTTCAGAAAAAAGAGTAACATAAGCCTTTAATTAAACTGTTATAAACCTATACGAGTGATAATTAAACTTTAGACTTAATAATTTCTTTTGTTCACAGTGTCAGGACTTGAAAATGAAATGAAAATCTTTCTTTGCGCGACAATCTGAACAGAACAATGTGAAATCCCAATGGCACAATCAGCCCACCATTTTAACATTCACAGAGACATCCAGCAGTTACACTTTGAATACTTAACAGACAAAGGTCAAATGTCGTCCAGCAAATTTACTCAGATGTGCACGTATATTATCTAATGACCTGAAGAGCCGGTTCAGTCAGACAGGGTGCGAGTGTGAGAGTACGCATTATTAAACTACTCTTCAGATTTAATGAGACGGGGCGTTCAAGGTGCAGTCAGGAAAATTATCTACTACGACAACGCGATTCAGAGGTTAAGCAACTGTAGACATTTTTAAAAACCTTCAATCGTTGTACAGTGATTACAATCAAATCAAAATCATGATTTGAATGACCACAATGAATGGGGGTGTTATGTTATGTATACGTTTGTGTATGGGAGAATATTTAGAAGTTTCCAGTGCAACACAATGCACAACACAATGTACACATTAGCAATCACAGCCAAAAAAGTTTTAAGATTGTCTGAAAACTCAAGAAATGATACAAAATTGAACTACTGTAGCCAAATCACTCCAAACATGTTCTGAAAAAGCATGTAAACTTGAAAACTATCACTACGTGACATCACTAGGTGTAAGAGAGCATTCTGGGCTTTGGAAATGTAGACAGACTAATAATAATAATCCAGGATTACTCAAACATGTGTGAATAAAACGAAAAGTAATTCCTGGTATGTGTTTGATGATGTAACAACATTCTAACATGGCTAAAAGCTCACAAGAATCCATTCTGTGTAATATACGACCTTTAATGTGAACGGTTGGAACTGAATCTCACTTTTTTCAAATTATTATGCCTTTTTATACTGATTAACACTGAAAGAACACAAGAATCAGCACAGAAGCAGGTTTGGCTGGTTTGGCATCATTATAAAGATCTTTTTTTTTTAATTATTGTTATTGTAGTGCAAAGTTTTATTCAGATTATCAGTGTTTCCCATTAACAGAATAGACAAACACAGACTTGGCATAACAAAATCTCACTTTGTTGCTCTGTACATAACATAAAAGGAACAACATTTCTGTGTTTTTCAATCTCCACAAATTATTAATATAGAAAGCATTTTTGCCACCATAGTCTTAACAAAATCTATGAGGAACAATGGATAAACACTCTCCCAGTCTCAGTTTGAACCATTTTAAACAAATCTGGTCATTTCTTTGTGATTAGTTGTTTTAATGAGTTCTCACATTGGCTTCTGGCATATAAATAAATAGTAAAAGAACCAGTCTTTTGAACAGCTCTTTGAAATGAACTGCTCCAAAAGATTCGGATCACAACAGGAGCCGGAAATCTCATCAGTATTATTAAAAACTCTCCATACTTAAACTTCAACTTTCCATATTTTCTATTTTAGTTTCGCCTTGGGAGTTTAACTTTTCATCGTGAACTTGGAAATTACATCAAATGGCAAGAGTACAAAGGCTGACTCATAAAAAAGTTATTTCAATCTTTAATCAAAAATTCTCACACATAAAATCTTGCCAAAATAAAAATGTAATTGGAAAAAAATATTAGCAGTCCCCCCCAAACTCACCAGAAATGCAACCACGATTCAGGCTGAAATCATGTCCTTTAGATTTAGGGCCAGAACACAGTGAATTTGACAATGTTCCAAATAATTCTCCTCTATAATAATAAAACTGAAGCATAAATTAAACTAAAAAACAGTATTTTGCCACTTTCCTTTGTTGCCTTTGCCCCTCAACCAGTCATTTCTCACACATAAAATTACAGTCACCAGCCAGCGAGCATTAGCCAACAGTTTTTCAGTTAGTTGCTCTCACCGTTTTGTTGAAAATCAAACTCCTAAACAGGACCATTAACGCTTGTATTGATCACAGACTCCTGAAAATGTGCTGTTTAAATTTTGTATTTTTTTCTTGAGTTTTCAGACTATCTTAAAAGGTGCACTATGTAACTTTTTGTTTTGTTTCTATGGATATGTCATTGTTCTGCCTGGAATGTTCCACAGTATGACATTAAACAGATCTACCTTATTAAATCACAGGTGGTTTTATAGCTCAAAAATACCTAGAAAAACAGGCATTCTGACTGTGAGCGGGGTTGCCTCTCCACAGATCTGACCTGTAACTTGGTCTGGTTGGTCTCCATGAAGATAGAAAGGGTTAATGCCATACTGTTAAACATTCCAGGCAAACAATAACATCTCCATGGAGAAAAGCATTTGCACTCTCCACCAGAAAAGTTACACAATGTGCCTTTACGTAAATCTTTTTTTGACAGTGCTTGCCAACGTATGCATTGTGTCACCATGGTAACTGCTGAACATTCCAGCATAGAGATGCATGGAAAACGCTGTCATTGTTGACATCTCACCTTGACTTTGTGGATGATGGTGGGTCCCACAAAGTTCCCGTTTTCATAACCTTTGACCTGGACCTTCCTGCCATCGAGCAGGACCTGGGCGCCCTCTTCCACACCGCTCTGGATCAATGACTCCACTCTGGCTTTGGCCTCAGGAGAGATCAGGGGCCCCACGTCTGCGCCGGGCTGGTCTCCTGCAGAGGAACAGGCAAAAACACAAACCACAATGGTAATTAAAAGGAAAACAGAACTGGTTTATTTTAAAGCGCCCATATTACGCTATTTTCTGATCTATGTTATAATGTTGTTTCCTCATTAAAAAAGACCTGGAGTTGTGTTTTGTTTCATTCACACATGTTCAACATAAAAATTTGGCATACCGAGTTCTTCTCAAACAGAAAACAATGTTCCGCCTTCAGATATTATGTGGTAATACAGGAAGTGCACCACTATTTTTAAAATCCATACACCGTCACTAGAATCATTTGGATGATTTCAGCCCTGGAATTGCCTTCCTTTACTGAACTAAAAGGTAAAAGGAAGCTGAAAACTACCTCTTCATGACATCACAAAGTGGAACAGAGCATTCTGAGCTTTGGAGATGTAGACAGACTAATAATAAAGGGTTACTCTGCATTATAACATGGCTTCAAACTCACAAGACAATGAAACGCTTTATAATTAGATGCAGACAGCATAAGGATATCTTACATCTTACTTTTACTTTTCAATACAGTTTCAAAATATTTTTTCTTGCTGAAATGGCTGAGGGGTTTATTTTGATCATGTTCACAGTTTGAGTAAACAAAAATATACAGATAAAAACAGCAGAAAGATTACGAAATGGATTCTGTCATTTCTGTTTACAAAAATCAGCACAATTCTTTATCAAAATCCCTACATTTGACACTTTAATAACACTTTTTACTTTTAAAAGCACATTTTCACTGCTCTGAGTTGTGTAATCCACTTATACCATGGTCCAATAAACTGAAAATAGTTCACTTTTAAATCAGACCTTTTGGCTGTCCATGGATGTTCAAGCCATTAGTTATTTCAATTTCAGTTGAAGCTAGTCCCCACAGTGTGGTGATATAGAACAGTGATTAACTGTTGCTGGAGCTACCTGCGCAGTTATACAGTAATAATGCATGGCATTTAGCATTATGCTGCGTTTCAGTCGCCCCCGCATGTCAGAACTTGGAAAAACTATGACCAGAATATTACAGTAAAGATTTAATAAAGTAATAAATACTAGGCGAGTGCTCAAATTATGTGAAATGAGGAGCCAGCTAAGTTCATTTTGTGACCCAGACATTGTTACTACATTAACAGTTAATAAAGCAACGTCTGAGAGTGAATTTCTGCTTTAGTTGACATGAGCGCCGTGTACATATTAGCATAACACAGCACAACAGAGCATTAATAACTGCAAAGGCTCAACCGCTGTGCAGAAGCAGGTTCACAGAAGTGGGCAATTAAAAGGCAAAATAACACATGGACACCATCATGTTGCATTTTCTAACTTGTAAATGTGTAACAGAAATCAGGCCTAGATGCGAGTCCACCATAGACTTTCACCAATGATTTCCAAGAGCATTACAGATTATTAGGATGTCATTATCATTCTGCCTGATCAATGTACAACCAAAACCAAAGAACATGATCTCATACAAACTCATGACTCCTCTGTACCTGCGTTCACTCTGAGGGACTTGGAGCGTTCCACTAATTCCGGGAGCCATTCACGAGACTCGCCCACAAAGATGGCGGTGGAGAGGGCCATGCATCTCTGCCCGGCCGCTCCGAACGCTGCCCCCACCAGCTGGTTCAGGGTATTCTCCTTGTTGGCATCGGGCATCACCACACCATGGTTCTTCGCTCCCTAAAAACACAACAAAAGTGAGAAGGAAGCATTGCTGAACAATTTGGGAAAATATCTATGCAATTTTTCTGACAAGTTCGCGACTGCGATTATGATTATTATGCAATTGTGATTCTGGCTTTAAAGGTCCTATATTACGCAAAATTGACTGAGCTTTAAGCCATGCTAGAATGTTATTACCTCCTTAAAAACATACTTGTGTTTTGTTTCATTCACACATGTTTGAGTAACTCTTTATTATTAGTCTGTCTCCAAAGCACAAAATGCTCCATTCCACCTTGTGATGTCATGAAGTGGTAGTTGCCAAGTTAACAGCTACCTTTAACCTTTTGTTCTGTAGAGATTGGTAATTTCAGAGCTGAAATTATCCAAAGGATTCTAGTGAAGGTGTATGGATCTTAAAAACACAGTTCCTGTATTTCCACATGACATCACAAGGTGGAACAGAGTGTTTTCTGTTTAAGAACTCCTAATAGGCTAAATAAACACAGTTTGTGTGTTAAACATGTGTGAGTGAAACAAAACTATATTTATGCAGAATAAAAGACAGAGTATTGTTTGTGGAGAAAATTATGGTAATTCAAAAATTGCAGCCTTTGTGATTTAATAATTGTGTCCATTCAACTGTGTTTAATCTTGCAACTCTAGTAAGAACTAAATACAGTCTTAACACACACACATTTAAAAAATTATGCATGAACTTGTTAGACCTATTTTATATGGCTCTTTAATGCATTTTCAAATAAACAATATTTGGATTTTTTTCATACATTCATTTGTATTTCAGCTTTTTTCTTCCTCCACTGGTAGATGGTAAATGATAACAGAAATACGAATTTCCATAAGAATCATCATCTTGCTTTGACTCAACGCAAAAAAAGCTGTACAGTTTTTCAATTTTTATTTCTAGTGAATTTTGTAGATGCACTTTAAAAGGCGCTCCATGTAAATTTTTGGTTCGGGATCCGTCACCTGCTTGTTGCTATGGATATGTCATTGCTCTGCCTGGAATATCCCACAGTATGGCATTTGACAGCTCAACCTTATTCAATCACAGGTGATTTTATTGCTCAAAAAAATACCAAGAAAAACATGCATTCTGTTTGACTTGCCTCTCCACAGATCTGACCAGTAACTTGATCTGATTTAAACTCCATCAAGATAGAAAGGCTTAATAACATACTTTAAAACATTCCAGCTAAAGCAATGACATCTCCATGGAGAAAAGCATTTAATGCACCCTCCACCAGAAAAGTTACACATTGCACCTTAAAGACTTGAGTTCTTTATTTCCCCTTGAATAGCCCTGATGCACTACCTACCATATTAGACTGCACTCTCTTGCCATTCTTGGAGCCTCTTTCGTAGATGTATTCTCCGGCCTGGTTCGACCCCACGAAGCTGATGGCCTTGATCGCTGGGTGGTCACAGATGAAATTCACAGCTACAGAGACGACAGAAAACACAATACATTTGATATTTGGAAATTTGTTAGGATTTCCATTCTAACTAAAATGACAAAGAGTCTATTTAGCATAATACATTTGCTTTATTTGTTGTGTCTTAAGTGCAAATTCCATTACGAACCAGAAATGAAATGTTTAAAGGTCCCATATTACACAAAATTGACTTAACTAATTATAATGCTGTTATCTCATTAAAAACATACCTGGATAATGTCTGTCTACATCTCCAAAGCTCAAAATGCTCTATTCCACCTTGTGATGTCATGTAGCGGTAGTTTTCAAGTTAACAGCTACCTTTTATCTTTTGTTTAGTTGGTAATTCCAGGTCTGAAATCATCAAAATGATTCTAGTGAAGGTGTATGGAATTTAAAAACACAATGGAGCACTTCCTGTATTACCACATTACATCACAAGGGGAAACAAAGTGTTTTCTGTTTGAGAGAAAAATGCAGCCTAAATACGCAGGGTTTGTGTGTTAAACATGTGTGAATGAAACAAAACATAACTCCAGGTCTGTTTGTGATGAGGAAACAACATTATAACAGATCAGAAAATAGAGTAATATTGGCCCTTTAAGGAATCAAACCATCATTGATTAGGTTAATGAGAAAATGTGTTGTATTAATATTGGAATGTTTATAGATATTGTATTAGTAAAGTAAAGTAGTAAGCACAAATAACTGAACTGATACATATCTTGTTTTTCTTCTCCACATCCTTATATAAAAATAAGCACAAGATGCCCAAGTCACTGAGACGCACAGGTTTAGATCTTTTCCTTCTGAATCTCTCTTCATGCTGCATACATTATGTAAATGAGTCTTCTACCGAGTCCTGGAGGGTGTATGAGAACTGACTGTGGCACACTTAGATCTGTTCCCTTAGTTCATTTCATACTGAGATCACTGAGAGTTTGTGAACGACCTAAAAAAAGAAAAAAGAACCTAGGGATGCAAATTTTGTACTTTTCTTTCAATTGTGAGCTGTAGCGTTAACAATAATTGATCAACCATGACTAGAGATGTTTAACTTTTCTACAAACTGCTTGTGTCCGTGGAGACGTTATTGCTTTGCCTTCAATGTTCCACAGTATGGCATTAAAGTTATCAATCTGGGATTCTTGCATTTTTCAAAAACAACTTGTTTTTCCAAGTTGTTTTTGAAAGAACAACTCGAAAAACATGAATTCTGTAAGCAGGGTCTCCTTTCCAGAGATCTGATCAGTTTAATGCCATGCAGTTTTTTTATGCATTATTTTATTGGTGAAAAATGTCTTTGTAATGTTTTTGACCCTACATTTTTTGCATAATTGCAAGTAAATATAGAGTAGTAGATAGGGGGGTAGATGATAACTGAAATTTTCTGAGCTCTCAAGCCTCAAATGCAGGGCAATACAGGATTGCGCAAACATACATGAATCACTTAAAATATTACTGAGTAAGATAACGGTGTAGGAACACATGTTACAAGTTTAAAAACTCATAAAAGTCCTTTTTACATTATCACTTTACTTATGCCCCCATTAACCAGTAATTAAACTGTACAGGACTTTAGCATGTTGTGATGTCATTTGAAACCCAGTAATTCCCAGAGTTCATTTCACAGTCAGATGATTTTATGCTGAAGTGAACAGACCCTTCTCTCCCTCACCTGCGTGCTGTCCGTGGATAATATTGAGAGTACCATCTGGCGCCCCTGAATCCTGCAGCATTTTGGCCAGGAGCATGGTGCACCCCGGGACCCTCTCCGAAGGCTTCATCAGGTACGTGTTTCCACAGACCATTCCGATCGGGAACATCCACAGAGGAATCATGGCCGGGAAGTTAAAAGGTGCAATGCCCGCACACACACCCAGGGGGAGCCGGTAGGTGTAAGTGTCCATGTCTTTGGTAATGGAGGGTAGAGTCTCCCCTAGCATCAGAGAGGTAATACTGCAGGCGTGCTCAACCACCTCTGAAATGAGAACAAGAGAAGAGAGAGTGAGATATGCAGGTTTAAAATTGAAATCTTTGATAGAAACAAAAATAGGACGGTTTCATCGGTTTCATTTTCTGGAGAATAGAGACTGATCCTAACCTTAAAGCCCCACTGTGTCACTTTTTTTGTTTGTTTTCATTTTTTATGTTTTTTTTTAATTGCACTGAAAAATGTACAAGTATATGCATCCTTACTGTGAGCGGGTTTGGATCTTTACAAACCTGACTCTTATTTGGGATGCTTGATTCTATGGAAATGTTGTTCCTCTGGCTATAATCTTCCACAAGTATGTCTTAAAACTTATCTATCTCCTTGTAGAATGTTCTGAAGTATGGTTTTAACTTTCTTTTTCTATGGACTCATCCTTGCCTGAGCAGCCAGCCCCTTCTACATTCTGTTTGAATCCAGAAGGGCCTGTTATTGGACCACAGAGTGTGAAAATCCTCCATCCAAACATGAGACAATCCAACCACAGACGCCAATTTGTATCATGTGTCTCTCTTCAAAATTCTCGTATCATTCAGAATAAAATACATATAACTTCTTTTACCTGAGATAAGTAATAGTTTGGTTGTTTAATTCTGCAAAAATCCACAGTGTTTCCAAGTGTTGCCTTTATGTTGTTGTTTTTTCTCCAGCCATGTTTGTTTTTCAAATCAGGGAGACAGGATACAGCTCCAGATCCACTCATCTTTGTAAAGTTTTGTCAAAGCGTGTGGTTCTGGCTGAAGAGATAAGAATCATGTAGGTGCTACCTCCAGAAAGTTACACAGTGTTGCTTTAACCAACTAGCTTTATCTCATCTTACACCGTATGTTGCATCTGATATAAACCTACTAGGGATGGGAAGCGATGCAATTTCCACAAGACGAGACGAAATAGGGTCCACGAGAACAAGACAAGAGATTTTAACATAATGCCTAATATATCAATTCCACGATTCACCTTTTTTTTATTTCACATTTTTCCTTCCATTCTAGCACTGCTTTTTGGATCTGCAAGAAATGTAACTAACCAACACATAACCGTTTGTTCAATCTAAATGTAAATACATGGGGAAAAAAATTCACAAGATCACTTTTATCATGTGTGCACGATCCTGGGGCAATTTTGTCTCACAAGATCTTGTGGCGATCTTGTACCATCCCTACAACTTACTCAGGGCAGCTTATTTCTTACATGCTTTAAATCGAAACCCACATATAAAAATCTCCAATAGAATGACTCATCCAGTGATTTTGTCCCCATTTCAAACAGTGGCCATTTTCGCCCATCGCCTCCTGAAGTTGTAATAAACCTTCAAGCACCATTGGTTTAATTTGTGCAGTGCTGGCAGCCCCTCCTCAGGTGAGCTGTGCTTTTCAGATGAGAGATCTCAGAAATGAGTTTGGCACAAAACTACAGGCTCCACACTCACGGCTCCACCAAATATTTAGAGGGAAGAGAATTCAAACAGATATGCTTTCAAAATCTCTCTTTGTTATACCACAACAAAACAGATGCACTTTCACCTCTTCCTTAGGCCTGTCATGATAACAAAGAATTTTATATTCTACTCTCTACAGCTCAAATCTTATAGTACAGAAAATAATGGCTAAAATCTCCCCACTATTGCAAAGAAACTGTACCCACGATAAATACTGAGCCCCAAAATAAAGTGTTCCAGGTTTCATATATTGAACGATAAGTCGATATTGCAATTATTGTGACAGGCCTACATTTCCTTATAAAAATACAGCCAAATTCACCTAAAATGGACTAAACTAAACCAATTTATTTTACAGCCTTAAAAATACACTAAAGATACACTATACAATACACTAAAGATATACTATGCAAGTTTTCAGGTGGAGGGTCTGAAACCTCTTTGAGAGACGTTATGACTTTGCTTGAAATGTTCGATAGCATAGCATTAAATCTATCTGTCTGCATGGAGACGAGCAGGTGATGCTACAGGCCAAGAATTATTTTAGCAATAAAAAAATCTGTAACTGAATCAATGCAAGATAAGTAAGTGAAGCAATACAGTGGAGGAAAGGAGTGTTTGATCCCTTGCTGATTTTGTAGGTTTGCCCACTGACAAAGAAATGAACAGTCTATAATTTTAATGGTAGGTTTATTTTAACATTGAGAGACAGAATATCAAAAAGAAAATCCAGAAAATAACTTAAAAAAACTGATTTGCATTTCATTACGTGAAATAAGTATTTGAACTCTTTAGCCAAAAAAGACTTAAAAACCTTGTTTGCAGCACAGAGGTCAGAGGTTTCTTGTAGTTGATGAGCAGATTTGTGCACATATCAGAAGGAATTTTGGTCCACTTTTCTTTGCAGATCGTCTCTAAATCATTAAGGTTTCGTGGCTGTCGCTTGGCAACTCAAAGCTTCAGCTCCTTCCATAGGTTTTCTATAGGGTTAAGGTCTAGAGACTGGCTCAGCCACTCCATGACCTTAGTGTGCTTCTTCTTGAGCCGCTCCTTCGTTGCCTTGGCTGTTTTCTTTTTGGGTCATTGTCGTGTTGGAAGACCCATCCATGACCCATTTTCAGTTTCCTGATGGAGGGAAGGAGGTTGTCACTCAGGATTTTAACGGTACATGGCTCCGTCCATCCTCCCGTTGACACAGTGAAATTGTCCTGTGCCCTTGGCAGAAAAACACCCCCAGAGCAGAATGTTTCCACCTCCATGCTTGACGGTGAGGATGGTGTTCTTGGGGTCACAGGCAGCAGTTCTCTTCCTCCAACACAGAGTTAATGCCAAAGAGCTCGATTTTGGTCTCATCTGACCACAGCATCTTCTCCCAGTCACTCTCTAAATCATTCAGGGGTTCATTGGCAAACTTCAGGTGGGCCTGCACATGGGCCTTCTTAAGCAGGGGGACCTTGTGAGCCCTGCAGGATTTTAATCCACTGCCGCGTAAAGTGTTACCAATGGTTTTCTTAGTGACTGTGGTCCCAGCTGCCTTGAGATCATTGACCAGCTCCTCCCGTGTAGTTCTAGGCTGATTTCTCACTGTTCTCATGATCACTGAAACTCCACGAGGTGAGATCTTGTGTGGAGCCCCAGACCGAGGTCGACTGATGGTCATTTTGTAGTTCTTAAATTTTTGAACAGTTGCACCAACAGTTGTCTCCTTAACACCAGCTTCTTGCTTATGGTTTTGTAGCCCATTTCAGCCTTGTGCAGGTCTACAGTCTTGTCCCTCACATCCTTTGACAGCTCTTTGGTCTTTCCCATGTTGGACAGTTTGGAGTTTGATTGATTGACTGATTCTGTGGACAGGTGTCTTTTATACAGGTGACCAGTTAAAACAAGTGTCTAATTCAGGTGACGAGTTGCTTAGGAGTGTCTAACTGGTCTGTGGGAGCCAGAACTCTTAATGGTTGGTATCAAATACTTATTTCACACAAGGAAATGCAAATCAATTAATATATTTTCTATAATGTGATTTTTTGGATTTTCTTTTTGATATTCTATTTCTCAATATTAAAATAAACCTACCATTAAAATGATAGACTGTTCATTTCTTTGTCAGTGGGCAAATCTACAAAATCAGCAAGGGATCAAATACTTATTTCCTCCACTGTCTCTCCATGGGGACAAGCAGGTGGCAAACCCTCCACCAGAAATGTTAAATAGTGAAACTTTAAAACACTTTGGCAGGCAGTATTTTGCAGAAGTTAAAAAGATGTCATTAATAATTTCAATGTAATTTTAATTCATTTGTATATATGTATCTGTATGCAATAATGCATTTTATTTTCGCATTACATTTTTAGACCACTCAAAAATAAAAAAAAATTACAATATATTTCATTACCTATCTAGAATAAGTTTTTAAAAATTACAGTATGGGTAAACTGTCTTTTTTTCTTAGCCACAGTCCATATCTCCAGTTTAATTCCCTGTTTCAGCCCTGTTTAAAACACCATAGGGCTTTGGCAACTGTGACCAATACACAATATCACACACTAGACCCCTGTAACCCTGTTATTATGACATCTTCACTGATCAGAAAACCATCAAAATGATCATGGTTTTATATTTTAACAGTGAAAGTTATATGGTAAAGCTGTAAAACCCCCATGTGTGTACGGTCTCATAAAGAGCAGCCAAGCGTGGCGTTGATGTTTTACTTACGCAGTCCCCTGAACACATCGCCTTCTGCATCGGCCAGAGTCTTCCCCTGCTCCAGCGTGATCAGCTTAGCCAGCTCTTTCTGAAATATAAAAGGTCATAGGTCAGTTTAAAAATGTGTCTTTGTTATTGTTATAGGACTGAATGATTTGGGAAAAATATGCAATTGCGATTTGTCTGACAAGCATTTGGAATTTAAAGGTGAATTATGTCACTTTTCTGCTGGAGGGTTGGTCAAATGCTTTTCTCCATGGAGACATTATTGCTTTGTCTGGAATGTTTCACAGTATGGTATTAAACCTTTCTATCTTCATGGAGACCAAACCAGACCAAGTTACAGGTCAGATCTGTGGCGAGGGGACCTCCGTCAAATTCCTGTTTCATGGTGAGACATTAAACATATCCATTTATTCATTACAGGTTTTTCTGTTGCTCAAAAATACAAAAATGCCTTCTGTAAATAGGGGCGACCCTCTACAGATCTGACCTGTAATGTAATGTAGTGCTGTAACCTGCTTGTCTCCCTTTAATCTATACTATGGAACATTCTAGACAAAGCAATAATATTTCCATGGAGATAAACGTTTAAAAACAAATTAGAATAATAATTGTGCCAAACATTGTGCAGGTCTGTACTCACGATGTTGTCTTTGATGAGTTGTTGGTATCGGAGGAAGAGCTGCTGTCTGCTCAAGATGGAGGTTTCAGACCAAGAGGAGAAGGCTCTGGAGCAGGAGTTCACAGCAGCCAACATCTCCTCCTGAGTCGCTTTAGGAACACGACCTACCACTTCATTAGTGGCCTGTAGGGACAGAGACAAAACTCAGAGGAGAATACATGAAGTGATAAGCTACTACTACTACTACTAGATTATGGCTTGATCAATCTCGATTTTCAATTATATTTTGTCTTAGTAAAAACGAATAAAAATGTCTTTCAATATCAGTTTCCTGAACATAACTGATACAGATGTTAAGTAATTGCTAAGTCAAATGTCTTTCTTCTAAAATCTGAAATCTGCTCCAAGCCACATGCTTTTACTGACAGAGGACTGGCTGTAGGCCTCTCCGTTAAAAAGACCCAAGGTGATCATTGACAATTAGAGAGACCGAATATTGATTATGGCACAAATTTAATACCAAGCCCCACCCTAGATTACATTTTAATATTAGTGATTTTGTGTTGTTTGCATAATCAACTGTGAAAAGTTTATTCTCTTGCAAAATAAGGAGTAGAGAAGTTAAGTGTTACAATACAGAAATTTCAAACCTGATTTTGATATCGATAAGGCTTAATACCAAAATCTGTATCATTAAAGCTCCTATTTTTTATATGGTATAATGTGTTTTACCAAGTGGTCTTATTACTTCTTATTTGTTCTTTTTTGTAAGGAAAGTTGTTTAAATACTAGCTGGATGTAGCATTTATTAATAACCGGGTAACCATGTTTTCACCACAATAATTAAGAACACACACTTGTAGATTAGAGTTGTCCAATTAATACAAATGTAATCAAAACTTCAGTTATTGCTCAAATCGATTACAAACATTTTGACATTGCACTGAAAGCTTAAATCTTGAACAAAACCACTCTTGTTTAATTTAGAGTGGCTTTAAAACATGAATAACAAAACATCAGTAATAAGTTAATTCTTAACATTATAAAATAGGTTTAAAATTGAGATTTCAATGCCTTTTCTTTTTCATAATTTAGCAGACCATAGTGTAGACAACAATACAAATCTGACTAGACTAGAAAAATTCCATTGTTGGGTGTTGTGCTGTCAATGCCAAGGACAGTGACTGTGACTGTTGAAAAAGTCTTGAACGGGTTTATCTACTTGAAGAAGCATATTTAGGATGCGATGTCTGCTTGTTTGAAGTCCCAGCATGGTGACTGCTGTTAAATTGAAAGAATTGATGGTATTTAATCATTGTCTTTGGCAATGCAAAGGCTACATGGTGAGGGTCAAGTTAATAATTTATGTTTTAACCAGGATAGTTGCAAAGAAGAATGTACAGAGGAAGCCTGGTTCGGATCTATGTTTTCTGTAGTAACGGAAATCAGCAGTTAAAAAAAGTCTCTGCAGACACTTGAAGAATGTGTATGATATGGTCTGGGAATAGTGTTCAATTTGACTTCAATGACTTCAACTTGACTTCAACTTGACTTCATTACTAAGGAAAAGACTTGATACTCTATACTGATTCCGATACAACACGCTTTTAGACAACAGAATGATATTTTCAACATTTAACAATAGTACGTTCTATTATATTACCATGTTATATTACCATGCATTCTCTGTGTAATCCCTCACTCATCCAGATAGCACTCTATGTGGAACCTTGCATACTTGCTCTGATACAGCTCAAGATCATTCTAAAGCTATTCAGGAAAAGTCCATCTCTGTCCCGTGAATGTGACTTGTTTCGTATCAATACCTGCTCAAATTAGTATCTAGTTTTGATGCTAGTTTTAGTATCAGTTAGTATCTGATTTTAGATACTTTTGACAGCCCTATCCAGGAATCAAACCTAAGACACTATGCACTGCACTATGCTACCATACAATGTCAAATTAAAAGGTGGCGATAACAGTAAAAAATAGGGGTGTGTTGCTTTAATCTTGTTGCATAACTTTGTAAACAATAAAAATAATAACCTACTTACCGGATTGTGAATGTCAATCCACTCTGATGTGTTAGATTCGACAAACTTGCCATCTATGAACAGTTTTGTGGTGGGCTAAACGAGGAAAAAAAATGCATTTTACTTTGCACTTATGTCAGTACATTATTGACAGTTACGCAATAATCTTTCTGGATTTTATATGACATTTTAAAGGGTTAGAAATGAATTAAGTCTTAAAAAATGTTAATGTTTGTGTAGTGGATAAAAAATGTTGCTCAAGTGGTGGTGCACATTTCTTACCACTGAAGACGAAGAATAACACATGCGGCCAAAGTGAACAGGAGCCTGTAACAACAAAATGACTTTAATATTATAAAGACAGACTTCAAAACGTAACTTTAATAGAAAAATACGTAAATTTGCATGTAACTTGACCGTGAACCCAGTTATGAGAGCAGTGCATTTGAGCAACGTGTAACCTTCACTATAGTTCAACGGGCTTGCACTAGAATCCCACGCTCTAAATTTAACATTACTTCTTCCAACTCAATATAGCATAAGATAAATGCTACTTGCCTTTTTGGTGCAAAGTGACCGAAGAAGACGCGCAGCCATTGTAAAATTCGCTTTCCAAATACCTCAAATAACCTGCAGGACAACAGCAGCTAGCATACGAGCTGCCACAGAAACGAGTGTTATCGATGGAAGAGATATATAAATCATTTACGAGTCAAGTTTAAATCGAATGCCTGGATCCAGGTCCTTTATACATCAGCAGAAGCATCAACGGCTAGTTCCGCTACATTTGGGCGGGTCTAATCACAACTCCAGCCAATCACATCACGTCTTCTACACCGCCCAGAAATGAAAGACGCTGATTGGCTGTTGCTATAAACACAAACTCACATTTTGGTGTCTGTTTCTTGAGAAAGAAATGAATTAATAATAGCGGTAGTTGTCTTTAGATATCTGCTACATTACTTAGCAGCTAACAGCATGTTTTAATTTGTGAAATTTTAAGAATATTATGCGCATTAACGATGAACGAATCGCTGGATTCATCAACACGAACGGGGAACTTTTATTTCCTTCAGTGGAGTTGTCAAGACGTAGCCATGTGGATTGAGTCTTTGGGATTTCCACAGTACAAAGTAGTTTAAGTAGCAGCCCTAAACATGTTTGACTGTTTTCAATAGCTTTTATGTTGTTTTATTTTATATGTTACAGGAATGCTTTACTGAGAACTTCATCTCTGGGAGGAAACTCATTCACGTGAACTGCAGCAACTTACCAAAACTTGGGATCACTGATTTTGACCACATGAAGGTATTATACAGTATTTATTTACTGTTAAAGTTTAGGATTTGAGTAGTTACAGGGCCCACACTACGCTATTTTATGATATATGAAATAATGTCGTTTCCTCATCAAAAACAGACCTGGAGTTGTGTTTTGTTTCATTCCATTCACACAAGTTTAACACACAAATCCTGCATATTTAGGTTGAGTTCTTCTCAGACTGACAACACTCTGTTCCACTTTGTGGTAATACAGGAAGTCCTCCACTGTGTTTTTAAACTCCACACACCTTCACTAGAATCATTTGGACAATTTCCGCCCTGGAATTCTCTCCTTAACTAAAGGTAAAAGGAGCTGTCAACTTGAAAACTCTCACTGCATGACATCACAAGATGGAACAGAGCATTTTGAGCTTTGGAGACCTGGACAGAGTAATAACTAATAACTTAATTAATAATAATCTTTATCAATTCTTCTATCAGTCTTAAAGACCTGAATTCAGTTTTCTTTTGTCATAATCAATTAGTAACCTAAACACAATTATGAAATAGACACATAAACATTTTAACACCACAACAAAATTAATCAATAAGCAGGGCCCACATTTCATAGATGAAGTTTATAATGCATTTTTTCACAAGATAAATCAAAATTAGGAGATTTTAATAGATCTATTTTTGAAACCATGTCTTAGCTGTAGGTCCAATTGTGGTATTGGCAGATTTGCATTAGCCTTTGCTCACACATCGATTGAACCAATTCCTTTCAAACGGTCTTGTTAAACATCTCTATTTTCTTTATTACCTCTTGAAGTGTCTCAAATTATGTTTACAGCTAAAATGCCTCTTTGCTTTTCCCTTGAACGTCAGGTTAAATATACTAAAAGCGTCTTAATTTACTGGACAGCTTTGCCAAGAAAAAAAAAATAATTAATTTAGAAAAAGATACGGAAATTGTATGCGTTAAGATTTAAGTGCGTTGTATATGGGCTAATTATTTCACATACAAATTTGTTGGGTTTCAGATTGATGTAATTGGTACTTTGCAGTGACATCAGGCTGGGGGTGTTCTACATGTATCTCTATTGGCAGAATGCAAACATTAGTAAAAACTCCCCAAACTGTTTTAATATAGTATGAAAACTTAAAATAGATTTAAACAACACATTTTCAGGAGCATGTGATCATTACAAGCATTCATGGTCCTGTTTAGGAGTCAACAAAAAGGTGAGAGTGACTAACTGAAAAAACTGTTCACTAATGACTATGTGATGTTATGTGAGAGTCCAACTCATCTAATTCCAACCAAGTTACCTCTTTCTGGTCAAATTGTGTTAAAATAAAGCTCAGATTAGGTCTAATTTAAAGGTGCATTGTGTAACTTTTCTGGTGGAGGAGGGTCCGTCAAATGTTCTGGATTTTTTTTCCCCCCATGGAGTTATTGCTTTGTCTGGAATGTTCCACAGTATGGCATTAAAACTTTCTATCTTCATGGAGACCAAACCAGGCCAAGTTACAGGTCAGATCTGTGGAGAGGCGACCCCGCTCAGTCAGAATGCCTGTTTTTCTAGGTATTTTTGAGCTCTAAAACCACCTGTAATTGAATAAATGTAAGGCAGATCTGTTTAATGTCATACTGTGGAACATTCTAGGCAGAGCAATGGCATATCCATAGAAACAAGCAGGTGACGCCCAACCAAAAAGTTCCATAGGTATACATAGGCAATGTGGTGCAGTGGCATGCTCACAACAATGAAGTTTTGGGTTAAATTCCCCGAACTTGTGGGGCCTTGTTTCAAGTAGTGATGTCAAGATTATCATTAACTGTGAGTATTCTGTTCACTGTATTTGCATGAGAACTACAAAATAATAATTATGAGAATCTTAAAAGCATAAAAAGTAATTGACACAATAAACAAGAATAAAAACAATAAAAGACAGAGGGCCCAGGATGATAATAAAAACACTTATTTATTCAGACAATAGAATGTGATTTTCAGCATTAAATCATAGTACTTTCTTTTCTATTCCCATGTGGTCTTATATCTGTGTAATCCCTCAGTGGTCCATGGGCGTATACTAGTCTATGTGCTCTTATACTTGTTCTGATACAGCTCAAGATCATTCTAAAGACATTCAGGAAAGCTTAATTTCTGTCCTGTGAATGTGACTTTTTTAGTATCAATACCTGCTCACATGAGTATGTGTCTGATTTTCGATGCCCTGATTTCCCTCGAAACTCTCCGTTTTCTTGAAGTTGCACTATGTAACATTTTGGTTGGGCGTCCGTCACCTTCTTGTTTCTATGGATATGCCACTCCTCTTCCTGGATTGTTCCACAGTATGACATTAAACAGCTCTCCACCAGGAAAGTTACACAATGCATCTTTAATCATGATTTCAATTATTATTTAAATTTTTGGGATTGCTTTGTTTTCCATAATCGAGCAGCCCTTCCACTGGCCAAACCGTAATCCCTTTCATCTATGAATCATCCACAGCTTGAAGCAAAGTTAGATTTTGTTTGGTGGCTCAAAACCGTCCTTCAGTTAGCCGTGTGCGCTTCAAGGCAAAGCTGATGTTTTAATCTTGGTGAAATCGCCTGTTGCATCTTTCTCTCTCAGTTGGAGCTCTCACTAAACAGGTTATAACTGTAAATATTCGCTTTTCAAAGCCCTGTCTCCTGGTGTGTCGTCTACAGGTAATCTCGTCTTTATCAAAGAGGTTTTTTAAACATTTTAATTATGAAATCTTATCTCACGCAACTGTTATTTGTTATCTTCAAAGACTATCTGCTATAAAGTACATTTTGCTTGCTTAACTTTATGAGTTCAGAAAAGGTATTTCGTTTGTAGGCTAAGAAATAGTTTTACTCTCTGTGACACATTTTAGAATAGAATAAATATTATGACTATTTGAAAGCAACACCGTGCAACTTTCGGGAATGCACATCACATTTATGATTCCATGGAAATAGAATATAAAACTATTAAACCATACTTTGGAACAGTCTCCATGGAGATAAGTGTATTTTATGCCATACTGTGGGATATTAAAGCGAAAGGAACACCAACATCGCCATAGAAACAAGTAGGAGTAGGTCAAATTCCAGGCCAAATAAAAGTCAGGTTTGTGGAGGTGCAAGCCTATTCAGAGTAAGGATGCTTTTAGTTGTTTAAAAACATGCCACATTTAAGGGAATGCTTTTATTTATTTTTGCTATTTTTTGTTTTAAAATTACACAGTGGGGCTTTAAGTGTAGAATAATTGTGAAAATTCTGAATAATTATTTGGATAATTCTAATAATAGTTCAATGTCACTTTCAATGTTTACTTCACATGCATTGTGTAACTTTTCTGGTGGAGGGTCTGTCAAATGTTTGTTTCCATGGAGATGTATTGCTTTGTCTGGAATGTTTCACAGTATGGCATTAAACCTTTCAATCATCATGGAGACCAAACCAGACAAAGTTACAGGTCAGATCTGTGGAGAGGTGACCCCGCTCACTGTCAGAATTTGTTTCTTGATATTTTTGAGCTATAAAACCACCTGTAATTAAATAAATGTAAAGTAGAGCTGTTTAATGTCATACTGTGGAACATTCCAGGCAGAGCAATGACATATGCATAGAAACAAGCAGATGATGGAGTCCCAGCCCAAAGTTGCATAATGCACCTTTAAAGCTCAGTTGCCTCTGGCGCTGTAAACATGTTCTTAATCAAAGGCCTGCCCCCTGGTGTGCCCCCTACAGGTGATCTGCGGTCATGTGCGGGAGCTGCTGGGGATCACAGAGACCCCGTGGTCCCAGAGCGTGGCTGACCCTCCACAGGACACCAGGGCCCTGTACCTGGAGCGGAAGAGTCAGACCGGAGCCCAGGCCGACCGACTCACATACCAACAGTTCACCATCAGTCTGCAGGATGAAGAGGAGGAGCTGATGTGAGAGAGGAAGGATATAAACAGGTTTAAATGAATCTGTGGGGTTCAGATACATGCAGTGTGCAGTATGTAACTTTTATGACGGAGGACACCTGTTTATCTTAAATGTTATTGCTTTTCCTCAAATGATCCGCAGTATGGCATTAGCTTTATCAGTCCCCATGGAGATATACAGATACAGGTGGCACCATAAGGCTAAGTTACAGGTCTGATCTGATATTCCACTCACAGCAGATAATGTTTTCAAGGTATTTTTGATAAATAAAAACCTGAAAAAAAACAAGATACATTACAATATGTTTAATTTTACTGTGTGGAACATCCTAGGCGAAGCAGTAACACCTCCATGTCCTGGCTTTAATAATAAATACTAAAAACTAAAGATTATAATGCTTAGACAAATGTTTATTTGATTGTATTAACCCACTCAATGTGATCCTGGTGTTTTTATTTTGCTATTTTGTACATAAATAAATTTCTATTCCTACTTGGCTTCAAATTCGCTCCTGTAACTGCTAGCCTCGTGAGCTTCATTTGACTGGAGCCAAACGCTAAAGGCAATGTCACACTCCCTTAGTTCACTTTGTTATACAGTCTATGGTGGTGAGGCAACAGTATCAAGTTCTGTGACAGCTACAGCTACAACAGACATAGAAAATACCGTGTTTCCTGGTTTGGTTTACATTTCAGCTCAGTGTAAGGAGCAGCGTGCGTCATGGAGGAGGTGGTGATATGACTTGGTCCCACAGTAAACCACAGAACAATGATCTGAGCGTTTTACAGTCACCGCTTGGCCACCTGTCAGCTGACGAAGGCTCCACGAGCTGCTCCGGGTCACACGCTGGACGCGACATTAACACCTCCCACCACCAGAATGCTCCCTCTCTCTGTGCAACTACTCACTGTATACAGGATATAAGATCTGTGACTGTACGGTGCCTTTCCTCTAAGTATCAGCCTGTATGACTGTTAAAGGGGACATGTTATGTGAAAGGGCCTATATTACACAAAAGTGAGATTTTAGCCATGTTTGAATGCCGTTACCTGCTCAAAAACATACCTGGAGTTGTGTTTTGGTTCATTCACACATTGAGTAACCTTTTATTATTAGTCTGTCTACAGCTAGAAAGCTCAAAATGCTCTGTTTTCAAGTTAACAGCTACTTTTTACCTCTTGTTTAGCAGAGATCTGACATTCCCGGACTGAAATTACCCAAGCGATTCTATTGAAGGTGTATGGAGTTTAAAAACACAGTGGAGGACATCCTGTATTTCCCACATGACATCACAAGGTGGAACAGAGAGTTTTCTGTTTGAGAGAAGTACTCAGACTAAATATGCAGGGTTTGTGTGAATGAAACAAAACACAATTCCAGATATGTTATAATGCTGTTTCTTCATCAAAAACATATCAGAAAACAGGCCCTTTAACCCATATTCCACTACGAGGAAGAATTGATTGTGAAATGATCTTGTGCAGACTAACCCAGCTTGTTATGTCTCTATATTTGGCGTGTAATTGCCTCGAAAGGGGCCACTTGGACTTGTTTAAACAGTTAGCGTCTCGGTGAATGCCTAACCCACTCACGCCGTACCACCATTGATTTCCAGTAAATGTAACTGGATGGAAGTATTGATCGGCTCTGATATCCACAGGGCCGTTCACAATGACCAGGAACAACGCCTCGGAACGGCCAGGGGACAGGCATTACAATAGGTCAATCTACTCTATAGGCCCATAAACCAGTGAGTGCTCTGCAGAGACTGAATGAAGACCGAGAAGATTTAAAGGTCCTATCTTACGCAAAATGAACTCTTGTGAGCTGTAAGCCATGTTAGAATGTTGTTACCTCCTCAAAAACATACCTGGAGTTACATTTTGTTTCAGTCATACATGTCATACATGAGTAACCCTGTATTATTAGTCTGTTTACATCTTCAAAGCTCAAAATGCTCTGTTCCACCTTGTGATGTCATGAAGCAGTAGTTTTCAAGTTAACCACTACCTTTTACCCTTTGTTCAATGCAGACTGGCAATTCCAGGGCTGAAATAGTCCAAATGATTCTAGTGAAGGTGCATGGAATTTTAATGAATTTTAGTGATGAAGCTAACTAAAGGCACTGCTCCGTCTGAGACTCTGTGACTCAAGTTAACTTTAATCTGAGTTTTCTGAAATTCCTTTTCAAATAACATTACAGTCGTTTTTTTCAGTTAGTCACTGCTTCTTGAAAATCAAACTCCTAAAAATGACCATGAATGCTCACAGACTCCTGAAGATGTGTTGTGTAAATCCATCTTGAAAATACAACATTTTTTCAAGGTATTTTTAACCATCTGTGATTGAATATGTAGGCAGATGAGCTCAGTGTTAAATAGCTTTGAGACTATTGCATAACTTTTATACTGAAACACACTGCCTCAAGGTTTTTGCTTTTGTCCAACAGTTGGTGTGGTGAGTGAAGGAGAATTAAATAAGAACTGCCATAACACCTGCAGCAAATGACCATGTGACAGCCCCATTTATCTGCATATGTGACCAGAACATGGAATAGCCTATATGATGACTGATAATGATAATTTTCTATACATTAACAATTTGTGTGTCATATTTGTCAAAAGCAATTTAAAGGTGCACTATGGCATTAAAGGGCTCTTATTATGCCCTTTATAATGTTCTTTCCTCATCAAAAACATACCCAGAGTTTTGTTTTGTTTCATTCACACAAACCCTGCGTATTTAGGTTTAGTTCTTAAACAGAAAACACTCTGTTCCACCTCGTGATGTCATGTGGTAATACAGGAAGTGCTCCCCTGTTTTTTTTTTAAACTCCATACACTTTCACTAGAATAATTTGGATGTTTTCAGTCCTGAAATTGCCAATATCTACTGAACAAAAAGGTCACTTGAAAACTACTACTTCATGACATCATATGGTGGAACAGAGCATTTTGAGCGTTGCAGCTGTACACAGAATGATACAGGATTACTCAAACGTGAATGAAACAAAACACAACTCTGGGTATGTTTTTGAGGAGGAAACAATGTGGCTAAAAGCTCACAGGAGTCAATTTTGAGTCGTGTAGGACCTTTAACTGATGTGTATTGGATGATCAGATTTCTCTTGTGCATGTTAAAATACACCAAATCGGATCTCATTATTGTGTTATCCGGCTATCTTAGTGATCTGATTTCTAGTGGCCCTGTAAACGTGCCCATAGTGAAACAAACACCCCATAAAACAAATAACCGTTCTGTTTTGTTCGGAGCGTGGCCTCGGACTGGTCTAGCCCTTGCAGCATTCCGTGCCATGTAGCCCAGAGTTCAGCGCACATGAATTAATAATGATGCCTTCCCTTCCCTTCCTTCGCCCGTGTTAGAGATAGCTATAGACCGCTACTGGCTGTGGGAGCTCTGCACACTGCACAAACGCGTCCTCTGTGCACGCGCCATTACCATTCCGCGCACGACACCTCTGGTCAGAAATGGAACCGCCGACTTGCTGCTTGACAGTTGTCCGGACCGAGGGCAGCTTGGAGCGAGGAGAAATTATGTCAGCAACCTTTCACTCAAACTGGGATTAACTCGCAGTGAGCACACCAAGGGGGAAACGGCTGATAGCGTTATACGAACATCTGGCGGGATTGTGGGCTATTGAGCGCAGCGAAGAGAACCCGCTGCTGTCATCCTCGCTGCTTTCCATCTATCTATCCAAATTGGAGATCTTATTATTAAGCTTGTGTCGCTACAAAAGGCGTTTTCTCTCGCGTCTGGGGCTCGGATGCGCAGTGCTTCTGCTTCGCACAGAGGAAGCGAATGCCAACAGCTGCAACGTACCTTCTCCACCATCTCCAACACACCCAGGACATAACCGTTATCCGTCCATCTGTGTTCACACTTCGGTTTTTTTTTTTTCTTCTTTTTTTTTTTTCTTTTTTTTTAACCAGGAGAATACACGTTTTGTCAAATCAATGCGTTTGGTAAGCTTGGTTTCTTAACGCTTAAAGGAAATGGATGCGAGCCCGCTGAAATAAAACGAAGAAGTGCCTTTTGGGGCGATGCATTTCTTGAAGGGCAACGGTGCGTGTTTGGAAGCAGGCCCGTACATGCTCTAAGTAGGAACCTGCTTCATAGGCAACTCGTTAACACCTGGATTTGCGCTTTGGATACGCTTGGATTTAAAACTAACCCAAAATGCCCAAACGCGCCCTGCGGATGCTGTTTTGACTCGACTGGATTGCCAAGGTATGTTCCAACATTTTGACCGTGCGTAAAGACGTGATTGGTTAGTGGAATATGCAAGTGTCTTTAAAAAAAAACGGAGTTAGAAGTTCTCTCAGGACACCCCACCCCCACTCATCCCCTCATCCCTATCTCCTTTTGGCTCTTTTCTTCCTCCGCGCTTGGTTCAGTGCTCTCTCCATCTCTCCCCCCTCTCTCTCTCGCTGTTTTTTCTCTCTATCTATCCTCCCTTGTGATAGACTAGGGTTGTGGCCACTATCCCAAGACCTACACCGCAAGGTCAAAATCGTCTCATTTGCGAAGTGCAATAGTATTTTTAGTCCCGTTGCTGACTGTGGCTTTAGTCTATGTACCCGAGCACAAACGTGTTACATTTGCGTTCCCACAATTAAGTGATTGGCCAATGTTGCCTCTGTATGATTGAGCAGTATGAAGGCACCCCTGTAGTCTGGGTTAAGACCTGGATTGTGCATGGATTACACCTGGTTTAGTCTTGGTTTGGGTTTAGTAGCTAGTTAGTTATATAGTCTATTCAAATCCTGGTCTAGTCCTGGTTTAGTCCTGGTTTTGTCCTGATTTTTATTTTTACCCAGGTTTACATACCTGGTTTATTCAAATGCTGGGGTACTTGGTTTAGTCCTGGTTAAAACCTAGTTCATAGATGGATTAGAACAGGTTTAGTCTTGGTTCAGATTTGTGTCTTAGTCCTGGTTTAGTCCACATAGGCTATTCTTGAACATTTTTATTTTAGCCTTGGTTTTTACACAGACTACCTACCTGGTTTATTCTAGGTTAGGATTCTTGGGTTAGTCCTGGTTTAGCCCTTTATTTGGTCCTGGTTTAGATCTGGTCCTGGTTGGCTATTCTTGAACATTTTTATTTTTACCCTGGTTTAGTCCTGGTTTAGAACTGGTTTAGTCCTTGCTTGAATTCTTGGTTTAGTCCTGGTTTAGTCCTGTGCTTAGTCCTCTTTTAGACCTTGTTTAGTTCTTGTCTGGATTTTTTATTTAGTCCTGGTTTAGAACTCTGCTTAGTCCTGGTTTAGACATGGTTTAGTCCTTGTTCAGATGCTTGTTATCGTCCTGGTTTAGTTCTGTTTTTTTTTTGTTTTTTTTTTTTGTTTTTTTTGCTTTAGCATCTTGCTGTCCTGGTTTAGTTCCTGTTTGAATTCTTGGTTTAGTCTTGTTTAGGCCTGATTTAGTCCTTGTTCAGACTCTTATTTTAGTCCTGGTTCAGTTCTGTTTATCTCATTTGCTTGAACACCTTGAGTCTTGGTTTAGACCGTTGCTTAGACCTGGTTTAGTCCTTGTTCTGGTACTTATTTTCATCCTGGTTTAGTTCTGTATTTCTCATTTGCTCAAACATCTTGCAGTCCTGCTTTAGACCAGGTTTAGTACTTGCTTGAATTCTTCGTTTAGTCCTGGTTTAGACCTTTGCTTAGTCCTGGTTTAGATCTGGGTTAGTCCTTGTTCGGATATTTATTTTAGTCCAAATTAGTCCTGTTTTTCTCAATTGCTTGAACATCTAGCAGTCCTGGTTTAGACCTTTATTTAGTCCTGCTTGAGTCTTGGTTTACACCTGATTCAGTCCTGATTCAGTCTTTCAGTTCTGACACTTAATTTCTCCCTGGTTCAGTTCTGTTTTTCTCATTTGCTTGAGCATCTTGCTGGTGACTAAAACTCGGCTGTTTTACACTCATAGCTGGATTGCAGGAGTATTACTTTAACATTATTATTCATTATTAGTCCGAAGGATCATTGTATCATCAGCTACAAAGAAAGAAGCGAAAACATGCCCGCATCTCATGTGACTGCTTATATGATTCTATTACAACACTGCCTATTAATGTTTTTCGATGATCGCAGAGCTCATGGCTGCTGCTACCTTTTCTCTACGTGTGAGACATAATACCTCTTCCTCCTCACTGCTTTTGCTTTTGCACACCAGCTGACCCAAATTTGGCAGACTGCGAAATGAGATGCTGTTTTTGGGATGAGAAACTGCATTTTTTGTTCCAACTATACAGCCCTCAAAGCATATGCTTAGATATATTTCGAGATAATGAGAGATTGTGCATTATTTTGAGTGATTTTAGAGGTAGTTGGAGGAGAGGAAATTTCTCATAGGCCTTTGAAAGAGGAGCGGAGGAGAGGAGCGGAGGAGAGCTGGGATATGGCGAGAATGCATTTCAGTTGGGTGGAGCTTAAAGGTGCGCTGTGTAACTTTTCTAGTAGTGGGTTCGACATCTGCTTGTTACCATGGTGATGTTATTGCATGACTCGGAATGTTTCACAGTTAACTTGAATTTCCCTCAGGGTCAAAAAAGTCTCTGTCTCTCTGTCTCTCTCAATTATACTTTATTTTATTGCCCAAAATACATTGAAATAATGATTTCTTCTGTGAGCAGGGTCACCTCTCCACAGATCGGACCTGTAACTCCACATACTGTGGAACATTTTATACAAAGCCATAACATCTCCATTGAGATGCATTTTAAACTTGTATTTCAATTTTTTTTTATTCAGAGAGAAATTCGTGCATTTCAAGCTGAACCATTTGAGTATCTAAGATGGGCGACAATAGCTCAGTTGGTGTTTGTCCACTGATCTGAATGTTGGTGGTTTGGTTTAAGCTCTGACAGATGAATGCTGTCATTGTGTCCTTGGGCAAGACACTGAAGCCACCTTGCCCCCATGTGTCTGTGTACACTGGTGTGTGAATGTGTGTGAATGGGTCAGTGGGTCCTTGATGTAAAGCGCTTTGAGTGCCTTGAAGGTGGAAAAGCGCTGTATAAAAATGTGACCATTTACCACGATACTGCAGGCTTTGTTTGTAATATTGATCTAACTGATGCCAGTTTTAGTCCTGGTTTCTAGTCTTGGTGTAGTCCTGCATTATTCAAACATATTTTAGTTTTGGTTTAGCTCTTTAATTCTGATATATTTGCCCTGGTCACAAAGTCCTGGTTTGCATGGTTCATAACTGGTTCCAGTGTTGAAAATCGTTCTACCCTACTGGTTAATTACAGGTTTTCCTCCAGGTTTTCCTTCATTATCTGCTGTTAACTGACACAATACCCCCCTAAAACCTCTTAATGATGTGAGAAAACCCTTTGATTTCCATGGGGCGGTGTACAGGCCGATGAACACAGCAGTTCTATTGATGCAGTGGGCTCTGCTTAGTATGCGATTCCCCTGGCACCACCCACCCTCCACCAGCACTTCACATGTCTGACAGACCAAAGAAAATACATGTGTGAACTACATCACAATCACATCGAGGCGCTCGGGAGGTTTTCATGACAGAATGCAAAAGGCTAATTATCAGAGGAGCCAAAAAAGTAGAATACCGTTACTTCAAAAATATTATTATACATGTCTGAAACACCTGAGTGTAATATCTAATATGTGATGTGAAGTTTGTGTATGGATAAAACACTAAATAATGAACAAAATCTGGTATTTAAAGGCCCTGTATTATGCTATATTTTGTTGTTTCCTCATCAAAAACATGCCCAGAGTTGTGTTGTTAACACACAAAACTTGTATATTTAGGCTGAGTTCTTCTCTCAAACCGAAAACACGTCATGTGGTAATACAGGAATTGCTCTACTGTGTTTTTAAACTCCATACACCTTCACCAGAATCACTTGGATATTTTCAGTCCTGGAATTGCCAATCTCTTCTGAACAAAAGGTAAAAGGAGCTGTTAACTTGAAAACTGCCACTTCATGACATCACAAGGTGGAACAGAGCATTTTGAGCTTTGGAGATGTAGACAAACTAATAATAAAGGATATGAATGAAACAAAACACAACTCTAACCCTGACTCCAGATATGTTTTTGATGAGGTAACAACAATCGAACAAGAGTAATTTTTTTGTGTAATATAGGACCTTTAAGTGAGATAGACCATGACAATGAGAAAAACTAAATCATGTCTAAAGAAGCGGTACAAGAAACACAAATGTTTAAATTATTTAATATTGTAAACATAAAGGTTTTTTTTTTTTCCCTTATCACTTACTCACAGTGGGAAAAGTAACCAAAATCTTACTCTTACTGTCAAATATATTACCCAAGTAAGAACGTAAGTATAGTATATGGGTAGTATATGTCTAAAAACTACTCCAAGAAGTACTATCTTATTCAAAAGGCATTCAAGTCAATGTTAATCTAACTAAGCACTAATCCACCTCTGCTAATTAGTCCCAATAGTGGTCAAGTGGCAGAGTGGTTCCAGCTATGTCCAATAGGTCTATGCAAAATTGACTCTTGTGAGCTTTAAGTTGTGTTATAATGTTGTTCCCCCATGAAAAACATGTCTGAAGTTGTGTTTTGTTGCTCTGTTCCACCTTGTGATGTCATATAGTGGTAGTTTTTAAGTTAACAGCTACCTTGTTCTTTTTGTTTAGTAGAGATTGGCAATTCCAGGGCTGAAATTATCCAAATGCTTTTAGTGAAGGTGTATGGAGTATAAAAACACAATGAGGCACTTCCTGTATTACCACATGACATCATAAGGTGGAACAGTGTTTTCTGTTTAAAAGGGGAACTTAGCCTAAATACGCAGGGTTTGTGTGTTAAACATGTGTGAATGAAACAAAACACAACTCCAGGTCTGTTTGTGATGAGGAAACAACATTATAACATGGATCAGAGAATAATGAAATATAGGGCCTTTAAGTAAATGGGGATGTTTATCAAAATCTAATTATGTAATTACAGCATCAGTATTGTTCTAACATAATTAAACCTTTTTTTCATATTTTAAAAAATTGCATGAGAGATCTTGTTCTTTGTTACTCCTCTTTTGTTACCATGCCACCACAACTAAACAACACATTTTGGAGACTGAAATAGAGCTGCGCAAATAATCAAATTTTAATTGAATCAAGATCAAATTGTTTTTAATTGTCAGTGATCGGCTCTTAGGTCTTTTTAATTTAGAAGTTTAAGGCCAATCCTCTGTCAGTAAAAGAGCAGAGTTCAGAGGAAGAAATCTGACTATTTATTGCATCAAATAGCCCTGATTGTAAGTCTGTCTTGTATATGTTTTTGTGTAATATAGGACCTTTAAGTGAGACAGACCATGATGACAATGAGAAAAACTAAATCATGTCTGAAGGAGCGGTGCAAGAAACACAAATGTTTAAAAACGTCTGGTTTGGAGCAGAGTTCAGAGGAAGAAATCTGACTATTGCATCAAATAGCCCTGAAGTCTGTCTTCTATATGTTCATAAGAATAATAGCCATTCTGATAAATTTGTCCTGCTTTATCTGTTTTGGTTTAGTCCTGGTTTAGTCCCTGTTTCAGACCTTAAAGGGCCTGTATTATGCCATTTTCTTCACAGGAATCATTTAGATGATTTCAGCCCTGGAACTGCCAATCTCTACTGAACTAAAGGTAAAAGTTAGCTGGTAAATAACACTTTATGACATCACAAGGTGGAACAGAGCATTTTGAGCTTTGGAGATGTAGACAGACTAATAATAAAGGATTACTCAAACATGTGAATGAAACAAAACACAACTCCAGGTCTGTTTTTGAGGAGTTAACAGCATTATAACATGGCTTAAACTTCACAAGAGTTGATTTTGCATAATATAGCACCTTTAATTAGTCCAGTGTTAGTCCTGGTTTAGCTCTAGTCCTGCTCCCTGCAAATCCAAAAGTCTATCAGTAGCACTGTGTGAAATGTTTGTCACTACAGCTGACAATGAATCAAAATTAGCAAAAAAGCTGCTATCATTTAACCAGTAATAAGCCATCATCACTCCTCTGGCTGTAACCCAGAAATCTCTTCCAAAACGCGACGCCCCCTGGTGGTCCATGATCCGCTGGGGGCTTTTGTTCTAAATATTATGAGGTGATCTGAAAACAGTCACGGTTTGTCTCACCCAAAAATCTTGACGTTTGCAGTGTTGCCATGGCACCCAGGCTGTCACCCAGTGGAGCTTATTCAGGCAGCTTCCTGTTATCTGCGACATTTTGAGGACTTTTTCCCAATCATGAGATAAGAGTTTTATTTTTGAGTGAACAAGGCTGTAAAAAGTACTATTAAAAAAACTTCTATATTAAAGGTGTATTATGTAACTCTTCTGGGGGAGGGTTCGCCACCTGTCTCCATGGGGATGATATTGCTTTGCTTGGAATGTTCCATAGTATGCCATTAAACTTATCTACATTCATTTAAACAAGCACATGGCCAAGTTACAGGTCAGATCTGTGAAGAAGCAAGCAGGTTCACATGTTTTTCAAGGTGTTCATGAGCAATAAATAAAATACCTATTATAAAGTAAATACAAGAAAGACAAATTTAATGCCATACTGGGGGATATTTTTGTCAAAGCCATACCATTTCGAAGGAGACAAGCAGGTTGTGTACTATCCACTAGAAAAGTTACATATATTGTGTAGAATTTGTAGCCCAAAAATGTATTTACTTTATTGCTACTGCACAAATGAAGTATCCAAAACTCTACCTCAGTTATATCTCCATACATTTTGATAATGTAACTGATAATGTTATTCCCTAACACATGGCTTGTTGATACTAGTAGTGCCAACTGAAGGCACTACTTTGTCAGAAGCTCTATGAGACTTTAATCTGAGCTTTATTTTAACACAGTCTGAACAGAAAGAGTTGACTTGATTGAAACTACAAGGTGAGATGATTTTGAGCTCTTTAAAAAGTCTCTCACATATCAAATTACACTCACAAGATAGCTAGAATTAGAAAACAGTTTTTTCAGTTAGTCACTCTCACCTTTTTGTTTAAAATCAAACACCTAAACAGGACCATGAACTGATCACAAGCTTCTGAAAATGTGTTGTTTAAACCCATTTTGTAGTTTTCTAATGTGTGCATTGTGTCACCATGCTAACTGCGGAACATTCCACCATAGAGATACAGGTAGAACACCCCCAGCCCGATGACCTGCAAAGTACAAATAGACAGGAATAAAACCAGACTTCTCCCTCCCTCTCGTCCTGTTTGTTCAGAATGTGTGGACTTACAGGAGCGTTTATCCAGCAAAATACAATCTCTGCAGCACAGTCAAAATATGATCCACCTCAGTCCCAGCAGCCACACACTGCAAAAACAGAACTCTACGCTACATCAAGTCTGAATAACTGTCTCGATCTGAGTAGATAAAGGTACACTGTGTAACTTTTCTGATGGAGCAGGGATAAGATGTTGTTGCTTTGCCTGTAATGTTCCCCCTGGCATTTAAGATCCAAAATTGACTCTTGTGAACCATGTTGTTACCTCATCAAAAACATACCCGAGATGTGTTGTTTCATTCAGACATGTTTGAGTAATCCTTTATGATTAGTCTGTCTACATTTCCAAAGCTCAAAATGCTCTGTTCCACCATGTGATGTCATGTTGTAGTAGTTTTCAAGTTAATAGCTCCTTTTACCTTTAGTTTAGTAGAGACTGGCAATTCCTGGGCTGAAATCATCCAAATGAATCTAATGAAGGTGTATGAAGTTTAAAAACACAGTGAAGCACTTCCCGTATTACCACATGACATCATAAGAGCTGTTTTCAGGCCGGCCAGAACAGTGCCAGTGCTTGTTCCCGCACCAGTTACACTGGGAACCAAAGTACTTACCGGTGAATGACCCACTTTTAAATTAACCCATGATGCGTCATCGACAGAGGGTGTTGATTTGCCACCAAATAAAAACAAGACCATACGAAAGGGGATGTCACAGCAAGGAAAATAACCATCATGGGTCGCATTATTGACTACCAGCAAGCATTTGTACTCATACAAATGATTATTTATCTGCGCCAAGCTATGCTACAACATCTGCTGTGGAGAAGGCGGCAGCGACGCCCAATCCAAAGTGCATCTTTAAAATATCAGATTTTTCACTTATTTCACTCATTTTTATTATGACATTTCAGACTACTTTCAATATGTTTTTCTTTTCTCAAATAAACATTATCGACTCATTGATGGATTCCTAAATTTCAATGTTGTGTTACTCTTGGAAGTCTTATTCAGCTGGCAGATAATTTATTACCTGACCAGCCAGAACCACACGCTTTGACCAAACTTTAGAAAGATGAGTGGATCTGGAGCTGTATCCTGTCTCCCTGATTTCAGAGGAGTGATTGACAGGCGTATTAACCAATCACTGAGACGCATGCTCCGTTCACATCAAAAAGGTTTACACATAAAAAAGGAGAAAAAAGCCACAGAGGACTGAGAAACAGCACACATTTTTACAGAATCAACAATCAAAGCACAAAACTATTGCTTATTTTAGGTAAAAGAAGTTATATATTTTGTTCTGAATGTTAAAAGAATTTTGGATAGGAGCTTGTTCGCATTTGAGAGACATGTGAGACAAATTAGTAAGTTTGGACAGAGGACTTTCACGCTCTATTGTCCAGACTCTTCTGGATTCAAACAGAATGTAGAAGGGACTGGCTGGTCAGGTAAGATAATTTAGTTTGCGGTCTAATAAGTGAATTCAAATTAAACGGACATTAATATTCTGAATTCTGCTGTAAGTATGGTTCAGTTTGGTCTCTTGTTCTGACGAGGATCTTTTTCTCTGTTTGGTCAATACCATTTTACCATCATGTTACAGTGTAATTTACCTCTTGGACTCATTCATGTTTATTTTTGGATGTTCAATTTCTCTCGGTTAAACACAGTGAGAAATTGAGACGTAAGATCCAGAAAGGAAGAAGAAAATGTGGGGTGACAGTGAAGTAGTGGTTAGGAGTTTACACACCAACCAAAAGGCTCTGTTGTGGTGTCCTTTGGCAAGACACACAGCTTTGTCCACTCTTGCAATATTGCGTTACAGTAGGAAGGACATCTGGCATAAATATGTGTAGCAGTCATTGACAACACCTTACAAAAAGTGACCAAGTCTTGCCAAAACTACCTTTAAATATTAACACTTAAATATGCCTTTGTACCTTTTCTAGTTGAGGATTTAGATACAGTCCCTGACAAAAGTCTTGTCGCTTATCCATGTTGTAGAAACAAAAGCTTATAACCTGACTTTAAATTAATCGATTGGTTTTAGAAATGTCTCATATGAAAGCTAAAACCCTCCCAAATTATGCTCAATATACTAAAATAAATTTGCTTCACTGAAGAAAGATTGATCATTTAATGAACACAGAAAGGTCAGATTTTGGCAAGACAAAAGTCTTGTCGCCTTGTCATATGATGCACCCAATCCTAGATTACAGCCTCACCTGTGATCAGTTACTGATCAATCAATTAGTGGGTGTGTATAAAAAGAACCCCAGCACACCAGACCTTCACATCAACTGCAACTTGACCTCTGACAACATGCCTAAGATCCACCCTGAGACCAAAGCGTTAATTATCAAGAGGCTGAAGACCAGATCCACTGCTGAGGTGGCTGACACCTTCAATGTGTCTCAGCGTCAAGTACAAAGAATAAGAAAAAGATCTGAAAAGACTGGAGATGTTTTTGACAAGCCCAGGTCCGGCAGACCCCGCAAGACAACTGCTCGGGAGGACCGTTTGTTGATTCGAAAATCCAAGGCCAGCCCCTTTTCCACTGCAGCAGAGCTCCACCAGACCTGGTGACTCAAGTCCCTGTGTCAACCAGAACAGTTTGTAGAATTCTGTCTCGAAATGGCCTCCATGGTCGAATCAGTGCACAGAAACCAGCACTAAACAAAAGGCAATTAAAAAACCGTGTGGCATTTGCCAAGGCCCACAGCCTGCTAAAAGGATGGACACTGGAAAAGTGGCAGAAGGTGGATTTCTCAGATGAATCCTCGGTTGAATTACATCACAGCCGCCGCAAATATTGCAGGAGACCTACTGGAGCCCGTATGGATCCAAGATTCACCCAGAAAACAGTTAAGTTTGGTGGCGGAAAAATCATGGTCTGGGGTTACATCCAGTATGGGGGTGTGCGAGACATTTGCAGGGTGGAAGGCAATATCAATAGCCTAAAATATCAAGAAGTATTAGCTACCTCTTACATTCCCAACCATAAAAGGGGTCAAATTTTGCAGCAGGATGGTGCTCCATCGCATACTTCTATCTCTACATCAAAGTTCCTCAAGGCGAAGAAGATCAAGGTGCTCCAGGACTGGCCAGCCCAGTCACCAGACATGAACATCATTGAGCATGTCTGGGGTAGAATGAAAGAGGAAGCATGGAAGGCAAAACCAAAGAATCTTGATGAACTCTGGGAGGCATGTAAGACTGCTTTCTTTGCTATTCCTGATGACTTCATCAACAAATTGTATGAATCATTGTTGAACCGCATGGATGCAGTCCTTCAAGCTCATGGAAGTCATACAAGATATTAAATATGGATCTCACAGCACCACTACTTAATTCACTGACGTTATGCAACATATTTTTGTATTTGAAGTAAATTATTTGTTCAATTTTCTGTAGGCGACAAGACTTTTGTCTTGCCAAAATCTGACCTTTCTGTGTTCATTAAATGATCAATCTTTCTTCAGTGAAGCAAATTTATTTTAGTATATTGAGCATAATTTGGGAGGGTTTTAGCTTTCATATGAGACATTTCTAAAACCAATCGATTAATTTAAAGTCAGGTTATAAGCTTTTGTTTCTACAAAATGGATAAGCGACAAGACTTTTGTCAGGGACTGTATGTTATTGCTTTGTTTGGAATGTTCCACACTATGGCATTAAATGCATGCATCTGGCCTTGATTCAATTCAAAATATCTTGAAAAACATGCATTCTTTGCCTGAGCAGTCAGTCCCTTCTGCATTCTGTTCAAATACAAAAGGGTCTGGGACTGGACAATAGAGCGTGAATTCAGAACAAAATACTGTATATAACCTCTTTTACCTGAGATAATAATATTTTGGTACTTCGATTGTTGATGGTGTAAAAATCAGCGCTTTTTTCAATCCTGTATGTTGTTGTTTTTTCCTCTTTTTACATGTAAGCAGCCATGACAGACATAACATGACCATTAAACAGAAATATAGGGTAAGGAACATTTATTTTTTAACATACTCTGGAGCATCCTTCTCATTGACTAGAGGGCCTAAAGCATTTAAAGGTGCACTGTGTAACTTTTCTGGAGGCGGGTCTGCCAGCCGCCTGTCACCATGGTGATGTAATTGCTTTACCTCGATATATCACAGTATGTTATTAAAAAATATGTATCTTGTATTAGATCTGACCTGTGAATTGGCCTGGTGATGTGGCCTGCTTGTCTCCATGGTGATAGTTAAATTAAATGCCATACTGTAGTACATTCCAGGAAAAAACAATCAACATCTACATAGAGCCTAGTAGGTAGTTACACAGTGCAAAGGCTAAAGTCAATGTTTATTTTAGAGTAGTCTAGGCTCTATGTAAATAAATCATAACTGCTTTAAATAAAATTCTGAACTCCAGTCAAGTTAACTCCGGTAGATATGTTTTCGCAGTGCAGCAGAGCATCCTTCTCTTCTCATTAACTTGAGGGCCTAGAACATATAAAGAGAAAAGGGGAATAAAGTCAACATATATATTTTTAGTATACTTTTGACTAAATCATAACTGCTCGAAATAAGCTTCATTTCATCTCCGGCAGATCTGTTTTTGCAGTGCAGTCGTCCCTCTCATTGACTTGAGGGCCTGGCTCCTTGACTCTGTGCCCAGACAGGGTTTCCTCACATGAGCTGAGACATACGCCGCACCATCTGAAAACATTTCTCCATGACCTGCCCCCCCGATGGTCAATATGTTACAAATATGACACATGAAAACAAATCTGCAAAATCCGTCTTAAGATGGCTTCAGTTTAAAATATGAATCTTGGAATCACTCATAAATGTCTCGTATGATTCTGGGTCTAATTTGGTAAATGAAACTTGTCAATTCACTCAAATTACTGTAGTGTAATCAAGTTTAGTTAATTTTAAAGCCACAGTATGCAACTTTTAGCCTTTTTTTTTAATTTGTGTTTATTGCACTGAAAAACATACAAACATGCATCATTACTCTGAGCGGGCTTGCATCTCCGCAAACCTGACTCTTATTTGGCCTGTCTCCATGCAAAATGTTGTTCCCTTGTCATTGCAGTGACATGACACGGGGGGTATTCTCCATGTACTCTACTGGCGGAATGTGCAGCAGTTACCATGGTGACACAATACAGACAGCAAAAAACAGACAAAAAAGTTTGAAGATTGTCTCAAGAAAAAAATACAAAATGGATTTAAACAACACATTTTAACATTTTCAGGAGCCTGTGATCAATATGAGCGTTCATGATCCTGTTTAGGAGTTTTTTTTTTCGATTTTCAACAAAAAAGTTGAGAGTGACTAACTGAAAAATGTTTTTTCGCACTAGCCTGTGACTGTAATTTGATGTGTGAGAGACTTGTTTACACGCATAAATCATCTCACCTGTTGTAGTTTCAACCAAATCAGCCCTGTCTCGTCGGATTGTGTTAAAATAAAGTTCAAATTAATTCTAACTTGCGTAACAGATCTTCTAACAGAGTAAGATAAGATAAGATAAGATAATCCTTTATTTGTCCCACAATGGGGAAAAGTAGTGCTTTCAGTTAGCTTCACACCTTTAGGGAATGTTGATGACACCAGCTGCAAAATATCAGTTTTAGTCTATTTTTTTAGGCAGTGGGTCTTATTATTTTACATTACTCCAAAACATATATTTGTTTTTAAGTAGATTTAATTTAAAAAAAGTCCATACTGATTTCAATAAAATATGTAAATGGATCAAATAGTAGAAAATACACTCATTTAAAGTCCATATTTTATATTTCCGAGCAGACCACAAACACATCTCTATTGTTGTACTGTGCATTGCTTCACTGCTGGTGTTTTGGTGCATGGATGTCCATAAATGAGGCAGCCCATACGTCGGTCAGGCACAAATCCACCCACAGTGAGAGTGTGTGGGCGAAGGCTGCTGTCTGCTCCCCACAAACCAGGACCTGCACTGTAAATATATCACTCAACTCGTTTATTAAGACTATTAATGAGTACGTGTGACTCGTCTAGATCAAATTAATTAGACCTGCAATTACATGGTGTCATATTTTACTAGATTTTTTGTGTTTTGAACTGAATTATGTGTTCACCACTACAGATTTATACAAATTTTTGTCTGTTCAGTGGCAGGTAGAAATGAAAACAATAATTTAACAATAATTTAACTTCCACCATAATCCATGGAGATTATTGCTTTGTGTACATTCCACAGTATGGTATTGAACTTATTTATTTCCATGGAGACAAGCAGGAAACACTACCAGGCCATGTAACTGGTCAGATAATAGCATGTCGTTGTGTCCTTGGGCAAGCCACTTAACCCACCTCGCCACAGTGTGTGTGTACACTGGTGTGTGAATGGGTGAGTGGTTCCTTGATCTAAAGCGCTTTGAGTGCCTTGAAGGTGAAAAAGCGCTGTATAAAAATGTGACCATTTACCATTTACAAGGATAAGTTTAAAGTCATACAATGGAACATCCCAGGCAAAGTAATAACATCTCCATGGAGACAAGGTGGTGACAAAACCCCAAAAGAAAAGGTACACTGCTAGTCAAAAGCTTGGACACACTTTTTCATTTATTTTTCCTCCTTATTTCCATGATTATTTACATTATATATTCTCACTGAACTATGAATGGCACATATGGAATGTAGTATACAAAAAATAAACTCTAAATAAATTAAATAAAATGAAAAACACTGACCCTTTGCTTTGAACCCTGGTTTGCACTGTGGGCATTTCTTGACCCTGACATGCCTGTGAAGTGCAAACCAGACTTCATCTTGAAGCTTATTGAGAGAAGGCCAAGGGTTTGCAGCAAAGGGTGGCGACATTGAGGATTTAAATTAAAAATATAAAAATATATAGTTGAGCGATTAACCTTTTTTCTTTAATACATAATTCCATATAGTATCTTGCATCACATGTTTGATGTCTTCCGTATGTATGTAAAATGTAGAGTAAACATAAAGAAAAAGAAAACATTCAGTGAGAGGGTGTGTCCAAACTTTTGACTAGTATTGTATATTGTGCACATTTAAAGCAAATTGGAAATATTGATAGAAGTCAACTATATTAAGCTTATGTATTAGTAAAATTCTAAACACTTAAAGGGCCCATATCGCACTATTTTCCGATCTGTTATAATATTGTTTTCTCATCAAAAGCATACCTATTTCTTCTCTCAAACAGAAAATACTCTGTTCCACCTTGTGATGTCATAAAGTAATACAGAAAGTGCTCCACTGTGTTTTTAAACCACACTCCACCTTCACTAGAATCATTTGGATCTTTCAGTCCTTAAGCGCCACTCAAAATGTGTGTATCATTATTAAGTCATTCAAACTAGACGTCTCCTTTTGTACAGTGCCGTTACCAGCCTTTGATTGATTCCAGAGGATGTTATGGTTAATGCATGAGCACATGATTTGGTTCTTGTTTATTGGTGTTTGAAAGCTCTGTGCGGGAATCGGCATGTACATTTGTGATAATGATTTTTCTGTAGGTGTGACATTTTAAAGATGAAGAGCAGAATACATGGCAACATTGATTGATTATTGACTCATATGTCCATGTAGCTGATGAGGGTAACCTGTTATGCAAATGAGCGAAGCGGCTATAATTAAATGCAAATTAAGAAGCCATACAAACAAATACACTCCAAAACAATGAATAAATTAGTTAATGACTTGAAATCAGTGTAGTAGTCTTAATATGAGTCGATTTGGCCCCTGATTAGACTGATTAGACTGAGATTATAATTATCCTTATTGTTTTGCAAACTTAAAAAATATCATTATTTTTACCCTACTGGGAGATTGTTTTGCTTTCACACACATTAAATAAAAAGTGAGACAAAAACTTGGACCAAACCCGAAACTAAACCAGGACTGGAACAGGGCCAAACCTGTTGGTGTGAATGGTGGTGATTGGCGGGAGAAATAGCTCAAATTGGCCGCCTTTTCTCAGACGCAGGGCAGCCGTGGCTACTAGTTGTTTACCACCACAGATCTGGCTGTGTCACCTGCTTGTCTCCACAGATCAACCAACCACATCTCCACGGTGACAAGCAGGTTATGGAGTGTGCACATTTTTTGCAGTGTAAGGATTATACCAGTGCTACCTTTTCCTTCACGTTTGGCTGGATTTTTACCAGTGAAGAAAAATGTAATGAATAAAGTATAAAGGCCTCTCCACAGTGAGTGAATCAATAGCTCGACTGCAGTGTGGAAGTAGCAGGGTCTCTCCGGCTCATTGCACTTTCAGGAGCAGAGGCAGTTTTGTTCTATGAGGCGAAAACAATACAATCTCTACAGGTGGAAACCAGTGTAACCCATCCCTATGTTTCAGATGACATCACAATTTTCTATAGACCAATCATATTTAAAGGGCTTATACTACACAACGTTAACTCTTGTCAGCTTTTGGCCCTGTTATAATGTTGTTACCTCATCAAAAACATACTTAGAGTTGTGTTTTGTTTCATTCACACGTGTTTGAGTAAAACTTTATTAGTCTGTCTACATCTCTACCTTTAACTTGTGACTTAGGCTTGTGGGCAGAGCCTTGCACAATCTTACAGCTAACTGGTTTAAATAGGGCCCGGGAGAGATTGCAAATTTTTTTTTTCTGTCCCAGAAATGCTGAGAACAACTATCATGCTAACCATGCACTTCCTGATTATCAGACAATTAAAGGCTTTCTAATTAGACACAGAGAGTAGACAGCAGATTTATTTTGACTCAAGAGCTGCTTATACAATCTGTTTGTACTGGGCTAAGACAAATTTTGCTCAAAAACATGAAAAAAATGGATACAGGGTCTTTTAAATAACAAACATTATTATACTCTCAAATCTAATTTACTGCAGTTTTTTCACATTTTACTACATGTCCTACGGCCTTGGTTTACAAACATGAATTGAGTTACTTGTATGAAATAATATCCAACCACAGTTATGTTCAAAATGAGCTGTATTATTTTCTATGGAGATTTTTTTTATTCAATCACTTGCGCTAGACTCGAACAAGATTAGTTCACATAAATCCATTCAGGCTGAAAATTAATTTGTCGCAAAGTACAAAAAACAGCAGATTAGCAATATCCAGTACAATGACTTGTCCTGTCATTACTCAAGTCTGCTGTCAAAGAGAAGCAAGAACATGATGGGCAGGAGAGGCCGAGATGGCACAAAAATTAAAGGGGATGCACACGATTCTTTCCCATGTATTTGAGCTAAATTTGTCTTGTCCCAGTACATATATATTGTATGAGCAGCTCTTAGGGTCAAAATGAGTTTGCTATGTGCTGTCTGCATCTAATTATAGAGCAGCTTATCGTTCGAGAATCAGGAAGTGTGCTCAGTTGTTGTCAGCATTGCCATGATGACGAATCTCACTTCTGGTCTCTGAAAGTTGTGAAATATATGAACTTATTGTTGTGAATAATTAGAATTCAGAAGGTAAACTGTGGATATAGACCCGGGTGCAGACCAAACTGACTGAGGTTAGATCTGAAAACACTTTTAAATGAGGCTGCAATGCTTCAATATGCATGAACACAAGGCCTCTCCATCACAAAAGTTACATAAATAAAAGCAAAAAAAGAAAGAAAATTGAAATAAATACATGAATAAATAAAAAAGAAATATTCCAGATTATATTAGTAGATACAAATATATCCTAAAACAAACCTACACATTCCCGTACATGTAACTCACCCCCAAACCCACACGACCGGCCCCTCTCCCGCTCCAGTCGTCCTTTGTAGAAACAGGGCAGAGCAGACATTGATTTATTTCTGCGTGATCAGCACTATTCACTGAAATGTCACCCCCTCCGCGCTCCATACGCCGGATCATTCCTCCCTAAGCTTTTATAGGCCATTCTAAAGCCAAGCTATAGCTGCTATGCTAGTCCCCTTTGTCCTATGGCCTCACAGTTCAATGATTCAACTAGAAGACACAGATATATGACTTATGTGGAGGTCTGCAAGACATTTTCATTTTAGCTACTTATTTTTGTAGTTTATAGTAGTGTTGTCACCAAATTAAAATTTCAAACTTGATTTTAATACTAAGGAATCGACTCAATACTCAAGACCGATACCACAATGACAATAAAAAAAACACTCTTTAGACAATAGAATGTGATTTTCAACATTAAATTATAGTACTTTCTTTTCCATGGGTGTACACTAGTCTATGTGCTCTTATACTTGTTCTGATACAGCTCAAGATCATTCTAAAGACATTCAGGAAAGGCTCATTTTCTGTCCTGTGAATGTGACATTTTTTAGTATCAATACCTGCTCAAATGAGTACAGTTTTAATACTAGTTTTAGTATTGATTAGTATCTGATTTCAATACTTTTGACAACCCATAGTCAATAGTCAAATTATTATTTCTATTGTACTTTGAGATTTTTTTAGATATATTTTTTAAGGTGACTGATGGTTTCTAGATAGAGAATATTTACAAATAAAGTGTATTATTTATGAAAATCAGAAATGTTTTTTTTGTGTGTATTTTTTAATAATGCAGTTTTAATAATGCATGTGTTTTAGAGTCATAGAGGCATTGTTGATTAGCTTACTCAGAGTATTTTGATTGATTCATGCATATTTGAGTCATCCAATATTGTTGTGCTTATAAGTATGCAGTATCAGATCTAAACCTGGTCTATAACAGGACTATTCTAGGTTTAATCTAGGGCTAAACCAGGTCTAAAAGTGGACTACATCATTTCCACTGTTCTTAACAAAAAAACATTCAAAGGAGGACAAAAAAACGTGGATGAAATGAACTTAATTTAGGCAAACCCACAAAATGAATTGCTCGTATTTAATCTTTAAAGGGGAAACAACATTATAACATAGATCAGAAAACAGCAAAATATATACCCTTTAAACTGATAGCAAATTCATAGGAAGCCAGGCACAGCAAAAACAGTCATTTGCCCACCCTGCTTTTATATTGTGATTTGTGTCTTCCATATGGACCCAACTCACAGTACAAACTTCAAGCAAGAAAGAATTGAACCGATACCCAAAAGCGTATGCGCATAATACATTCTATCCTTATAGCTTCTTCCCTTCTCTTCTTCTCCTTCCTCCCTTCTCTTCACACCTCTAAAAACAGCATCTTCACTTGAGTTTTTAGCAACTCATTCTCGGCGTATGTCAGTTTGTGTTGATAAATCACCACTTTACTACTTTATGTCCTTTTATGGGACATTTTATGCCATCCAGGGTCTCAGCTCGATCCTTCCTGTATCCATCGTCATCCCTCCATCTCAGCCCTGTTATAACTAAGAGCAGAAGCAGAAGGAAAATCAATAAGATATAGCGCTTTTTCAAACAGGGAGAGGGTCTAATCACCACTCTCCTATGGGCCATACGATCCTTCCTGTAGTAGTGTTGTATAAGGTCAGAATCAGTCTGACACCAGAGAATGGACAGAAGACTATGTCAAAATTGAGACTAAATATCATGTTATTCTTCTTCTTTATTTTAATTTTGATAGTTTTCTGTTTAAAGTTGACTTTTATCCATATTATGCAATTTTCTGATCTACTGTATGTTATAAGGTTGTGAACACACAAAGCCTGCATATTTAGGCTGAGTTCTTCTCTCAAACAGAAAGCACCACCTTGTGATGTCATGTGTTAATACAGGACAGGCTCTACTCCACTGTGTCTCCAAACTCCTCCACTAGAATCATATGGATCATTCATTACTGAACTAAAAGAAAAAGGTAGATGTTAACTTGAAAACCACTTCATGATATCACAAAGTGGAACTGAGAATTTTGATCTTTGGAGATGACGACAGTTTTACTAAAACATGTGTGAATGAAACAAAACACAACTGCAGGTAGCAACAACAACAACATGGCTTAAAGCTCACGAGTCATTTTTGCATAATATAGGACCTATGATAAAGGATAGATCAATGTGGAGGAGAAATATCCCCATGGGGACAGTAAAGTGTGCCTTAACCTTAGAAACATAGACGTATGCATAAGTTTCATTGTTTCTCCACAAACAATTCTTCCTGTATAAAACTGTTAACCCTGTAGTTTAGATCTGTACAAACGTGCAGACCACATGAAATGTGATTCTTGTATTCGTTTGTCAGTTCATATTTCAGTCTTTTGGTCAATTCTTCTTGACACAATTACAATGTAATAATAAAAATAATAATAATAATAAATCAGATTTATATAGTGCTTTTTTGGACACTCAAAGACACTTTACAGAGCATTATTCATTCACTCCACATTTGGTGGTAAGCTACTGTAGCCATAGCCATGGCAGCCTGACATAACTGAGGCTGCCAATAGGCAATGTGAGTGAAATGCCTTGCCTAAGGACACAACAACTGTTTTTTTGCCACTGGCACCCCACTGTGGCACCTGGAATTCCCAGCGGTCTCCCAGGCCCAGTCCTGCTTAGCTTTTGAGATCTGACAAGATCATGCTTCGACAAACTGATAATATATCATCTTTGAAAAAAAATCCTATATAGTTAAAACATAAATAAAAAAATGAATAGAAAGTTGCTTTAGTCTTGTGTACACAAACATATAAATTAAAGAAATAATCCCTCAAAGTAAAGATTGAGCCCACATAAGTCTGTGAGATATTTGTCTATTTCAATTAGAGGAGGAGCGGTGGTGTGTGCTTAATTACTCTGGCTGTGCTTATTGTTTGCTAAGACTGGAGTAAAGTAAAGTAAAGTACATAATCTGAGTGTTTGTTGCCAGATAGTATTTTAAATGAGAGAAAGTCATATTCACTTCACAGAGGAGCGCCTGGTGTCTCTGCACAAGAGGATTCGTCACCATGAGTAATCAGACAGCTACACTTTATTCAACAAGAGAATTTACACATTTCAATGGTTTTGTAACTAACCCAATTTCAAAGTATGACCTTATTACTATGTGCATCTTAAAATGTTGCATCAGAACTGTGTGAATGCAATGCCAAATTTATTAACGGGCCAGTACACAATTTTAACCACTGTAAACTCTTCTGTCACTATGTTGAACCATGACAGAGAAAGATAGTCACAACTAGTTGCTCCCACATGGTTCTCATCCAACAATGTCTTGGAATGGATGAACCGGGCAGTTGCTTCCTTCTAGTTCTCATCCAACTAAATGTTTTTTTTAGTCATATAGCTGCTTTTACAATATAGGGCCTCCAAAAATCCCCCATACCTGCCCACTGATCTGTACATCCCATACTCTTTCCAGAAAAACTGTGAGGCATGTTTTTAATAGCACTGTGTACTGTTTTGGCATAAATGAGAAAAATCCACTGCTTGTTACCATAAACTGCAGATTTCTGTAGGTATTGCTGCCAGCATGGTCTGGAAGCTGCTGTGTTATAATGTTTAGGGCCAAGCGGAAATCAGCTCCACAGTTTTGGGCTGGAAGTCAATAGATATGTTTATTTTAATAATTTGCTATTTCAGATAACACAGTTTAATATAATCCACATGTTTTAATGAAAGATTTAATAAATATCTTGAATTCAACATTTTTTTGTTATTTGGAGAAGAGAAAGTGAGTGTTGTAATGACTAGTGGGCTCAGGTGTTCATAACATACTCATTTAATCTCATATTGTACTGATACTTCATGACATTGTGCTGGGGGGGGGGGGGTTCTACATGTATGTTTATGAAGGAATGTTCAGTAGTTGCCATGGTGACACAATACACCCATTAGCAAACACAGCCAAGAATACAAAATGGATTTAAACAACATTTTCAGGAGCGTTTATGGTCCTGTTTAGTTTTGTTTGATTTTTAAATAAATTCAGAGTGAAATCTGTTGGCTAATGCTAGCTAGCTTGTGACTGTAATGTTATTTGAGAGGGACTTGTTTAACTGCATAAATCAGCTCACTTGTGGTAGTTCCAGCTAAGTCAGTTATTTCTGTGTTAAAATAAAGCTCAGTCGAACTTGAGTAACAGAGCTTCAGACTGAGTAGTGCCCACAGTTAGCGTCACACACCCAGGGAATGTTGATGGCATCTGCTGCAAAGTATCAATTATTGTTATATCTAAAGTAATTGGATCTTAGTTTTCATCAAACCTAACAAACTCTTCCTCTTTTCTTTTTTCGTTGTATTTTTCAGGTGTGTTGCCCTGAGCCTGAAGCCAGATGGAATCCTTCCTGGTTTGCCTGATGATCCTGGGCATGGCGGCGTCGAAAGCCCACAAAGTCCAGATCTGCCCAAAACGCTGCGTCTGCCAAGTCTTAAATCCAAACCTCGCCACCCTATGCGACAAAAAGGGTCTCCTATTCGTCCCTCCAAACATTGACCGGCATACCGTAGAAATGCGACTGGGCGATAACTTTGTCACTAACATAAAACGCAAAGACTTCGCCAACATGACCAAGCTGGTTGACTTGACGCTATCTCGAAACACAATTGGGACCATTGCGCCGCATGCATTCAAAGATCTAGAAAATCTTAGAGCGCTACATCTGGATAGCAACAGGTTAACGCGAATCACCAATGATACGTTTAGTGGTATGTCCAAGCTACATCATCTCATCTTAAACAACAACCAGCTAACGCATATCCAGATCGGAGCTTTCAACGATCTGACAGCGTTAGAGGAGCTAGATCTTTCCTATAACAACTTGGAAAGCGTCCCTTGGGTAGCGATCCAACGCATGTCAAGTTTACACACTCTAAACCTTGATCACAACATGCTAAGTTACATCCCCGAAGGTACATTTTCCGGATTGCAGAAGTTGAAAAGACTGGATGTGACGTCAAATAAGCTCCAAAAACTTCCCCCAGACCCGGTTTTCCAAAGAGCCGGGGTCCTGGCCACTTCCGGGATCATGGGACCCTATTCATTCGCGTTGAGTTTTGGCGGGAATCCGTTGAGGTGTAACTGTGAGCTGTTATGGCTGAGGAGGCTGAGGAGAGAGGATGATTTGGAAACCTGCGCTTCTCCTCAACATTTGGCTGGACGATATTTCTGGACTGTTTCAGAAGAGGAGTTTCTGTGTGAGCAGCCTCTCATCACCAGGCACTCACAGGTAAGACCTTACACTGCAAAAAGTAACATCTAAGTATGTTCAAATTACTTGTATTAAGAAGATTTAACTTGATTTGAGTAGATTTCATTTGACAAGTAAAATTATCTACCAATGGAATAATTCTACATACAATTTAGTAGTCTTATCATATTATCAAAAACACTTGTTCCATTGGGAGATAATTTTGCTTGCCATGTGAAATTTACTCAAATCAATATAACATGGTGTTAAATTCAAGTAATTTTAACCTGAACAAGATTTTAGTTTTTGTAATCTGTGCATTTCAAACGTCCTTATTATTCACCACCGTGACTCTATATGCGCTTTTCACAACAGAGCTGAGTTTGACCCTGAGAATTCTGACCTAAAGAGCTGCCTCAATATACACCATCTGTACTGGGGCAAGAGAATTTTTGTTGAGATCCATGGGGAAAAATCATCTACAGCTTTAATTCAGCAGATTACAATTTATGTTTAAAAGTATTGTATGTAGCCTGCACTCTTTCAGTTTTAAAAGATGAATTACAATCACAACTAACTGATAAAACTGATAGAGGACACATAGAAGTTTTGTCTCATTCTCAGTATATGGACAGGCCTCATGTGAAGCTCAGATAGGTAAACACAGATACTGTAGGTCATGTTTATGAAATTTAAATCAAAATCTAACATAGCATAAGTGACAGGGGTCTATGTACTCTCAGTTGGTAAACTCTGCTTTATTTTGTGTAGCAGTACAACATTTGGAGCATAATCAAAGTGCATAGACACCATAGAGAGGAGGCACGCTCTTTCCACACTATATTTTTTTCTAAGCGCTTGGCTGCATTTCACGCCACAAACAATGTTTCAGCTAAAACAAAGTGAAAAATACACTGCAGTTTCATTTCAAATGTGTTCTGAATGTCCGAGCCTTGTCTCTGTGCCACCATTTGTTCCATTTGTTCCAAAACTATGACTTTATCAAAGATTAACAAGAGTTTTCACACAATTTATCTGATGAGAAGAAAACATCGCAGAAGCCAGTGGGCGGAGAGCACGTAACAATCATTACTGAAAGAAACTATCTCACTTTAGATGGACATAGATACAAGACTATCATAAAGACAACTGCATTTGTTTTTAAAAGTCCTATATTACACAAAAATGACTCTTGTGAGCTTTAAGCCATGTTATAATGTTACCTCATCAAAAACATACCTGGAGTTGTGTTTTGTTTCATTCACACATGTTTGACCAATTCTTTACTATGAGTCTATCTCACGTAGTGGTAGTTTTCAAGTTAACAGCTACCTTCTACCTTTCGCTCAGTACTGGCAATTCCGGACCTAAAATTATCCAAATGATTCTAGTGAAGGTGAAGGTGAGTTTAAAAACACAGTGGAACATTTCCTGTATTACCACATGACATCACAAGATGGAATAGAGGATTTATGTGTTAAACATGTGTGAATGAAACAAAACACAACGCCAGGTCTGTTGGATGAGGAAACATTATAACATAGATCAGAAAATAGCGTAATATGGGACCTTTAAAAACCAGTAGTGAGTAGGGCTGTAGTCCTAAAACTAATCATTTTATGTAGAGTACAGGGATTTATATGGACCACTACAGCTGAAAGGAGACGTTAGCCAGTGAGTTATCTGAAGATTTGCTAAAAAGGCAGATTTAATCATGGTTCACAAGTTAAGCAGAAAAAGTCAATAGAGTAATGGAGCCAGAAAGACCAGCAGAATGGTGCTGATTTCACTTACTCTTTTTCACTTCTGCTCTAGAATAATAACAAAAGACACCCGAGACTTCCTTAAAATCAATTAAATTCAACAATATTAGCTTAGTCATTCAAAAAATAAATTGTACAAGACATGTGGGACCCTTCAAACCTCTTTTACAGGAAAACAATTGCATAATATATAGAATTATGTCATAAATATGCTCTATTGAGAATTTCAGATAACATTTTTTTAAGCTAACATTATAACAGCTACTTTACAAGCCAGTGATATATTTAAAGCAGACCTGTTATGCTATTATGTTGTAATGCAGGTACCTCATCACACATGTTTGAGTAACTCTTTATTATTCTATCTACATCTCTAAAGCTCAAAATGCTCTGTTCCACCTTGTGATGTCACGTAGTGGTAGTTTTCAAGTTAACAGCTATCTTTTAACTTTAGTTCAGTAGAGATTGGCAATGCCAGGACTAAAATGATCCAAATGATTCTAGTGAATGTGTGTGGAGTTTAAAAACACAGTGTTATAGCTGTTTCTCCTTCTCATTTACCTTCTCAAAGTTGTATTTGAAGTGATTCGTGCATATTTGAGTATCTTTAATCAACTCCCATTTTCACCACCACCGGTACACGCCCACTGCTCTATACTTCATTCTCCAATTTTATTTTCTTAATTCAAATAATTATTCAAATAATTTCCCTTGTGGATCAATAAAGTTTGTCTAAGTCTAAGTCTAAGTCTATTTTCTTAATAATCGGTGATACGCGTAGGATTCGGCAGTGTTGCGTAGTACGCAGTTTGATACAAATGTAAAAGAAATCTCCGCTCGCGTAATCTACAGCTATCCATAGGAGATGCCAGCGCTTTGTTGTGATGACTTTTATGGCGTCCATTGGGCACCATAGTTTTCACACATGGAAGTTAGCAGACTTGTTTCTTTTATCAAGTGGTTTTAGATTAATATCGCAACTTAAAATGTCCAAATTATAACTTAAAGGGCCGTTATTACGCTATTTTCTAATCTATGTTATAATATTGTTTCCTCATCACAAACAGACCTGGAGTTGAGTTTTGTTTCATTCATACATGTTTAACATAAAACCCTGCACATTTAAGATAAGATAAGATAAGATAAGATAATCCTTTATTTGTCCCACAATGAGGAAATTGCAGTGTCACAACGCAAGTTACAGAAACAGTAGGAAAATAAGAGCATGCATCAAAATCAAGATAAATAATAATAATAAGTATTTACAATCAACTAAAAAACACAACACTGTAAGCTAAGCTAAAAGGCACAGGAACATTGCACAATAAGTGTTTTTGATTCTGAGATGATTGTGTACAGTGCAGTGATGGACAGTGGTGGGTAAATAAATAATAGCAGGTAAAGTGACTTTAAATAATATTGCACATTGTTATTGTTACTATGGAGATTACACATGGTTGCTATGGAGATGACACATGACTAGCATTGATCATTATACAGTCTGACAGCAGCAGGAAGGAAAGACCTGCGAAATCTCTCCTTTACACAGCGAGGGTGAATCAGTCTGTCACTGATGCTGCTCTCCAGAGCAGACAGGGCGTCCTGCAGGGGGTGACACTCATGGTCCAGCATAGACATGAGTTTAGCCAGGACCCTCTTGTCCCCCACCTGCTGCACCGAGTCCAGAGGACAGCCCAGGACTGAGCTGGACTTCTTGATGATCTTGTCCAGTTTCTTCTTCTCCCTCTCTGTGACGCTGCTGCTCCAGCAGACCACACCGTACAGGATGGCTGATGCCACCACAGAGTCATAGAAGGTCCTCAGGAGTGGCCCTCTCACTCCAAAGGACCGCAGTCTCCTCAGGAGATAGAGCCGACTCTGGCCCTTCCTGTACAGTGCATCTGTGTTATGAGTCCAGTCCAGTTTATTGTTCAGATGCACACCCAGGTACTTGTAAGAGTCCACTCTCTCAATGTCTCTTCCCTGGATGTTCACTGGTGAGGGGGCAGTAGAGTGGCGTCTGCGGAAGTCCACCACCATCTCCTTGGTCTTCCCCGCGTTGATGAGAAGATGGTTCCGGTGACACCAGTCCACAAAGTCCTGCGTTAGTCCTCTGTACTCCGCGTCGTCATCGTCCGTGATGAGACCGATGATGGCGGAGTCATCGGAGAACTTCTGCAGGACGCAGCTGTCCGTGTTGTGTCTGAAGTCTGCAGTGTAGAGTGTGAAGAGGAAGGGCGCGAGGACAGTGCCCTGGGGTGCCCCCACACTGCAAGTCAGTAGGTCAGACACACAGTCCCGGGCTCTCACAAACTGGGGCCGGTTTGTGAGGTAGTCCAGGATCCACTCAGCCAGGTCACAGTCCACTCCTGCCCACTCCAGCTTGTCCCTCAGGAGCAGCGGCTGGATGGTGTTGAAAGCACTGGAGAAGTCAAAGAACAAGATTCTCACAGTGCTGCCGGGCCTCTCCAGATGGGACAGTGAGCGGTGCATCAGAGAGATGATGGCGTCCTCCACTCCGATGCCGGGCCGATACGCGAACTGCAGCGGGTCCATCGCTGAGCTCACCGTAGAGCGGAGGTGACCCAGGACGAGCCTCTCCAGAGTCTTCATCAGATGAGACGTGAGAGCCACTGGCCTGAAGCTGTTGAGGTCCTTGGCGTGCGGTGTCTTGGGCACAGGTACCACACAGGAGGTCTTCCAGAGCTGTGGCACCACCTTCAGCTTCAGGCTCAGGTTGAAGACATGCTCCATAACTTCACACAGCTCATCTGCACAGGACTTAAGGAGCCTGGGGCTGATCCCGTCTGGTCCAGCAGCCTTCCTACTCCTTATCCGGCTCAGTTCTCTCCTAACCTGAGCTGTTGTGACAGACAAAGAGCAGGGGTGTGTGCTGGAGGTCTGGCTGAGTTGTTGATGTGGATTCGGGGGCTGGGGGGCTGAGGCAGAGGTGTGAAGTGGTGGCAGTCTGGGCCTTTGTGCAGGAGACAAGGTGAGCCCATGCAGCAGTGCGGGGGGAGGAGTGGGTGATTGATCAAACCTCAGGAAGTGAGAATTCAGATCGTTCACCCACTGTTGGTCTCCCTTTGTCTGGACGGGCGGAGGGCTGAAGCCAGAGACACTCTTCATACTTCTCCACACCTCCCTGACATTCCGCTGCTGCAGCTGCTGTTCCATCTTCCTCCTGAAGTTGGCCTTAGCCTGTCTGATCTTCTTCCTCAGCTTCCTCTGTACAGTCCTCAGCTCCTCTTTGTTCCCAGACCTGAAAGCTCTCTTCTTCTCCTTCAGCAGAGCTTTGATGTCCGAGTTAATCCACGGCTTGTTGTTTGGAAAACACCGCACCGTCCGAGAGGGTACAGTGTTTTCAAAACAGAAGTTAATGTAGTCCGTAATACAGTCCGTGATAGCATTGATGTCCTCCCCATGAGGCTGGCAGAGCTCTGTCCACACAGTGGTGCTAAAGCAGTCCCTCAGAGCCTCCTCGCTCTCTGCTGTCCACCTCTTCACCACTCGGGGCTCCACAGGCTGTCTGCGCACAAGTGGTTCGTACACAGGCCTCAAATGGATGATGTTGTGGTCTGCTCTTCCCAGGGGGGGGAGGGGTGATGAGATGTAGGCCTCCTTGACGTTGGCAAAGAATAAGTCCAAAGTTTTATTGTCTCTTGTGGGGCAGGTCACATACTGGGTGTATGTTGGCAGGACAGATGAGGGAGATGCATGGTTGAAGTCCCCGGTGGTGAGGAAGAGGGCCTGTGGATGCTGAGTCTGAAGAGAGCTGATGCAGGAGAGCAGAGTGTCACAAGCATTCTCTGCGTTAGCACTGGGAGGAATATACACAGCCAGTGTGATGACGTGTGAAAACTCCCGGGGCAGGTAGAATGGCCTCATGCTAACAGCAAACAGTTCAATGTCTTTATTACACATCTGCTCCTTCACTGTACAGTGACTAGATTTGCACCATTTCTCGTTCACAAACAGCGCTAGTCCTCCTCCCTTCTTCTTCCCGCTCTCCTCCGTCCTGTCCGCACGCAGCAGGTGAAAGTTGTCCACGGTGACGGTAGAGTCCGGGATTAGCGGTGTTAGCCACGTCTCCGTAAAAACAATGATGCTAGCGTCCCTGTACTCCCGCTGGAATCTAACGAGCGCCGCGAGCTCGTCCGTCTTGTTGACGAGGGAGCGCACGTTCCCCGTGACGACGGAGGGGAGAACCGGTCTGCAGCGTCTCTTCTTTTCCCGGAGTTTACGTCCCGCACGGCGTCCACGGCGTGTCGTCCGTAGAATCTCCTCGGGGATGACATGCCTGTCCCGGGGGAACACAACAGCGCTGCGCAGCGCCATCAGCTGCTCCCTTGTATAGACGTGGCGTCGGGGTCCCGTACACATCTTAGCCGAGACAGGTAAATAATCCCCCAAAAGTGCGGAAAAATGCAGCTTCGAGTGCAGCCCAAGCTTAACAATCAATGTTGCGAAAAATATTTACAAAAGTGGGGAGATTTAAGGGCAAAAAGTTAGAAAAGTTACGAAAAGTGCGGGAGCGCTGTGACGGGCAGCTAGCGCAGCGCGCCAGCGCGCCAGCCGCGCATTTAGTTCTTCTCTCAAACAGAAAACATTGTGTTCCACCTTGTGATGTCACATGGTAATACATGAAGTGCTCCAGTGTGTTTTTAAACTCCACACACCTTCACTGGAATCATTTGGATAATTTCAGATCTGGAATTGCCAATCTCTACTGAACAAAAGGTAAAAGGAGCTGTTAACTTCTGACACTTCATGACATCATAAGGTGGAACAGGGCATTTTGAACTTTGATGTAGACAGACTAATAATGCAGGTTTACTCAAACATGTGTAAATGAAACAAAACACAACTCATCCAGGTATGTTTTTGAGGAGGCAACAGCATTATAACATGGTTTAAAGCTCACTGTATAGCTCATAACTACTGTATATAGCAGACACCAGCACAATATGTCTTCTTTAAAACTCTTACAGTAGTTTATGCCTTGAATTTAAGCAATAACAATTTTATCGGAATAAATCGTCTCCAAATACGCACATCTATAGCCCCTCCTTTACATCCTGGGATTTGCATAATTATAATTACCCAGACCAGAGCTTATTCTGTTGCGTTGATTAGCGTATAGTTTCATGGCCATGCTAAATCCAACATGACGCTGGTGATTCATTGTTTTGGGGCCTGTTTACAAGTGCAAATTATCTATAAAGCAATTTAGGGAATAGGATTTTCTTACTAATAAACACCAAAGAATAGCATGTTTTCTCATCTTAGTCTGTGTATGTTAGCTGTAGCATTCATCAAAAAATAAACAAAAAAAAAAAAACCATGACAAGTCTGAAAACAGGCTGAACAAGAAGGTGATAGCAAGAAAATATGGGTCCTTGGTGGCGCAGAGTTTCAAACCTTTCTCATTAGCATAAGTGTGTCCCAGATTAAATTGCTTTAGTCAGTATATCAGTTTTAATTGTGGCATTCAGCGTTAAAGCTTTTGTACTTGATGCTTTGTCCATACTTGTCTCCTTTGCCTGGAATGTTCACAATATGGCATTAAAGGTGCACTGCGCAACTTTTCTGGTGGAGGGTCCCTCACTTTCTTGTCTCCGTGGAGATGTTATAGCTTTGCCTGGATGGTGTGACATTAAACACGTCTGTATAGCATTTATTCATTATGGGTGTTTCTATTGCTCAAAAATACAATAATTCAATCTGTGAATGTGGTTGCCTCTCCACAGATCTGACCTCTAATGTAACATATAGTTGTCTCCCTTGAAACAGATCTCTATGTTGCATTTTTTTATTTACAGAAAAAATACCTTGTGAAACATGCGCTCCTGCCTCTCTGTAGAGGCTTGATCTGTAACTTGGCCAGAAAAAAGCACAGGATATAAATAGGATGTCTGAAATATGATCTGCGGCCAGAGCATAGACTGTATAAAGAAGTGGACTAAGGGAGTGTGACGTCGCCCATAGTGTTCAGCTCCAGTCAAATAAAGTTCACGAGGCTAGCAGTTATATGGGCAAATTTGGAGCACTATACTATACTACACTGTACTATATCAGGAATAGGAATTTATTTATGGACAAAATAGCGTAATACAAAGTCAACAGGAGCCGGACGTGCCCCCCATGTTCTAGTGTAAACTGCGCTCTGAGGTCCAAGGGCCAGCTTCAGCTCGTGGACAAGACAAGACTCAAGACAAGACTCAAATGAACCAGAGCCCCCTCCACACACTCGCACACTCACACTCAAACACACACATCCAAACAGCCCCCACAATAGAGTGTTTTAAGTGTCGTCTGTTATTATCTGGACCCACTTTTACTCTCTGGCTTTTAACACCGCTTGAGTTGTGTGGTCCTCTGTGTCTTTTATTTATTTTACTTATTTATTGCAATTTTATGATTTTTATACTAGTTTTAATGTTTTAGCACTGATATGATCAATTTTTTTTGCAATTATACTGTTTGTTGTCGTAATTTTATGATCTCTGCCCAGCACTTTGGAAAGTGCTTTGTTTGTAAAGCAGTTTCCAAAACAGCAAATTCAAATAAAGTGGATTTGGATTTATTGTTGTGTCCTTAGGCAAGACACTTGACCCACATTGCCTCTCTCTTCCTCTCTCTCAGGAGTTGCGTGCGTTGGAGGGGCAGAGTGTGACATTGCGTTGTAAGGCCAGAGGAGACCCAGACCCTGTGATTCACTGGATCGCTCCTGATGGACGCCTCATGTCCAACTCCTCTCGAGCCAGTGTCCACTCTGACGGGACACTGGACATCCTCATCAGCACAGTCAAGGACTCAGGTCTGTGCACTGTCACGCTGCTTTTTTATCTATGTTATAATGCTGTTACCTCATCGTAAACATACCTGGAGTTTTCTTTGGTTTCATTCATACTTTTAACACATAAACCCTGCCAATACAAATGTTTTATGTTGTTCTATGAATATTACATGTTCAAAACAATAAAAAGTAATATTGTGATCTAAATATGATATGTGTTATCAGTTAATACCCCATAGAAGTAAAATACCTAATCAGTCTATTTTCTGATCTATATTATTATGATGTTGTTTCCTCATCACAAACAGACCTGAAGTTGTGTTTTGTTTCATTCACACATGTTTAACACACAAATCCTGCATATTTAGGCTAGGTTCTTCTCTCAACCTGAAAACACTCTGGTCCACCTTATGATGTCATGCAGAAATACAGTGCTCCACTATGTTTTAAACTCCATACACCTTCACTAGAACCATTTGGATAACTTCAGCCCTAGAATTTCCCGTCTCTACTGAACTAAATTAAACTTGAAAACTACTGCTTCATGACATCACAAGGTGGAACAGAGCATTTTGAGCTTTGGAGATTTAGACAGATTCATAATAAAGAGTTACTCAAACATGTGTGAATGAAACAAAACACAACTCCAGGGATGTTTTTGATGAGGTAACAACATTATAACATGGCTTAAATGTGCACTATGTAACATTTGGTAACAATAATTGGTAATATAGAAGTCATAACAAGTAATATAGGACCTTTATGACATGAATAAATGTAGTTATAAAGTGTTACCAAAGCAATATTATAATATTGTCTATTTGTTTTTATCAAGGACTTGTCTGTGCTGTGTCTGAGTTGTCTGCAGTCTGCGCTCACATAGGCCCATAATATAAGACTGTGGTATTTGTAGACTGATAAAGTTTACTATATGAATGATGGAAAACTTTGTCACCCCCAAGGACGACGCTGCGTCTGAGGCTTCGCTCCTCTGGGTTATTTATTGGCAAATTGTAATTTTCTGCTAAGTCTGAGCAGATGTGAGAGCAGACGGAGGGCAAGGGCTGAAGTTATGGTAGTGAAGTTGAATGGAAGGCTTTTACTGCACAAAGGAGAATATGAGGCCTGTCACGCTAACACATTTTGAAGCACGATATATCGCTACAAAAAAAATTTCAGTAAACGATATTATTGAAACTGTTTAAGACTATTGTACTTAAATCTCCAGCGCCGTTCCATATTTTGTTTGCACCAACCAGCTGCATAAAGAATACACACATAGCTGTATTTGAACACTTCAGTGCTGAAAGGGCAATGTGACTACACTGTTCTCTTATAGGTCTGTGGTAAAAAAGAAAAAAAAAAGGGCTGAGGGTGAGTTTGTAGTAAAAATATCAGCAGCCCTTATCAGCCATCGGTTTGTTCAATTCTAAACAATCAGTATCGGCATTGGCCATGGATGCCCAGTCCTCCTTGGTCACATATGGCTGAAAGTGGATCTAACTGGCTATAACTTCATATAATTTATAATTTCAGTTTAGTAACCACAAACTAACCAAAATTTCCCCTGAACTGTTTTATTTCTCCGTCTTTCAGGCTCGTTCACATGTGTAGCATCAAACCCTGCAGGAGAGGCCCAGCAGACGGTGGACTTGGTCATTGATAAACTTCCCCACATCACCAACAACACGACCGTAGACCAGGAACCAGACCCCGGCTCCTCCGACATTGCCACGGTAACCAAGACCGGATCTGAGCCCGGCAACGTGCCTTTGAGCAACGCAAAAACCAGTCCGGAGAAGAAAGTGGTGATCGCCGAAGCAACCTCCTCCTCCGCTCTCGTCAAATTCAACTTTCAAAGGACCATACCAGGAATAAGGATGTTTCAAATACAATACAATGGGACGTATGATGATTCACTGGTGTACAGGTAAGAAACAACATATATTTATATAATAGTAGATATATAAACTGAATTTCCTTCAAGATAATGTATCTATATCTATCTATACAGTATATACGTATCTATATAGTTTGCATTCATGTTCCAGTATTCGATAATGCTATAATTTCAGATGGAATGGGCCTATACAGCTCTATTGGAGATTCACTGTTTTTGAAAGAAATACCCAAACTATGAGCCACACATGTTGAACCTTATCGTTTTTTATTTGGGATTAGCTCCACAAACCTGCAATGTTAATCTTGTGGTTTAAAGTCCTTTTAAGTGACAATGATCACATCTTTAGGGTTGAATAATGGCACAACTTTCTGAAGCTATTGTGAACAAAATAATTTCACTTTTGTTTATATATGCTGATAGAGAAGATGTTGAAGTTTGTGCCAGTTTTTGTTTCATGTGGATAGGCCCAGTAATTACAGAGATATTAACCATAAGCCAGGACAACAAATCTGCAGTCAGACAGTTAAACAGCAAATTCCACCATAGGATTCTGACCTGTCGTCCATCCTAATTTTTAAAATGGCATTTTGTCACATGAAAGCAAACTATTGAAATGGTATAAAAAGATTCCTTCCTATTAACTAAGTTCCACATCTGAAAATACTTGCCTCAAAAGTACCAAGGTTTAAAAACAGGATTTAAAGGTCCTATATTACACAGAATTGACTCATGTGAGCTTTTTGGCGGCACAGTGGCTGAGTGGCAACACTCATGCCTCACAGCAAGAAGGCTACGGGTTCGATCCCCGGGTCGCCCGGGCCTTTCTGTGTGGAGTTTGCATGTTTCCTCCCCGTATCTGGATGGGTTTCCTCCGGGTACGCCGGTTTCCCCCCATCAACCAAAAACATGCCACACCCCTATGAACAATATACAATCAAGGACTGTCAAGGAATTCCTCCCTCCTGTGGCTCACCACCTGCAGAGGGGTTCATAGGGGTCTGGGTCTGGTGCACAGAGTAGGACTACAGATGCAAATTAGCTATGAGCTACAATCTGGTACAAACATATCTGCCCCCTTAATGTAATTGTACACTGTCCTAATAAACCAATAAACTAAACTAGCCATGTTATAATGTTGTTACCTCATCAAAAACATACCCGGAGTTATGTTTTGTTTCATCCACACATTTAACTAATCCTTTATTATCTGTCTACATCTCCAAATGTCAAAATATTCTGTTCTACCTCGTGATGTCATGAAGTGGTAGTGTTTAAGTTAACAGCTTCTTTTTACTTTTTTTTTTTTAGATTATCCAAATAGCTGAAATTATCCAAATGATTCAAGTGAAGGTGTGTGGAATTTAAAAACACGGTGGAGCACTTCCTGTATTACCATGAGGTGGAACAGAATGTTTTCCGTTTGAGGAAAGAAGTCAACCTAAATTTGCAGGATTTGTGCATTAAACATGTGTGAATGAAACAAAACACAACTCCAAATATGTTTATAATGAGAAAACATTATAACATAGATGAGAAAATAGAGTATAAAATGGGCCCTTTAATGTTGTTTTTATTGTGTTTATGCTTTTACAATGACCTTGGGTGTAAGAAAGACATGGATATTATATTCTAACTATCATTACTATTATTATGAGTGGATCTAATGAAGCCTTCTATCTCTTCTGTGTGCAAATAGACTGAAGACACTTAAAATGCACTTTCTTTCTGAGCGCTTTGTAATGAATAATTCAGACTCAAATAATTACCATAAAGTCAACTCTCCATTTGTATTTTATCACTTAATATTAAGTTTAGAAGAAATCTGTTATCTTTTGAACTAAAAATTAACTGTACTCACTATTAAAATTGTCCATAAACAGCTAACTTCAGTTTTATATCTAGTATTCATTGAAAAAGGTGCACTATGTCACTTTTCAGGTGGCAGGTTCACTACTGGTTTAGTTTCCATGGAGATGTTATTTGCCTGGAATGTTTTGGCATTAAACTTAGACATGGAGACAAGCAGATCTGTTTAGAGGCAAGCCCACCTAGAGTAAGGATATATGTTTGTAAAGGTATTTTGAGCAGTAAAAACATCTGTACTTGAATAGATGCAAAGTATCAGTCAATCAGACTTTATTTATAAAGCGCTTCTCGTACAAAAATGTAACACAAAGTGCTTTACAGTGATTAAAAAGAATCCCACATTTCCTTCCACCCACCCAACCAGCCTCCACAGCTGCCTGACCCCACACAACCAAACAACTCAAACAGTAACACACACATACACGCACATGTAAAATGTGAGGCTGAATACAGGCGAACCAGTTGAGAAAGCACCACCAGAGGAGCCGTCTACACCAGGAGCAGAGAGCTGTCCAAAGCCACCAGGAACCACCACAGGGCCCAGGAGAGAGAAGAGGCCCAATCACCATCCCTCCACCAGGACACAGGGCCCAGGGGAGAGAAGAGTCCCAAGCACCATCCCTCCACCAGGACACAGGGGAGAGAAGAGGCCCAAGCACCATCCCTCCACCAGGAGCTCACGGGACAGACCCCGGCAGCCGCAGCCGACCACTGCTCCCGGTGCAGAGGGCTCCTACAGAGGAAACACTGGAAATCCTAAAGATTATAAAGGAATATGAGTTCAAGATAATAATATGCCTAAAATAAATAAATAAATGAAATAAAATATGAATAATAATAAACGTAAAAGTAAAAGTATAAAATTTCAATCAAAGGCCAAGCTAAACAGGTGGGTCTTGAGCCTACTCTGAAAAACATGAACGTTCTCTGCAGCCCTGAGGTCCTCCGGCAGACTGTTCCATAGACAAGGGCTGTAGTACTGTATATCATTTTAATTTATATTGTGGAACATTCCAGGCAAAGCATTTACATCTCCATGGAGACAAGCAGATGCCAGTCCTCCCACTAGAAAAGCTGCATAGTGAAAACCTTTGAATGGCGAGTAGTTTAAGATGAAACACTTTAAAAATTGAAACAAAAATTACAGTACAAGATCTCAAACACAATCTACTGAAGAAAACATTGTATATTTCAGGTAGTTTTAAGTAGCAGATCTGTTTTAGAGTTTTTGCTCAAAGAACAAATCTGAAATAATACACCGTAATGACCATAGGGGAAAAATAATATTGTATTTTGTTCCTAAATCTATCTATGCCAAAAAATGGTTTGTAATATTAAATAAAAAGGGTTATTAGACTTCTATGTGGTATTAATTGCTAACACATAACATTTAGATCACCATGTTGCTTTTTATTCTTTTCAAAACTCTATATTCTCCGAAAACAAAGTATTAACATGTTTAATAAATTTCATTTTCGTTATGGGTGGCGTAGGCTTGTGGGCCGAGCATTGGAATCGTACTGCTAACTGTAAGAAGGGTTTGGATAGGGCCTGGGAGAGATCGCTAAATTACTCAAACATGCATGGATGACATCTAAAACCTCTCCAGGCATGTTTTTGATGAGGAAACTATGTTATAACATGGTAGAAAGCTCCAAAAAGTAAATTTTGCATAATAGTCTCTCTGTAATCTAAAATTTTTAATCAAAACCTCAAGTAAGTAAAATAATTCTTGACAGTGACACTTTTAGCATTTGTAGTTTTTATCCTAGACATGAGAAACTGATGTCTCCGTCCTGATATTGTTAACCTCTTTAGCCTCACACGCTAATGGACTGAGTCTGACCCGGTGTAATCCCCCTATAGGCCCGTGGATCATTTACACAGAACTAAAGCTTTAAAATGCTTCGACACAATCTGCAGCGGATATGAGTCAGAGAGAGACGGAGGAGGGATGGCATCAGGTTGAAAATGTATGTCAGTGGATATGATGTTAAATAATCAACAATCAATCAACATTCCCTGGGGGTGTGATGCTAACTGTAAGCACTGCTCTTTTTATCTCACTAGAAAGAGCTGGTTTGGTTTGGACTACAACAGAGGAACTGATTTTGTGCTGTTAAACAAGTCTCTGCAGACCCTGCACATTTAGGCTTCTTTTTAGGAGTTCTTTTCTCAAACGGAAAACACACTGTTCCACCTTGTGATTCATGTGGCATTAAAAGAAGTGCTCCACTGTGTTTTTAAACGCCATGCACCTTCACTAGAATCATTTGAATCATTTTAGCCCTGAAATTGTCCATTTCTACTGAACTAAAGATAAAAGGTTGATCTTAACTTGAAAACTACTGATTCATGACATCAAAAGGTGGAACAGAGCATTATTATGAACTTTGGAAATACAGAGAGAATAATAATAAAGGATTACCGAAACATGTGAATGAAACAAAATGCAACTCCAGGTATGTTTTAGATGAGGTAACAACATTGTAATGTGACTTAAAGCTCATAAGAGTCAGTTTTGTGTAATATAATATTTTGATGTCAATATATAGACAGAAAGACAGGTAGACAGATCAATAGATAGATGGATGGATGGATGGATAGATTGATAGACAGATCAATTAATGCAGGCTTTGTTTTCCTCAGACATATGGCACCATACAATATAAATAAATACATGTTATTGTTATGGTGATAATGACGAAGAGGAGAGACAGAAGTCGTCAGTCGGGCTCATATATTTTCTGGCAGGCTCTGTGTCTATAATTGGATTTGCTGTTTACGTTTTAATTGTGAGATTCTGTTTGTGTTTATTTGAAAAGCCTGAACGATGAAGTTGTGATTGGCTGACAGTGACAATAATAACTATACTTGCTAATTTATTCTCTTAAAGGGCCCATATTTCATTATCTGATCTATCTAATGTTGTTTCCTCATCACAAACAGACCTGGAGTTGTGTTTTGTTTCATTTACACACATTTAACACACAAATCCTGCATATTTAGGCTGAGTTCTTCTCTCAAACTGAAAACACTTTGTTCCACCTTGTGATGTAATGTGGTAATACAGGAAGTGCTCCACTGTGTTTTACATACACCTCACTAGAATTATTTCAGTTTCAACCCTGGAAATGCTAATCTCTACTAAACAAGAGGTAAAAGGAGTTGTTAACTTGAAAACTACCGCTTCATGACATCACAAGGTGGAACAGAGCATTTTGAGCTTTGGAGATGTAGACTAATAATAAAGGTGTGAAGGAAACAAAACACAACTCCCGGTATGTTCACTGTGCAACTTTACTGGTTGCTGCCACCTTCTTAATAATAATATTGCATCAGTTTTATATAGAGCTTTTCTGGACACTCAAAGACGCTTTACAGTTCATTATTTATTCACTCCACACTCGGTGGTGGTAAACTACTCTTGTAGCCACAGCTGCCCTAGGGCAGACTGATGGAGGTGAAGCTGCCAATCTGCACCATCGGCCCCTCCAACCACCACCATCACTCACACACACACACACACACACACCACTTTCATACTAGGCAAAGTGGGTGAAGTGCCTTGCCTAAGGACACAAGGACAGTTTTTGCCTCTGGTGCCCCACTGTGGCACCTGATTTTCCCAGTGGTCTCCCATCCAGGCTGAGCTTCTAAGATCTGATGGGATCAGGCTTTGAGAAGCTGCTGCCACATGGTCTTTATTGAGATGTTGGCTTGTTCTGAAATGTTCCACACTATGACATTAAACCTAAATGTTGCATTTATTCAACTGCAGATGATTTTAATGCCAAAAGAACACATTTTCAAAGATCTGACAGGTAATCATTTAGTGGCATGACATCCCTTTCCCTACAGTACTAGACACATTTAAAGCCATACTGCGGAACAATCCAAATAGCTGTTAACTTGAAAAACTACCACTTCATGATATCACAAGTTGGAGCAGAGTGTTTTGAGCTTTTAGATGTAGACAGGTATGTTTTTGAGGAGGTAACAACATTATAACACAACTTAAAGCTCACAAGAGTCAATTTTGCGCTATATAGGACCATTCAACAGTTGAATTCGATTTTTCAGTTTTGCTTAGCTTTTGTACAGCTCATGTCTTTCCCGTCTTGATTTCTTCCACTGTGAAAAAGGAGATAAAATTGTCACACATGAATCAATGAACGAACACAGCAGGCGCCTGTAATCCAGAGGTCCCATGTCCCAACCCTTATCTGTATAATTACTATGACAAGAGAGACTGAACCCTACATTATAGAGGAGAAAGCCCCAGAGGTTCAGACCGCCCTGTGCGAGATGGGAAACGATTTCATGTCATTTCATTCAAACCGAACAATAAAGTACATAATCAGATTAGCTGTCGTCTGCTCTGTTAATCCACTGCATGTTATGGATACAGGGATGTCATTGGTCCTTTTTACATAATCATGAACATAGACCATAACAGGAATGAGGCTGAGGTCCTATATTTAAAGGCTCACTATGGATCTTTTCTGGTGGAGGGTGGGTCACCTACTTGTTTCCATGGAGATATTATTAGAGTTGCTTGTCAGAGTTACAGGTCCAATCTGTGGAAAGGCGCTCACAGTAAAAGTGCATGTTTGGATGAATGCAAGATAGGTTTAATGCCATACTGTAGAACATCTCTTCCTACACAAGAAAAGTTACAAAGTGCATTTTTAACAAAGTAACGGAAAAAGGCAGTAGTTTCATTAGCAGGAGACATGCCGATTGTGTTGTGACAGCGCTCTGAAGGGGGAGTGACTTAAGCAAAGGCAAATCAAAGAGTAAATCTTAGAAAACATGTTATTTTATTTATTTATTTATCTGATTGGAAGAGAGCATGTTAATGGACAAACATGACAACATGTAAACATGATTGTAGCCTAAGGCTAATTTCCATCCGTTGTCCCAAAGTTGTTAATATGAATGTAGCATTTTCAAAACAATAAAAGGTAACATGGTGATCTAAATATATTATGTGTTTTGTTTCATTCACACATGTTTGAGTAATCCTTTATCATTAGTCTGTCTACATCTCCAAAGCTCAAAAAGCTCCACCTTGTGCTGTCATGAAGCGGTAGATTGTATTTTAACAGCTCCTTTTACCTTTTGTTCAGTATAGAATGGCAATTCCAGGGCTGAAATCATCCATATGTATACAGAGTTTAAAAACACAGTGGACCACTTCCTATATTACCTCATGACATCACAAGGTGGAACAGTATTTTCTGTTTGAGAGAAGAATTCAGCCTAAATATGCAGGATTTGTGTGTTAAACATGTGAATGTTTTTGATGAGGAAACAACAGATTAGAAAATAGCGTAATATGGGCCCGTTAAATAGACTGAATTAAACTGAAAAGTCAAAATTTTAGAGGCACCAATTTTATTTATGTATCAATATGTATACTCCAATATATGGAACCTATAAACTTTCACTTTAACATTACTTAGGGGAAAATATATTGTTGCTTCAGATAGTCTGATCAAGTTGGCCTCATAAAGTAGAGTTAAGCCCCAAAACCCTCTGACATCTTTGAGCTAGTCTTTATAAATCTGCTCTGGCTGGAAGTGACTCCATCGGCTCTGTCAGCGATTATTGAGAAAGGGTACAGTGAATCATTTTGGAAGGAAATATTGCATCTTTATTCTCACTAAAAACAAAGTTATTACTTAAAGGTGTACTACAGTCCCTGACAAAAGTCTTGTCGCTTATCCATTTTGTAGAAACAAAAGCTTATAACCTGACTTTAAATTAATCGATTGGTTTTAGAAATGTCTCATATGAAAGCTAAAACCCTCCCAAATTATGCTCAATATACTAAAATAAATTTGCTTCACTGAAGAAAGATTGATCATTTAATGAACACAGAAAGGTCAGATTTTGGCAAGACAAAAGTCTTGTCGCCTTGTCATATGATGCACCCAATCCTAGATTACAGCCTCACCTGTGATCAGTTACTGATCAATCAATTAGTGGGTGTGTATAAAAAGAACCCCAGCACACCAGACCTTCACATCAACTGCAACTTGACCTCTGACAACATGCCTAAGATCCACCCTGAGACCAAAGCGTTAATTATCAAGAGGCTGAAGTCCAGATCCACTGCTGAGGTGGCTGACACCTTCAATGTGTCTCAGCGTCAAGTACAAAGAATAAGAAAAAGATCTGAAAAGACTGGAGATGTTTTTGACAAGCCCAGGTCCGGCAGACCCCGCAAGACAACTGCTCGGGAGGACCGTTTGTTGATTCGAAAATCCAAGGCCAGCCCCTTTTCCACTGCAGCAGAGCTCCACCAGGCCTGGTCACCTCAAGTCCCTGTGTCAACCAGAACAGTTTGTAGAATTCTGTCTCGAAATGGCCTCCATGGTCGAATCAGTGCACAGAAACCAGCACTAAACAAAAGGCAATTAAAAAACCGTGTGGCATTTGCCAAGGCCCACAGCCTGCTAAAAGGATGGACACTGGAAAAGTGGCAGAAGGTGGATTTCTCAGATGAATCCTCGGTTAAATTACATCACAGCCGCCGCAAATATTGCAGGAGACCTACTGGAGCCCGCATGGATCCAAGATTCACCCAGAAAACAGTTAAGTTTGGTGGCGGAAAAATCATGGTCTGGGGTTACATCCAGTATGGGGGTGTGCGAGACATTTGCAGGGTGGAAGGCAATAGCAATAGCCTAAAATATCAAGAAGTATTAGCTACCTCTTACATTCCCAACCATAAAAGGGGTCAAATTTTGCAGCAGGATGGTGCTCCATCGCATACTTCTATCTCTACATCAAAGTTCCTCAAGGCGAAGAAGATCAAGGTGCTCCAGGACTGGCCAGCCCAGTCACCAGACATGATCATCATTGAGCATGTCTGGGGTAGAATGAAAGAGGAAGCATGGAAGGCAAAACCAAAGAATCTTGATGAACTCTGGGAGGCATGTAAGACTGCTTTCTTTGCTATTCCTGATGACTTCATCAACAAATTGTATGAATCATTGTCGAACCGCATGGATGCAGTCCTTCAAGCTCATGGAAGTCATACAAGATATTAAATATGGATCTCACAGCACCACTACTTAATTCACTGACGTTATGCAACATATTTTTGTATTTGAAGTAAATCATTTGTTCAATTTTTTGTAGGCGACAAGACTTTTGTCTTGCCAAAATCTGAACTTTCTGTGTTCATTAAATGATCAATCTTTCTTCAGTGAAGCAAATTTATTTTAGTATATTGAGCATAATTTGGGAGGGTTTTAGCTTTCATATGAGACATTTCTAAAACCAATCGATTAATTTAAAGTCAGGTTATAAGCTTTTGTTTCTACAAAATGGATAAGCGACAAGACTTTTGTCAGGGACTGTATGTAACTTTTTGATTGGGGGTCCGTCACCTTCTTGTTTCTATGGATATGTAATTGCTCTGCCTGGAATGATATTAAATGGATCTACTTTACATTTATTCAATTACAGGTGGTTTTATAGCTCAAAAATACCTAGGGAAAAAAGGTATTCTGATTGTGAGCAGGGTCGCCTCTCCACAGATCTGACCTGTAACTTGGTCTGGTCTGGTCTCCATGATGATAGAAAGGTTTAATACCATACTGTGAAACATTCCAGACAAAGCAATGACATCTCCATGGAGAAACGCATTTGACGAACCCCCCACCAGAAAAGTTACACAATGCACCTTTAACTGGAAAAATAATATGTTCACAGCTTCTTAAGTAGATCTTTACTTAAATTGTGTGGGCTTTTATAGTATGTATGGTCTTATCTACTGTGTGGTGAAATGTATTAGCTTTTACTGATATTCTAGTGCTGATTTATTTTTAATTACAGAAACAATGGACCTGATGGCTACGTTTTTTATATTATAATTGGGCTTTTGTTTCTCAAGACCATTATCCAATCAGAAAGCAGAATGAGCCTCACATGACTCATTTGGGTTGCTAGTTTCAGTACTGAAATCCAGTTGGTTTAAACCTAAAAGGACTCTCTGATCTGAATTGTCACTACCTAAACCCCAGCACATGAAAAAAAAAAACACCAGAAAAACTTGTGTCCTCTATCTGCAGGTTAAGACAGCGGTAGTCCTTTTTTTAAACTGTAAGAGCGCAGGCTACATATACTGTGATATACTGTGCCAATGAAAGTGAATAAAAGACCTAACAAAATGTTCTTTCTCTCTCCCCCTTTCTCCTCTGCCTTTTCTCTCCTTCTCTCCTTCTCTTTCCCTCTCTCTCTCTGTCTCTCTCTCTCTCTCTCTCTCTCCCTCTTTCTCTCCCTCTCTCTTTCCCTCTCTCTTTCCCACCCTCTCTCTCCTCTCTCCTTCTCCCGCTCTCGTTCTCAGGATGATCCCTCCGAGCAGTAAGAATATCCTTGTTAATAACCTGGCTGCAGGGACCCAGTACGACCTTTGTGTTCTGGCCATTTACGATGATCAGGTGACCTCTCTGACCGCCACCCGTGTGATTGGCTGTGTCCACTTCAGCACTGAGCCCCAGTACCTGCGCTGCCACTTTATGCAGTCGCAGTTTCTGGGCGGCACCATCGTGGTCATCATCGGGGGCATCATCGTCGCCTCCGTCCTCGCCTTCATCATTTTCCTCATCGTGCGGTACCGGGTGTGTAACCATGGAGACGTAGACAAGGTCAGTGTGAAACAGTGAAGAAGCGAGATGTTTCCTCTCCTCTGTCCTAAACCCTGTGTGTCCTCAGGCTCTGGAGATGGGGGACATCCGCTCCCTGAGCAGTGATGGGCAGCTGCAGGGCTGTGGTCTCCCCAAGTCTGTGTCCAAACAGGCGCTTCGCCCCGAGAAGAATGAGAAAGAGTGTCTGCGTCCAGAGAAGAGTGACAAAGACTGTCTGAGGGTGGCCCTACCCCCCCCTGAGCCTGTGAAGCAGAGGCCAGCCTCTGTGGTCGCCCCAAAGCCCTGTGCAGTTGCTCCTAAGACCTCCTCTATTGCCCTGTCCAAACCCCCCTCTGTGGCTCCTCTGAAGCCCTCTGTGCCCGACTGCACCGTCTCCTCTTCAGCAGCGTCTCACAGCTGGCACCCGGCCTCGCCCGGCGCCCCTCGCCTCAAACGTTCGGCCCCCAAAGGCTCCGTCCCCAAACCCTCTGAGCCTCTGGAGCTGGAAAATATGAACCGCAACAACTCCTCTGATCTGAAGAGGGCGCCGCTGTTGGTCCCCACTGCTGCGGGACAGCCCCTCAAATGGACTGGGGCTCCCAGGGGCCCGCGGCCGCACCAGCGACAGTACATGACTGTGCCTGCAGGAGGCGTGAGAGTGCACCGCAGACACTCTCTGAATGCAGACTCGTACACAGACCGCTGCTACGTGGCCTACGCCAAAGCAGGAGCAGGAAGTCTGCGCTCCAAACGCAGTCTGTCCATGAGCGGAGAGCTGCCCCACATCTCCTCAGACATTCAGCACAGCAAAGGGCCTCTGTCCAGGTCCGAGTGGCTCCTGGAGAGCACGCTATGATGCCCTCTGAACTCTGACCCCCTCTAAACCCCTCTGACCCCCCCGACCTCTAGCCCATCTGCCCCCTCTGTGCCCTGTGATTCCCCAATTGGTATCAGAATTTTCATCAAAATTCAAAATACTATTTTACAAACATTGGTATCTCACTACGGCAACATACACAGACAAACTAACAAGAAACAAAATCTAGTATGTCATTAATTTCTTTTACTCTTTAAACATATTTATTTTAACTTAAATATGAGCCATCATTCACACATTTAACTGATAATAAACCTGAGCTAACAGATCAAAGCAGAGGAACATGGAGGCTGACTGACTTTCTAAAAATAAACATTAATGTTAATGTCTTTGCAAACTCTAATCTAAATGAACCGTGAACTAAGGTTTTAACTGTTTTTAACCATTTCTTGAGAGTTAAACAATAAAAGTACAGTCATGCTAACAGGCTAGCAAATGGCACAAATCTGGTAATTGACTCAAATTGGGGAATTGCACGCCCCCTGAACCCTATGACCCCTCTATGACCCTTTGACCCATCCTGGACTGTGGCTGAGGAGCAAAGGAATGTCTCACTTTTTTTTTTTACATTATAACCTAAATAAATCTTTATAATGATCTAAAGGCACAACAATGTATAAAACAACTTCCTGTACAAAAGTCTGGTTGTTTGAGAGCCTTGTATATCTGGACTTGAAGCCAATGCAGTACGTGGATTGTCTGTATAATATAGACTCTATGGAGGAAGGACCATATACTCCCCCTCCTCCTCCTCCTCCTCCTCCTCTCTGCACTGGTCTTAAAAACCCACCTTTGGTTTGGACCCAGAGGCGAACAGAATGTAGAAACAGCGCCCCCTATCTACACACAGCACAATGCAGCATTTTGTGGCTCAGCCTGATACTGCCCTCTGGTTTGATCAATACATTTTTATCACGTAATTACATAAAGACTCAACGCCATAGGATTCCTGTCAGCTTCGATTTCAACAGCACAATTCCCAAATCCTGACAGGAGCAGAATGGTGATCGTGGATCAAATTGACAGACTTGAAACTATGTTATTTTCCATATTTTTTACGTATAACATTATTGTGTCGCCGATGACAACCATTGTAAATGAACTTGTCGATGTAAGAGAAGTGATAATCACAGAGTGGGAGACATTGGGACATTGGCTCTTGATTTCGCTGTTGTTTCTGTTCGATGTTTACCAGTATAAATAAAACAGTGGTAAAAGGGATCTGTGAGGCTCTTGTCAAAATGCAAATGCAAATAAGAATACATTAGATTCTCATACATACAGTATATTCTATGCAGAGAATTCAAAACATATTCTTTATACTGAAGCATGGTTTGTTTGATACACCTGCACTAAAGTAAACAAGATGGCGCCTAGAAATACTGAAATGTGTGTGTTAAGTGTCTTGCTCAAAGACACAACAGTGGTGACGCTCCAAATTTTTAGTTAGTGGTTAAATCTCTCCTTTTAAGCCATTTTCTGATCTATGTTATAATGTTGTTTCCTTACCAAAAACATACCTGGAGTTGTGTTTTGTTTCATTCACACATGTTTAACACACAAATCCTGCAGAGTTCTTCTCAAAAAACAGAAAACACCTTGTGATGTCATGTCGTAATATAGGAAGTGGTGTTTTTTAAACTCCATTCAACATCACTAGAATAATTTGGATAATATCAGTCCTGGAATTTCCCATCTTTACTAACCAAAAGTAAAAGGTAGCTGTTAACTTGAAATGACATCACAAGGTGGAACAAAGCATTTTGAGCTTTGGAAATGTAGACAGACTAATAATAAAGGATTACTCAAATGTGTGAATGAAACAAAACACAACTCCAGGTCTGTTTTTGATAAGGAAACAGCATTCTAACATGGCTTAAAGCTCACAAGAGTCCGTTTTGCGTAATATAGGACCTTTAACTTTTTTTTCTTGTACTCAAACCGTGACAGTGGTGGTGGTAATCCAAATTATACTTTAAATCATACAAAATCCTCATTCAAAATCATACATTTTCTTGTTTTAGTGACCAGTCTAATTCTCCCGTTACATCCTCTGACTGTTATTGGAGCCTGTGTGTGGTGTTGGGGTGGCGGATGCTCCAGATTGATTTTATACATGCGCCGTCTGCTGCACCAACAAAACCTCAGGAGACTGAAACCTGCTCAGCAAAACAAGCCTCATGCATCTGCACAAAAGAATACGAGCCCAAACCATAGACCGTATATATAAATGGACATGGCTAACCCGCTAAGAAGTGAGCATGGGGGGGCTTCTGGCTTCATTGACTCTGGTTCCAATTGCCTTAACATTGAAAAATAGTCACCCCTCTTTCTGTAACTGCTGCAGTGAGCCTCGTCATTTTGGTCTTAAAATGTTCATATTAAAAACTCCTTTATGTTTCGGCCCCTTTTTCCTAAAACATCAGACTATGATGGCTCTCAATTCAAACTGAATCTGTTTCTGAAACCTCTGGAGCGCAGACAAATGACTGAACTCTTTGTGAAGCTGAGGCTGTGCAGTTTTGGGCTCTGTTGTCCTCTAACTGTCTCTTTACTCCAATTTGAATTGGGAACAAGCTCTACACAGAGGAAAGTCAGATTTCAAATTGCGCCTACATTTTTTGGGGGTCAGTATAAGAATAGGTGTAGCTGGTGTCCCTGGGGATGGCCTGAGAGACAGTAGATTGAGCATTTGTTGGGTTTTGACAATTCCAATGTCAAGGCTGAAGGATATGTCACTAAACATGAGATTTAGGGACTTGTAATGAGGCAAAAAAAAAGTCCAGGCGGAATTCATAGAAAATTCCTATTCAGTTTTTTTTTATTTGTGGGTTTGGAGCACAAACTGGTCCAGACTCTTCTCAGAATTGTTAATTTGCCTGAAAATAAGAGGGTTACAGATTCTCATTAATGTTTAACGTCCATGAGATTGAGAGTTCCCTTTTATCCGAAGCTGGACAAACAGAAATTAACCTGCTCTAAATGATCCTGGTTTTTATTTCGCTATTTTGTCTGTAAGTAAATTCCTGTTCCTAATATGGAACCCGACTCCAAATTCGCTCCTATAAGCGCTATCCTCGTGAGGTTCATTTGACTGGAGCTGAACACTATGGGTGACGTCACACTCCTTTAGTCCACGTCTTTATAAATCTATGGCTCAAACTAGTCTATGTATGATGGGGTATGATCATTTATTATGTTATTTAAAGGTGCATTGTGTAACTTTTCTAGCAGAGGGTCCGTCACCTGCTTGTTTCTATGGATATGTCATTGTTCTGCCTGGAATGTTCCACAGTACATACTTTACATTTATTCAGTTACAGGTGGTTTTATAGCTCAAAAATACCTAGAAAAACAGACAGTCTGACTGTGAGTGGGGTTGCCTCTCCACAGATCTGACCTGTAACTTGGTCTCCATCAAGATAGAAAGGTTTAATGCCATACTGTGAAGCATTCCAGACAAACAATAACATCTCCATGGAGAAAAGCATTTGACGGATCCTCCTCCAGAAAAGCTACACAATGCACCTTCAAAAAACAAGCCAAAACATTCACAAAATAATGTTGTTAACAAGATTTTAATTCACGCTTGTCCCATTTTTGCAGGATAGTCCACTTTAAGTCCTTAACTTTGTGCTCTTCTTTGATCTTCACTTTTATGCAAATTTGATCTATTTTTGGCCCAAACAGCAAAAAGTACACCCTTAAGCTAAAAGAACCGTCCAGCAGAGCTCTTCCCGGCCTAAACAGACTGAATAACTTACATCATTTATAAAATAGTCAAATCCTCATAGAAAATACTGTCTATTTGGGGGATCTAAAATTACAATCAAGATTATTACTGTATTAGAAATTAAAATGGTGGAAACTGAGAGGGTAAAAATAATTAGCTCCAATTGTATCTGTACATTACTTAAGTATATTTTACAGTGAATACTTTTTACTTTTACTTCAATTTGAGAGCAGGTACTTTCTGCTTTACTACATTTTTTAACTGGACTGAAAAGTAAAATTATTTTACCTTTAGTTTAATTATTTTTTATGATAGTTTGAGACCTGCTGAAAAGGCTGAGGAGTTTATTTTTAACACATTTGTGCTTTGAGCAAATACAAATCTACAAATAAAAGCAGCTAGGATTGATTTAATTGAAAATTCAGCACAAATCTGTATCAGAATCACTAAATTTGAAGATTTATTAGATCTCAAACTCTGTGCAAGATACTTTTTTACTCTTTAATTTCATTTTTAAATTGGTTCTTTAATACTTTAAGTAGACTTTTTCGTGAGATATTTTTACTTTTATTTGAGTTGTTTGTTTTTTTTCCTCTTGTTTCTGTACTTTTACTGAACGGTGTATTGCATGTGTTTTTTGGTGGAGGGTCCATCACCTGCTTATTTCTATGGATATGTCATTGCTCTGTCTGAAATGTTCCACAGTATGACATTAAACAGATCTACTTTGCATTTATTCAATTACAGGTGGTTTTATAGCTCAGCCGTCTCTCCACAGATCTGACCTGTAACTTGGCCTGGTTTGGTCTCCATGAAGATAGAAAATGTTAATGCCATACTGTGAAACATTCCAGAGAAAGCAATAACATTTCTACAGAGAAAAGCATTTGACGGACACTCCACCAGAAAAGTTACATGGTGCACCTTTAAGTAACAAAATTGAGTACTTCTTCCACCACTGATTATTTGTTAGACACGGTGTTCACAAACTTGTCACATTAATCTTGTGGTTTAGAGTCCTTTTAACTGACAACAATCACGTCTCTGGGGTGAATAATGGCACCACTTTCTGAAGCTATTGTGAAGAAATATGTCACTTTTATTTATGCTGTCAGAGAAAACATCATGAAGATAGGCTCAGTAATTGTAGAGATATTAATTATAAACCAGGTCAACAAATCTGCAATCTGACAGTTAATGGGCCCATGATAGGCTATAGTCTGATCTATGTTAAAATGCTGTTCGTAACAACATCGTGATGTCGCTTAAAGCTCACAAGAATCTGTTTTGTGTAATATAGGACCTTTAAGAAGTTCTTTTTAACATATTTTGAATGTTTCTTTCAGTAAAAATATGTATTAGCTGGAGGAACAGAGCTGTGATGTGGAGGAGCAGAGGGAGAGAGCTTCCATTGTGCAACAGTGGCCATGATGTTGACAGCTTTTCAGTATGCTACAGAGAGAGAGGGAGAGGGGAAAGGAGAGAGAGAGGAGAAAAAGAGGGGAGAGGAGAGAGAGTGGTAGAACTCAGGAGGAAGAGATAGAGGGAGAGGGGCAGGACTCAAGAGAGGGAGGGAGAGGGGGAAGATTGAGAAAAGAGAGAGGTGGTGGTGGAAGGAGAGAGGGAGCGGGAGAGAGAGTGAGAGGGGAATGGGAGAAGAAAGAAGAGAGGGGGATAAGACTCAGGTGACAGAGAGGAAGAAAGAGAGAGTATGAGAGTGAGATAAAGTTGGAGAGAGGTGAGCAAAGAGAGTAAAAAGAAATGGTTAGATGGGTGTAAGGAGGAGAGAAGAAGAAAGAGAAAGAAAAGAGTTGAAATAAGTGTGAGACAATAAGAAGTAGAGTTTTTCCGAGGTGTTCTCTCCTCCTCTGCGCCATATGACTCTGACCTGCTCTGATCCCTCGTTCTGTGCCTCATCCTGCCCCCCCCCCCCCCCCCCCCCCCCCTCCTCTCTCTCTCTTTTCTCACTCTTTCTTTCACAGTGGCTTGGGTCAGGCCATTCGATAGACATTGCACTTCCCTGAGTTTGTCCAGAGGTTTAACTGAAGAGAGCCAGAGCCAGATGTGTGAGCAGAAAGAAAATCATTCTAACCAGGAAACAGTCAATGCCCGACCTCTGAAGCTAAACAGGGCCGGGCCTGCCTCTCTCTCTGCCTCTCTGCCTCTCTGCCTTTCTCTCTCTCTGCCTCTCTCTCTCTCTCTCTGAGTGTATGGACCAAAATGAGTGTATTGTGTTCCTCTGTGCAGGGCCTTATCACTCACCCTGCCAATCAGCGCTGTTCCTGTAACACAAAAGAGCTCTGAGATTTAATCTGAGCTCAAATACCACGAAGGGCCAGGGCAGAGATTCAGATGGAAGTATTCTGATTAACCATCCCTCCCTCCTCCTCCTCCTCTGCTAAAAAGATGTTAAAGGTGCTGTACCTGATTTTTACTGTCTTAAAGTGTGTAAAAGGAGAACTAGCTCATTTTAAAGGGCCTTGCGTTAAAATGATTCTTGTGAGCTTTAAGCCGTGTTATAATGCTGTTATTACCTTATAAAAAAAAAAAAAATACCTGGAGATGTGTTTTGTTTCATTCACACATGTTTGAGTAATCTTGCATCATTAGCCTGGCTTCATCTCCAAAGCTCAAAATGCTCTGTTCCATTTTGTGATGTCATGAAGTGGTAGTTTTCTATTTAACAGCTACTTTTTACCTTTAGTTCAGCAGAGATTGGCAATTCCAGGTCTGAAATTATCCAAATGATTCTAGTGAGAGTGTATGAAGTTTAAAAACACAGTAGAGCACTTCCTGTATCACCACATGACATCACAAAGTGGATCAGAGTGTTTTCTGTTTGAGAGAAGAAATCAGCCTAAATAAGCAGGGTTTGTGTGTTAAACATGTGAATGAAACAAAACACAACTCTAGGTCTGTTTGTGGGGAGGAAACAACATCAGAACAGAGATCACAAAATATGGCAAACTGAAATATGGGCCCCGTTTGCAGTGGTCCAAAATTATTCTTTGCTTCCCAAACACTAAACAGCTTTTAACAACTTTCAGAGACCAGAAGGGAGTTTTGGCATCACAGTAATGCTATCAACAACAAGCATGTTAACAACACACAAGCTTTACTTTCAATTTTGCTGACAATTATACAATTTAACTTAATCAAATTATAATAAAAAAGAGAAAATAATGATACAAATATGAATCAAGGTAAAAAATAAATAAATAAATAAATAAATAAATAAATAAATAAATAAATAAATAAAATAAAAAAAGTAATATTTTGCACTAAAGTGTGGACTATTCTAAATTGGAATAGTTTTTCTTATTTCAAACAAGTGCTTTTCTTGAAAATTATAGTGCTCTAAAGAAGTGTTTCTCTTGTTTTGAGTTTTGGTACACTTTTTTGGTGAAAAAAATTCCACACCAATTACTAAAGTACTACCAAATAACACAATTTAGAAGTAAAGTTGCAACAATTTTCTACTTTTCTACTGGTCAGATTGTGTGGAAACGAAGCTCAGATTAAAGTCTATCTTCAGTAAGATGACAGAGCTTCAGACAGAGCAGTGCCTTCAGTTAGCATCACACCCCCAGGGAATATTAATGACATCAACTGCAAAGTATCAGTAATTACAAAATATAATGCCGCTTCTTTTCTGTAGTGTCTGACTCTCTTCCTCCCTCTCTCTATTTCTCTCTCTTATCTCTCTCCCCCCTCTCTTTCAGTCCCTCTCTCTTTTGTTCCCTCTCTTTCTCTTATCTTTCTCTCTCCCTCCTCCCTCTCTTTCTCTCCCTCTCTCTCTCCCTCTCTTATCTCTCAAAGTGTTTTAAATTCATTTTCCCCTCGTCTTCTCTAATGCTCGTTTCATCTGGAGCGGCAGACTTGGTTTTGACAGGTCTGGTCTCTTACATGGGCCACTTACACTCACGCACTGCTCGCTTGTCAACACATTTTAATGACAATCATCCACTCGCACAATCACAGCTTGGACCAATTTGGACCCACTTTAGTTATATAGAAAGACACAGCGACTATATTAACTGTGCGTATGGCCCTTAGGCTGCTGTAATGGACAAAACAACAGAGATATCAGCTGAAAACCACCATACTTCTCTTAGTGATACTTTGCAGCTGGTGTCATCAGCATTCCCTGGGGGTGTGAAGCTAACTGAAAGCCCTACTCTGTTTGTTAGAAGCTCTGTTACTCAAGTTAGACTTAATCTGAGTTTTATTTTAACACAATCTGACCATAAAGAGCTGCTTTGATTGGAACTATAACAGGTGAGATGATTTGTACGTGTAAACCATAGACCGTATATATGAATGGACATAGCTAACGCGCTAGCCGTCGCGTTCCAAATGGGAAGTGCACCAGGGGGCTCTTCTAGCTCCTTTTGACCCTGGCGCCAATTGACTTGCATTGGGATCTTGAGGCCCCTCTCTCTGTAACTGCTGCTGTGAGCCTTGTCATTTTGGTCTTAAAATGTTCGTATTAACTCGCTCTACATCCTGAATTTTTCATTTCACCATTTTCTCCCTAAATCTGATTTGAACATAAATATCAGACCAATCAGATGCTCCCGCTAGCATTAGCAACAGGTTGGATTGACAATCCTGCCCCTTCATCTGTCGGCGGGGGGAAACCCGTTTTGACAGGTTTGAATGACATTTACATTTATCCAATGACAGCGTGACTTTTCCGGGCTTTTAGTAAGTGGATCAAGGCATTTAATAAAACCACCAATGGACTCCTGCCATTCTGTTTGTGGAATTAATGGTGTTGGCGGATTGTTAGTCAAGGAGTATATCTTTAACTTGTTAGACAACTTTTTTTCTTTTTTTTCTGGGTTGTAGTCTTAAATTATAGCAATATAGGTTCATTTACAGTTTGTCATGGCTTGTTCGGCATTTAATTGTGCTAATAGACCCCCGATGTCTAGTTTTTCCGGTAAGTAAAATAAATAAAATAAACTGATGGTAAAGGATGTATTAGTTAAATAACCTGTACGGACGTGTAGTAGTAAAATAGCCAAATGTAACTATCACATCCGTGTTGAGATGAAAAAAATAAAACAAAAACACTGAACTATTGCGGTCCATGCAGAACAGTTCGGAGTATTTGCCACTCTCAGGTGAAAAGGGCAGGCACTTTTAACAACCTCAGTCATGATTGGCTTGTGGTTGTTATGATACTCGTGGTTGGATTTCCAAATTCGCTCCTGTAACCGTTAGCGTCGGGAGCTTCATTTGAGTGGAGCTGAACGCTATGGGTGATGTCACACTCACTTAGTCCACTTTTTTATACAGTCCATGGCGTAAACACGTCTCACACATAAAATTCCAGTCACCAGCCAGCGAGCATTAGCCAACAGTTTTTCAGTTAGTCACTTTCACCTTTTTATTGAAAATCAAACTCCTAAACAGGACCATGAACACTCGTATTGATCACAGGCTTCTGAATCAATTTTGTGTTTTTTCTTGAGTTGAGTGTTTTTAGACCTTTAGATCTTAAAACATTTCTGTGAATGTTTGCTAATATGTGCGTTGTGTCACCATGGTAACTGCTACATGCATCTCAATGGTGGAACATATAACAACCCTAACATAATGTCACTGCAAAGCATCAATTAGGGAGTTAGCGCCTCTTTACTGTTAGCATCACTTCTACAACTGGCATGAATGTGTCCTTGGGCAAGACACTTATCTCTCATTTACATTCTAACTTTATGCCACGATAGTTGCACATTTAGCAAACAATTTAACACACAAACCCTGTGTATTTAGGCTGAGTTCTTCTCTTAATCAGAAAACACTCTGCTCCACCTTGTGATGTCATGTGGTAATACAGGAAGTGCTCCACTGTGTTTTTAAACTCCATACACTTTCACTAGAATCATTTGGATAATTTCAGATCTGGAATTGCCAATCTCTACTGAACAAAAGGTTTTGAGCTTTGGAGATGTAGACAGACTACTAATAAACTTAGGAAGACTAATAATAAAGGGTTACTCAATGAAACAAAACAACTCCAGGTGTGTTTTTGATGAGGAAACAACATTATAACACGATTAAAAGCAGCGAACAGTAGCCAAATTTGCATAATATAGGACCTTATAAAATACCTAGAGAAACAGGCATTCTGACTGTGAGCAGGGTTGCCATTGCACAAATCTAACATGTAACTTGGTCTGGTTTGATTAATATCATACTGTGAAACATTCTGGACAAAGGAATTACATCTCCATGGAGAAAAGCATTTGATGGGTCCTCCACCAGAAAAGTTACACAATGCACCTTTACCCAGATTTAAAATTTTAGGTAGAAACAAAGGAACTACCCCCTCTTTCGTAGTGGTGATTTAAAAACTGCCTTACAGAGAGAAGAGACAAAAACGGGAGCACAGTTTTAAGTATTCACAGAGACTTTGAAAAGAGCATGCATTATTAAACAAATGAAATGGGTTGTTAATGGTGGATCTCAGAGACTGCATGAGAAAAGGACAGAATAGAAAAGAGTCCAAATGAAGATGTCCACTTTATTCATGTGTAACTGCTAAACTGTCAGCTCATGACTGATAACGAGAAGTGCCCAAGTGAAATGTTATGACACTGTTTAAAAAGTTACTAAGCGACATTTACTGTAATATTCAGAATCACAGAGCATGAATCATTTTGGGATTAGGATAAAGCTGCAGAGAAAATAAACTGAACTGAAAACAAGTGATTATTATTTGGTTTTAATACTTTTAAACCAAATGCCCTTCCTGATACAACTCAAACTCGTATAACACTGTTTGAGGTTGGTTTTAAGATAATACATTTTCAGATATTGAACAAAATACATATACATAAAAAACTGATTTGATTTTGACATTTGAGAAGATTTGAAAGGTCATGTTAAAGGTCCTATATTACACAAGGTGGATTTCTGTGAGCTTTAAGCCATGTTAGAATGTTGTTACCTCATCAAAAACATACCTGGAGTTGTGTTTTGTTTTATTCACAAATGCTCTGTTCCACCTTGTGATGTCATGAAGTGGTAATTTTCAAGCTCGTTTTCCTGACAAACTCATGAAAATTGCCTTGCCTGCCAATCTGCTCAGTGTTTCCTCTGATCAGTGGGTGCAGTGTCTTGGCCAAGGACACAACAACAGTATTTTAGTAGACAGGAGCAGCACCATGTTAAAAATCATTATGCTCCCGTTAAGCAAAATAAACGAATATAGGTTTATAAATGTTCCATAAGTCAGACAGCCCTAACTGAGGGATTCAGAGTTTAATTATTCAAGGTTAAGTCACACTTTTTTATCCCTGTAGGGAAATTTGTCCTATGCATTTGACCCATCATTCAATGCCGCCCAGGGACCCCTTTCCAGATCTTGAGCTAGTCTTTATCAGGACTGCCTTAGTAGAGATATACTGATATATATCGATTGGGAGATATTTATTAGTCTATCGGCCTTAAATCTCCAGCACAGGCAGATATTTCATTTAGGCTGATGTGCTGCCTAAAAAATAGTAAATGGTCACAGTTTTATATAAAGCTTCAAGGCAGGCAAAGAGCTTTACATCAAGGAACCACTCACCCATTCAAACATTCATACACCAGTGTACGCAGAAGGGCACAACAGCATTCATCTGTGAGAGCGGGAATCACACAGCCAACCTGTGGGTCAATGGATCTGACTGTTCAGCCAATGATGTTTATATTGAAAGCAGGATTCGAACCGCCAACCTTCTGATCAGTGGACAAACGCTCTTTACCAACTGAGCTACTGTCATTCAAATACACACAAAGCTTTACAGGAATACTTTCATATGAAGAGATACTGTAGCTGTGAGACTACAGGTGGAAAGATAAGATAAGATAAGACTTTATTGATCTCACAGAGGAGAAATTCACTCGTGACAGAAGCTCACAGTCAGGGGACAGTATAGTGCAAAAAGTTGTGAAAGGGGGCTGTGGGTGAGTTTATAGTAAATTTAAATGGCATAATTTGAGGAAAAGAATCTAAATCAGTCCTTTACATCGGCCTAAAAATATTGACAGTTTATCGACCATAGGTTTCTCTGGGTTCTAAACAATTGACATCGGCATATGCCATAAAAAAACATATCAGTCGATTTCTTTTTCATTTATACCACCCATACCAACCCAGTTTTTAACTTTGAAAGTCTGGTCCCCATAAGTGTACTGCCAATTATTTTCAACAAGGTAAAACGAGTTCTTTCGACCTCTTCTACTACAGACGGCTCTCCCTCCAAACGCTAAAACCTTTAAAATGCTGAGTAATGACAAGCAGCATTAGCCACCATTAGAAACTATTAGCCTGATAGCCGCTATCACAGTTAGCGGTACTTTAGCCTGTCTCTTCTGTTCCACATGATAAATTCCTCTTCCTCTGCCTGCACTGAAGAGACCAGACAGATGGAGTAGTCACTTTTAACTATCTATCAACCGTGGCAAGAGAGGACACTCTTTAAACCTCTTTAAGAAACCAATTCTCACAGATATAGCAGGAGTGCTTATGCTAATCGCGTTATCGCTCCGGGCTGTCGCTAATGGAAAACAGGAAGTGGCTGTCAAGCCGGGTGCTACATCATTTAGCGCTAAAATCCACTCAACTGACCCCAGCGCTTAGCAACATGTCCGGTCAAAGTGAATATTTTGTATTCAAGAAGCGAAGAAAGGCACGTTTATTTATATGGGACAATTGTACACAAACTTGCCTAATACAAAGTGCTTTACAGAATTAGAAAGACATTAAAATCACAATACAAACAGATCAAAACATAAATAATCATCATAAATTAGCATTAAAAGAGAAGCGAGAAGAGTGCGACTAAAAAAACGTTCAGTCATATGCACAGAGTAGTCAATAATAAATTACTTAAAATCGTGAAAAACAGAGCTAGTTCATTTGAAATGGTTTGCAGTGGTCCAAAGTTATTCCTTACTTTCCTTATGTTTAGAGCTTTTCACAACTTTTGGAGGTCACAGCAGACAAAGAAAAAAATAGCTCTGTTTTTACTCTTTTTAAGAAAAAAATCAGGTACAGTGCCTTTAATATGTCTTTAAAGAGGGGGTATTAAGCAAGCTTTCTACCATGTGACAACGTTGTTTCCTCATCAGAAACATGCCTGAAGAGGTTTTAAAGGTCATACATGCATGTTTCAGTAATTTTACAATCTCTTCCGGGCCCTATTTAAACCCTCCTTATGGTTAGTGCATGTGATCTGCAGTAGTTTCATTAGCAGGATCCACGCTGATTGTGTTGTGACAGCACATGAAGGGGGAGTGACTTAGCATGGAGAGCAAAGGGAGGGGAGACTCAGTGTCAACAACAAAAGTGAAACTTATAAAAGATGTTAATACGCTGTTTTCGGCAAATATAGCATTTTAAAAATAATTAAAGGTAACGTGTGATCTTTCTAAATATGTATTACCAGTTAATACCCCATAGAAGTAAAATACCTCCTCTTTAATACAGTCAGTATAAGACTTACTATAGTTTGGTTCTGAGCTTGTGGGTCTGTAGAGAACGGCGCAGTGAAGAGTGTTAGATTAGAGTTCCACCTCCTGCTGTTGCCTCATCATCCAGTCTCTCAGCTTCTCCTGGATCCAGACTTATCCTCCTGAAAAACATGTCGGTGAGGGGTTGCTCAAATTGCAAACACAAATTTGACAACAATAATGTGACTTTTTTACGATTCTGTGTCCAGCATGTTTAAATCTTACAAAGGTTGCTTGATTGTGGTCAATGTTAGTCCTGCATGTTTTAATCACCCTGAGGAAACATGACTTTGTTTTCATTTTTGGTGAAGCTCCTTCCTCTGTAATTCCCCTCCCCAAAACTTTTGGAAGGAAAATTCAAATGTAGCAGGACACAGGACAATTAGACACTACAGTGTGCATCCAGGAGGACACAGGACAGTTACAGGAGCAGAGGACATTACAGTGTGCATCCAGGAGGACACAGGACAGTTACAGGAGCAGAGGACACTACAGTGTGCATTCAGGAGGAATATGAGAGCTTATCTGCAGGTAAGACTTTTCAAAGATTTTATATGCTTCTCTTGCCTAGAATGTAGTCATGGTTAAAACATATTTGTGGTATTTGAAATTAGGGTATTATGTTTTGTAAGGACTGTTTCCATGAAACAAATTATTTTTGACTGTCCATCTACAAGAGTGAGACAGTTGTACTAAGATTTGAATGTGCTGCTTCCAGAGTCGTCTACAAACAGTGATATCCAGAGCACTGCTGTAGCTGTGGGTAAGTTCATGAATGTTAGAGTTGATGTTAGTTTGTCATTTTTTGCACCATTCTGAAAGTGAAGTTACCAGTTCAAATAAAAAGACTAAAACAAAATAAAAATCTCTGTATCTTTCAGAAAAAAGGAAGTTGTTTGAGAAATAAAACACAGACCACAGATGAACAAAGTAAGTGAACCAAATACACTTATTTTAACAGAATTATATTTTTTCAACATATACTTCCTAGTGAACATTTATCATGTGTTTTTACAGGGTGATGTGGCAGTAGGAGGCCTTTATACCAGATGCCCTACCTGTTACTGTGAGGACGAAAAGCAGCACATGGTGAGTCTTGTTTCTGCATGTACAATTCTAATGTTCACTGTGATTCTGTTCTAGTCCATTATTGTATTAGAGAGTAATAAGTGCTTTAACAATATTTAAACATGTACAACACAGTAGGTCATCATAATCATCATGTCATATCATCATGTGTTATTCCTGTGTCCACAGGCAGAGACCAGAGCTTCTTCACTGGAATAAATCTTCACACTGTCCAGTTCCAAACAGACTGTACCTGATCACAGGTACAGAGATCACAGGTCTCTGTACCTGTGATCTCTGTACCTGTGATCTCTGAGTGTTTGAGTCTGTTTAAGACAATACAGAACTATGGAAAACTAAAGAGTGCATTTGTATTATTTTACTTTAAACCCTCAAATCAAATACATTTGATGTTGCATGTTAAAATAATTGTGTACACAGAATTCAATTATACATAAAAAATAAAACCATAAAAAAGGCAAATTTTCATGATAAGGTAACATAAGATAGATAAATATGCGTATTCAGCATGATTTGATCAAATTTCATCTACATGAAAAAGTGACATTTATGTTTTGAGAAAAATGTGTCGATGGGAACGAAATAAGTTTCAAAGCCTAAACATATTTTTATTGCATGCAACTGCTTTCCATATTTTTTTACGCAAATCCCGCAACCTTTTTTTCGGTGTATACTGCCTTAGTACATTTCTACCCTTTTTTATCTATATTTTTACCTATATGTTTAGCTATAAGTATTCACAAATGGAACTACTGTTTACAACGGGATTAAAGGTCCTAAATTACACAAAATTGACTCTTGTGAGCTTTAAGCCATGTTATAAAGCTGTTACTTCATCAAAACGTACATGGAGTTGTATTTTGTTTCATTCACACGTTTGAGTAATCCTACATTGTTAGTCCAAAGTTCAAAATGCTCTGTCCTACCTTGTGATGTCATGAAGCTGTCTGTTAACAGCCATCGTTTACCTTTAGTTCAATAAAGATTGGCAGTTCTAGAAATCATTCAAATGATTCTAGTAAATGCATATGGAGTTTAAAAACACAGTGGAGCACTTTCAATATTACCACATGACATCACAAGGTGGAACAGAGTGTTTTCTGTTTGAGAGAAGAACTCAGCCTAAATATGCAGGGTTTGTGTGTTAAACATGTGTGACAAAACACAACTCCAGGTCTGTTTGTGATGAGGAAACAACATAGATCAGAAAACAGTGTAATATCGGCCCTTTAAAATTTGGTTGCTGGTTGTAATCCAGTTTGCATTCGATCACTGTCTTTGGACAAGACACTCCACACACCAGGTCGGAATGAAAGAAATATGCAGTCAATACTACTTACTTTTAATTATTTTAGTTGAGTGATTTTTTACTAAGACGTGAATGAATAATGCAACAACTTTGTCTAGAAAAGCACTTTAAAAGACTAATTCCTTATTGAATTTATGATCAAATCCACCATCTTAAGACATTTCAGCCCCACTGGTGCCGCTGTTGTCACATCATCAGTCTTTGGTAAATTAAATGTCGGTGATTTTTGAAAAGGTCGAGACAAATCTTCAAAGCAACGGGAGGTTTTCATCTTTGTCATGGAAACCAAAGATGCCTGACAACACAAATGGATTAATGGAAATAATGTTAAAGGTGCACTGCTCAACTTTTCTGGTGGAGGTTCAGCTACTTGCTTGTCTCCATGGAGATGTTATTGCTTTGCCTGGAATGTTCCATGGTATGACTTTAAACATTTCCATCCAGCATTTATTCATTACAGGTGTTTCTATTGCTCAAAAATACAATAATTCCTTCTGTGAACAGGGCGACTCTCCACAGATCTGACATGTTATGTAGCTTAGGGCTGTAACCTGCTTGTCTCCCTCGTCATAGATAGGTTTCATTTATTCTGTGGAAAATCCTTGACAAAGCAGTAACATTTCCATGGAGACAAGCAGGTGGCGGACCCTCCACTAGAAATGTTATGCAGTGCACCTTTAATAATGCTCTGTTTGTTGTTAAAGTTACATTGTGTAACTTTTCTTTAGAACAGTCCTCCACCTGAATGAAAGTCTCCATGGAGATGTTACTGCTTTCCCTGGAATGTTCCACAAGTTACAGGTCAGATCTGTGGAGAGGTGAACCCACTCACCGTAAGAGTTTTTCAATGTACTTTTGAACAATATCACACCTGAAAGTTTTAATGTAAGATCGATATATTTAAAGCCATGTTATGTGACCTTTTTGCCAAAAATAGACTAAAATAAAAGCTTGTATTTCCAGCATGGATGTTTTTATTGTACTGAAAAACAGAAAAATATGAATCCTACAGTGAGAAGGCTTGCATCTCCACAAACCTGACCCTTGTTTCCATGGAAATATTGTTCCTTTGACTGTAATATTCCACAGTGTGGTATAAAACATTTTTATATACATAAAGTTTAGTTTTACCCTTCTACTTCAACCTCATAAATGTTCTATATTGTTACTTTAATGCCACAGTTTGGAACATTCTTGGCAATCTCAGTGAAGTCAGAAAAGTCCGTAGTGCACCTTTATATTGCAAGTCTTACAAACCAGAATAATAAAACTAAAATCAATTGTTTTAAAAACTTGAATCTCTGTAAAGTTTCACATTTGATGTGGAGACAGCTGTGCATTTGGCAAACTTTTGTGTCGTGTGGTTTATTTCCTGTTGTTAGTTGCCATGGTTTCCTGTTGCTGATTGCCAGGGGAGACGATTCAGAAGTTGTTTCAAATTAGTTTGGATCAAAACACATCTTTTGTTGAACAAAAATCAGCTGTGATGTGTGCCACTGCTGTCTCGATTGCTTTCATCTCCAAATGTAATCAACAAATCACTACAAAAACATGGCCAGGGATTCAGAATACACACTTCTTCAATATTTTACCAAGATCTGAGTCTCTTAATTTTATTAATTTTTTTTAATTTAACAGGGACATTGCACAGTAAATGTATTGCACAGAGGATGCCCTAAAAATTCGAGGTTCAGGGCTTAATGTTATAATGCAACCATGGCAACCAACTTTTAAAAAGTTCACGGTTCACTATTCACCTGAGCTGCAGGTCTAAAAACAGAATTTTTTGACAAGACGAAGCTTAAATTAGACCGAAAATAAAACAAACACCCAGTTTTTCTTTCACTTTCTGTTGATCCAACCACAGTCATGCCAAACAACAGCCACGGTGTGTTAAGGTTGCAAATGCTGATTTTTGACAATATATTTTTTCACAATCAGGTTTAGATTAGGATCAGACTTTAGGAATGTCTCTGAACTTTTATATTTGGTGTAATTAGATCACAAGTGGCTGTTTTTTGGCATTACTGTGTTTGTTTAGGGGATGAAAAGTACTACCATCAAGCATTAGGCTTGACAAAAAAAAAAGTATTTTTTTGGCCTGGCAGCTCATGTGAATAGAAAACACTATTTAAAAGTTGTTTTTAGGGTCTCTATTGCACAAACCAGATTTAGTGAAAAGCTAATTTCCATATGTTGTCCCTGGGCAAAGTGACAGCGGTTTAACTGTGTTAAACCCATGGAACATTTAAAATACCCAGAAAAACAACAAACCCAACACCCCTCACCAGCGGAGGGCGCACCTCATCAGCACTCTAAATACAAATGTACAAACTGAAATATTTACATATTTACATTATTCCAACAGACAGCAGGTCACTAATGGCTACAGCCCTGACTCTTTAAGCCACAAGACTGAATTTAAAATGTCCCAGAGTGTTACACGCCCTCACAGATACAGGGAGGTCCAGGCTCCTGCTGCTTTGATTGACAGGTGGATTAGCCAATCGAGCAAATGCATTCTTCATCCATATCAGAATCTCTGCTTGTGACACAGGAGAGTAAATTTAGAGTGAATTTGTCCTGCTCTTGTTTACCAGCTAGTTTCATTCTAAAATAGGGTAGGGGCACTTATCTAACTCAGTGTAGTGTAAATTATAGTATCAGCTAGTGTCAGTTGAAAATGGCTTCTGGATGGGAGTCTTGATTTTAAAACGGTGTCCAGGTGAATACCGCTGAAACCTTCTCTACATTGGACCACTCCATCGTTAAAACTGTTTTAAGACCTGTGCCCTTAAAAATTCAGCAACTAAAATTCATTGTAAAATATTTCAAATGTGTTTCTGTTTTAAAAAAATTCTAAGTGAGAAATTCATCAGCACTTTAAACACCATCCCTCCCTCACACCTCCTCCTCAGTCTGGTCTCATATCAAACGCCCCTTTAAAGCCTTGTTTATCTACCAGACATTGCTAATTTTACCCACAATGCATCAGTACCGTCAGCTGTCCTGCATGACAACTGATCACAGCACGAGCAGGGAGGCTGTATCCCCCTGTGTGTTAGACATGTGAGCTTTATGTGGCCAATTAGGAGAAAACCATGTAAAATGTGACACTGTGATTTGATATCTCTATACATCTATAACTATAACAAGCACCAAGCCAAAAGAAGACTGAGAATATATAAGATCAAAACACCCCTTGTCCTGGTTAGTTATATGAACATAATTATTATAAGAAGAAATACTGATTTATTTATTTACATTTTACATTATAGTAAGTGTGTTCAGACATTTTAGGTTTAAACCAAGTGGATTTCAATATTGAAATTGGCAACCCATTTTGCTTTCTGATTCCATAATCATCTTGAAAACCAAAAGACCAAATTTTAATAAAAGCAAAACTTGAATTGAAATTAAGAATAAATCAGTATTACAGTTGTTATCAGTAAAAATGATATTTGATTTGAACAGGTTTAACTCAGATCTAGGGACACAGTTAGGTCATGTTAATGGAATTTCAAATCGAAATCTTACATATGGTTCCTTTAAAGCTTAAGATTTTAAAGTGCTCATATTACGCTATTTTCTGATCTATGTGATAAAGTTGTGTTTTGTTTCATTCACACATGTTTAACACACACAGACCCCGCATATTTAAGCTGATTTCTTCTCTCAGACTGAAAGCACTGTTCTACCTTGTAATACAGTCATGCAGTAATACAGAAAGTGCTCCACTGTGTTTTTAAACTCACTTTCACTAGAATCATTTGATCTACTGAACAAAAGGTAACTGTTCACTTGAAAACTACTGCTTCATGCAACAAAACACAACCCCAGGTACGTTTTTGACGAGGTAACATCATTTTAACATGGCTTAAAGCTCACAGGAATCTCCCAGTGTTTTTGTTTCCTTTTTGTTTTGGGTGTGAAGAGAGAGGGAGGTGGGTTGTGGAAGTTTTTTCTTTTTTGTCTGTTGTTCAATTTTGTCACGTTTAAATTTAAAAAATGGAAAAAATAAATGCTCACAAAAGTCAGTTCTGTGTATTATAGGGTTTTTAACTATGCCCTCTTCTGCTTTCTGTAAGAAAAGTACATGTATATGGAAACATATGGTTATAGAATTACACTGAGAGCTGTGAAATCATGTGAAGTGTTAGGTTTCTTTGTACTGTAAAAGGTATGGAGAGTACAGTCATTACAACACGGCGGGAGGCTTTATAATACTGTACAGTCTGTTCCAAACGGTGAGATATTCTTGTACACTGTGACAAACAGGCCGGTTTATTACCTAATGGTAACACTCAACACCTTCACCCTTCACTGAGCCACTTTAAAACAGCACACTGGATAGCACACAGCACTTTAAACATATTTGCACATATTAAAGAAAAACATTGGTTTTAAAAATATATCATCTTTCCTTTTACCACAGACATTATTAGTTAACCAATTACTTAGAATGTTTTAAGTGTCAATGTGTGTGTTAGTGTATTTTATTGTGTTTTAATGAATGGTGTGGTGTTTTGTTTTGTACTTACCTCCTTTTTCTTCTGTCCAGGTTCTAAAAGAGTCCCCGGCAACGAGCTCTCCCTTTTAAGGTTCCGGGCTGGACCAAGTGTAATATGTTGTACAGAGGTAGGGTTAATGGGACAGGTGTTTTATTGGTTTATGGGTTTTAAAGTTTACTTGATGTATGGTTTTAGGGTTTTTATGTATATAGTTGGGGTTTTAATAGTTAGTTGGATCGGATTTGGTTTATTTTATGGAGTGTTAGGGCAATATTTTAAGCTAGCATTAGTTTTTACCATCCCTGTTTTAGCCATTGTAGTTTTACCGAATCAGACAGACCAGATAAAAGGCACCTCCACATGTCATTCTGGGTTCTACTGCTGGAGAAGAAATTGCTGTCTGCCTCCATATTGCACTTTTTTTTTTGCACCGGCAATTTTTGTAAACTACTGAAAAACAAAAAGTAAAACTGTGGACCACATCTTGCCTTTGTCTGTGTTTTTAACCTCTCTCACTGAACCCCAATCCGCTCAGGGTCAATATAGAATAACATTGCTTCAAATCTGTATGATTATGCTTTTTTTTTTGCTTTTTTTTTCAGCTATAATTAAAGATTGTGTTGTGTAACTTTTCTGGTGGAGGGTCCATCAAATGCTTTTCTCTATATATATTATTGCTTTGTTTCACAGTATGGTATTAAACTTTTCTATCTTCAAGGAGACCAAACCAGACCAAATTAGAGGTCAGATCTGTGGAGAGGCAATCCCACTCACAGTCACAATGCATTTGCTTTTGTTTTTCCTCTATGAAGTACTCCTTCATTTTTTATTTATTTATTTATTTATTTATTTATTTTTTTTAGATATGTTGGTATCATAAATGCTCACAAGTCCAATTCCCTACAGGTGTCTTTTGTGTAACTTTTATCTCTTTTATGTCCTTTGCAAACCCACTCAAGCATTCTTCTGCTAACTAATTGCTATAATCTGCTTTCTGGTGAGACTTGAAGCTTCGTTTTCTTCCTTTGTTTAGTCTAGAACAATAGCACTCAAGTACGACTCAACCAGTTTTTTGAGTACCAACAGAACTAAACCAGGTCTATAACAGAATTCCAGATCTAAACCATGTCTATAACAGGACTAAACCAGGTTTAAAATAGTTCACTTATTACAGCAGTTATAAACAAAGATGAACCTAAAGGAGGACATAATGTGGCTTAAATAGAACTGCAGAAAGGAGCTGTGTGCCAACAATGGTACATGTACCACAGTTTGAGAACCACTGGTCTAGATGGTTATTGTTTCAAGGTGACTGGAAGCTCTAGGCCTATAGCATTATTACTTCAAGCCTAATTATTTGCTAGTCATGCAAGAAAATAGCATTAAGCTGACACATGAACTGTAGCAGATCATTCTGAAGAACACTAATGGAAAATGTATTGACTTTTAGTGTTTAAACATGCTGTAATGTTTAAAAGCTTACTCAGAGTTGTATTTTAATTGATTCATTTTGAGTAATCTTGTATAGTCCTGCACTTCAGTCTTGAGTGTTTAGAAAATGTCTGTTTGCACTTATCCCCTATCCCCGCCCACTGCTCTGTACATTTAGGTCATACAACAACAGATAATCAGTTCTGTAGAATTGAAAAGAAAGTCAGTGAACCCTTTTGTATTGTTTAGATCACCATGTTACCTTATATTGTTTTGAAAATGCTATATTCACCAAAAACAACATATTAACATACTCTCCATACAAAGTCACTCCCCCTTCGGAGCGCTATCAAAACTCAATCAGTGCGCGTCCTGCTAATGAAAGTATATTGCACATCACATCACATTTGTCAAGTTGCTGTGTACAGTTTTGTATCATATTTTTGTATATTTATGGAGAATTGTCATGTGGGAGCGTGGGTGACGTAGGCCTGTGGGCGGAGCATTGGAGCATAGGGCACCCGAGAGATCCCTGAATTACTCAAACACGCATGGATGACATCTAAACCCTGTTCAGGCATGTTTTTAATGAGGGAACAACATTATAACATGGTATTTAGCATTATACCTCCTCTTTAAATAGTTTTAGACCAATGTTTTGGTTTTAAAGTTTCTCTTTATTTCATTTGTGCTCTCTCAAAATACATTAAATAAGCAGCTACTGTTTTTCTCTCATGTAAACTGCTTTGTCCTTGCGCCCTCTGCTGTCATTGATACAGATTTAATAACACAACGACACACTATTTGATGTAACTTTAAAACCTTTTGATTACTTTCAGTGTGAATGAGCCTGTTCTGAGATGAGGCTTTGTTGATTACATTTCCTTGTTCAGAGATGAAAGCTCCACCAGACAGTGAATTATTGACAACAGTGAGTTTAATCCAAAAATCAGAGAGCCCCATGCAGAGAAATGAGCCACAAACAGCTACAAAACTCAAAATGCTGCTGTCTATAATATCACTCTCAAACAGAGACTGAAATAAACTAAAATGATTACAGGTGTATTGTGTAACTTTTCTGGTTAAGGGTCCATCAAATGCTTTTCTTCATGGAGATGTTGTTGCTTTGTCTGGAATGTTTCACAGTATGGTATTAAACCTTTCTATCTTCATGGAGACCAAACCAGACCAAGTTACAGGTCAGATCTGTGGAGAGGCAACCCCGCTCACAGTCACAATGCCTGTTTTTTCTATTTTTATTTTTATTTTTTTTGTGAGTTAAACATATGAATGAAAAAAAACACAACATAGGTATATTTTTGATGAGGAAACAACATCATAATATAGATCCTCTGAACAACACTTAAAGGCCCTGTACCCAGTTTTTGTATGTATTTGAGCAAATACAAAAACTGTCTTGTCCTAGTACAGTTTTGTATGAGCGGTTCTTGAGTTTGTCTCCATCTAATTAGAAAACATTTTATTCTCTGATAATCAGGACGTGCACGTTAGTATGCTCATTTTTAGCTTAACTGTCACTGACTCTGAAAGTTGTGAAAAGCACTTATAAACTAAATATAATATATTATAATGTAAATAATGAGGATGCTCAGAATGCATAAAGTAAGTGTTTGCACCACTGCATATGTTAAATAATAAATAAACTGGTTCTGTTTTTCTTGTTTATAAGGCATTTAAAATTCATGTGCAGTGCATTTAAAGGTGCAATATATGTAACATTTCTGGTGGAGAGTCTTCCACCTGCTTGTCTTCATGGAGATCTTACTGCTTTGCCTGGAATTTTCCACAGAAAGGCATTAAACATCTGTATCTCCATGGAGAAGCAGGTGACATCTCCAGGCCAAGTTACAGATTAGCTCTAGCAAAAACTTGATAATTAAGAATTCAAATGGGCCTGTTAAAATAAATAAATATTACTAACTAAAATATCAAATGTGAAGCTGTCCTAAAAGATTCAGCGCCTCCCAAATTATTAGAACCTGCCATTTCTAGTTGTTAAAAATGGTCAAAAGGCATGCTGTTGGCTTGTTGGGGATTGCCTTAGAAGAAATAGGGGAAGCGTCTGGGGAGGTGGTAGCCTATATTTGGGCTGTCTCTGCCTCACTGCGCGCTGCTATAACCCAGTTAGTGGGGCAAAGACAGATCTGTGTTCCTTTCTCCATCTTTCACAACTAATCATGAACAAAATATGTCCGTACACTGCACTTTCTCCTTACGTCATTCGTACACAATGTTAAACCACGCACATTTGGTGTTATGAACCACAGCAGACGCACATACAGTAAGCGACGCAAATCCGGTAGGCTATTACACTAGCTAATGAAGCACGCCGCGAGCTAGCACCAGAGATGAGAGATGACACAGGTGTATACAGCACGGAGAAGTTTCTAAATATAGTGCCCAAGAGGTAGGAGAAGAGCAGAGGTGATAAGGAGTGTGCGAAGGAAACGGGAACACAGTAATGAATGGCACCCCAGGAGACTAAATATGCCACATCAGACCCTTTAGACATGTTACATCTGTGTTCCCAAGTGATTTGTTCAGTCTGAGTTGCATTTTTTATTGATTCATGCATGTTTAAAGGGCCCATATTACGCTATGTCCTGTTCTGTTCTAATGTTTCCTCATCACAAACAGACCTGGAGTTGTGTTTTGTTTCATTCACACATGTTTAACACAAATCCTGCAGATTTAGGCTGAGTTCTTCTCTCAAACAGTTCCACCTTGACGTTGTGATGTCATGTAGTAATACAGGAAGTGCTCCACTGTGTTTTTAAACTCCACACACCTTTACTAGAATCATTTGGATAATTTCAGACCTGTAATTTCTAATTTGTACAAAACAAAAGGTAAAAGGTAGCTGTTAACTTGAAAACTACCATTTCATGACTCTGGTGATGTACACAGACGAATAATAAATGGTCACTCAAACATGTGTGAATGAAACAAAACACAACTCTGGGTATGATTTTGACAATTTTAACATGTCTTAAAGCTCACAAGAGTCAATTTTGTGTAATATAGGACTTTTAAAGGGGACTTAACGTGAAAAATCAACTTTGAAGACTCTTTAGACATGCTATATCTGTGTTCACATGATTAGTTTACTCAGAGTTGTATTTTTATTGATTTATGCGTGTTGAAGGAATCCTGTATCGTCCTTCTGTTTTCGCCTACCCCCTAGGCCCACCCACCTGTCTATCACCCAAAACATCATACCTGAATTTATACTTCTAATCATAAAGGTCTTATATTAAACAAAATTGATTCTTGTGAGCTTTTAGCTGTGTTATAATACTGTTACCTTAACCTCACCCCTCCTCCTCCTCTCTGTGTGTTACCTCTTTCTTTAGCAGATGCAAAAGTCATATGGTTTGATAATGAATGGAATATAGGCGAGATGTCATGTGCTCTCGCTTTCTCTCTCTCTCTTCCTCCACCTCCTCCTCCTCTCTGTCTTTCTTCTCTACCTTATATATTTGCATAAGAAATACAGTGTAAATGTAGTCATATGATTTAATATTAGAAAATATTTTACTCTCTCTCCCCCTCCTCCTCTTTCTTCCTCTCTCCTTTCTTTTACCTTGGACCTTTCTTTCTCTCCTCATTGATCAATTTCTACTACTACTTAAGCATACATGCATAGTACACATACGCCGTGTCCTTGGGCAAGACACTTCACCCACCATGTCTTGGTGTGAATTGAGTGAATGGTTGTTGGTGGAGCAGACTGGCAGCCTCAGTTACATCAGTCTACCCCAGGGCACATGTGGCTATGCAAGAATATTGAAATTCGTGTTGTCAGTAGAACTGGTATGATAGCGCTCTCTCTCTCTCTCTCTCTCTCTCTTTCCTCTTTCTTTTTTTTCTCTCTCTTACTCTCTGTCTCTCTTCCACTCTCTCTATCCTCTTTTACCTTTAGCACACAAGATAAAGTCTAATTAGTCCTAGTTTTATAATGACAATTTGTTACTTAGCCAAGTGTCGGTTGCATTCTCTCTTTCTCTTTTCACCCCCGTCTCTCTTTCTGTCTCTCTCCCCCTCTCTCTGTCTCTTTCGTTCTCTCTTTCTTTCTGTCTCTCTTTCCCTCTCTCTATCCTCTTTTACCTTTAGTACACAAGATAGAGTTTAATTAGTCCTATGGTTTTATCATGATAATTTGTTAAGTAGGCAAGTATCGACTACATTCTTTCCTCTCCTTCCCTCTCTCTCTCACTTCTCCCTCTCTGTCACTTTCTCTCTCTCCCTCCTTCTCCCTCTCTCTCTCTTTGTCTCTCTTCCCCTCTCTATCCTCTTTTACCTTTAACACAAAAGACAGAGATACAGTTTAATTAGTTATATGGTTTTAGAATGATCATTTGTTAAATAGCCAAGTGGCAGTTGCATTCTCTCTCCCTCTCCATCCCCCTCTCTCTTTCTCTCTCTCTCTCTCTCTCTCCTCTGTTACCTTGGCAACATATTTCCTGCATAGAAATAGCACCGCTCGCCCCTGTGTGTGCCCACTGGAACAAAAATAAGGCGGATATTGGTCCAGAGCAGATTGGAGTTAACGTGTTTAAAGGAAGGTTAAATCAAAAAGGAGTCCAATTAGAGAGAGAAGAAAATGTAAATGTAAAATGTTGGGCTGAATTTGGTGCATGAGCAATTCAATGTTCAATTTTCTTGATTGATTTTACAGTCAGCCAATCGCAGCGTGCTACCTTTGCCTCTCAACCCATCGCATCACAGTATTCATATAAACGCACTCTTTGTACCCTCCTTTGCTGAATTTCAACCGCAGCAGCAGAACCACCAGCCTCCTCGGCCTCTCCATCTCCTCCTCTTCACCACCACTTTGAAGTAATGTTTTTACCGGAGAACTACATTTTAAAAAGGATACAAGATATAAATGAACTCTTTGAGATTTTCAGTGATTCGTGGCTTTGATGGCAGAGGTGGGTGGTAGTTACATTTGCTTGCTATCACACACCTTTTACTTTTACTCCTCCTTTTTACTCAGATAATAGAAATAAGTTGTTTAATAATGTGATGTTTTGGGTCTCAAGCCAATTATCCAATCAGATATACTGAGAAAACCTTGCGTGCGCCCTTTATTTGTTTGATTATTGTTTATTTGAATAGGGACAAATACAACAAACAAAGATTAACAACAATAATCTGAAGAAGGTATCACAATGTTTATAGTCTAGGCTAATTATCTGCAGGTAAAGGCACTGGCAGCTCAGGCTATGATTGTAGTTTTAGTTTTTAAATTGTAGATAATACTTTTTTTTTTTTTTAAGTAAGAGCGCAGACAGTTCCTTTAAGCGAAATCTTCTTACCCCACAGGGAGACAGTGTAGGGGCTGTCTTTGGGCCTTATTTACATCCCCTATTAGAGCAAAATGCAGCAGCCATTGTTATCCTCCGAGGGACATTATAGAGCTGTGTAAAATAAAGAATAAAATATGGTGTTCCTGGTGTTGATCCTGGTGGATTTATTGCATTTCTGTGCTCTCTCTTTCTCTCTGTCTTTCTCTCTCTCTTCACCTCCCCCCTCTCTCTCTCATCTCTCTCCTCCTTTTTCTCTCTCTCCTTCCCTTTCTCTCTCACATTCTCCCCCCTCTCTCTCTCCCTCACTCTATTTCACTCTCTCTCTCTCCCTCCCCTCTCTCCCTGTGACTTTCTCTCTCTTTCTCTCTCCTCCCTTTTTGCCCCCCTCTCTGTCTCTCTCTCCCTTCACGCCCCCTCCTCCTTCAGCCTCCCTTCCTCTATTTTACTCTCTCTCTCCCCCTCACTTCTCTCCCTGTCTCTCTCCTTCTCTCTCTTTCTCTCTCCTTCCTTTCTGCCTCCCTCGCTCTGTCTCTCCTTCCCTCCACCCCTCTCCCTCCCTCCCTCTCTCACTCTACCCCACCCTCCCCTCCGGTCCGCACACAGGGGCTAAAGCTGCACTGCTCCACACTGATAAACCAAAGCCACCAGAGTCAAACTAATGAAAGAGAATCCAGCAGAGGAGCCAGAGCAGAGATAAGGGTCCTACCCAAGAAGAAAAGAAACACTAGTACAACCAGGTAAACACGCACTGCAAACGATACACCAGAGACAGATACTGCACTATAAATAATATGTGTTATGGTAGTTAAAGAAGCACAATGTACCTGTTCTAGATGAAGGATCTGACCCACCACCTGCTTGGAAACATCACTGCTTTGTCTGGAATGTTCCATGGTATGACATTAAACCTTGCTAATCTGATCTTGCATCCAAATACAGGTGTTATTTTTAAAACAATACAAATAAAAAACTTTCTTTCTTACAATGAGCTGGGTCACCTCTCCACAGATCTGACCACTGATCTGAAAGTGTCATTTTGAGTACCACGAGCTCTAAACTAGGGTAAGACACAAACTCTACATATTTAAGCTGCACAGTTTGTTTGAATTCTTTACTCAAAAAACAAAACAAACAAAAAAAAAAAAAAACACTCCTTGTGATGTCATGTGGTAATACAGGAAGTGCTCCACTGTGTTTTTAAATCCATGCACCTTCACTAGAATCATTTGGATAATTTCAGTCATATAATTGAAAGTTCATCTCTTTAGTTCATCTCTACTAAACTAAAGCTAAGCTAGGTAGCTGTTAACTTAAAAAGCACCACTTCATGACATCACAAGGTGGAACAGAGCATTTTGAGCTTTGGAGACGTAGACAGACTAATAATAAAGGATTACATAAACATGTGTGAATGATTTATCCAACTATAGGTGTTATTGCTTAAAACTACCTTGAAAAGCATACATTCTTTCTTACAGTGAGCGTGGTCGCCTTTCCTCAGATCTGACCTGTAACTTGGCCTAATAGTGTCCTCAGTTTGTCTCTGTAAAGATAAGTTTAATGCCATACTGTTATGTAACATTGCAGGAAGGTGAATAACATTTTAGTGTAAGGAGCAGGCCAATCTCTACTGAACTAAAGGTAAAAGCAGTTAACTTGAAAACTACCACTATATGACATCACAAGGTGGTACAGAGCAGATGTAGACAGATTAACAATAAAGGTTTACTTAAACATATACACAAACACAACTCCAGGTATGTTTTTGATGATGATTATTATTCATTATTATTATTATTATTATTATTATTTAAATTTGTGGTAGTTAACTCTGTGTTTTGGCTCCTGCTGCAACAAAATAATACTTTAAAACTTGTAATTTAACACATCTTCACTTATGACAATGCAACATCACATTATGGTTATGTTAACGTCCCTGGATATTCCTTTTATTTTTGCAGTGTGTAATGAAATAAGCATTGAAAACCAAGCAGGTGTTGTGAGCCTGACAGACTTCAGCTGAATATCAAGTAGAGCATTTCCTCTCCTCTGCTTTTGTCAATCAAAACACGAGACCTTCCCAACGCTCGCCCCCTCGGACAGAGAAGAAAAGCCAGACGAAGACCTCAAGTGGAATCAAAAAGCCCTCACAAAGATGAACGGGGCACAGGACGCAGAGCAACTAACGCTAACGTCGCGCAGGTAAGGGAGAGGGAAGTGTCTGGAATCTCAAACAGCCTGTGTGAAGCTTGCGAGGCTCTGCTAAAAATATCTGAAATAACTTGAAGCCAGAAGGTGCATTTCAGGTGTGAAGGTCAGTTCTGCTTTGCCTGGAATGTTCCGCACTATGGCATTAAAGTCATCTATCTTGCTTATATTCTTTTACAGGTGTTATTGCTTAAAAACAGCTTTGAAAAATATGCATTCTTACTGTGAGGGGGGTTGTCTCTCCACAGATCTGGCCTGTAACTTGACCTGCTACTGGGTTCATCTGCTTGTTTCCATGGAGATATGTATGTCATTAGTCATACTGTATAGGGAAAGCAATAACATCTCCATGGCAAAAAACAGGCAGTGGATCCTCCTCAACTAGAAAAGTTACATAGTGCCCCTTTAATTTCAGTATTTTTTAATTTTTTTTTTTTTTTTTTTACAAATTTAGAAAAGAGGAGACATTAAGCTCAAGACAAGACACATATTCGAATGTCAAAAATATGAAATGATTTGAACATTTGTGTTTCTTGCACCACTCCTTCAGATATTATTTACTTTCCTCAGTTTCTGGTCTTTTTTTTTTCTTTTTGTTATTGTATATTCATTGTATAGTTTCAGAAAAGATGTTCAATGCCCATTTAGTTTTCCTAACTTATGTCCATGTTTACAGTAATACATACATTTACACACATACATGCATATATACATACATATACATGCATACATGCATATCCATACATACACCCACATACACACAGATATATATCTACATGCACTCCCCATACAAGCATATACAGCATATACTTTTCTGGTCTATCCTTTAAAATTACCACTTTTTTTTTTGCATTATTTCATGTTTTGCCCTTCCATTAATTGTAAAAAAAAAAAAAAAGAAAGAAAAGAAATAAGTTATATTCAGACAGTTACTCTTACTTGAGTAGTACTTTCCCCAAATTCTACTACTACTACTTGAATAAGCTCTTTGACTACTACTTTGTACTTCTACTAGAGTAATATTAATGTTATTTTGAAGTAACAGTACCCTTATTTGAGCATTTTCTTTCTTTCTCTCTCTTTTTTGTCTACTCCACCCACCTCTGTGTAGTTGTGATGACTTACTGCTCAGAAGCCAGATTCAGCACCACGGAGAGCTCCATCGCCTGTCGTGCACTTCTCTTTGAGTCCACAGGGCGGCGGTAGAACGTGCTCTGAAGCGGCGCGTGCAGAACAGATGAGCTGAGCAGGCAGAGAGACACGTGCACTTATACAATCCTGTAAAAGTAAAACAGGAAATTATACCACGCTGATGAAGCATTTTAGCTCGTTAGTATTTTAAAAAATGTATGATATTGATTTTCTAATGTGGCAAGTTACTCACACAGAGGCTGACTGCGTCACGTAAAAAATGTATATCTATATGTTTAACGTATGTTTTTGTGGGTTCAAGCTCATATTTAAAGGGCCCATATTACGCTATTTTCTGATCTATGTTATGATATTGTTTCCTCATCGCAAACAGACCTGGAGTTGTGTTTTGTTTTATTCACACATGTTTAACACACAAACCCTGTACAAAACAAACAAAAACAAACAAAACAAAAGACACTCTGTTCCACCTTGTGATGTCATGTGGTAATACAGAAAGTGCTCCATTGCATTTTTTAAACTCCACACACCTTCACTAGAATCATTTGAATGATTTTAGTCCTGGAATTGTCAATCTCTTATTAACTTCAAGTAAAGGGCAGCTGTTAACTTGAAAACTACCACTATATGACATCACAAGGTGGAACAGAGCATTTTGAATTTTAGAAATATAGACAGACTAATAATAAAGGGTTACTCAAAGATGCGTGAATGAACCAAAACACAACTCCAGGTATGTTTTTGATGAGACAAAAACATTCTAACATGGCTAAAAGATCACAAGAGTCCATTTTGTGTAATATAGGACCTTAAAAACTAAAAAGAAAGGTCAACACAGGTCATAAAACAGTGTAAATGTGTATTATTGTAAATTAAAGGCACTATATTCATTGTGTTGACTTTCCACGGCTACCAACTGTAAAATATGATAATTAAAAAAACCATAGTATTTGATTTGACAAGAGTAAACAGTAGCCAAAGTTGTAACAGGTTTGAATTACCCAGTTTATTGTGGGCAGTCGGGATACACGGGAGCCAATACTAAAGAAAAGGTTAATGTCCAAAGTCTGTACAATACATTCTGACAAACAAGTGCAGATCTTGCAGTCATTTCAAACTGAAGCGGGCTCTGGGTGGGACTATAATATTTGTGTTAATCTGTGTAAAGACAGTTCATAGAAAATAGAAAGCAACTGACTAAATTGGTTATCACTTGAATCACACCTCTAGCTATTGTCTATTGAATACAGCCATACAATACAAGTATACAGGTTATTTCGTGGTTAGAGAATTACAACTAAAGGGTATGAAAATGCAAAAACGTTTCCCATTGTGTTATAAGTGAAACAGGTCACACAAGTTTGTTTATAATAATAATAATAATAATAATAATATAATAATAGTACGATCTCATAATGCAGTTTGAAAACAAAACACCATTCTTCTGAACATAGCCCAAGTTAAGTGTACAATATGCGCACTCATAAAAGCTATGTGACAAAATAAAATTACAATTAACGGTCTCATATTACGCCATTTTCTGATCCATGTTATAATACTGTTTCCTCATCACAACATACCTGGAGTTGTGTTTTGTTACACATGTTTAACGCACAAACCCTGCAGATTTAGCCGGAGTTCTTCTCTCAGACAGAAAACACTCTGTTCCACTGTGTGATGTCATGTGGTAATACAGGAAATGCTCCACTGTGTTTGTAAACTCCATACACCTTCACTAGAATCATTTGGATGATTTCAGCCCTAGATTTTCCAATCTACTTTACTAAATTTACAATTCATGACATCACAAGGTGGAACAGAGCATTTTGAGCTTTGGAGATGTGGACAGAGTAATGATAAAGGATTACTTAAACATGTGTGAATGAAACAAAACACAACTCCAGGTGTATTTTTGAGGGCGTAACATTATAACATGGCTTAAAGCTCACAAGAGTCAGTTTGCGTAATATAGGACCTTTAAATCTGCTGCCATTCCCGCGATGTTCAGGTAAAAATATTATTCTGATGTTTTTCAAGTTCCTTCGTCTGGCTGCAAAGTGCCATTAGGGCCAGTAGGGGGCGTGTTGATATCGGTCAGTCTTCCTTGTCCGAGAAGACAGCAGGACAAGAGGGGATGCAGGAAAAGTGGGCTTAAAGGTGCGTTGTGTAACTTTTCTGGTAGAGGGTGCACCACCTGCTTGACTCCATGTTGTTGTTTTTTTTCCCCATCACCAGGTCAAGTTAAAGGTCAGATCTGTGGAGAAGTGGACCCACTCACAGAAAGAATGCGATAGTTTTGAGAAATATAAAAAAAACCCCATCTGTAATCGATTAAATACAAGATATACTTGCTTGATGCCACACTGTAAAACATCCCAGGCAAAGCATTAAGATCACCATGGAGACAAGCAGATGGCGGACCCTCCACCAGAAAAGTAACACAAGCTTTAACACAGATTTAAAGCTGCAGTTTGTAACTTTTATGACGCTGCTTGTCACCATGGAGATGTCATCGCTTTGTCTGGAATGTCCCACAATGGGATCAAACATTTCTTTTTCCCAATCAAATTCTAATTATTGCTAAAAACACCTTTAAAAACATGTGTCCTTACTGTGAGCATGCTCGCCCCTCCACAGATCTGACTAGTAACTTCGTCTAGTGCCATTACCTGCTTGTTTCCATAGATATTTCTGCTGTGTACTGTTTGCATCTAATTATAAAACTTTTTAAAGTCCGATAATCAGGAAGTGTGTGTTAGCATGTTAATTATTGTTATGAAAAGAGCTTATAAACTCATTGTGGTGAATACTTAGGATGCTCAGACTGTATAAGGTAAGTGAGGAATAACTTTGGAGCACTTTTAAAATGAACCAACCCTTTTTTCATGTTTTTAAGACGGTAAAAACCAGGTACAGCACCTATAAACTTAATGCCATACTGTGTAACATTCTCACAAAGCAATAACATCTCCATGGACACAAGCAGATGCAGAAAAGCTACAATTGTGCAACTTTAAAGCCTTTTCATCTTTCAAATCTTTCACAAATCAGTCTTTTAAGTGTTTGTGAGGGGCCATTTGAAGAGTTTTTAGGTTAAAGTCCACTGAAGCCTCTTTGGGGCCTTCTCATTGGTTGTTTTTGGCCTTGGCGTGTGTGAGGATGTGAGACTTGAGGTTGGTGGACTGAGCAAACTTCTTATTGCAGCCGTCGAAGGGGCAGACGTACGGCCGGTCTCCTGTGTGGATCCGGACGTGTGTGCGCAGGTTGAAGTCCAGAGAAAAACGCTTGCCACAGCCTTCAAACGTGCACTGTAAAAACATAAAGGAGGAGTATTTTACTTCACAAGGATTACAAGGAAATGACTCTGTCAGTGGTACAGCTGAACGATTTGAGAAAAATGGCCACACCAGCTTGTCAAAAGCCTGATCTCGTCACATCTCTGAAGCCAAGCAGGGTGGGGCCTGGTTAGTACTTGGATGGGAGACGGGAATTCCACAGGCCACAGTGGGGCACCAGTGCCAAAATCTTGAATGTGGCGTGTGCGTGATAATGGTGGTCAGAGGGGCCAATGGCAGATTGCCAGCCTCGCTTCTGTCAGTCTGCTCCAGGGCAGCTGTAGCTACAATAATCGCTGACCACCACCGAGTGTGGAGTGAACGAATAATGCTCTGTAAAGCACTGTAGGCGTCTTGAAAGGTGCTGGTCAAGACTACCTCAGCTGGAGGAATTTATCTGGACTGACTAGTTGCCCAAGAAAAATTCCTAGGCCTACTAGAGTTACAGATCATTTAAAAAGATCTGGAAGGGTGAAGCTTACAAAGTGTGATGCAAACTGGATCAAAATTATGAATATAGCTGGAATAAAAAATAACTTCCCATACTGAGTAGCTACTGAAAATGGATTCTCTTGATAACAAAATGAGTATATGACCATAAAACATTAAGACCTTGATTTTTCACACCATCAAACTTTACAGGTTTTATCACTGGGCCTTGGGGTTGCCCTGTTAACTGTGCTTAAATGAGACTCTGTAACAGACTTTATGTGCACAGGTGTCAGTGCAGTCACCTGGAAAGGCTTCTCCCCCGTGTGGACGAGCTGATGCCTCTTTAGTTTGGAGCTCTCCACAAACGCCTTTCCACACTCCGCACACACGTGAACCCGGGGCCCGTGAGTGTGCAGGTGCTTCCTCATGGCAGAGTTATCCCTGAACATCTTTGTACAGCCCTGAAGGGAAAACAAAGGATTTTTTAGACAATATTGCACTCTGTTCCACCTTATGATGTCAAATGGTGATACATGAAGTGCTTCGCTGTGTTTTCAAATTCCATACACCTTCACTAGAATCATTTGGATTGCTTCAGGCTTGGAATTGACAGTCTCTACTGAACATAAGGTAAAAGGTAGCTGCTAACTTGTAAACTACTGCTTCATGACATCACAAGGTGGAACAGAGCATTTTGAGCTTTAGGGATGCAGACAGACAAATAAACCAGAATTACTCAAACATGTGTGAATGAAACGCAACTCTAGATATGTTTTGAGGAGGTAGCAACATTCTAACATGGCTTAAAGCTCACAAGAGTCAATTTTGTGTAATACAGGACCTTAAATTTGTATATGTTGGGAATGAGGACACATACATATAACATTAATGAAATATAAAGAACATTTAATTGAGATGGGGCCATGGGGGGCACTGTTATAATAATGAAATGTAATAATGTAATGTTATGGCGTAATAGGTAATGGTTTTGTAAACATATATGAATAAAGACATCTTACTTTATGAGGACAGGCTATTGTCCGTGGAGCATCGTCTTCTTTGATTTTTCTGGGTTTCATCCTGTGGAAATAAATAATCAGTTACAAACATATTGATCGGGTCGGGTCTGTGTCGTCACCTTCTGCACTTTGGTTTTCACAATTAATAAGTAACTCTTTTGGTTTTGATCTTTCTGCTGAAAATGCAGTCGTTTTCAAAGGGTGTACGGTCTATCTGATGAGTCAAAGCAAATTCCTGTGTACAGAAACACTCTTCAGAGAATACAGAATGCATTATGTTTATTTGAGGGATTAGAAAGGACTTGGTAGTTGAAAATACTTGGTAGTTGTGGCAAAAAAAACTCTTCATTTTTGCCACAAAGCCACAATCTACAAAGCAAAAGGACCAAAATAGTCCAGTGTAGACAGTCTGTAGTGATGTTGTAACGGTTTTCCCAGGAATGTTCCACTGTATAGCATTAACTGGATCCATCTTGCACTTTTTCAGTTACTGGTGTTTATATTGCTAAAATCAGTATCTCTCAATGTATACATACTTCCTTCTTACAGCTGTCTCTCTACAGATCTGACTTGTATATTTGCCTGGTAGCATCACCCGTTTGTCTCCATAGAGTTACAAGTTTTGTGCCATACAGTGGAACGTTCCAGGGAAAGTAATAACATCTCCATGGAGACAAGCCAGTGGCAGACCCTCCACCAGAAAAGTTGCACAGTGCACCTTTAAACAAGTCTGTAGTCAAATTAGAAATGACTAAATCAGGACTAATACAAGGCCAACATAGGACTATTTATGAAGCACTGAATATTAAAAAAAGGATGTGATTTTCGACATTAGACTTTTATATTCCCATGTGGTCTTATATGTGTGTACTCCCTCAGTGGTCCTGTAAGTTCCATAGTGGTCCGTGGGCCTATACTAGTCAGTGTGCTCTTATACTTGTTCTGATACAGCTCAAGATCATTCTAAAACTACTCCGGAAAGGTTTTTTTTAGTCTCAATACCTGCTCAAATGAGTTTCGATACTACTCTGATCAATATCTGACTTTTGATACTTTTGACAACTTTATATAGTGGTAGCTGAAATGATAAAAACTATCATTTCTCTATATTGCACTCACCTGGCAAACTCGGCGAGCTGTTTGGGGTCAGACAGGTCGATTCCAGGGATACCACCAGGAGGCAGCTTCTTCCCCGTCATGTACTCGGAGTAGTCCGGAGGCGAGTTCTCTCCCACGATTTGCTCCTCCACCACAGACTCATGATCAATGTCTTCAGAGTATCCTAGGAACAAGTTACAGAGACTGAACGGATAAAATACAAGCTTAAACTAGCTACACACACAAGGACACCAAGTCACAGCCATAGCCATAGAAAGTGTAATAGATTATAGTTAAACAGTCGAAATAAATACAAATTACTACTATGAAAACTGTTCCATTAAAATAAACAAGATTTAATTATTAGCAAACCAGGCAAATACAAGTTAAACTACTATACATACAAGTTTGAGTACAACTTGTTCTAATATGTACACAAAAATACTGATAAAAGGTCCAATAACTACAATCTAACCTAGAATAAATGTTAAAAATAATAGAATATCCATTAAAACAGTGAACATTAAAAGTTCAAAATGTATTTACAAAATTTAGTATAGCTATTTATTATTTTATTACATCTTCCATGGCTATGGTCAAATAAATATACATTTCAAAACATCACTGTTCAATTATACACAATTTAAACAGAAATTCAGAAATTAAAACTGAAATGGGTAGTAATAATATTAAAAAACAAATAATAATACAAGACAATACAAATGAAAAAAAAAATGACATGGCTAAAAAATAAGAAAATCTGATGTTACATGCTTGACAAGACTAAAATAATTAAATAATACAAACAGAAAAACTCACAGAAAATACATATTTAACTATATATTAAAGTCATAATACTATAAACTTGCGATTATGATGATTTAATTTAACACTCTTTCAATTTTAGCAGTTTAAAATGCCCAAAACAAACAAATGACTGGTCCATTTAACTGCATGCGCTACATCAGCAGTTAAATGACTGTCCACGTTCCACCAATCAGGACGGAGCTGTGTGACTCAGAATGTACAAAGAAAACATGAAAAATAAACCAGAAACCAATACATACACGTGTACCAAACATAATGGATTTCATTTTGTGCAGTAAATGTGTTTTAAACTGCATTGCACGCCGTTTTTTAAATAATATCTAGGTCAGGAGTAGCAGTATTTGCGTCGGCCCGTAGTCAGACAGACTGTGCACAAAGCAGGTTAACCATTACCAACACCATGCGCAGCTAAATCAATTATAAACTGCAAACTGCGTGCTTTTTGCGGATCTTAACGTTTCAAACTGTTGTATTGATCAGCTAGGAGCACCATTTAGTTAAGATTGTGTGTTTAAACAGAGCGCGACACGTTTCTGAGGCCTGCAGACGCGCTAGAGGCGCAACTGTGGCTCCGCTTCGCATAGCTCGCCCGTCGCCATCGCCATTTTTTCGGGTCCGCCGCCATACTTACTAGTATCGGGGAATATGGCGGCGCCCAGTAACACCTAAAACATGGCTTCCCTTCAAAACAAAAACATTTAGCTGTCTATGTGTCAGGTTCTGCATCGAAAACGTGCATTATTTGTCGCTTTAAACGGCGCGCAATGGACCTCTCCAGGAAATAGACAGGCGCAGAGGACAACGCCCAAATAACGAGGCCTATGAGACATGCAATAGAAATACTAGAGCTGCTTTACTTACCCGACGCCCACATTGTGACAGAAAATTCTCCTTCCAAAGTCTTAATTTGCACTTGTTTCTGCTCCCATTTGCGTCCTCCCCCGTCCGCACCGCTTAAATAACTCTTTTTGCCGGATTTTTTCCCACCGGTGCCGCCTGCGCGCTTCACCCGACCCATTGCGCCTTTCCCGGCCACAGTCACCAAAGTCTGCTCGATGTATTCGTCCTCAACTCCCGGAGCAGGTACCGGGATGAGGATCTGATCTTCGAACCCCCCACCTCCATCTGCGTGCAAGTCCGAGTCGTCTCCTCCGACCACCTCCTCGCGGGTTTGCACCAAAATAACTTCTTGGTGATGGTGCATGCTCGGGTCGTCTGTAACCAGCGGCTGGAGCGCGATCATCGGCTGCCCATCGTCGTCCTCATCCGTACCCACCACCGTAGTCTCGATAGTCTCCACGGGGATAGTCTCAACCTCTATTTCGTGCAATTCCACTATTTCTGCGGGCATTTCCGAGCCATCTGTCTCAATGTACAGAGTGTCCCCCGATGCCATGTTGTAGTGCGCCAGTTTGCCTGTCTCATTCACGCTGCTTTCCTATGTGAATTTCTGGCCAAAGCGCACACACCCCCTGCTCTGCTCGCTGTCTGCAGTCTGCGCCCTCTTCGACAACAACTTCGCTCCTTCCCACGCCAAATCCCGTCGCCACTATGCATTTCAGACACGGAAAAAACGCGAGATTTCAGAGACTCAGAGATTCACTTTTGCGCAGCAGAGGGCGCCAAAGCTGACTGATTGGAATGCAAATATTAAAAAGAAATTGTATTATTTGCGTGGTGTATTTGTATCCGTCACTAAAATTGAAAATTATTTTAAAGAAAGTAGTGTAAAATATAATAGTTTATATTTATAGCAGGGACATTTCAAAACTTCAGATATTCCACTTTTGTACACTAGATGGAGCCAAAGTCAGTATTGGCCCGTTCCTTCTGGTTCCTTAGCCTATAGTTTATACTCAAAAATAAATATAACAAAGTAGGTTACATTTAATAAGCCTAGCTTCCTATAAAGGTGATTATTAGTACTTTTAACTTCCAATATATGTATTTTGTTAACGTTACCCACAGTTAAATGGCCCATATTACACTATTTCACAAACATACCTGGAGTTGTGTTTTGTTTCATTCACACAAGTCCTGTGTATTTAGCCTGAGTTCTTCTCTCAAACAGAAAACATTTGATGTCATGTGGTAACACAGAAAGTGCTCCACTGTGTTTTTAAACTGCATACACCGTCACTAGAAACATTTGGATGATTTCAGCCCTGGAATTGCCGATCTCTACTGAACAAAAGGTAAAAGCTGTTAACTTGAAAACTACCGCTTCATGACATCACAAAGTGAAACAGAGCATTCTGAGCTGCAGACAGACTAATAATAAAGCATTACTCAAACATGTGTGAATGAAACAAAACTCAACTCCAGGTATGTTTTCCATGAGGTAACAACATTCTAACATGATGTAAAGCTCAAAGAGTCAATTTTGTGTAATACAGGACCTTTAAAACTCAATATGCCTATATTTTATGCAAGTTATTTCCAAATACACAGATTTTTCCCTTGTTAAATATTTATGTGAAATGTTATCCTATTATTCTATCTTTAATTTCAACTTGCAATTTATTTATTTAACGTTACCCACAGTTAAAAAAGCAAGTTCTTTCCAATGGTATCGAATTTTATCCCTGTTTAATAAACTGCCATATTCCAATTTCTTTTATGAATACATGACTTCAGATAAATAATAATAACCACTAAACCAGTTCAAACAGTTCAACATATAATTCACAGTTTTATTTAAATTCATTGTAAAGTTTGTGTTTCTTTTTTGTCTTTTTAGTCGTCATCAGGAAGCACTTTGTCATAAAAGGGAAAATACTTCACCAAATCCTTGCAGCCAATAAACATTTTATTAACAACATGGTCACAAATACTCTGGTGTGATATTATTTTCTTTTTTTTTTCTCTTTTTAATTGCAAAATCCAAACAAGTCTATTCAACCCTTGAACTTTTTTCAGGCCTTGTCACATATTTGTGTCGGTAAAAGGGGTAAAAAAAAAAAACATTGTAAAAACTCTCCAGGTCATGTGGCGAGAATAAACCAAACATGTTCTTTTAAAATAATATAAAATACAAAAACTAACAAAAATCATGTGCAATAATACATTTTATCGTTACTGACAAAGTCTCTGTTAAGACACCACTGCTTGTACCATCACTGTACTCTCTATTCTAGTACTACATCCACTTTAATACAAAAAAATCAGAGGTGGGAAGTGTAACCAACAAGTACTTTAGTAACTGTACTCTTACTTTAGAATACTATACTCATTAAAGGAACTGTATGTAAGATTAAGATTTAAAATTTCATAAACTTTACCTATCTGTGTTCTCAAAAAACAATTCACCTGGAAGCCTGAGGGTCAAGAAAAATTAGTCTGAGGGCCGCAATTGGCCCCTGAGCCATAGTTTGGACTTGGATATTGTTTTAAAATAAATCCTGTGTTCCCAAATACGAGAAAGACATGTTCAAATCAAATACAGCTTTTACTGATAACAATTCTAATGCTGATTTATTCTTAATGGCAAAAACATTGGACATGATTTCTTATTTATTGATCTTATATTATGTATTAGTCTTATATAGTACTTTTTCCTATTACTGATATACTGTATGGCATAAGCTTTACTTTGGTATATGACACCAGTTTATGATAACTGACAATAAACCGCCTAACCATTTTCAATTTCTACCTTGTATTGTGGTATTTTTCACATTTTCAAATTCATTCTGTTGAAATGCCATAACTTGAGAGTCCTTTTAGGTTTAAACCAACTGGACTTCAGCATTGAAACTGGCAACCCAAATGAGAGAGTCGTGTGAGGCTCACTCTGCTTTCTGATTGGGTAATCGTTGTGGGAAGCAAACTACCAAATTATAACATAAATAAATAAGAAATCGTGTCCAGTGTTTTTTGTAGTTAAGAATAAATCAGCATTAGAATTGTTATAAGTAAAAGCTGTATTTGATTTGAACATGTCTTCCTCGTATTTGGGAAACAGAATTTATTTTAAAGCAATACACGCTATAATATTACTTAAAACTACTTAAATATAGCAAGTCCAGTCTGATTAAGTACAATTCGTTCACAAAGTAACTGAGTAAAGGTAATCCCAGTACTCTCCACCTCTGATCACAAGCATAGCAACGAGAGCCTTAACAGAGACAGTGACGGTGTAAAAAGATAAAATACATTTGTGAAACAGAAATAAAGTGAATCATTTTCCTTCAGGCCGAGAAGAGGGAGAGTGGGCTAACAGACAGACAGATCAGTGCTAGAGGGAGCTCTGCAAAATACATACATCTGCATGAGGTACAACGACTTCAATTCAGAATCTGGGTTTGAGAGGTTTTAATTGTAATAGAAGTATGTATTAGTCTTATAGAGTACTTTTTCCTACTGCTCAAAGTACTGCACTGTTTTGAGCTGGGATCCAACTGCAACCTTTTCTTGTCACTAAAACAGTTTAGATGAACTGAAATATATATTTTAAGTTGTTTTTTTTTTCCTGTTCTTACTATACTTGCAGTTTAAAATGAAATAGGCCTGATCAGTTTAAGGGTGCATTCACACATGTGCATACACCAATAAAACTGGGACTAAACTAGGACTGAACTCAGAACTGAACCTGGACTAGATTAGAACTAACCCAGGACTAGATAAGGACTAAACCAGGGGTACAGTGCATCTGGAAAGTATTCACAGCGCTTCATTTTTTCCACATTTTGTCATGTTACAGCCTCATTCCAAATTGTATTAAATTCATCTCTTACCTCAAAATTCTACACACAATACCCCATTATGACAATGTGAAAAAAGTTTTTTTTTACAGTTTTTGAATTTATTAAAAATAGAAAACTAAGAAATCACATTTACATAAGTATTCACAGCCTTTGCCATGAAGCTCAAAATTGAGCTCAGGTGCATCCTTTTTCCACTGATCCTCCTTGAGATGTTTCTACAGCTTCATTGGAGTCCACCTGCAGTAAATTCAGTTGATTGGACATGATTTGGAAAGGCACACACCTACATCTATATAAGGTCCCACAGTTGACCGTGCATGTCAGAGCACAAACACCAAGCATGAAGTCAAAGGAATTGTCTGTAGACCTGTAGACAGGATTGTCTTGAGGCACAAATCTGGGGAAGGATACAGAAACATTTCTGCTGCTTTGAAGGTCCCAATGAGCACAGTGGCCTCCATTATTCGTAAATGGAAGACGTTTGGAACCACCAGGACTCTTCCAAGAGCTGGCCGGCCGTCTAAACTGAGCGATCGGGGGAGAAGGGCCTTAGTCAGGGAGGTGACCAAGAACCCGATGGTCACTCTGTCAGAGCTCCAGCGTTCCTCTGTGGAGAGAGGAGAGCCTTCCAGAAGGACAACCATCTCTGCAGCAATCCACCAATCAGGCCTGTATGGTAGAGTGGCCAGACGAAAGCCACTCCTTAGTAAAAGGAACATGGCAGCCCGTCTGGAATTTGCCAAAGGCACCTGAATGACTCAGACCATGAGAAACAAAATTCTCTGGTCTGATGAGACAAAGATTGAACTCTTTGGTGTGAATGCCAGGCGTCATGTTTGGATGAAACCAGGTACCGCTCATCACCAGGCCAATACCATCCCTACAGTGAAGCATGGGGGTGGCAGCATCATGCTATGAGCATGTTTTTCAGCAGCAGGAACTGGCAGACTAGTCAGGATAGAAGGAAAAATGAATGCAGCAATATACAGAGATATCCTGGATGAAAACCTGCTCCAGAGCGCTGTTGACCTCAGACTGGGGCGGAGGTTCATTTTTCAGCAGGACAACGACCCGAAGCACACAGCCAAGATCTCAACGGATTGGCTTCAGAACCACTCTGTGAATGTCCTGGAGTGGCCCAGCCAGAGTCCAGACTTGAATCCGATTGAACATCTCTGGAGAGACCTGAAAATGGCTGTGCACAGACGTCTCCCATCCAACCTGTTGGAGCTTGAGAATTACTGCAAAGAAGAATGGGCAAAACTGCCTAAAGATCGGTGTGCTAAGCTTGTGGCATCATATTCAAAAAGACTTGAGGCTGTAATTGCTGCCAAAGGTGGATCAACAAAGTATTAAGCAAAGGCTGTGAATACTTATGTAAATGTGATTTATTAGTTTTCTATTTTTAATAAATTCAAAAAATGTAAAAAAAAAAAACTTTTTTCACATTGTCATAATGGGGTATTGTGTGTAGAATTTTGAGGTAAGAGATGAATTTAATACAATTTGGAATGAGGCTGTAACATGACAAAATGTGGGATGCACTGTACATCAGGTCTAAACTTGGCTCAAACCAGAACAAAACCAGGACAAGTGTGGAAAGGCTGAAAGGCTAGCTTTTCTGTGCAGAGTTTTCATGTTTCTCCCTGTGTCTGGGTGGATACTTTGTTTTCCCCCATTAACCCAAAAAAATAACAATAGGTCAAATCCTCCAACTAAGATATAGTCCTGACCAAGACTAGCAACAAGATCTGAAGATGGGTCAATAAAGTGTACCTCAACCTTCAAGAGGGGGTATTACATTTCTATTTGGTATTAATTGCAAATATATAACATATTCAGATCACCATGTTACCTTCTGTTGGTTTGGAAATGCTATATTTGTAGATAAAAAAGGTATTAAGATGTTTTTTAATTTTAGTTTTATTTTTAAGAGAATTTTGATCAAGGAGAGAGGCCCCTAGAGAAACCACAAGCCCACTTAAACACGCATAAATGATTCCAGTCATGTTTTTGATGAGAGATTATAACATGATAGAAAGCTAAAAAGCTGATTTAGCATAATGACCCCCTTTTTAAACCTAAGATTCTGAATTCAAGTCATTTTAACTCAAACTGCAGATAGAGTTTTTGCTTTGTGCCCCGGCGATCACATGTTCAAACAACCAAACCGAATGTTACACAGACATTACAGAGGCGGATGTGGGACGGGTGATGTCACAGTATTTTCACTCCTCTTCTTCTCCTTCTTCTTCTTCTTTTTGTTTGTTTCTTCTTGAGGGCCACAGCGCCGCAGCAGGTCGGTTTTGAAAAAGGTTTTTTTTTGTTTTTTGGGGCAGTGGCTCAGAAAGATTATGTGGTGCTAACCCGAGTGAGTTCATGTCTAAGGGCTGTGAAGGAAAATACAAGAAAAAACATTAACATTGACACCAGTCTCTTGCTATTTTTTATTGCCACTTATTTAGAAGTATTATTACCATTTTTTAAAAATATTTTTTCTCTTTGTTATTGTAATATAATGTGAAGTGTGAGCTACTGTGTCCAAGTAATTTTCCTTGTGGGTCAATAAAGTTTGTCTAAGTCCAAGTTAAGGGTTGATCTGTACACAAGTAAATTAATATAAAAAACTAAAAGTAAAGAATTAAACATATAGGGGCTATATGTAATGAAGGTACTATTAAACAAATGTTGCCACATCCTTAATGTAAAGCCTGTACCTGATTTTCAAACCAAAGCCAAAGTAGGAGGTAGGCAGTTAACATTTTTATTTTAAATTTCACAAACATGACCTGGCTGTTTCTCCTGATATGAAGTAAACAATTCTAATGCTGTTTTATTGACTTAATTACAAAAACATTGGACATGAAGTCTCATTCATTTATGTTATAATTTGGCGTTTTGGTTCTCAAGATGATTATCCAATCAGAAAGCAGAATGAGCCTCACATCTCATTTGCGTTGCCAGTTTCAAAGCTGAAATCCAGTTGTTTTAAACCTAAAATGCCTCTCTGTGATCTGAACGGTCACTCCCTAAACCCCAGCACCTGCAGCCAGTCATGAATCAGTGCTAGTGCAGCCTCTGCAGCTCAGTGAGGGCTTTCATATGAGCCCTGGCCTGTCCATATACTGAGAAAAATCATGTACTAGTATGTGTCCTCTATCTGCAGGTTAATGCACTGGCGACCCCAGTTCAGTAGGGATTGTTGTACCTTTTTTAAAAACAATAAGAGCACAGCATACATACAGTTCCTTTAGACTTACCTAGCAATTAGCACATTCCTAGTATTCACATGCATGATTTTTTTTGGAAACATACACAACTTTAGAACAACGTTTTTCAGACAGCAAAGTGAAGCAGGGGTGTACTGTATTATATTGTCTTGTTCGCTCTAAATTTTATCTTTAGTGCTACCTAGTGGTTATTATTATGCATTACATCTTGTCTGTGTGGCATGTTACGTTTGAAGACTAGATTTCGAAATAGTAGTAATGATGTGGTAAATATGTAGAATTTTTTGCAGTGTATACGACTTACCATCAATAATTTCATCCTTTACTTTGTGCAACTCACGGAAAACTTCATCCAAAATTTCCTTCGAAATAAAACAAATAAAAATATACATTCATCTAATATTCTCTTTGTAAATGCTTTAAAAATCAAATAACTTGTTACCTGTTTCATCCTATCGAAGTCTACATCTGAATCTCCTCCGCTCCCTGCAGCTCTGGCCCTGTGTGGACAAGATTCACGGTACTGTCACAGTTAAATTACATAATATAGCTCCACTGTGTTTTTAAACTCCACACACCTTCACTAGAATTATTTGGATGAATTTCCAATCTCTACTGAACAAAAGGTAAAAGGAGCTGTCTACTTGAAAACTACCGCTTCATGACATCACAAAGTGGAACAGAGCATTCTGAGTTTGGAGATGTAGACAGACTAATAATAAAGGATTATTCAAACTTGTGTGAATGAAAAAAGCTCACAAGAGTCAGTATATTGTGTTTTTGATGAGGAAACAACATTATAACAGATTAGAAAATATAGTAATAAGGGCCCTTTAATTACTGAGTCATTTGATCACATATAGATATAGTTTTTGTAGTGATTGTCCAGCTCAGTAGCAATATTTAGACAGCGTAATAAAAATAAGCAGGTTTTTATCATAACATCTTACCTTGACACCATGGACCTGTCTGCAGAGTTGGCCCGGTCCCACGGTTTCCTCACACCATCTAAATAAATGAATAATAAAAAATAAATGTGAAATCTATCTATCTGTCTATGAAATAAGGTGATTTTACCTGTAGAGTTTTGTCCGCTACGAGTGCTGGGTGAAGGTGAATTTGGATCATCCTACACAAAAAACAAAAAGTCAATTTAAACTCTACTATAAATTATACTGTACATAAACGTATTAATGCATCAGATTTAATTAACTAGTTTGCTATATACAATTATATAAATTAACATTACAGTGTGAAAGACCTATGCTGTGTTCAAAACTAGTTCACTAGTCTGAATACATATACAGTTTTTAACTTTTAAGTAGGTTAAGGCAAAAAAAAAAAAAAAAAAAATCCTCATTCCTCATACTAATAAATCACAATTTTCAATTACGTTCTATTTTTCTAACAAACAAAAAAGGGGGTTCATCACCTGCTTGTCTTCATGGAGATTCTATTGCTTTGTCTAGGATGTTCAGTGGTAGAGATTAAACCTATCTATCTCAAGAGTGAAAACTATAGGCTACATTACAGGTCAGATCTGTGGTGAGGCAATGCTATTCACAGAGAGAATGATTGTATTTTTGAGCAACAGAAACACCCATAATGTATAAATGCTAGAAAGATGTGTTGGAACATTCCAGGAAAAAGAAATAACATCTCCATGGAGACAAAGTTGCGAATTCTGAAGTCTGGTCCAAACCACATGCCTTTACTGACAGAGGATTGGCTGTAGACCTCTCCAATAAAAGGACTCCAAAACAAAGGATTTACTCACATTTTGTCCATCTTCTGCTGCTTTCCTTCTGTAGACACAAAGAAACACGCATCTATAAGTTACCGCACAGATATAAAGTATATTTTGGTGACAGTATTTGACCTCTGACCTTCGGGCCAACAGTGCGTTCATCTCCTCCATCAGACCTCCGCTCCCTCCACTCGTCCGGTTCGCTTCAGTTTTTGGAGCTGACGAATTCTCTTCCGACTGAAAAAGAGAAATATTTGTTAAGATAAATATACATAAAGTTTACATAAAAATAAGTGTGTTACTAATTTTCTGGAACATAAACAAAGCAGTTTTAATAACACATTTTAATAATTGCCTTTTTTGAGACAAAAAAAATTTCTTCTCCAAATTTCTCCAAAGTCTAAACTCCAAACTACATGCTTTTACTGACAAGGATTTGACGTAGATCTCTCAAATAAAAAGACCTACGCTGAACATTGATCAAAAATAGCTGAATCTTGTTCTTGACTAAAACATCTTAAAGCTGCATTGTGTAACTTTTCGGGTCCGTCAAATGCTTTTCTCCATGAAGATGTTATTGTTTTGTCTGGAATGTTTCACAGTATGGCATTAAACCTTTCTATCTTCATGGAGACCAAACCAGACCAAGTTACAGGTCAGATTTGCAGCGAGGAAACCCTGCTCACTGTCACTTTTTTGAGGTATTTTTTGGCAATAAAACCATCATAATTGAATAAATGCTGTTTAATGTCATACTGTGGAACATTCCTGACAGAGCAATGACATCTCCATAGAAACAAGCAGGTGACGGACCCTCAACAAAGAAGTTACACAGCGCACCTTTAAACCATCATAAACTGTAAAAGTAAAATGAAAAAGTCTCACTCTTTGGACGCGTCTGAGTTTGGCCCCTGCGATCATGGCGGCCAGTCCGGTTGGGGCGGGCGAGTCATCTCCGTGGGCCCCCCCCAGAGGCAGAGGGGGAGGGAGGGGGGGCTGGGGCGCTGCGGTGGGTGGAGGGGGGCCCGGAGGAGGCGGAGGGGGAGGAGGAGCACCGCCCATGTTCATACACGGAGGGACTACAGGGGGCGCTACAGACAGCACAGCGGGGTGGCCCTGGAAAGGAGAACCTGTGGAAGACAAGGAAGGATAAACAAATAAATATCTCTATGGCGAATTGTTCCATGATAAGACATTACACTTACCTATCTCCATGGAGACTAGCAAGTAATAAGAAAATATTACTATAAATATTTTCAGCCTATACTTCTGGGTTCAAGACAATATCACAACCTTGTTACAGGATTCTAGCATTGTGACTGTCAGATGGTTTTGTGTGGTTTTGTTTTGTGGAGCAGGTAAAGTTGGTACCTGAGTTGGAAGACCTTCGCTCTCTCTCCATGTGTGCCTGCATCTGCTGCTGCTGCTGCTCCATCATCTGCCTGAAAACACAAGGAAAATATACAATAAAAAACAATAAAAAACATCTTAAAGTCAGCACCACCACCACCACACACTGACAGATTCTGCTGGTATGATGAGTATAACGCTGTCAACTCTGAGATCTAACTCTGGAAATATGTGTAAAGATGGGATGAATAACATGGCTTTAATACATGTATCTTTTGTGTCGTTGATTTACAAGAATCAATATTCATTTTATTTATTGAGCTATTTTATTTTTTGCAAATACAGTAAAAATATGACTAAACATCAGACGCCTACAATTTCAGATATTTGAATATGGGTATAATTTTACTTTTTTTATACATGTGTGTTGTTATCTGAATTTTCTCTTTTGTACATGCACCACACACCTCATGTTCAGTGCTTTAACTGTCATATTTAATCGTTACAGATCTCCACTGAACCTGCTCTAATTTCTTATTCCCTCAGATCTCTCTGTATCTGACGTGAACAACATGTGCTACAGGATTTGAAGAATTTTCCAGAAGCCTCGTACAGAGCAGAGTCAGCATTTGGCCTCCACCCCATCACTCTCTCTCTCTCTGTCTCTCTCTCTGTGTCTCTCTCTTTTTCCCTCTCTCTTTCCCCAGAGTGAAAACATGGGGTCCCAAAGTTGCTGAGCCATACAGACTGTCTAAGAAATGTCAGAGAGTGTTTTAATTTGATGAAATGAAATACAAAAAAGGGAGAGTCCTATCCTAAAATATTCCTTGATCAGAATAAAATTGGTCTTATTGTTTTAAGCAAAAGTACTCGTACAATCCAAGTGGAGTAAGCCTAGGGGCAGCAGGTCTCTCACACATAAAAGTTTTGTTTTTTTCCGTCACTCTCACCTTTTTGGTGAAAATTAAACTTCATGAACGCTCGTACTGATCACAGGCTCCTGAAAATGTGCTGATGAAATCCATTTTGTATTTTTTCTTTAATTTTCACACAATGTAAAAACTTTTTGGACAGTGTTTGCTACTATGTGCATTGTATCACCATGGTAACTGCTGCTGAACATTCCACCATAGACATACATGCAACACCTCCAGCGTGATGGCACTGTCAAGAATCAATAGCTTACTAATACCAAATAATATTAATAATATGGAGTGAATAAAATTTTTTATCATCCTGTTTACTAAAAAAGCAATTGCTGTTTTATGGCAACTATTTTTTTTTTATAATTAAAAGTGCATTGTGTAACTTTTCTGGATCCTTTCTCCATGGAGATGTTATTGTTTTGCCTGGAATGTTTCACAGTATGGCATTAAACCTTTCTATCTTCATGGAGACCAAACCAGACCAAGTTACAGGTCAGATCTGTGGAGAGGCGACCCCGCTCACAGACAGAATGCCTGTTTTTCTAGGTATTTTGGAGCAATAAAACCACCTGTAATTGAATAAATGTAAAGTAAAGCTGTTTAAAGTCATACTGTGGAACATTCCAGGAGAGCAATGATAGATCCATAGAAACGAGCAGGTGACGGACCCCCAAACGAAAAGTTACATAGTGCAGCTTTAAAAATAATAGAATACTTTAACAACATAATTCAGAATCAGTACAATCTAAAAAAATTAATTGCCATGGAGAATAACAAATTATTGGAGCATAATAGGGAATGGAATATTTGCTCACTGGTATTAGGGATATAGTAATAATCATCATTATTGTTATTGTTTATTTCTTGTGTTCTTTATTTTAATATGATTTGAGCCCTTTGTTGAGTTGCTTATACCTTTTTAGTTTTTAATTTGTGTTTTTTATGTTCTCTTTAGTCTCTCAGTATAAGTGGGTATGGATGTGATGTGTGGGTGGTGTTTGGTTGAATGTGAAGCCTGAATAAATCGAAGAGAGGGTGCCAAAAATACTCAAAAACAGAGATTGATTGTTTCTTCTTCTGGTATAGTAATATTTAACAGCATCTGACACACTTCCAGAGCACACTGTCAAAACATCTCTGAGCGTATCCCAGGATGCACCGCTCTGGCTGAGTGCTTTTACAATCCCTGATCCACTTTACACGGCCCTGAGTTCATCTGAAGTTGACTCACTGGTTTGAAAGACATTGAGAGAAAAGCTTTTTTGCCTGATCTAAAATACATGACCTATGGCAGATAACAGACCACAGACAGACAGTGGAGCTGCTGAACGCTACTACTACTACACACACACACACACACACACACACACACACACACACACACACACACACAAACACATGGTATTACTTAGTGCGCAGTGGTTTTCTAGGACTGAACGAATGTGGAAAAAGTAGGATTAAGTTTGTGATGTATCTTTCAATAGCAGGATTATGTTAAAAGTTGACATTTAAAGGTCCTATATTGTAATAAACACAACTCCAGGTCTGTTTGTGATGAGGAAACAACATTATAACATAGAAACTAACAAAGATGTCAGGTTTTGTACATTAATATATCAGAACATTTTGTTGTTTGCAAATGAAATCGTGTTATTTAACTAAATGCAAAAGTGTGAGCAGATTCCACTATAGCCATATAATGCAGATTTGTTTTACCCCATTACAGATATTTTGAAAAAGCAGCTCTTTTATTGTTTTATCTGACAACTAGTTTAAGGGAATTTGGGTGAAAGTGCCTTATAAAGTACAATTCTTTGTTACTCCTCAAATTACTGCCAGAGTACAAGGGCTTAAATCAGCATTGTTGGAGAAGGTGTAGTCACTCAAATGCCAATCACTCTCACATTTTTGGACATGTCCAAAATGAAAAACATTCTGGGACAGTGTGCTTGAAAAAAAAACAAAAAAAAAACAGATTTTATTTTGACTTATGTTGTCCCAAGATATTTCTGTTGGGCCTTCTGCCTGGAGACGGATTTGAAATGAAAAACAAAAAAGGGAGAGTCCTGTCCTAAAATATTCCTTGATCAGAATGAAAAACATTTTGGACAGTGTTTGCAACTATGTGCATTGTATCACCATGGTAACTGCTGTTGAACATTCCACCACAGACATACAGGCAGAACACCTCCAGCATGATGTTACTGCAAAGTATCAGTAGCTTACTAATACCGAGTATGGAGTGAATACTACATTTTTTTAGGTTCACATTCAGTTTTCTAAAAAGCACTTGTTGTTCCATGTTCATTTTTTTGTAATTAAAGGTGCATTGCATAACTTTTCTGGTGGAGGGTCCGTCAAATCCTTCTCTCTGTGTACATGTTATTGCTTTGTCTGGAATGTTTCATAGTATGACATTAAACCTTTCTACCTTCATGGAGACCAAACCAGACCAAGGTACAGGTCAGATCTGTGGAGAGGCGACCCCACTCACAGTCAGAAGTGCCTGTTTTTCTGGGTATTTTTGAGCTATAAAACCACATGTAATTAAATAAATGCACAGGGCCGATACTATTTAAAAATTCTGTCAGTTGCATCTAGAAAAACAGGAGCTGAATTAAAAAATTAATTCTATGGAAAGACTTTTTTCTATGACATAAATAACACATGTTAATGAATAGAATATGAACAAAAAGAGACAGAACCCACCTTTTTTATAACTCTAATGTAACTTAACAGTGCTCCAAGTTTTGTATTTGTTTTGTGTATGTTACTAAAACATGAATAAATAATGAGTATTAAGAAAAAGCAGCTCTTAAGGTGAGATGTGTTTAAAATGTGAACTTTGAAGAGAATCCTAATCGCAATCACAATGCTGCCAGAAAACACATTTACATATTTTTTCCCAAAGTGATCAGCTCTAATAATTATAACCATATACGTTTTATTTTTTTGTATTATATTTTACATATTGTCTTACCTGGCCCGCTGAGCTTCAATCTCCTCTGAGGTCGGCCCATTCTGGACTTGGCGCTGTACAGCTGGACCTGTCACACACACATACACACAAAGAGTTCAATGATCTTTATCATTATGTTAACTTGAATACCACTACATGACATTTTGAGCTTCGGAGATGCAGACAGACTAATAAAGGATTATTCAAACATGTGTGAATGAAACAAAACACAACTCCAGCTATATTTTTGATGAGGTTTGATGAGGGGTTTTTTTGTAGTAAAACCTGAGTGGTTTTCTTCAAGTGGTCAATGCAAACTCAAAGACAACAGCAGAAGTCAGAAGCAAAAGTTAACAGAAGGGATCACTGTAGATTTACTGATTTTATGCAAAGGGAAACTGCACTGTACGGCTGGACCTGTCACACACGCAGAGACACACAGAGTTCAATGACCTTTATCACAGTAATTACCCATTACATGCTTTTCACTGTTAATTCAATTAGCTCTCCGACAGTCCCTGACACTCGGAGACAGTTAATTATGTGTTATGCTAACGAGCGAAATGACAATGAAAGAAAATTAATCCCTTGCTCCATATTAACGAGCATAAATTTACCCAGCCTTCCTGCTTATTACAATGTACTACATTCAATGAGTCATTATTCAAACATTTCTGACAACTGTCCTCTCTCAAATGAGCACAAAGAGATATAAAGTGTAACTATACTGCAAAAAGTAAGTTATAGTTAAAATGGGGAGTCTGTCACCCTGCATCTCCATGGAGATATTATTGCTCTCTCTCTTTCTCTCTCTTCACTCACTCCCTCTCTTTATATTGCAAAGACATTTTTTTTTGTAACTGACTGAGCAGGGTTACCTCTCCTCAGATCTGATCTGTGATTTTTCCTGGTGGCACCACCTGCTTGTCTCCATGGAGGTCACTGTACCAGACTTAAAAACATCCTAGTTTAAAACAAGCCTTATTTGTGGCCATACCAAGCTTGTCAAAGCCTGATCAGGCTTTAATGTGAAACCTTCCAGGCAAAGCAATAACATCTCCACGGAGACAAGCAGATGGCAGACCCTCCACTAGAAAAATTACATAGTGCTTTTAACAGCATTATCATAAGAATTCCAGATAAAAACATCAGATGAGCCTACACAGCTCATGACAGCTCCTCTTGTGTTTCGTGAAATCAGCTTCAGGGCGCTCTGCTGTAATCCCTTTAAACAGTGCTGTGATGTGCAGATGGAGATTCAGATAAACTATGTAATTAATTTAAAACATGATATGACTGGGGCCAGACAGACGGATTATGAACACAGGAGCAGACTGTGCACAATGGAACTACACCATTTCTCATCTGGAGAGTTCCTCTGGGACACTGCACTGTACAAGAGCAAAAGAGCAAGTGAGGACGAAGAGTATATACAGGGAGAATGAAATAAGTAGCCAGCAAAGCATTTCTGTAGATATATACAAAGACAGGCTAGATTTAATACTTTATATCACTTACACTAATACAATGAAATGTTGATTTTAAAATTGTATTATATTTGTATTTTTTCCCAATGTAAATAATGTCAATTGGTTATATATTCATTTAAAGGAGCACTATGAAACATTTCTGGTGGAGTGTCCATCACTTGCTTGTCCCCAAGGAGATGCTATTGCTTTACCTGCAGTGTTTCACAGTGTGGCATTATCTGTCTGCAGTCCTACTGTCCTGGTTTAGTCCTGATTTAGTCCTGTGGTTTAATTCTGCTCTAATCCTGGTTTAGTCATTTAGAGCTGCTTTAGACCTGGTTTAGTAACTGGTTTAGTAGCCGTTTTAGTCCAGGCTCAGTCCCAGTGTGTGCTTACATGTTACTGTCTAAAGAAAAGTTGCAGCAATACTTAAACTTTGTGCGTCTTGTAATGTTTTGTCATTGTTCAAAAAAGCACCACATTATTAGATAATGTTTAGTAAAAAGCCAATTGTAATGACCTTTAAGAAAACTTACTAACATTTTTTCTTGTAAGGAATACTGTTACTGTATTTACCGTGTGGGGACAAGCAGGTGATGCCAAAAGGCCAAGTTACAGGTCAAATCTGTGGTGTGGCAAGCCCACTCACAAAACGCATGTTTTTTAGGGTATTTTTTTTTTGCAATAAAACCATGTGTAATTGAGTAAAAAATGGACATCTATTAAATGGAATGGATCATCTTCGCAAATTAATCTGAAAACTAAACTAATATATTTAACAATGACTGGTATAAATGGCTTAAAAATGCTACCTATTGTCTTCTGCATTTGACTCATCCTTCAGTGCCACTGAGGAAACCTGTCAGGAGAAGTGGGCGCAAGACACTCATCTCCAGATCTTGAGCTAATCTTGATCAGGACTAACTTAGCTGGAGAATTTGACCCATTTTGTTGTTTTGGGTTGATTGGGGGAAACAGGGGTACTCAGAAGAAACCCACCCAGATATAAGGATAAAGATACAAACTGGAACCTGGAACTTCTTGCTGTGAGGCATGAGTGCTCTATGACATGCAGTGTGACCTATACTGTATGTCAAATGACGTGTGCACCCTTTAACAGCTCACAGCTCAGAGAGGGCAGCCCTGCTGAAGTGACAGAGTTAATGGCGTCCGTAGATCAGGTGACTCTGAGGTAAAAAATAACAGGGGCCAAACAAAAGCCCTGAGTCACTCCAAAGAGACACATAAGACTCTACAACAGCTCAGCTCAGATGTCTAATGTGTGTGCGTGTGTGTGTGTGTGTGTGTGTGTGTGTGTGTGCACACGTGTGTAAGCACTAAACAACAGTGTGTGTGTAGTGTTTACTGGTAACACTGGACATAAACCCTAACAACCAACCAAAATGTTCATGTATAGAGTAGGGATATAGTCAGCTCACGATTTGGTTAAATGCAAATCTAACAAAAAAGTACACTGAAGAATTGTATTTTATATAGTGTAAATTAATTTATAGGGATATGAAGATAATTTGCTAAATCAATACTATACAGGTCTATCATTTATACTGGTCACAATGGAAAAAAGATAAAATAATAATAATAACTGCAAAGGGTTTAAAAGAAAAATTAAGCCATTTCAATCCAGTCTAATCGCCGAAAAAGTAAAGTATAAAGTAAAATGTTTTTTTATCTGACTTTTTGGCCCATGAACATTACTATCATTCAGAAAACTGTTTGCACAAGGATTTCACAGTCTCAATAATTCTAAATCATAATCATAAAATCGTGATGTTTCTCTCACAATAATTTCAACTAAACTTTGATATAGTGAAATCCCTAAACAATCATGTAGACAACACCCATCTCTTTAGTTTACAGTGATGTGTGCCAAAAAGGTTAACGGCAAGCCATGTAAAATTTGCTATAATTTGTCAAATGCAGAGGACAACTTTCCCTACGGGGATAATAAAGACTAAGCTTACCTTACCTTACCTTACCTTACCAAACAGATGAACAAATAACCACTGTAATGTTCCTATTAAGTGTATAATATGCATAAGTCTTTTATTTTTCAAGATTTAGCACTTGACCTAACTGCCTCAACACTAGTGCAACTTAAAGGGCCCAAATTACGCAATTTTCTGATCTATGTTATAATGAAAGTGAAACAAAAACACGACTCCAGGTATGTTTCTGATGAGGTAACAACATTCTTATAGCTCACAAGAGTCAATTTTGCATAATATAGGACTTTTAATGGGTCTTCTTCAAGTGGTCAATGCAAACTCAAAGTCAGCAGCAGAAGTCAGAAGCTAAAGTTAAAAAGTCATGTTATTATTTAGTCATATTTATTGATTTTATGCAAAAGTTAAGAGTCAAACCCACTCTTCACACGTGATAGTTTTTATAGTTCTTACATGACATGCTGAAGAAGAGGAACCGTCCAAAGCAGACGCACAGACACTGACACAGCCACTCTCTGCTCACCATCGCTCTCCTCCTGCTCCATCTCCACCTGCACCGGGACTTCCCTCTCCCCAGACAACTCCATCTATCTACTCGTTATTTCTCTCCTCCCCCTCATCTTCTTCCCTTCCTCTCTCTCTCTCTCTCTCTCCTCTTCCACACTCTCTCCTCCTATTCTTTCTCTCCACCCCACTCTCCTCTCCCTCCCTTTTCCTCCACTCTCTTTTCCTCTCTCTCCTATGCTGTCTCTCTACCCCTCTCTCCTCTCCCTCCATTTTCCTCCTCTCTTTACCCAGGCAACTCCTACTATCTACTACTACTACTTTCTTTTTCTTCGCCCCCTCTCTCCTCTCCCTCTCTGTCCCTCCTTTCTTTTCTCTTGTCCCCCTCCTCTCTCTCTTCCTAGCTCCTCTCTCTCCATCCTCTATATCCTGTCATGTCTAACTATCCCTCTTTCTCCCTCTTCTCTTCCTCCCTTCTCTCTCCCTCTCATCTCTCTTCTCTGGCCCTCTCTTTCTTCCTTCTCTCTCCCTCCCTCCCTCTCCCTTTTCTGTCTCTCAGCCTTCCTCCCCCGCTCTTCTCTTTCTCTCTTCCTCTATCTCTGTGTCGCTTTCCTCTCATTCATCCCCCCTCTCCTCTCTCTGTCCCTCTTCCCTCTCCTTCACGCTCTTCTATCTCCCTCCTCTCTGTCTCTCTCTCCTCTCCTCCCTCTCTCACCCCGTCTCCTCCTCTCTCCTCTATCTGTCCCTCTCCTCTCAGTCCTTCTCTCTCCCTCCTCCCTCCTTCGCTCTCAGGTATCAGTTGTTATCTCCAGGTAAACCACACCGCAGCAGCAGCAGTGGAGCGGCGTCTTTCGGTAAATGTTTAAAAAGGTCAGACTCTGGACGGACAACTATGAAAGTCATTAATATCATTACAGCAGCTTCATTCACACTGGAGGAGATAAGCTGGTCCTATATGATGCAAAATTGACTCTTGTGAGCTTTAAACCATTTTATAATGCTGTTCCCTCACCAAAAACACACCTTGAGCTGTGTTTTGTTTCATTCACACGTTTGAGTTATTATTTAGTTTATTATTAGTCTGTTTACATCTCCAAAGCTCAAAATGTTCTGTTCCACCTTGTGATGTAAGGAAGCAGTAGTTTTCAAGTTAACAGCTACTTTTACCTTTAGTTCAGCTGGATGAAATCATCCAAATGATTCTAGTGAAGGTGTATGGAGTTTAAAAACACAGTAGAGCACTTCCTGTATTACCACATGACATCACAAGGTAAAACAGAACTCCAGTTTTGTTTGTGATGAGGAAACAACATAACATAGATCAGAAAAATAGCGTTATATTGCCCCTTTAAAGATTGATTTAACAAAATAAATGTGTTACAAGTCTAATCATAACCATTGTCTAATTTATACACATTTTAGCCCTTGTTTATATATTATGGTGAAGGTAAAAGAACTGGAATTGTCTATTTCTTATGTCATATCTGCTGCCCATGTTCAACCAGGAAGTAAAAGAATAAACTTTAATTTAATAATTTAAAAAACTACAACTTTTTTTTTTTTTTTTTTTTTAAATATAATAACGTTAACTATGATTTGGTGAAATTAGTAGTCTAATCTGTCATATGCTATCATTACTAACTGTGACCATTCAAATTGTGAACTTGGTTAATCATGTAGCCCGCTCTCTGTCCCACCCTCTTCTCCTCTCTCTTTTCTTCCTGTACTACAGTAGTTGTTATTTGATTCTCTTTGTTGGGCAAAAGAAACAATGTGTTCTCCACCTCATCTATTGAAGTACCAGCAGGAACCAGTAGGGGGAAACACTTGGCTGCATCTGATCTGGCTGTTGTTCCAGTGATGAGTGGGTTTCTATTATTTATTTTTGAATGATGAGAAAAGACACATGTATTTGTGCAGTTTTTCTACAAACATTTCTTTTATCAGTGAAATAATTGACTCTTGAGAGCTTTTAGCCATGTTATAATGCTGTCACCTCCTCATAAACATAAACAGGGTTATGCTTTGTTTCATTCACACGTTTGACCACTACATGACATCACAAGGTGGAACAGAGCATTCTGCTTTGGAGATGTAAAAAGACTAATAATAAAGGATTATTTAAACATGTATGAATAAAACAAAACACAACTCCAGGTATGTTTTTGAGGAGGTAACAACATTATAACATGACTTAAAGTTCACAAGAATCAATCTTGCGTAATATAGGACCTTTAACTACTATGTCACTGTGATGCAATCAGACAACAAAAATCTCTATAAGTCTATGGGAGGAATTTTACAATATTCTAATCTATAGGCTGCTAAAAGGAATTGTAAACAACATTCACCAGAGTAAAAAATAACAGTTGCTCCCTGTATTGTACAAAGCTCCAGTCTAAATCACAGAGTCTGTCAGATCCTTTCTGCTGCAGTTGGACTATCTGAATCCATTATTAATAAACTGCGTATTAATATTTGAAAACATTAAAACTCCTCCACCAGCTCAGAGGCTATCCTGACACAGTGCACCTTTAAAAGAAACCCTAAGATCGGATAACTTCAGCAAAAAATGCCATTATGAGGTACGACACTGCTGGAATCCAGACACACACTTCTGCTATACTTTGTGAAGATATGAGTCTGGTCACTGTCCATCTGAATTCATCTCCCTGAGTTCAGATGGGCGTGATTGACAGGTGGATTAGCCAGTCAGGGACATGCGTGATTTGTCTGCATAAAAAGGAAAAAGAAAAAAAATATATATCACAGGGGGCTGAAAAACATAGCAGATTTTTACCGAATCACTGAGAGAAGCACTGCACTGTTAATCGAGGTGAGAGAAATGTGATTTTGATTGTAAATGATAAATGACCAATGACCACCTTCGTTTCACATGTGTCATTGAAAAATAAACTAATCTGATTGGACGGCCAGAATGAAAACATACAGTGATACCAGTTTAGAGTTAAATGACATAATCTCTCCATAACCTGCTTGTTTCTATGGATACGCCATTTCTCTGCTTAAAACATTCCACAGTATGACATCTCACCTCCGTCCTGGGCACTGAGCACATTGAGGGCGAAGAGCATGGCGTTGGAGAAGGTGGTGGCTTCTTCTTTACTGGCGAAGTTCAGACCGTAGACCTGGCGAGCGTCTCTCCACTGGTGAAATGTGGGCGTGGCCTGGTTATACTTCAGCCCCTTCACTATGGAGTAGTTTATCACCACCTGCACCATCAAGGGGAAAGATGGGATTTAAAAAGCTGTTAAATTGAATGCTTGGTGGAGGCTGGTTTAGTCCTCGTTTACTCATAGTTTAGTCCTGGTTTGGTCCTAGTTTATTCCTGATTAAATCCTGGTTTAGTCCTGATTTAGTTCTCATTTAGTACTGGTTCAGCCCTGTTTCAGCCCTGTTTCAGTCATGATGGTTTAGTCCTGATTCAGTCTACAGTTAATCCTGGTTTAGACCTGTTTAGGTCTGGTTCAGTCCTGATTTAGACCAGTTTTAGTGCTGATTTAATCTTGGTTTAGCTCTCATTTAGTACTGGCTTAGTCCTGGTTCAGTTCTGATTCATTCCTGGTTTAGTCTATGCTTAGTTCTGGCTCAGGCCTGGTTTAGCCCTGATTCAGTCACTATCACAATTCGGTCCTGGTTAAGTCTAGGTATAGCCCTGACTCAGTCTTGGTTTAGTTCTGGGTTCATCCTTGTTAGGTCCACCACTCTGAAGATATTTTTATGTTGTGGTACATGTTTAGTTGTGGTTCAGTCCTGGCTGAGTTCTGATTTGCCTGCTAGTCTTGCAGCTGTGGTAGATGTTTTGTCCTAGTTTAGTCCTGGTTCAGTCCTGGTTTAGTCCTGGCTCATTAAACATCTTATCAACCATTTTCTTCTGACACAGCATGTTTCCTGGATTGATTTTCCTACCTTTGCCTTTCATCTCGTTCTGTCATATTGTATTCACAACATCCCTCTTATTAACATGTTTCTGAGTTTTGACTCTGACACCGAATGCAAAACTAAACACATAGAAATTTGTGCTTACTTTTTGATGACGACTGTTTTTTCAAGTCACTTCAAAGCAGCATCTCTGAATCCAGATCCAGAAATAGCTGCTGGATGTTGCAATCTAGGCCCCAAACAGTGAAATATCTGTGCACTGCAGAAAATACTACTACTATACTTTAAAATGGCTTAAATTCATAAACTCAGTTGTCATTAAGACAAATGACTGGAACATTTCAATAAATATTAAAAGCACATTTTAATTGAATCACATAACCTCTTGTTTTATGGAAGGTCTATGCAGTAATATTGATTGGTAATAGATATCAGATACTTAGTCCTGGTTTGTACTGATTCTGTCCTTGTTTGATCCTGCTTTAGTGCTGGTTTGGTTCTCATTTAGTCCTCATTCAGTCCTGTTTTAATTCTTGTCTCACCTGCTGGTCTTGCTTTACTCCTGGTTTAGTCATGGTTTACTCCAGGTTTAGACCTGATTTACACCTGGTTTAGTCCTGTTTTAGTCCTGGTTTAGCCAGGGTTTGGTCCTGGTTTTGTCCAGCTTTTGACCTGGTTTAGTCCTGGATTAGTCTCACCTGTTGGTCCTGCAGTTTGATTCCCACCACTCTGAAGGTGTTGTTGGAAGTGTTGTGTTCAGTCCTGGTTTAGTCCTGTATAGCCCTGGTGTAGCCATAGTTTAGTCCAAGTTTAGACCTGGTTCAACCCTGGTTTGGCCCTGGTTTAGTCCTAGTTTAGTCCTGATTTAGTACCTGTTGGTCCTGCAGTTTGACCCCCACCACTCTGAAGGTGTTGTTGGCAGTATTGTGGTAGATGTTGATGCGGCTGAAGCCCTGTTGTCCTGGTTTGATTGGGACCCATTTCTTACTGGTGTCGTCATAGACCATGACTGAGGCCCGCGCCTGGCAAATGCTCTGCTCACTGCAACACAAGAGACAACACAAAATCATTATTTTTACTGACTGATAATTGGCTGCACGGTTGAGATAATTATAGTAAAATCACGATTCAGCAAAAGTGCAATCACATCTTATGTGAGTCTACAATATATTAGGGACACACAGATATAATACTGGTATCGGATATTAATGCCGATATTGAAAATTGTGGTGGATCGTATATATCTGGTTCTTTATCTTACTTTAGTCTATAAATTGATGTAATAAGTAGTGTTGTCAAAAATATCACGCGTTAATGCAAAATAATTTTAACGCCGTTAATTTTTTTATTGTGAGATTAACGCTCTTTGTGACCTAGTGAACTAGTTTTTTCATAAGCTGTGGCCATTGCTGGTAACATTAGAAAAACTACAGGATCCGGCTGTAAACAGGAAGGAAAACAATTTGTACGAAACTGAAAAGTCCCGGCTGAAGGAGGTGGGCCAAAGCACACGCACACGCACGACTTCACCACACAAGTCCTGCGCGCACGCTGGTGCCACCCACACGAGGAAACCCAAAACAAAGTCCACTCCAGAACATGTGGCAAATCCACACCCACCCCCAACAAGGACCACAGACAGCGACAGAAGCCCTGCAGCCTCCCAGCCTCCCCCACTCCCCCGCGCCACCAACACATCCACAAACCCATGGAGAAGTGCGCACTGCAGCAGGACCCACATGGGTCCCACCACTCAATAGACACCCCATACCGCTGAACCCGCCCTCTCCACCAAAAGTGCCAGCTCTGCCGTGCGACATGTAAACAAACAGCACCGTGCAACACTCTTAAGAAAGAATGTGTTGTTTTCTTACACATTTAATATGTAGAAAGACAAATAACACATGTGTCAATTTCTGCACTTAATGTGTTGCATGATTTAACTTCTACAACACAAAAATATGTGTTAACATCGCCTAGGGCCAAGTTTTTTTGTTTTGTTTTTGTTTTTAATCGGCCAGGCCAAGTTGGTCCAACGGTTTCAACATCTCACGACCAACAGCAGTACAGCAGGAAAAGTCTCTGATCACACGGTTGACAGTAACAATAAAAGGACAGTTAAGTGTGTTTATGTTTCAATTATAGACAAAAGTGGTTAAAAGCTTCTCAATAAACTATAAGTTAGACTTCATCCAACCTGTCACTGGTGACTTTACCTCAGTGTTTCCCCAACACAGTGACTGATATTTGCAGTCACACCAAGTGAATTACAGCTATAGTTACTTGAATGTTTGGCTGACACGATTTTTTCCACTGGGATTCGAGCTAAACGTGTAGGGTTGAAGATCAAGTTTTTGGTTAATGTTTATTTATAATTAGTGTTGAAATGCCGTTAGCCATCTGAAAACCAGAAAGCTGAAGTGACTAAATGCTAATGTACTGGTGTTAGCTAAATTTTTGCCAAGTGATAGCCAGCCCGTAATGCAAGTGAATGGCAATGCTAACTGCTAACTGTTAGGCTAACTAGCTTTGTTTGCTGCTGCCAAAAGAGCTAGCTAATGTTGTCTAAAAAGCAGTTTACTCTATTACAAACCCACTGTAATGAGCTGGAGCATGTTATTGTCCACCTGTCTTTAAACGTTTAAGCTAATTAGAGCAAGTTTTTTTTGTTTTTCACTTGTGAAGTTGGACGTGAAGAACTGCCATGCGGCCTCAGTTCTAATCAAACATATTGTATTTTTCTTTGGTTTTGCACTTTCTTTGACAGTGTAATATGGTCTGCACCAGATTCTTGGCTAGACTCTTTTTCAATTGTACTTACACACCCTTTTAGGCATTTATTGGACGTTTTTGTTGACTTCCATTAAAACTACACATGAAAATGTATTCTGTAATTGCAATAGCATAACATTTGTAGTTTTTACAGTTCATCACCAGATTGCGCCATGTACCTACTGACCAGGCCTAGATTTCTAGCTTTTTAATGGGCTTTTACGCACACAGATTATTGATTTGATGAGAACTATGCGTCTGTGTGCAAAGAGAAATAAAATACTTGGTACTTTTGGTAAGAACTGTGGTTGACATATCTCCAGTAGCATGTGCTACTTTTCCACCCAGAATACATATTATATTTGTGTGTATATATAACATTATATATGAAATTTTTATATCATTGTATTCTAAAATACATCTTATTGCATTAAAATTCATACATATGTCACATAATCAATTTGTTGCTGTGTAAAATCTGTGTACCTTGTAGAGGTTTTAAAATTGATATATTTAATTTTTGTTTCTTTCTCCTCTCCAGTGAAAATGGAGCTGATAGAACAAGATCCTAGCCAGCTGCCGGGCCCTGGACAAAATATCAAGAAAGTGCTTGTTTCAGTGTTTTGTATTGTATTAAGCCTTGATTAAGGTATTTGTTATGAATTGTTTTGAAGGCAATGTTAAATATTTGAGCCTGTTAACATATTACATGTACAAAAAAAATAAACATTCCAAAGTAAACACATTTTTTCTACTTGTATCTTCATCTTTATTCATATTGATGAACTTTGTGGAATGACACATGCTTGTGTTGGGTAACTGGAATTCTGAGCAACACACTAATGTGTAAATAGTATTTTAACACGTGTTCAAAGTAACACATTAATACACATCCTGGTATCACTATATTGACACAACTTATGTGTCAGTATTTTACACATCAGTTGTGTCACAATGAACACAAGCTGTGTTGTCCCAAATAGAACTCATTGATGTGTTGAAATTCAACACATGTTGTGGTGTTTTTAACACATTCATGTTTAGAGTGAACGACGCCATCGGCCACGCAGATGTGAACACGGGCCACAGAACCCAAAGCCCAAAAGTCCCAGTATGAGTGCGCCACTAGTGCAGCAGGCGTTATACAGACAAACACAGTCGCATGTCACTCTGTAATGAGAAGTACCTCGAGGTCACAGAACATTATTTCACCCACAGTGGGAACTTCAGTCGTTTTGACTCTTATGACGACAGAAGAGAAGCACTTCACTCACACTGATGCAGAGCACTTCATGAAAGTGGAACATCAGAGTGGAACACCAAACACAAAGTGTCTCACTGACAATTGTTATGGTTTGCAATAAAACATTTGCACAAAGCGGCGCCTATCCACTATTATATGTTGATAAGAGAATTAAAATGATGATTCAAGGGACAAAAATGTGCGCTTACTTTGCGATTAATTGCGAGTTATCTATGACATTCATGAGATTAATCGCGATTAAATATTTTAATCGATTGACAGCACTAGTAATAAGACAATTTACTAGCCAATGTTGCTCCAAAACGTCTCATAATATTAAACTATACTATTTTACAAAGCTGTTCTGTACTTACAAAACACATTTGGATCCTTTTTTTTTTACCATATGCTGTTTGTATTAAAGGAAATAAATTACATTTTCAGTCTCTGCCCTAGTATCGATTGATATTAGGCATTGACAGGGACTTTAAGCCAAAGTATCGATACTATTATTGGAACAGAAAAAAACAGATTTGTGCATCCCTGCAATATGTTTCAATATTGTTAAAGGTGCACTATTTAACTTTTCTGGTCTGCTACCTGCCTCAAATGTTTCAGAGTACACCATTAAAATCTCTCCTTATTGAGAATAGATAAAGTTGCAGGTCATATCTATGGAGAAGAGACCCCACTCACCACACTGAAAAAATGGTCCGAGAGGGGTTGCTCAAATTGCAAATACAAATTTAAAAACAAACATGACTTTTTTATGATTCTCTGTCCAGCATGTTTAAATCTTACAAAGGTCACTTGATTGTGAGCGATGTTAGACCTAAATGTTTTAATCACCCTGAGGAAACATGACTTTGTTATCATTTCTGGCGAAGGTCCTCCCTCGGGAATTCCTCTCCCCAAACCTTGGGAGGGAAAATTCAAATGTAGCAGGACACAAGACATCTCCAAATTTCAAAATGCTCTGTTCCACCCAATCACATATAACTGAATAAATGCTAGCCTCCTATCAAAGAAGTTACACATCATAAACCTCAAGATTAATATGGCAAATGTGTGGGTGTGGGCTTGTGTCTGCTTTATAATTATTATCTATGACACCCGTGTATCATTATGTTATAATTTGGACATTTTAAATGGCAACATTCATCTAAAATGACTTGTAAACGTCATCACAACAAAGCGTTGCATTCTGTTGGCCCCTCCATTGGAGAGCTGTAGATCAAGCTAGAGAGAGAGGTCATTTTCATTTGTACACAAATTGCTACACAACGCTGTGAAATCCTACGTGTATCCCCAAAAAAGAAATTCAAATTGGAGAGTGAAGTGCGTACGTCACAGTGGCCGTGTATCGGTGGAGGAGAAAACTGCAGCATTTCGACAGCGATTCATCCTGCAGCCCTATCTCACAAAGCAGTTTGAAAATCAATGAAATAATAGTGCTGTCACACCAAGAGTGATAATATTTTTATTTAATATTTTGTATAAAAATAAACATGAATAATAATAAGGTAACAATGGAAAAGCCTTAGCTCCAATACCAATTTAAAAAATTATACTTGAGCTAATTCTTCCAGTTAATTAATCAGCTAAAGGTTTAGCACTCTCACCTTACAGCAAGAATGTTCCAGGTTTGATTCCCGGGTCACCCATGTCTTTTTGCGCAGAGTTTGCACATTTCAGTACCAATATAGGAATTGATACCTATTGTAGATTTCTAGTAGGACTGTATTGAATCATATTACTAACTGAAATTACATGAATATAATCAGTCTACTAATAACAGTTAAAACAGTTTATCCTAACAATCACCCAAAATACGCAAATCAATCGAGTTAATTAAGTTAATTATTATCTGAATCACATCCAAAAGTCAAACAACTAAATAACAATCAAATAAACATTCCCAACCCACCTCTGTCATTGTCACAGATGCAGACACAAACTGGACAAACTGAAGCCACAAGCAAGGCCAGAAGCACCGTGGTAACAGCGTTACTATGGTGCTAAGGACCCCTGAGCTGCCTGCAAGTGCCTGACCAAATAAACAGTTCCCTTAGGAAATTTACAACAATACCTGAGCTATTTGTTCCATCTAATTACTTATCTAAACATCTACTGTCTTCCTGCAGACATTCCAATTCCCCCCATCAAATCCAAAGGAAAAATGTTCTTATATGGGGACAATAAAATGTACAGATGGTTTATATACCACAGGAGAACATCTCCTCCTTTTCAGTCGGTTCTTGGTCTCCTTCCACTCTTCCTCCTTGGTCACCATAATGTCCTGGAGCTCCTGGTTCTTTCTTTTCAGAGCAGAGTTAGTCTTGTCTGAGGAGGCCAGAGTCTCTGAAAGTTCCTGGATCTTTTCTTGCAGGGCTTTCCTCAAGTGCTCCTCAGTGCGCTGTAGAGCACTCAGCTCCTGGTTGGTGTCCTGCACTTTCTGTGTGAGCTGGTCTTTGTCCCAGAACAGAGGCATAAGCAGCATGGCACTGCTCGATCACAGCCTTAAATGTGACTCTCTCTGTCTGGAGACTCTGGTTTAAGGCTTGTGTCGTTGCCTTCTGCTCTTTGATGATCTGACCCTGCTCTTTCTCTCTGGAACGGAGGACTTCAATAGAGAGTTTGTCTTCACTGAGAGCGGACCTAAGCACTGCCACAGTAGACTCCAGGCCCACCTTCTCATCCTGCATGGTTTGAAGATTGGCTTGGGCCTGTTGGTGTTTTTTCCGCTCCTCTGTCAGGGCTGATTTTATGCAGGCCACTTCTGTGGTAAGCTCTCTCTCCACCAACTCCAGTTGATCTTGGAGCTCTCTAACAGAGCTCTGTTCCTCTGCCAGGGAAGATTTGAGAGTGAATACCTCCTTTGTCAGGATGTTGTTTTCTCCAGTAGATCCAGTTGGCCCAGAGCTTTTCTAGTGGCTCTCTTGTGCCAGGGCACGTCTCAATACAGACACTTCTGCCATCAGCTCTTCCTTCTCTGTTTTCAGTGTGTGTCTCCTCTGCTCTGAGCAACGGCAGGGGCCTGTTCTTTCTCATTCAGGGAGGACTGCAGTTCGGCCACCAGACACATCAGGCCCTGCTTCTCCACCTGCTCCTTTTCCAGGTCCTGAGTGAGAGCGGTGATCTTGTCCCTTAGTTCTTTCTCCTGCTGATCCTTCCTGGCGATGGTATCCAGGAGATACTGGACTTTTCCATCGGCCTTACGGTTGAGTTGACCAAGTTGTCCTCTGAGGAAAGAGTTGGCGGTGGCCTGTTCCTTGATCTCCTCCTGCACCTCCGCCCTGGCTTCCTCCATTTGTTTGCTAAAAGCAGTGGCCTTCTTGAGTCGTTGTGTCTGCTTCTGGAGATTGTCCACATACACACGACTGCGTTCACACTTCTCCTGATGGAGAGCTGTTTCTTTCTCTCTCTCTCCTCCTGCTCCTTCTTTAGCTGTGCTTTCAGCATTTGGATCTGCTTCAGCAGATCCTCCGGGGAGACCTGGTTCTGCTCCTGTTCCTGGGCCTCAGGGACCTCAGTTAGGACCTACCAGGTTGCCCTGGTCATATCTCTGGCCCTCCGCCTCTTGAAGCAGGGCTCTCCTTTGCTTTCTTCGCTCTCTGCCATTCAACAAAGAGGCCTCAGGGTTTTCCTCCTTCATCTCAAACTTAGGTCTCAAACTCATTACAGGTAAACAGATGTAATGTAATTTGTAGTAGTACTATCAGTATTCTCTTGTCACACTTCTCATGTTTCTAGTCACATGGCAGTCATCTATTGCCCCAGCCAGCCCTGCAAACCCAGCCCATGGATGATGCGGTGGACAGTGGAAGAGCACCCGGTGTGAGAGCCCCACTTACCAGCCAGAAGACAAAGACAAAGGACCTCGATCTTAGCAGTCGGCCAGAGGTTCATTAGCACTGCCATGGCCCCTGCTCAGTAGAAATGTGGCCATGTGTCCAACACTGGCACACTCATTTATATGAAATTTAAATTGAAGAATTTTTCCTTACATGTATTGTTTTTTCTTGTTAATTTTTTACTCTTCACTTACTCACTTCATATCAGGTGTGGTTTGATTTTATCTTTACAATTTTACTAGTAGGTCAATCACATTGAGTGGTTTCACATTTGTAAGCAAGAAGACTTAATTACTATTAATACAGTGTAAATATCAGATGTTGCAGTGTTTTTGTATGTTTTTGCACATAGCTATCACTTTATTGGTCTTTATTCACAAAGTTTTAACATATCATTACCTCCGCCAAGGAGATTATGTTTTCACCTGCGTCTGTCTGTTTGTTTGTTAGTTAGTTTGTTTGTTTGTTAGTTAGCAAGATAACTCAAAAAGTTATGGACGGATCTTGATGAAATTTTCAGGAAATGTTCCTAATGGTAAATAATGGTGATGATCCAGAAGAAATCCTGGATTCTGGATCACTTTGAAAATTTCGTTAGCATTGCGTTAAATGGGGCTTGGCGGAGGTCTGCGCTGAGTGCTTTTCTAGTGTATGTTTGTATTATTATATATTTATTTATTATTCATTTAATGGTTAACAATTAGCCATATGAAAACTATAAATTTATACTCCCCGGTGAAGTGTGATGGGAAATTTATTAGATAGTTGTAAATATCTGGCCACTGAAGGTCTGGGACAGGATCTACCGCTGTTAGGGCTGTAAAAAGGACCTGGGGCACACTGTAGGGGTCCGATATGTTCAGATTAGCAAGCTTGTCCTCATATCTTTTCTTCTGATTACTGTCTAGGTGATTAGTGAAGTCAGTATGAGTAAAAGACGGCTTTTTGTTGTCACTAGAGCACTGGCGGTCAGTCATGATTAGACCGTCAATATGGCGGATTGACAACTTCCTGTCACGTGACTGCATACACTCTATATGGTTACATACAAAATTTCATACAATAACATATGTTTCTTAATTAATGAAACATATGTTTCTTTTCATATTGCTGGGTTTCACATGACATTACAACATTTTATAGGCCTATATTATTTAATGTAGTCGGGGGGCAGCCAAAAATAAAACAGTTCAAATAAAAAAAAAAAAGTCATACAGCAAGTTCTAGGGTCTAATTACTGATAGAAATGATTAAGTACCATATTTGTGAATTTACCTTTTGGATATTTCATGGTAAAGTACACTCTTAATTAATAGGAAAAACTGACTCTTGCCTCCCATCTGGGAGTATGACATCATCACAATCTAGAATCGGAAAACCAACTGATGACATTGTACTTTACTATGAAATATCCAAAAGATAAATTCACAAATGTTGAACACGAACATTTCTATCAGTGTCTAGCCATAAGAACTCACTGTATGGCAACAAAAATCGGTATTTTAACAATATTCATTTTATTAATGTATTAAATAACATTGGTCTATAGAATGCTGTGATGTAATCTGAATCCCACCAATAATATATTATTAAAAAAATAAAAGACATGAAGGCTAGTGTATTGAATTGATGATTTTATGCAGTATTTTATGTAAAAACATTTGCAAATAAAATAAGTTTTTCACTTATTTTAATTGCAAGTCCCCATAAATATTGAGCCCCCAAAATGCTGTTCTTTCTTTCATATATTGAACGATAAGTTGATATAGTAATTACTGTGACAGGCCTCACAGTGACAACAGCTCATTAGTACAGGGCAGGTGGATGAGGATAGTGGAGGAAGTGATAGAGAAAATAAACAGCATGAAGTATCTGAGGAGGAGTTTAAGTGAGACAGTGTGAATCACGTCTAATCCTGTGTTGTGGTAATAGTTTAATCCAAAGTCAATCAAGCATTCATCCAACATCTGTTCTGCATGAGACCATCCCACCACACAGCATCTCTCTCTGTGTGAGGCCTGCACACAAATCACTGCTTTTACACACTTAAAATGACTTAAACTCATATTATGAATCTTAATTATCAATAATGTATGTTTTTTGATTTGAGCAAAAATATTTCCAAAAGGTCAGACTCATAAAATTACTTTAAAGGTCCTATATTGTGCTAAATTGTCTCTAGTGAGTTTTAAGATATGTTATAATGTTGTTGCCTTATCAAAAACAGACCTGGAGTTGGATTTTGTTTCATTTACACATGCTTGAGTAACCCTTTATTGTTAGTCTATGTACATCTCCAAAACTAAAAAAGCTCAGTTCCACTTTGTGATGTCATGTAGAGGAAGTTTACAATTTAACAGCTTTTACCTTTTGTTGAGTAGAGATTGGCAAATCCAGATCTGAAATTATCCAAATGATTCTGCTAAAGGTGTGTGGAGCCAGTGTTAATTTTGACAAGGAATTTTAATTTAGTTTTAGTCTTAGTCTTTTGACTAAAATTACTTTTAATTTTAGTCTAGTTTTAGTCATCAGATTTGTTTTAGTTTTAATCTAGTTTTAGTCGACTAAAATTACAATAGATTTAGTCGACTAAAAGCTTTTTACACGTATCAATTTTGACCTTTTACATTGAACATAAAACTATACTTTCTTGAAATTGGGATATTAATATGCAAACATTTCACACTTTATATTTAAACACAACTGTTTTTATTGAAAATGTGTTTCAACGTTTAAATGGAAAAGCAGTAGCAAACAAAGCACAAAGACAGTATAAATTATTGCTGTCTGTCTTTATGACACCAGTGTATACCACAGCAATAACTGTCAAAATGATAATTATTATTATTATTATTATTATTCTCTTTATCAAACGTGAAGTGAGACCACAGGTCAGACCGTCTTTTTCTCCCAATCCCAGTCGCCAACATCTTCTCTTAGCACTTGTTGCTCCTCTGTCCTCCTCATGTTTCTCGGCGGGGCACGTTGGCTTTTCGGCACCGCGCAACACCGCGCGCTGTGATTGGCTCTTTAGCGCAGCGGCCGCTTGTTCCTCTCTCTCTTCTCCTGAGGAGTCCTGACACTTATTCGTCACCATGGATCTATTATTCGTCACGGGTTATATTTTCGTTTCGTCTTTTATTTGTTGATGAAAATGTCCGTCTATTTCATCATCGTTTTAGTCATTTAAAAGTAATTTTTATTTAGTTTTTGTCTCGTTTTCGTCTGCAAAAAACCTTCGTTGACGAAATAATTTCGTCATAGTTTTCGTCAACGAAATTAACACTGTGTGGAGCTTAAAAACACGTTTGTAGTTTGAGCAAACAAAAATATATTTGTTTTGGTTTAACAAAACTTCATCAAAATCAGTACATTTGAAACTTTATTAGATCACAAAAACTACACAAAATACTTGTACTTTTTACATTTACAAACAAGTACTTAATACTTTTACTTTTTTCATGTGATACTTTTACTTTTACTTTAGTATTTTTTTTTCTCTGGTATTTGTACTTTTACTTAAAGCTGCATTGTGTAACTTTTCTGGTGGGAGTCCGTCAAATGCTTTTCTCCATGGAAATGTTATTTCTTTGTCTGGAATGTTTCACAGCCTAGACTAGGCCAAACTAGGCTAAGTTACAATTCAGATCTGTGGAGAGGCAACAGCTCACAGCCTGTTTTTCTAGGTATTTTTGAGCTATAAAACCACCTGTAATTGAATAAATGTAAGGTAGATCTGTTTAATGCCATACTGTGGAACATTCCAGGCAATGACATCCATAGAAACAAGCAGGTGACAAACCCCCCAACCAAAACGTTACACAGTGCACCTTTAAGTAACAAAATTGCGTACTCCTTCCACCTCTGGTCTCTAATATCAGGGCATGTGAGTCCTAGGTGTCCTATATTGTCTCTTTTAATCAACTCGACCTTCACTTTTTACAGCTGCTGCCTCATTGGATCAAAGCGTCCGCTTTAACAGACTAAGGTGAAATAAAGAGACATTTTTGACTTGCAAATGAGTTTTACAAGGAAAAACACCCATCTGCTTCGGCTGTGCCTAAACTAAAATTAGAGGAGTGACCCTGAAGGCAAAGAGGGAAAGAGCTGAGTCAGAGAGAAGACTTTCAAAAGAACAATGGAGAATGTTGTCACGACGATACTAAAATTTCAAACTTGATTTCAATACTAAGGTGTGCTCGATGCTCAATACTAATTCTGATACCACAATGATAATAAAAAACACTCTTTATTTAGACAATATTATGTGATTTTCAACATTAAAGCATAGTACTTTGTTTTCTATTCCCATGTGGTCTTCTATCTGCATAATCCCTCAGGTTCCATAGTGTCCATGAGTGTATACTAGTCTATGTGCTCTTATACTTGTTCTGATACAGCTCAAGATCGTTCTAAAGACATTCAGGAAAGGCTCATTTCTGTCCTGTGAATGTGACTTTTTAATATCGATACTTGTTCAGAGGAGTATCCAGTTTTGATACTAGTCTTAGTATTGATTATTATTTGATTTTCGATACTTTTGACAGCCCTACGAGTTTGTGCTGGAGTAGTAGCTGGTGAAATTTGAAAAGGTTTTAAAGGTCCTATATTACACAAAATTAACTCTTGTGAGCTTTAAGCTGTGTTATAATGTTGTCACCTCATCAAAAAATATACCTGGAGTTGTGTTTTGTTTCATTCACACATGTTTGAATAAACCTGCGTTATTAGAATGTCTGCATTTTCAAAGCTCAAAATGCTCTGTTCCACCTTGTGATGTCATGAATCAGAATCAGAATCAGAAAAGCTTTTATTGCCATTGTCAGTGAACACAATTCACAGACTAGGAACTTGCTTTGGTGATAAGGTGCAACATAGAACACTGAATAATAATAATAATAATAATAATAATAATAATAATAATAATAATACAAGTAGAGATATCACTGTTAGAAAGGATAATAATAATAATAATAATAATAATAATAATAATAATAATAATAATAAAGTATCACTATTTGAATAAAGTAAGCATGCAAAAAGATTAAGATATATAATAATAAAAAAAAAATATTCAAGTATATACAGAGCATCAGAACAACAGTGCAAACTGACAGTGCAAAAGAGCAAGTGACGTGACATGACTTATTTAAAGTGACTGGTGTTATAAAGTGTCCTTAGTACAGGTGTTATAAAGTGTTCATAAAGCGTTTATGAGTCCAACGGCAGAGGGGAAGAAACTGTTCTTATGGCGAGAGGTTCTGGTCCGTATGGACCGTAGCCTTCTGCCAGAGGGAAGTGGCTCGAATAGTCCATGTCCAGGGTGAGAGGGGTCAGCTGCTATCCGGCCTGCATGCCCCCGAGTCCTGGAGACGTACAGGTCCTGAAGAGATGGAAGGCTACAGCCGATCACCTTCTCAGCAGAGCGCACAATGCGCTGCAGTCTCTGTCTGTCCCTGGCAGTGGCCCCAGCGTACCACACAGTGATGGAGGAGGTGAGGATGGACTCAATGATGGCCGTGTAAAACTGCACCATCATCTGGGCTGGCAGCTTGGCTTTCCTCAGCTGCCGCAGGAAGTACATCCTCTGCTGGGCTTTCTTGATGAGGGAGCTGATGGTCGGCTCCCACTTGAGGTCGTGGGTGATGCAGGTGCCCAGGAAGTGGAAGGAGTCCACAGTGGTGATGGAGGAGTCTGTCAGGGTGAGGAGAGGCAGGGGGGCTGTGACTTTCCTGAAGTCCACGATCATCTCCACTGTCTTCTGGGCGTTGAGCTCCAGGTTGTTGCTGCTGCACCAGGACACCAACCGGTCCACCTCCCTCCTGTAGGCAGACTCATCGCCGTCCGAGATGAGCCCGATGAGGGTGGTGTCATCCGCAAACTTAACCAGTTTCACGGAGTCGTGGCTGGAGGTGCAGCAGTTGGTGTACAGGGAGAAGAGCAGGGGAGAAAGTACACAGCCCTGTGGAGATCCTGTGCTTATAGTCCGAGTGTCCGAGACATTCTTCCCCAGCCGCACGCACTGCCTCCGGTCCGTCAGGAAGTCAGTGATCCACCTGCAGGTGGAGTCAGGCACGTTGAGCTGGGCGAGCTTGTCCTGGAGCAGAGCAGGGAGGATTGTGTTGAATGCAGAGCTGAAGTCCACAAACAGGATCCTGGCGTAGGTTCCCGGGGAGTCCAGATGCTGAAGGATGAAGTGGAGGGCCAGGTTGATGGCGTCGTCTACAGACTGATTGGCTCTGTAGGCGAACTGCAGAGGGTCCAGGAGGGGGGAGGTGAAGGACTTGAGGTGAGGCAGAACCAGGTGCTCAAATGACTTCATGACTACAGACGTCAGCGCCACAGGCCTGTAGTCGTTAAGTCCGGTGATCCTGGGCTTCTTGGGGATGGGAACAATGGTGGACAGCTTGAAGCAGGCTAGGACATGGCATAACTCCAGGGAGATGTTAAAGATGTCCGTGAAGACAGGAGCCAGTTCTTCAGCGCAGTGTCTCAGGGTGGAAGGAGAGACACCGTCCGGACCTGGGGCTTTCCGTGGGTTTTGCCTTTTAAATGTCTTAGTCACATCCTGCTTGGAGAGTGTGAGGGCAGTGGGGAAGGAGGAGGGGTCTGAGGTGGGCTTGGCCGCAATGTCCAATGAAGCTGTAGTTTTAAAATTAACAGCTACATTTTACCTTTAGTTCAGCAGAGATTGGCAATTCCAGACCTGAAATTATCCAAATGATTCTAGTGAAGCTGTATGGAGTTTAAAAACACAGTTGAGCACTTCCTGTATTACCACATGACATCACAAAGTAGAACAGAGTGTTTTCTGCTTGAGAGAAGAACTCAGCCTAAATCTGCAGGGTTTGTGTGTTAAACACAACACAACTCCAGGTCTTGGAGTTGTGTAGATAGATTATAATTATAATAACAGATCAGAAAATAGCGTAATATGGGCCTTTTAAAATCCTGGCCTAGCCTCAAAACCATCAAGACAAGTGTGTGTTTAATTCTTATTCTTCCACTTGTCTGAACCGTTAATATTTAAACAGGGACTTCTCAGCATCTAGCTCAAAATGGCATCAAGAGCCCAAGACTATGAATAAATCAGGTTTGTGAGAATTCAGTGGAGGAAAATATAACGTGGGAGGCTGAAGCTGTGAAGTGGCTAAAACTGAAATCAGGAGGTTGTGGGTTTGAGTGACAGTTATGGAGCGCACAGATGTTCAGATGAGGAGATGGAGAGAGTGAAATATTCACCAGCGAAGAGCAGATATAAATAATGACAGAGATCCAGAGACTGTGACCGAGCTGTGTCCTGAGAAGAACATACAATACAAGAGGCTGTTTTTTACATAAGTTCCATATTACTTATTTTCTGATCTGTTAGAATGTTGTTTACTCATCACAAACACACCTGGAGTTGTGTTTGTTTCATTCACACATGTTTAGCACACACATCCTGCATATTTAGGCTGAGTTCTTCTCTTAAACAGAAAACACCCTGTTCCACCTTGTGATGTCATGTGGTAATACAGGAAGGGCTCCACTGTGTTTTAAAAGTCTATAGGTCTTCACTAGAATTATTTAGATCATTTCAGACCAATTGCCAATCTCTTCTAAATAAAAAGGTAAAGGGTAGGTGTTAACTTGAAAACTACCCACTTCATGACATCACAAGGTGGAACAGAGCATTTTGAGCTTTGGAGATGTAGACAGACTAATAATAAAGGGTTACTCAAACATGTGTGAATGAAACAAAAACATCATGGATGCCACACCAGATAAGTTACAAAGTCCATCTTCAAAGCGTCAAAATAAGTGAATAATCTGCGACTTTAATACATAAAATGAAACAAAGTGTAATTTCCTATTTAAATGCTTGTTTGTGCATTCATTATTGACTTGTTTGTGGAGCGTGGATCAGTGCATAGACAGGGTCACAGTAATGAGGTTCTGTGCTCATATAAACACATGCATTATTCAGCACTGCACCACTGGAGTTCACTGGGAACAGGCTAATTGCTCAAACAGATTGCACTTTTATTTGAAACTGTTGTGGTGGATTTCTCAGTATTGGGGCATTTAGGGGCCAATGAGATTCAGGTTGGGTTTACTCTGCTGATTTAAAAAACACAAATAAATATAGCAAATAAATAAATAAATGTATTGATAACCAAATATTGTTCAATTAAAGGTGCACTATGTAACTTTTCTAGTTGCCTGTATTGTTTCACAGTATGGCATTAAACTTATCTTGCATTTGTTCAGTTTCATTTCATTACTAAAAAATACCTTGAAAACATACATTTACTCGAAACGGGGTCACCTAGACCCATATCGATATTCAATACCAATATAAATGATTTTATATCACACATAAATACATTTTGTTATTATTTTTTACAAAAGTGAAAAGCTAATTTGTGATCTTCAGCTTTATTTCACCCACAGATAGCACAGTTGTTGCTGCATTGTTTAACTGCACAAATAATCTCACCTGTTAATAGTTCCATCTAAATTAATTCTTTCTGGTCAGATTGTGTTAAAACAAAGATTAAAGTCTGACAGAGCTTCAGAAAAAGCAGTGCCTTCAGGTAGCATCACATAGGCTATTGCTGCATATGTTAAAGTTACACCTCAGTCTTGTCTATTCATCTGTAAACGAGGAAGTAAAAGTGCTAATTAGCTCCTCCTCTAACAGCTCGTAGCTTCCCTCTCAGTGTCTCGGCTGCATCTGCTCCTTCTGTGACTCAGAGCAAAAACATCTTTCTGACAGTCTGTGAACATGGAGGAAATCTGGCCTCTCAAAATCAAAAGTGGAACAAACCAATGACTTGTCCAGGTGCGTACAGAGTTATTCTGACAATATACATTTCAAATTCTGCACAATTTATTCTCATTTAATTACTGTGTTCAGTTGTTACCATGGAGACACAATGCACACATTAGCAAACACAGAAAAAAGATTTAAGATATACAGTAGTGGGGAGATTTTTTGCCTTTTTTATGCAATAAGAAAAGATTTGAGTTGGGGAGAGAAGAATAAATAACTTTTATAGCTAAATAGTTCGTTCTGCCATTTTTTTGCGGCAGCTCAGGCTTTTAATGTATGTTTTAAGTATATATACAAATAGGTTTACTGGGATGATCCTGTTTTGTGTCAGAGGCATATAGTAGTTTCAGTATTATTGTTTATTGCAATATTTCTTTGTAGCAATATATCGTGCTTCAAATTGTGATAATATTACAGTCAAAGCTGTTATAAGACAACAAAACACGTAATATTTATATTTATTGCTCAGTACGTGTACTTGAGTACTATTAATTTGCAGCACAAATCAGACAATCATGTTTTAGTCCTGGTTTAGTCCTTGTTTAGCCCTGGTTTAGTCTTTGTTTAAGTCCTGGTTTAGTCCTGTTTTAATCCTGGTTCAGTCCTGATTTAGTCCTTGTTTAGTCCTTGTTTAGTCCTGGTTTAGTCCTGGTTCAGTCCGGGTTCAGTACTGGTTTAGTCCTGGTTTCTTCCTGGTTCAAATCTGGTTCAGTCCTGGTTTAGTCCTGGTTCAGTCATGGTTTAGTCCTGATTTATTCCTGTTCAGACCTGGTTCAGTCCTGGTTTAGTCCTAGTTTATTCCTGATTTAGTCCTGGTTCAGTCCTGGTTTAGACCTGGTTCAGTCCGGGTTCAGTACTGGTTTAGTCCTGGTCCATACCATTAATACTATGGAGTACCTTTTCTACCTGGAGATAGTACAAAACAGCCTGTGGTACACCAAGAGTTTTTGTCTTGGGGGGTTCCATGTTATTCGCACACACAGTTTCAGACTCACTGCACAATGACCTTGAGGCAGGACACAGGACTCTGCAGACGGACTCAGATTCAGGCATCGCACAGCATCAGGCTACGAGCTAACAGAACTAACTGGGCTATCACTATGTTCAATCAGCAAGAAGCAATTAGGCTAATAGTCTGTTTTCAGACTGTGTTCTTTTTTTTTTCTCTCAGAAGGAGGCACAAGCCAGTATTCCTAACAATAATAATAATGTTTTGCTCTTTTGTTCTAGCAAATTTCAGTATTTCCTGAGAGCATGTTACATTGCATTGTTCATTCGCTGCTCAGTAGTGTTTTCACAATACCATTTTAAACTTGAAACTAATACAAAAATACTCAATTCTCAATGTTTCAATACCATAAAAAAATTATGTAAAAAATTATGTAAATTATAAAACTGATATAAACAGCACAGTTTTAGGAGCCTGTGATCAATACGAGCGTTTATGGTCCAGTTTAGGAGTTTGATTTTCAGCTAAAGGTGATTGAGTAACTAAAAACAGTTGGCGAATGCTAGCTAGAGACTTGTTTAACAGCACAAATCAGCTCACCTGTTACAGTTCCAGCTAAATTAGTTCTTTCTGGTCAGATTGTGTTAAAACAAAGATCAGATTAAAGTCTGACAGAGCTTCAGACAGAGCAGTGCCTCCATACTAAATACTAAATAAACACAACAACTCTAAAACTATTCAGGAAAGGTCCAATTTTGTCCTTTTGATCTATTCATTGCTATTAGTAAAAAGCACCCTGCATTACTTATTGAACCCATAGACTGAAAATGGACATTGCTAACCCGCTATCCACTGTGTTCCAAATAGGAAGTGTTCATGGGGGCACTTCCAGCTCCATCGATTCTGGATTTAATTGACTTTACATTGAGAAATTGTCATCCCCTCTCTGTAAATGCTGCATTGAGCCTTGTCATTTTGATCTTAAAACGTTCGTACTAACCTGTTCTACATGATCCTGGTGTTTTTATTTTATTATGGCACTTGGCTCCAAATTCTCTTGCCTCGTTAGCTTCATTTGACTGGCGCTGAACGCTGTGGGTGACGTCACACTCCTTTAGTCCACTTCTTTATACAGTCTATTATTCAGCCACCACCAAATGAGGGATTATATTGACAGTAATAGTCATTTTGCCTGCCCTATGCTCATGTCATGTGAACCTATAATAATTTAAACACTAAAGCGGAACCTATTCTACTGTAATTGTGTGTTATGAAGGAAGAAATATTGACTCTATAACACTGGAAAGAATATAATGGTCTTTATAATAATAATAATAATAACAATAATTACAGATGTCAGAGAAGATTCATTACGATATGGAGCTACGGTCATAGAAAATTACATCTTATTGAAGGAGGTCGACAATAGCAGTTTTCAGTTACTAGTACACTGCAAAAATATTACATCAGATGACTTGGCATCACAATATTACTCTTAATTTATGACTAGATGTATTTCCTTTTTATTTTTCTCTACTATGAGAACATTTGTTTACAGTTATCAGTGACAGTTCACAAAATATATGCAAATATTTTTAAACTCCATACATCTTCACTAGAATCATTTGGGTCATTTCATCCCTGGAATTTAAAATCTCCACTAAACAAAATGGAAAGGGTAGCTGTTAACTTGAAAACTACCACTTCATGACATCACAAGGTGGAACAGAGCATTTTGAGCTTTGGAGGTGTAGACAGTAATAATAAAGGGTTACTCAAACATGTGTGAATGAAACAAAACACAACTTCAGGTGTGTTTTTGAAGAGCTAACAACATTCTAAAATGGCTTAAAGCTCCAAGAGTCCATTTTGCATTACATCGGACTTTGTAGTTCAGTTTGTCATTATTGCCATAAAAGCCAGTGAGTTTGAATCACAGACAGTCCCTTTCAGCCCCATCCCCAGAGGTCTTTCCTCACCACAAACAGTTTTTACAGCGACAAAATCCTCTCTGTGTCCAAACACTGGGCCAAAAGACGAGATCTCTGTCCGAAATAGAATACACAATGACACGCCTTGTGACAGACATAAACAAGAAAGAGACAGAAAAAAACAAAACTGCAGAAAAGAACAAGAGGCAACTGACAGCTAAAGCTCTTATAACAAGACCAGGTGCAACTACAGGCTGGACTTTACAAATGTCATGATTATTATGAAAAATAAAATTAAACGTGCACTATGTAACTTTTTGGTTAGGGGTTCGTCACCTGCTTGTTTCTATGGATAAGTTATTGCTCTGCCTGGAATGTTCCACAGTAAACAGTTCTACCTTACATTTTTTTCAATTACAGGTGGTTTTATTGCTCAAAAATACATAACAAAGGCATTCTGACTGTGAGCGGGTCACCGCTCCACAGATCTGACCTGTAACTTGGTCTGGTTTTGTCTCCATAAAGATAGAAAGATTTAATACCATACCGTGAAATATTTAAGAAATAGTTTAAACTACAAAACAAAAATCCTTGGTTTGGAGTCTGTCACCTGCTTGTTTCTATGGATATGTTATTGCGCTACCTGGAATGTTCCACAGTATGACATTAAACAGCTCTACTTTACATTTATTCAGTTACAGGTGGTTTTATAGCTCAAAAATACACATTCTGACTGTGAGCGGGGTTGCTGGGAGTTTGGTCTCCATGAAGATAGAAAGGTTTAATGCCATACTGTGAAACATTCCAGACAAAGCAATAACATCTCCATGGAGAAAAGAATTTGACGGACCCGCCACCAGAAAAGTTACACAATGCACCTTTAAATAACAGGATATGAATAATAAAATGAAGAGCCTCCCCTGTTTGAAGGGCTGTTAATTAAGTTTAAATTGGCTTAGCAACTGAATACTAAAAATATTATAAAACCAACTTTTGAATTCAAATCCATTTTACAAATTGTAGACATTTTGCAGTGCACATCCAGCCTGTGTAATCAGTCCAATTGGCAGAAAAAGCAGCTATTTCAACAAGTGGCACTCATGTGAGCTAAACACTCTCCACTCTGCAGGAGGGGCCACTCTGAGTGAGGGCATCTGCCTGGACTGGCAGGACTGGAGGGCGGCCATGTTGGAACTGCTGAATAAGTTCAAGAGGCGGAGAACGTAGTAAAATAATAACGACAGTTTTTCATGCAAATACGACACTTGATATATTCAGGTACAAAAACAACAGAAGAGGCCCACCACTCACAGCAGGAGCTCAGACTGGGGAGGTTTATGCAAAGACTCATGTTTCCTTATTTACAGGCTAGACTTCCTTATGGAGACTTAAATATGGTAAGAAAAACAGGTTGTAAAAGCTCTTGTTAAAAGCTCTCCTACATGTGAAGAAAAGCTTGAGGAACATGATTAATTTAAATGTGCACTGTGTAACTTTTCTAATGGAAGGTCCTATGTTTCTATGGAGATGTTATTTCTTTGCCTGGAATATTACTCAATTATGGCATTATCTATTACCAAGGAGACAAGCAGATGACACCACATAGGCCAAGTTACAGGTCAAATCTGTGGAGATGAACACACTCACAGTAAGAATGCACGTTTTCATTTCTTTGAGGAAAAATAATTGCCAATCTCTACTAAACTAAAGGTTTGAACTAACTGTTGTCTTGAAAACTACCACTAAATGACATCACAAGGTGGAACAGAGCATTTTGAGCTTTGGAGATGTAGACAGACTAATAGTAAAAGATTACTCAAACGTGTGAATGAAACAAAACACAACTAAAGGTCTGTTTTTGAAGAGGTACCACTATAAAATCACTTAAAGAATCAATTTTGTGTAATATAGGACCTTTAAATGTAGTTACAAACCTAGTTCATTCTGTTCATTCACTCTCTTTAAATAAACATTTGTTCTGTGTACTATTCTCAGACCCCGGGCAGGCCTCTATAATGAATACAAATGTCTGATATAACACATTTCACTGAGCGTATACTGAGATCTCTCCACAGCAGTGACTCACAGTGTTTACAGCAGCAGATCTGTATATGTATATATCTATGACAAATGCTCCAGTCTGGTCCTCAGATCTGCAAGAAATCTGCTCGTTTGTTTGGGTAAACGCACAGAGGTCAAATGGCTGTGTTTTTACTGGGAATATATAGGGACAAATAGACCAGGGTTATGTCAGGACTAAACCAGGACTAAACCAGGTCAAAACTTGAGCCCAGATAGAACTAAACCAGGGTCAAACAACACATTGAAGAAACTGGGGAAAAATAGGACTAACCTAGAACTAAACCAGGACTATGTCAGGGTCAAACCAGGGCCAAACCTCAACTACTGTAAACAAGGTATCAACCAGGAACTATAGGACTACATCAGGGCCAAATCAGGACTAAAGCAGGACCAGGACTAAACATGGTCCAAACTAGGACTAAACCAGAACTAAATATGTTTAAACCAGGACTAAACAATAAACTGAATTGGAAATAATTTAACTAGTCCTGACTATAGAACTACACCAGGTCTAAATCAAGACAAAAACAGAATGAGGACTAAGACACACTTAAAGGTGCACTGTGTAACTTCCTGGTAGGGGGTTCGCCACCTGCTTTGTCTAAAATGTCCCACAGTATGGCATTAAATTTATCTATTTCCATGGAGACAAGCCCGCAATGCCTCCAGGCTAAGTTTTTGAGCAGTAAAACACCTGTAATTGAATAAATGCAACATACTAGTAGATAATGCCATACTGTGAAACCTTTCAGGCAAAGCAATAATATCTCATCATCATGGAAACAAGCTTGTGGCAGAACCCCTACCAGAAAAGTTACACAGTGCACCTTTAACTAGGTCTAAAGTGAACCAGGGCCTACAAAACTCAGGCCTAAAAGTGGGATGAGTAGTGTTTAAATATTCTCTGTGATCCTGCTTTGGTTTTGCATATTTGAGGTTATGTAGAGGAGGATATGAAATGATTCGACAGATACAGTGAAGAGAGAGATGGTCCAGCGCTGACAGCAGACACTCAAACTTCCTGTCTCCTCCAATGAAACAAAACTCCAGATTTAGACAAGACTAAAAATAACTGCAGAATCTACACACTCACCTCTGCAGCCTCCACACAGCTCTTATTTAAAAGTTCTTTTCTGAGAGAACGCCACCTGCTTGTCTTCATGGAGATGTTACTGTTAATAGTATGTCGAAACAGCTTTTGTGTCGTCTGTGAAGCAAGCTGAATACTCAAAATAGACTTTTAACGAAAACATGTTATAGTTGTTTTTCTCTTTTCATTTACCCTTTCAAACCTGCAATATTGGTATAGTGAGAAAAAAAGGACTACAAGGCCTTATTAGAGCTTAGAAAAGGTTCATATCCCATTTTAAGAACTATTTCTCGTGCTACTGGTTAAGTCATGACAGCCCATGTTTTCATGTTAATTTGACTAAGCTCTGTGGCTCGGTTACACTCTCTGAAAAACGCTAATGCTAATCTACCACTGTGCTCTTTAAACCCTGCTGCCTCACACTGCACCAATGTAATCTGTCGCCATGACAACGGCTCGATGTAAAAAATACTACTACATGAGGATGAAATTATGAATGAACAGCAATATACGCCAAAGTAAAAAAATAAAAAGATGTGGTGTAATCTAGCAACCATTTTAGCCACAATACAAAATAAAACCATATCATTCAAAAAATATGCATTCGTACAAATTCCGTAAATAAATTAAGTTAATTTATCACCAATGGCAACCACAATTTTCAAATCTAATATCAATACAATCCTTTAGTTCAGTCGAGATGGGCAATTCCAGATCTGAAATTATGCCAATGATTCTAGTGAAGGTGTATGGAGTTTAAAAACACAATGGAGCACTTCCTGTATTACTAGAGAAGAACTCATCTTAAATATGCAGGGTTTGTGCGTTAAACCTGTGTGAATCAAACAAAACACAACTCCAGGTCTGTTTTTGGGAAGGAAACAACGTCAAAACATATATAGAACAGAAATAACATAAAATGGGCCTTTTAAACAAGTCAATTAATTACTCGCAAATCCTCATGTGGACATAGGCGTTATATTTTTACAGTGTAATCCTGTAATTACTGACTCCAGCGTCTTCGCTCCAGCACAGTATAATGGTACTTCTTTGACTCCCTATCTACTTTACTCTGTGTCTAATGAGATCGTATTAAACGTATGGACTTGAACGCATCGTGACTTACAGACGTTGAATGCCTCTTGGCCCAGAAGGCAGACAGGCCACAGCCGCTCCCCAGACCGTAAACAATATTTACATTACACACATGTGCTACTGTCGAACCCACTGTAGCAGACACAGGCAGCTCCCCCAGGCCATCGCTCTGCTCATAAGAATAATCACGGCATTTCTCTTAATAGGTCATCTGGGACGGCCTCAGAGCATAAAATTATAATAAATATTGACTTCTTATTAAAGGAGTCATACTACGCTATTTTCTGATCCATGTTATAATGTTGATTCCTCATCACAAACACACCCAGCGTTGTGTTTTGTCTCATTCGTTTAACACACAAACCCTGCATATTTAGACTGAGTTCTTCTGTCGAACAGAAAACACTTGTGATGTCATGTGGTGATGATACAGGAAGTGCTCCATTGTGTTTTTGAACTCCATACGCCTTCACTAGAATCATTTGGATGATTTCAGCCCTGGAATTGCCCGTCTCTACTGAATAAAAGTTAAAGGTCACTATTAACTTGAAAACTACCCTCTTCATGACATCACAAGGTGGAACAGAGCATTTTGAGCTTTGGAGATGTAGACAGACTAATAATAAAGGATTACTCAAACGTGTGAATGAAACAGCTCCAGGTATGTTTTTGAGGAGCTAACAACATTCTAACATGGCTTAAATCTCACTAGAGACATTTTGCATAATATAGGACCTTCTGTTTTTCACATTTACACATTTTTAAGACTAAGTAAAAATCAGGTACAGCTCTTAAGTAACATCTGCTCTAACTCACAAAACAGCAGAAGCTAATCCGGAAATAAACATGAGGCATTATATATTCTGGTGTCTAAGGCCTGGCTTTTAACTGCATGTATTATGGAGGGAGTCAGGAGGAGAGAGGTGTTTTGTGGATTACCTTGGATTTAAAATGTCACACAGCTCTTGTATTAGACTCATGTTTTCATCTGAGGGTTCTGCAGTGATTCAAATGTGGAGTGGTTTTAAAATATGACACACTAAGAGGCACATTTATTAAAGGTCATATTTTACGTAAAACTGACTCTAGTGAGATTTAAGTCATGTTATAATGTTGTTCCCTCATCAAAACCATACCTGGAATTGTTTTGTTTTATTCACACATGGTTGATTAATCCATTATTCCACGTTGTGATGTCATGAAGCTTTAGTTTTCTAGTTAACAGCTACTTTTTACCGTTTGGTCAGTAGAAAGAGGCAGTTCCAGGGCTGAAATGATCCAAATGATTGTAGTGAAGTTTAAAAACACAGTGGAGCACTTCCTGTATTACCATTTGACACCATAACTCCAGGTCTATTTGTGATGAGGAAACAACATTATAACAACATTACATACAATATTATAACATAGATCAGAAAATAGTTTAATATGGGCCCTTTAAGCAGATCAAATTAATGCAAAATGGGGTGTTTCTGACAAAATGTACAAAAAGGAGGAGAAAATGCAGATGAAGTTGAAGTTGAAGTTGCTTGAATTATCAAGACGACCAGCAACATGTGCTTATACAGTATCTGTATCTACTAGTTTCCACTCGGCTCAACAGGAAACAGTGGAGCATTATGGGGGATTTGGGCTCAGCCTGTCCCTTTCTGTCTGCTCCAGTAAATCCTGTGACGTAACAGAGACAAACACAGGCTTTGGTCCTCCACAACAACAAAATGTGCCTCTAATACACAGACTGTATAAAGAACTGGGACTAAGGGAGTGTGACGTATATAGTGTTCAGGCTCCAGTCAAATGAAGCTCACGAGGCTAGCAGTTATAGGGGTTAATTTGTTGCCAAGTTCCATATTAGGAATAGGAATTTATTTACAGACAAAATAAAAACAGCAGGATCATGTAGAGCGGGTTAATACGAACATTTTAAGACCAAAATGACGAGGCTCACAGCAGCAGTTACAGATAGTGGGGTGACGATTTTTCATTGTAAAGTCAACTGGAGCCAAAGTCGATGGAGCCGGGAAGCGCCTCCATGCTCACGTCCTGTTTGGAATTTTTTTGTTATTTCTCAGGCCAGGGTGAAGTTTTGCCATCATGCCACTTCTAACTACTAGCATGCTAACAGTGCACCAGCAATACTTTGTCTTGCAGATGATAAGAGAGCTTCATTCAGACTTGTAGAGCTGCTTATACAATATATCTATACCAATTTACAGTCATTTATATTTGTCAAAGCAGAAATTTGCATACACTTCACTATATACTAGATACACAATGTTAGTAATAGTAATAGTAGTAGTAGGTAATAGTAATAGTAGTTTTGCTGAGGTATTCATAGGCCTGTCATAATTACTATATCATCTTACTATACTACACTATATTGTTCAATATATGAAAACTGGAACAATATTTATTGTGTGTATTTTTTTTTTTTTTTTTTTTTTGCAATAGTGGGAATTTTTGGTTATTTTTTGGCTATATGATGAGATTTAAGCAGTAAAAGTTTGAATTAATAACTACTATGGCTCACAGATGCAAACTAAGTACTAAAGTGTTTATTTATTTATTGCAGTTCATGTTTTTTTAACCACACTGTAGATTTAGAGTAGTTTTTGGAGGATAAGCTTGTTTTAGGGTTAGTTAGCTTGTGTTAGGGTTATTTACTTTAGCAATATATCACATTTCAAAATGTGTTATTGTGACAGGCCTAGCAGTAGTAATAGTAGTTTTGCTGAGGTATTCAAAAGTATGGGGCCCCGTGCAGAGTCAGACATTCCTAAATTGTTCTTTCTTTGTGGGAATTTTGATGTGGGTTTAATCTGGGGCCTGGGAGAGAAGCTGTGTGCTACTGTAAACAGGAAGCACTGCTGCGAGCTACAAGAGGAGGCAGTGATAAACATTTAACGAGGGGCGGGCGATATCGACAAAAATGAATATCTCAACAGTTTTGGGATTGTTATAGTTAAAGTACACTTTACTGTCCACATATGGAAATAGGTTCTCTGCATTTGACTGATTAATTTCAGACCTGGAATTGCCAATCTCTACTAAACAAATGGTAAAAGGCAGCTGTTCACCTGAAAACTACCACTTCATGACATCACAAGGTGGAACAGAGCATTTTGAGCTTTGGAAATATAGACAGATAAATAATAAAGGATTACTCAAACATGTGTGAATGAAACAAAACACAACTCCAGATATGTTTTTGATGAGGTAACAACATTATAACATGGCTTAAAATCATAAGAGTTCATTTTGTGTCATTTAAGACCCTATATAGAGACTGAGAGTATGAACTGGATTCAGCTAAGAATGAACTGAAAAAGCTATGAAGACTGCATGAGAGAGTAATGAGACAGTCGCACAGTAGCAGAGGAGAGGAGCAGCAAAGACTATTGAAAAATGCATGTGTCTCCATTTGGCATCAGCAAGATTTCCCCCTGTGCAGAAAGACAGAGGAGGTGAGAGCAGCTACAGCATTAACACCGAGATTTGAAAAGACACACAGAAAAATACGAGAGAGACAGATATAAGTGTTGTCACGATACTAAAACTCGATTTCGACACTAAGGAATAGACTCGATACTCAATCTTTTTTTAAACAATAGAATAGAATTGTTTTCAACATTAAATCATAGTACTGTCTTTTGTATTACCATGTGGTCTTATATCTGTGTAATCCCTCAGTGGTCCATGAGTGTATACTAGTCTATGTGCTCTTATACTTGTTCTGATACAGCTCAAGATCATTCTAAAACTACTCAGGAAAGACTAATTTCTGTCCTGTGAATGTGACTTTTTAATTTCAATACCTGCTCAAATGAGTATCTAGTTTCAATACTAGTTTTAGTATCGATTAGTATCTGATTTTCAATACTTTTGACAATACTAACAGATGTTAAAGGAGGGCAGGATTCTGATGTGCTTGGAGCAGTGTGCATGATGAGATTTCACTGCTGCTTCTCACAACCACACAACTCGCTCTAGACTTGTTTACAGTTCAGTCTCCAAGTGAACGCAGGGGCCATTAGGGTAAGTGCTTTCGAATTGTGCACTGTAGTAAGACCACAGGTTATGTGAGAGATATGTGGTTAAAAGTGTTGTACTATGTAACTTTTCTGGTGGGGTTATGTCACCTGCTTATCTCCATGGTGATGTTATTGCTTGGCTTGGAATGTTCCACAGTGGCATAACACAATTTAATCTTGCCCTTATTCTGTATTATAGCATATAAATATAATATAATATATATAGAACATGAGCATATAAATATAATATATATAGAACAAGAGCTCTTACTGTGAGCTGAGCTGTCACATCTCCATAGATATGACCAGGAACTTGGCCTGGTGACGTCACCTGCTTGTCTCCATGGAGACAGACACCATACTTTGGTGATACATTGGAACATTTTTGGCAAAGCAATAACATCTCCATGGAGACAAGCAAGTAGTGTATCATCAACCAGGAAAGTTAAATAGTGCATTTTTAAAAAGACTAAATATGAATTGGAGTAGTTTACATATTGTAGTTTACATTATATTTATATATAGTAGTTAATTGCTATGGCAACTAATTTTTGCAGTATGCAGGGTTTGTGTGGTGAACACAATTAATTCATGTGTGAATGAAACAAAACACAAACACAAGTCCAGGTCTGTTTGTGATGAGGAAACAACATTATAAAAGACATCAGAAAACAGTGTAATATGAGCCCTTTAAATACGTGGATTTGGACCATGGCTACATTCCATTTCCACTCTAAAAATCCCTTCTGGTTTGTATGTTTTTTTGGGTTTGTTTTTTTTTCATCTTATGCAGCTCCTTTTTGCAGAGCTGTGTGGTCTGAGCTGTGGTGGTTTGTGGAGTCCTTGTTTGTGCCACGACTCATCGCTCAGTGGAGCCAGTGACCCAGAATCCTCAGAGTCCTCACAGAGTCTGAGTCTGACAGACACGTGTGGCAAACAGCACCTCACATCTGACACTGCACATAGCTGCCTGTAGAGGGCGAGTACAAGAAATAAGAAGTCATTCTGACAGGAGGGAGGGACTTTGGTCTATTTTAGCAGAAATACACACTTTTCTTTATTTGAGGAAAGCTCTTTTGTGGACAGGAAAGGTCTCTCAACAGGTTTCAGCAAACATTTGATTTCTCTTCTCAAATATTTGTCTCATGTTAATAAATTATTGTGTAGCTAGATCATGAATAATTTGGGTAATTTTAAACTACCCAGAGTCAGATTTTTTCAAAGAACAGAACAGTGGGAATGGATGATAACTGCAGATAGATACATACAGATAGATTGACAGATAGATAGATATATCCAATCTATAACATGAACACATGATATGGGGGTTTTGGTGAGCCGATGACAGATGGTCTGGGGAATGTCTGCCTCAAGTAAAATGATCAGTTTCTCTCACTGATGATTACTTAACATGTTTAACATCATTCACATTTTAAACCATAGACTGTATATATAAATGGACATAGCTAACCCACTAGCCGCTGTGTGAATATGGGGGCGCTTCTGGCTCCATCGACTCTGGTTCCAATTGACTTTGCATAAAACACACACATATTAACACGCTCTACATGATCCTGCAAATCCTCCAAATTCGCTCCTATATCTGCTAGCCTCGTGAGCTTCATTTGACTGGAGTCGAACACTATGGGTGACGCCACACTCTCTTAGTCCGCTTCTTTATACACTCCCTTAGAATGTTTTAAATACATTCTGCTTTGTTATGGTGATTTTGGTGTTTGTTCTCCCATCACAGTTACATTTGTTCATTTCTAACACTAAAATAATAGAATAATATTACCTATATCTTCTTTTATCTGACCTTTCCTTTTGAGATTTTAACCCTTTTGGCCTTTTTCTCTGTGCAGTGTTTTGGTGCTGAACATGTCCAATACATATTGATGGATTGGCCAGCCCTGTTGTCATGGTTATGTGGTGATAGTGGTCGCCATGGAGGCTGTGTGTGCTCATGTCCCAGCATCCTTTGCAAATGATTTCATCCTAAAGCACTTCAATACCCTACAGGGCTTAACGATTTGAGGAAAATATGCAATACAATTTTTCTGACAAATTATGAGATTCCAAATTATATTTTTGCTAAATCAGTGTTCATTCACGTTAAAACTACACATTTTATAATAAAACTGCATTGGAGAAACATTTTAACATCTCCATGACATCACGATTCACCAGAAAAGTTACACAATGCCCCTTTAAGTTACGATTAGATGATTTTCGATTTTGGACTCCCGATTTTCTACTCTTTTCGATTTTGATAACTTCTTTAAATTAACATTATTTCTTACCTTAAAACACAAAATAAACCACTAACATTGAATGAAAAATAAATAAATCATTATAATTAAAGCTCAGATCTTACTACTGTAGACCTCTGAAATAATACAAATAAATAAATCACTTTCTGAATTAAATAAAAAATGAAACAGGTCACCAGTTTTGTAATTAAACTAAAACAGACCTGTAGCAAATTGCCCACTATGAATAAATATATACAGTATATAGAAATTACAGAAAAAAATTTGGATTGCAAATTGTGACTATTCAAATCACAATTTTCATTTCATTGCAGTTAATCTGTGTGTCCTCATAGCTGATTTTTTTTTTCTTCATTTCTATATCCCTGGTTACTATGGTTCAGGCTGTTCCTAGCTGCACATTTACAATCCACTCAGTCCTTTGCACCATCCCCCCTCTCCTCTGCGTTTTTCCCTCTCTCCTCTTTCTCTCTCTTCTGTCTCTATCATTTTTCCTATCTCCAATCTCCTGTGTTCTTAGCTTCCAGTCAGGTTTAATAATGGAACGTTTCAAAGTATATAGTCATTGCATTGGAGTCTCATTGTATTAGTTATATGGCTTATTTAAATTAAACAACTGATAATTTGAATAATAAAATATTGATTGATCTGAATTTTAACATCACTGCCATTCAACACAAAAAAATACCTGCAACTGAATAAACGCAAGATAGACACAAAATGTTACATAGTGCACCTTTAAAGAGCCCATATTATATTATTTTCTGATCTCTGTTATAATGTTGTTTCCTCATCACAAACACACCAGGAGTTGTGTTTTGTTTCATTCACACATCTTATATAACACATAAACCCTGCATATTTAGGCTGAGTTCTTCTCTCTTCCACCTTGTGATGTCATGTGGTAATACAGGAAGTGCTCCACTGTGTTTTTAAACTTCATACACCATCACTAGAATCATTTGAATGATTTCAGCCCTGGAATTGCCAGTCTCTTCTAAACAAAAGGTAAAAGGTAGCAGTTAACTTGAAAACTACTGCTTCATGACATCACAAGGTGGAACAGAGCATTTTGAGCTTTGGAGATGTAGACAGACTAATAATAAAGGATTACTCAAACATGTGTGAGTGAAACAAAACACAACTCCAGGTATATTTTTGATGAGGTAACAACATGATAACTTGTCTTAAAGCTTACAAGAGTCAATTTTGTAATATAAGACCTTTAATGTAGTCAGTAGTTAAATAGTACAACAAAGCATTCACACATTTTTTTTTTTTTATTGCTAAATTATTATTGAAATATAGGGATAATCTAGACAAAATATCACAATTTAATTCACTCCTTGTTATGGACCAGCCCTTGAGTATCAAATGTGTGAGTTGTATTCAGAAATGTGTGATAGTTTTTCCCCCTCTGAGACCACAGACTGACAGGCCAATGACATGATCTGACCGGTCCGTGCGCTGTGGGGTCAGTGAGGTGAGACTCCAGATCGAAATGTTTTAATGAACTAAAGCAATAAACTCAACCAGGAACACCCCATTTCCTGTTTTATGTGGCTCTCATCTAATCATATCAAGGCACTCTCTCTCTTCCATTATTCTCATGGACATTTGTACCTTAGACTTAGACTTAGATAAACTTTATTAATCCAAAAGGGAAATTATTTGGACACAGTGTCTCACACATCACATTATATTACAATAACAAAGAGCAAAAATATAAATGTAATAATAAATTTAAAAACAGCAGCAAAAATAACAAAGGACTGGTGTCAAATAAGGTGAAATTATATAAACATATATGATGTACCTGCCTATCTATCTACTGCCAAAACTATTCGTGGTTTTCAGTTTCTGAGGACTTTTGACGACTCCAAAGATAGAATAAGTTAAAGATGATATGACAATAAAATCTTATTGATGATACAATATGATATGGCAATTAATTAAAGGTCCAATTGACTCTTGAGCTTCAAGCCATGTTAGAATGTTCATATTTATATTCCAATTCATATAGAATGTCACCTCATCAAAAAAATACCTGGTTTTTTTTTTTGTTGTTGTTGTTGTTTTTTTTTCCCCCACACGTTTGAATAATCCTTTATTATTAGTCTGTCTACATCTCCAAAGCTCTAAATGCTCTGTTCCACCTTGTGATGTCATGAAGCTGTAGTTTTCAAGTTAACAGCTCCTTTTACCTTAAGTTCACTAGAGACAGGGAAATCCAAAACTGAAATAAACCAAATGATCCTAGTGAAAGTGTATGGAGTTTAAAAACACAGTGACATGTGTATTACCACATGACATCACAACATGGAACAGAGTGTTTTCTGTTTAAGAAAAGAACTTAAACAGAACTAAATTTGCAGGGTTTGTGTGTGAATGAAAAGCACAACTCCAGGTCTGTTTGTGATTAGGACACAACATAACAGATCAGAAAATATAATATATAAATATATATAAGTATAACAAAGAAAGATTTTCCTTTTTATAGCACTTTTGCAATGTTTTATGTTATATTGTAGACAATATATTTGAAATTCTGTCCAACAATCAACAATTTCAATATTATCCATTTTTTTATTGACATCTCTACCTGCCAGGATCAAAAACTATTCTGTTGGGTTTCAGATCTGTTGGATGGTGGATGCCATCTTTCAGACTTCTAAAAAGACAGAATTTTCAATTACCAAAGTCTACAACAATGGAACCATTTATTCCCCCTCTTAAACCCTGGCTTCATTACCTCATTCATTTGTCTCAGTCTAATTATCTCCTGGTTCAATTGGCTTTAAAACAGTGTTAAAAGCCCCCAGTCCATACAGTCCAACACTAATCCCATTCACTGGATTTGATCATGTTCGTCATTGTTTCTTTTCTGTTGTTTCCATGGCGATGGACCTGGCCATGTGCTGACAGTGGTGCCTGGAGTTGTGGCTAAGCGAAAAGCTGCTTATGGGACAAAACTGGGGCTGAGTCCGTTAAAGCTGCACTAATCAGAGCTGTTAGCACAGACTCGTCAATCATATCACTGAGGATTACCATGGCAACGCAAGCCACAGGGATAGGGGGTGAGGAGGGAGGACAGGCTAAGCTAACAGGTATCCATGGGTTTCAGAGTGTTGACAAGGTAGGAATGTTACTATGGTAATTAATAACGCAAATTAAACAGTATCTGTTTTATTTATTTATATATTAATTTGATAGAGACAATGCATATTAAAAGATCCACCACATCACTTTTTCTGGTGGAGGGTTCGCTACCTGCTCATTGTCTCCATGGAAATTTAATTGTTTTGCCTAGACTGTTCCGCAGTATGGCATTTAACATTACAGCTGTCTTAATTGCTCAAAATTATCTTGAAAAAGACGTATTCTTATAATGAGTGGGCTTGCCTTTCCACTGATCTGAAATGTAACTTGACCTGATGGCATCAACTGCTTGTCTCCATGGAGATAGATACATTTAATGTTAATTTCTGTCCTGTGAATGGGAGTTAATTAGTATCAATACCTGTTCAAATGAGTAGCTAGTTTCAATACTAGGTTTGGTATCAATTCCTATCTGATATTCGATACTTTTAACAACCCTAAAGGAACACTGTAAATCAGAGAGTTTGACATAACATGACATATATTTGTGAACAAAGTATTTCACTTGTCATACATACCAATAAAGCCACGTTTCTTCTGAAAATACTTGTGACACTTGTGAATTACTGCCTTATTCTTCACTATGATTTCAAACTGTAACTTCCATAGTAACAGGTGAGTTTAGTGTTCTGTCTGGCTCAGTCTCACACCTCCTGTACAGTTTTCATTCTCAGACAAAGAGGAGAGAGTCTGGGGAGGATATGAGCATGCGCCATGGAGCAGTCTGCAGCCATGATGGAGGCATTTACTGTGGATGCAACAAGCAACACAGAGATCTGAGCTCCAGTACAGAGAGAGAGAGAGGAGGGACGGAGAACAAAAGGACCACAAACACATGGACATATGGAACTAAGAAATACTGAAGTGTAGCTAGTGTTAGCCTGGTTTAGCCCTGGTTTAGACCTGGTATAGATCTGGCTTAGTCCTGGTTTAGTCTTTATTTAGCCCTGGTGAAGTAGAAGACTAGGGTTTGGCATGGTCATACAGAACAAGGACATACTAAGTTTTATCTAGTGTTAGTTCTGGTTTAGGCTTGGTTTAGTCCTTTTTTAGCCTTTCTTTAGTCTGGTATTGTCTGTGGTTCAGCATGGTCATATAAAACTAAGAAATACTGAGGTCTCTCCAGTTTTAGTCCTGGTTCAGTCCTGTCTTAGATCTGGTTTAGTCTTTCTTTAGTCCTGGTGTTTTTGTCTTTCCTTAGTGCATGCTTAGGCATTGTCATACAGAACAAGGAAATACTGAAGTCTATCTTGTTTCAGTCCTGGTTTAGTCCTGGTTTAATTTAAATCTGGTTTAGCCTTTGCTTTGCTCTGGTTCAAGACCCGCATTAGTGCAGGTTAGTCCTCTTAAGTTTGTTGAGATCTGGCTTGGTCCTGGCTTAGTCTTAGTTTTGCTCTTGCTCAAGTTCTGATTTAATCCTGGGTTAGACCTCATGGAATAAGTCTAAGACAGCTCCTAGTTTAGCCAGGTTTTAGTTTGTTCAAGTTCTGGTTTAGTCTTGGTTGAGGTCTGCCTTAGTTGTAGTTGAGATCTAGCTTGGTTCTAGTTTAGTCTTTGTTTAGTCTTGGTTTAGCTCTAGTTCAAGTTCTGGTGTAGTCCTGGTGAGATACTGGAGGTTTCCTGATTTAGTCCAGGGTTAGACTTCATGTAGGTTGGGTTAAACTGTGGTTTAGTACTGGTTCGTGTACTGTCTAGTCCATGTTCAAGTCTTGACTTTATCTTAGTTCAGCTCCCAGTTTCGTCCTGGTTTAGCACTGGTTTAGATCTGGTTTAGTCTTGGTCCAAGTCTTGGTTTAGACCTGCTTCAAGTTTCATCTTTGACATGTTTTTGTCCTGATGTTGTGTACTGGTTTAGTCCCCATTTCAGTCTGCTTAAGTCCTGATTTAGTCTGTTTAGACCTGATTCTTAACTATGGTCTAGTCTAGGCATGCTACTGTTTTGTAAGTCCTGGTTTAATCCTGATATGAACCTGACTTGTCCTGGTTTAGCCCTGGGTTTTATTTGGTTTAGTCTTGGTTCAAGTCCTGATTTAGACCTGCTTCAGGTTTCATCTTAGTCATTTTTTTTTTTTTTTGGCCTGGTCAGTTATAGTCCTGAGTTTGTCTAGTCTAGGCTTGCTCCTGGTTTAGTCTTGGTATGAACCTGACTCAGTCCTCATTAAGTCCTGATTCCAAGACGTCTTAACCCTTCATGGTTCCTAATCATGAGTTTCAGCTTCCTGTTATAGGTGACACTTTAAGGACTTTTTACCATTCAAAAGATTTAATATTTAGTTTCAAATTTGTTAATCGCAATGCCAACGATCCTAATCGTTCACCATTCTGTTACCAACGGATATAACCATTCACAAATCCACGCCCTCCACACTTGGTACCAGGAAGTAGAACCCCACACAACCACAGCACTGTCATGTCTTCTTGGGTCCAAAGTTGGCACGCTTCGCCAGGGCCATCAATGCCCTCTACTTCCTCCCAAGAGTCCACTACCCGCACAGCTAGCTCCTATTAGCATGCAGCCCCATCCCCCTGCAAGGTTACCCACAGCATCTTACACACACAGCGCTTCATATACTGCATCAGAAGGTACAAGTACAAGCATGCAATATACCAGTAGTTCCACTGATAATATATCAGTAGTTCCACTGATAATAACAATAGAAAATAGTATTCATGTTAATTGTTAAATAGCTGTCTACATACCTCACTTTGAATTCGGGGAGCTGTGGTTGTGCCCCTGGTTCTGCACAGTAAATAGGAGGGAAGTAGAATCGGTGTTGCAGGTTAATATCCATTATCTCTGCACACAATAGCACCAAAAATGAGCGGTAAAGCTAGGTCAGCGCAGGTGTTTTTCAGTCCTTTTGTCTTCAGTCTTGTCTAGCACCAATTTCCAGAGTTCATTCCAGCAGCATCCTATAGCTTCACTCCTTCCCGGATATGCAAAGATTTCCAGACTATAACCAAGAAGACATGTCCTTTCTCCTAATCTCCTCCATGTACTTTCAACCACCTCTGCAAACTGCTACTACTAACCTATTTCCACACTGTGTAGTCAGCAGCTATACAAGAACAAAGATGATCAGGCAGTTTTTAAAAGTCAATGGAAAAATCATGTAAAAATGACCAGATCCAGATTTTGACTCAGCGTTGCATCGTTTAACAGGTGAATTGTGGGATAGAAATAAAATGAGCATTAAGAAAAAGATTCAAATAGGTCTAGTCCATTGCCAAGCAGACACTGAATGAGATGAGATAGTCCTGCAGGTTCCAATGGTTTACAGACAGAAGAGAGAGAAGAGAGAAGAGCGATGGAGAGAGAGATTTGCAGTGCTATGAGGCGTTGCCCCTATGCCCAAACTGTGTGCATCTCATTGGATTCCCTCCTCCCTCTCTCTCTCTCTTCTCTCTCCCTCTCTTTTTTCACTCTCTCCCCTCCCAGCTGTGGCCCCTCCCCCCTCCCCTTTCCCCCCAGACTCTGCGCTCCGATTGGCCGAGGGTGGTGGACGCGTAAGGCTCTGGCGAAAAAAAGGGGAGGGGCGGTGAATTTTAATTCATCTGATGGTTCACGTCTTTTTGTCCCATGATTGAAAGTGTCGTGTGTAGCCCTGGGTGGAGCCGTGTACATGCAACACATCTCGCACGTGCACGCTCACATGTACGTGTGTGCTCACATGCATGCTCGCTTGCACACGGTGACCTCATAGTGGGGCTGCCCGGGAGATGAGGACACAGGTGGAGGGTGAACAAAGAAACAGCAATGAAATGGCAGAATCCAAAGATATTAACTTATATAATGCACAAACTCTGTACAATATTGAGAGCTTGGCTCTATTGGCATAAAATGTAACAATAAATATGTGTATTATAAAATTTCATTCATTTATAGAAGAGAGAATGTCTACAAAACAGGCATTGACAACTATCAGTCAAATATGAGGTATATATTTCAAAACAAATCATAAACTATTTAATTTCTGTTTATATTAGCATAGTAATATTGACAAAAATTAATACTAAAATATGTCTTTTGAGGATCCCAATAACAATATGGATATTTTGGTAATTTTTAAATGTATTTTAGATTTGAGTAATAGACAAAAATACCAGAAAGATGTGTTACCATGACGATTTACAATATGTTTCAATAGAGAAACTGTGTGCCACATCATATCATTGAATTCACTGAATTATTAATAATATGAAGTCATAACTATAATCTCTTCACAACTACAAAAATGAAATTTGTTACTTAATTAGTCTGCATTATCCAATTTGGCTTGTTTTGTTTTTCCAACTGGTTTCCACACATTGAAATAAAACTGTTCTATAGATCCTGTATTACACAATCCTGCCTCTTGAGAGCTTTAAGCCATGTTAGACTGTTGTTACCTCCTCAAAAACATACCTGGAGTAGTGTTCTGTTTCATTCACACGTTTTAGTAACCCTTCATTATTAGTCTGTCCAAAGATCAAAATGCTCTGTTTCACCTTGTGATGTCATGAAGTTGTAGTTTATAGTTAACAGCTCCTTTTAGCTTTTGTTCAGTAGAGTTTGGCAATTCCAGAGCTGAAATGATCCAGATGATTAGAGTATAGACTTTACAAACATAGCAGAGTGCTTCCTGTATTACCACATGACATCACAAAGTGGAACAGAGTAACAGAGTATTTCAATCCCACTCCCCTTTTGCTCTAAACGCTCCCAGATTAACACACATATACCATAAATGATGAGTGCCACTGGATTAACAGCTGGGACTGTTTTACATCCACTTGTGATCATAAATAAATCCTCTTCATCTTGAGTTTACGGTAAATGCATCAATGTAAAGGGAAAAAAATAACACCATGAATGTCCTATTTCTAGTACTCTGCCCCCCTGTCCGCTTACACTGCTGTCTAGGTCTGCAAGACAATATAATACCAATCATTTCCTCCACAAACAACAATATATCTTAAAATGAGGTGTACACTTGCAGGTTCAACTTCAAAATGTATAATAATAATAATAATAATAATAATAATAATAATATTAGCAGTAGTAGTAGTAGTATAATTTTTGTTTTGTTACACATATGTAACTTGCTGCTGAAATGTATAAATAACATTGTAAAAATTTATATAAATAAAAAATGTTCTTAAATGTGATTCTAGTATTAGTTTTCAGTCTTTTTGTTCATATACTGCAACTGTGAACTTTGAAAGAATCCTATTATTAAAAAGGACCATACTACACTATTCTCTGATCTATGTTATAATGTTGTTTCCTTATCACAAACACAAACATAATTTCAGCCCTGGAATCTCCAATCTCTACAGAACGAAAAATGTAGCTGTTAACTTAAAAGCTACAGGTGGGACAGAGCATTTTGAGGTTTGGGGATGCAGACGGCCTAATAATGCAGGATTACTCAAAAATGTGTGAATGAAACACAACTCCAGGTCTGTTTTTGAAGAGGTAACAACATTATAACACAGCTTCTAGCTCACAAGAGTCAATTTTGCAAAATATGGGACCTTTAATACATAAATCACAAATATATTGCAATGCTTGTTAGAAAAATGTTGATATTTTCCCCAGTTTTTTCAGTCTTGTAAAAATAACCCAGCTGATGCCCTCTTTAGTCCTCTGTTCCTTTGCTGTGTCTGCCTGCAGGACAGACCGGGCTTATTGATTGGACCAGACATGTAGCGGCTAAATCTAACGCGCTTCATTTTGAGCGCTCTGCAAAAACAAGGTCAATTCTCTGCAGTTTAGTGATTCTTAACCTGCTTGTTCATGTACACAGGATGCCAAGACTGCTCAGGTCAAATTAGATCAAGTTCATTTTGTCTATGAAGATATAAAAGTCAAAGCAATTAAGGGATATAGCCGACTGTCTAAGGGTATTGTTTGTTAATAGGTGCATTGTGTGGCTTTTCTTGTGTCAAATGCTTTTCTTCATGGAGATGTTATTGTTTTGTCTGGAATGTTTCACAGTATGGTATTAAACCTTTCTATCTTCATGGAGACCAAACCAGACCAAATTAGAGGTCAGATCTGTGGAGAGACAACCTCACACAGTCAGAATGCCTGTTTTTCTAGGTATTTTTGAGCTGTAAAACCACCTATAAAACCACTGAGCTGTAAAGTAGAGCTGTTTAATGTCATATTGTGGAACATTCCAGGCAGAGCAATAACATTTCCATAGAAACAAGAAGGTGACGGACCCAACCAAAAAGTTACATAGTGCATTATTAATCTTTTATCTGCTCAGTTTTGTTAATCTCTGTGAATTGACTGCTGTTGTGATTTTGAGCTCTACAAAAACTGAAGAAGTAGCATAAATTCTGATAATATATTTTAGTTTAGATAATAATTATGGGCCCATCCACATGAAACAAAAACTTGTACAAAGATCAATTTCTTCTCTGCCAGTATAATTTAAAAAATAACTTTTTTTTTTTATATTTCTTTCAACCCCAAAGACGTGATTGTTGTCAGTTAAAAGGACTTTAGGATTAACATTGCATGTTTGTGGAACCAATCTATAGACAGTTATAGGAACAAATGTGTAGCCAAGATCTATATTAGGAATAGGAACATATTTATGGACAAAATAGTATGTAGAGCAGATTAATACAAACATTTTAAGACCAAAATGACAAGGCTCACTGCAGCAGTTACAGAGAGAGGGGTGACAATTTTTCAATGTCAAGTCAATTGGAGCCAGGGTCAACGCGCCCATGAACACTTCTTATTTGGAACGCAGCTATGTTCATTTATTTACAGTCTATGAGCCAATCTCTAACAACCCTAACCCTAATAGGTTCAAATAGTGTGTTTTCATTTTGAATATTTCTTTCAAACTACCACAGAGTTATATAGGCTCCTGCCCTCCATCTGAAATTACAGCATTATCAAATTCAAAAATGTGAACTATATTGTATATTGTATTTCAGAGGTCTTCAACGGGGGGGTTGTGAAATCTTTGGTTGATCAGATTTTTTTTTATATTTATACATATATATATTTCTTCATTTTTGAAGGATGAGGATGAATTGGTTTTCAGTGGGTTCTGTCTGTGCACTCCTTCATCACGTCTGTCTCTCTCTTCATTCCCTCATCTCTCGCTCCCTGTCAAACTGCACGTCTTCCTGGATTTTATTGTTTCCTCTAGGCTACATGTGAAGAGTTCCGTTACAGCTTCACTTTTACGCACAGCGGAACATAAGCTCCACACGTACTACCGCACATCAGGAAGGGGTGAAGCAACTTCATTCCCCGGGCGCCTTAACCAGGCTCCGCACTCCACAGTCAGCCTCCTCTCTGTCTGCGGAGTGACTGGGAGAAGAGGAGGAGCCAACAGGAGAGGAGGGGGGAGTCGTGTCTTTCCTCTCGCTCCTCAGATCAGAATGACCAGAAAAGTTCAGTGTCCCATATCAAACTGTTGTCCGTGCCCTGTGGCTCCTCTCAGATCATTTAAAAAGTCACACTTTGAGCCCATTTTCCGTGATGTCGATGCTCCATTGATCTGACCTTCTCAGAGTCACCGAAAGCACAAAATGCAGCTTAAACTTCAGGCCTGAGCTTTGGTCAGACTCAGGCTCATTTCTTGCATTGAGTTGAGGCTTAAACTGGAGATGGAGCTAGTTTCAGCACAGGATTTTAGGATAAGCCTGGACTTGTTAAGCAACTTCGATGGAAAACCCCTCTAGTATTGAATGTACAATAGTAGTAGCTAGTAGCTATGTTTATACCCGACACTAGGCCCAATTTAATATAAAACACAACTGTATGGCATAAATATAGTAGGGAGTCCCTGCTCCACCTCTCCATCAGTTTGGGAGTCCCTGGCCTGAAAAACATTGAAGACCCCTGTTGTATTTCTATCAGTTCTCTTCCTCCCCTTTACAAATGCATTATTCATTCAAGCACTGATGTATTGGGGGAGAGTAGGCCTACAGTCTTGTTTAACACTGAGTGGGTCTCAAACGTAAAGCTAAAAATAACTTCATAAAAAATGCAACAGAAAGAGGCAGGGCAGTGGTCACTGGTCTACACTGAATAAAGGGTTAGACACAAAGAATAAACAAGAAGAACAATGAAAGTATAATTAAAGTAGGAATGTAGTTTAAAAGATTAAAAAAAAAAAAAAAAAAAAAAAGAATTCAACCAGAAAGTTAGGCTGGGTCATATTGACAAAAACCTGTTAAAGGTACACTATGTAACTTTTCTAGTGGAGTGTTGTAATTGCAATGAGTTTATAAGCACATTTCAGAGGACAAAGTTGAGTTTAGGCTGATAACAACAACTAGCATGCTGCAGTGTTGCTTCCTGGTTGGTGGACAAAAAAAAAATCGCTTTGCAATTCATGGATGCAGACAGCACACAGTGGTAAAACTAATTTTACTTAACTCCTTTAACAAAATATTCCTATCATCTCAGTCATTTGTTTTTGTCTCACACTCAGAAATAAATATGATCTAGATTAAGACTAAACTAGGACTATAGAATAGGACCAAACCAAGATCTAACCAGGATAAGTTTAAGTGCACAAACTCTCCTGGTTCTTTCCCCCACAGTAGCAGTAGTGTGTTGGTGTTACTGTTAGAGTCTGTTATAGAGTTACAGAACAGCAGGTGAGTCGGCCTTCAGTCCTGGACACAGCCGGACCATGACATCACCTGACCAGAGGAAGTGTGGAAGTGTGAGGGCAGAGAGGACGAGAGCAGCAGGAGAGAAAGAGGGTAAAAGAGAGAGAGAACGAGAGGGAAAGGTGAGAAAGAGAGAGAGAGCAAGGGAGAGAGATGATGAGACCTGCAGGAGAGAGAGAAGAGAGAAAAAGAGAGCGCTACGTTAGACATAGGTCGAGGAGCTTGGTCACGCGGGAGGAGCTTGGAGTAGAGCCGCTGCTGCTGCCTCTGGGAACTGGCCCCGGATAAGCAGAAGAAAATGGATGGGTAAAAATGACTTATTTTATAACTCAAAATGTCAAATCTTTAGTCAAAATCTATGGACATTAAAATCTGAATATTTGAAGCCATTTCTACACCAAGTGATTAACTTTGCAGCTGCTATTTTGTTAATGAACAAAATGTAAATTCTTTATCTGTTATTCCTTTTATCAGGCTCTTCCTATACTTTATATTGATTTTGACTTTTAGCCTGGTATGTTTCCTGCATTGGAGCACAGTAACTCTTTATTTATGTATTTGTCTATAATGGGAATGAATGAATGAATGCGAAATGTGGGACCAGAACTCCCAAAATACAAAACAAACCCACCACCTATAAAGCAACCTGAACATGAACTCATTTAAGATTTTACTGTGTGGCTGTTTATCTTGTCCATTGTCCTTTCAAATTACTAAACTTAGATTAAATAAAACCTTTGGGGAAAACAGCTCATTACATAAGAATATTGCACATTTTTGTCCTTTTGTGATGTTGTATCTGTGTACAGTCCCTGACAAAAGTCATCCATTTTGTAGAAACAAAAGCTTATAACCTGACTTTAAATTAATCAATTGGTTTTAGAAATGTCTCATATGAAAGCTAAAACCCTCCCAAATTATGCTCAATATACTAAAATAAATTTGCTTCACTGAAGAAAGATTGATCATTTAATGAACACAGAAAGGTCAGATTTTGGCAAGACAAAAGTCTTGTCGCCTACAGAAAATTGAACAAATAATTTACTTCAAATACAAAAATATGTTGCATAACGTCAGTGAATTAAGTAGTGGTGCTGTGAGATCCATATTTAATATCTTGTATGACTTCCATGAGCTTGAAGGACTGCATCCATGCGGTTCGACAATGATTCATACAATTTGTTGATGAAGTCATCAGGAATAGCAAAGAAAGCAGTCTTACATGCCTCCCAGAGTTCATCAAGATTCTTTGGTTTTGCCTTCCATGCTTCCTCTTTCATTCTACCCCAGACATGCTCAATGATGTTCATGTCTGGTGACTGGGCTGGCCAGTCCTGGAGCACCTTGATCTTCTTCACCTTGAGGAACTTTGATGTAGAGATACAAGTATGCGATGGAGCACCATCCTGCTGCAAAATTTGACCCCTTTTATGGTTGGGAATGTAAGAGGTAGCTAATACTTCTTGATATTTTAGGCTATTGATATTGCCTTCCACCCTGCAAATGTCTCGCACACCTCCATACTGGATGTAACCCCAGACCATGATTTTTCCGCCACCAAACTTAACTGTTTTCTGGGTGAATCTTGGATCCATGCGGGCTCCAGTAGGTCCCCTGCAATATTTGCGGCGGCTGTGATGTAATTCAACCGAGGATTCATCTGAGAAATCCACCTTCTGCCACTTTTCCAGTGTCCATCCTTTTAGCAGGCTGTGGGCCTTGGCAAATGCCACACGGTTTTTTAATTGCCTTTTGTTTAGTGCTGGTTTCTGTGCACTGATTCGCCCATGGAGGCCATTTCGAGACAGAATTCTACAAACTGTTCTGGTTGACACAGGGACTTGAGGTGACCAGGCCTGGTGGAGCTCTGCTGCAGTGGAAAAGGGGCTGGCCTTGGCCTTTTCGAATCAACAAACGGTCCTCCCGAGCAGTTGTCTTGCAGGGTCTGCCGGACCTGGGCTTGTCAAAAACATCTCCAGTCTTTTCAGATCTTTTTCTTATTCTTTGTACTTGACGCTGAGACACATTGAAGGTGTCAGCCACCTCAGCAGTGGATCTGGTCTTCAGCCTCTTGATAATTAACGCTTTGGTCTCAGGGTGGATCTTAGGCATGTTGTCAGAGGTCAAGTTGCAGTTGATGTGAAGGTCTGGTGTGCTGGGGTTCTTTTTATACACACCCACTAATTGACTGATCAGTAACTGATCACAGGTGAGGCTGTAATCTAGGATTGGGTGCATCATATGACAAGGCGACAAGACTTTTGTCTTGCCAAAATCTGACCTTTCTGTGTTCATTAAATGATCAATCTTTCTTCAGTGAAGCAAATTTATTTTAGTATATTGAGCATAATTTGGGAGGGTTTTAGCTTTCATATGAGACATTTCTAAAACCAATCGATTACTTTAAAGTCAGGTTATAAACTTTTGTTTCTACAAAATGGATAAGCGACAAGACTTTTGTCAGGGACTGTATTTCTAAATAGCCTAATGGATTTGATGATTCTGACAGTGCTAAACAATAGGCTGACAGCGCAGTTTGTAGTGTTTGTTTACACTGATGGAGCTGAAGAGAAAAGAAGAAAAAAAAAAAACACGTTTACTTTTATACTGTACATAATTTCATTGCCATTGTTGTGAATCCACTGTAGCACTTTTCAAGATACACGTTGCTTTAGTGTAAATTATTCATTCACTCCTCGATCTATTTCAGGCCTCAGCTGTTCGGGAGCAGACAATCCCATCCATTATGTAAGAGTATGGGGGTGAAGTGTCTTGCCGAATGACACAAAAACAGTGCGCAATGTAAAGCAAAAATTGAACTTGATCTTAAATGAGCCACTCCGTGTATTAGTATAAGTTGTGCTATGTAACTTTCCTGGCAAGGCAGCTAAAATGAATATTGTTGAAATGTCTAAAGGATGAAGTGCAATGGATGTGGAAATCTGGAAATATGACATCATTACTTTCTAGAATCTGAAAAAAGAATCTGAACTGGAGGCACTGCTCTGTCTGAAGCTGTTACTCAAGTTTGGTCTTTATTTTAACACAATCTGACTATGAAGAACTGATTTTGTTGAAATTTGAGCAGATGAGCTGATTTCTGTGTCGTTAAGTGTGTTATGTGTTGTTTAAATCCATTTTCTTTCAGTCTTAAAGGTGCACTATGTAACTTTTTGATTCAGGGTCCATTACCTGCTTATTTTTATGGATATGCCATTGCTCTGCCTGGAATGTTTCACAGTATGACATTAAACAGCTCTATCTTACATTTATTCAATTATAGGTGCTTTTACTGCTGAAAAATACCTAGAAAAACATACATTCTGACTGAAAGGGGTTGCCTCTCCACAGATCTGACTTGTAACATGGCCTGGTTTGGTCTTGTGATGATAGAAAGATTTTAATCCCATAACATTTCAGGCAAAGCAATAACATCTCCATGGAGAAAAGCAGGTGGCGGACCTTTCACCAAAAAAGTTATAGTTACAGTTAAAGTGTCAGCTAATATGTGTGCTAAATTGTGTCGCCATAGTAACTGCTGAACATTCCATAGACACGCGTAGAACACCTCCACCCCCAGCGCGATGTCACTGCAGAGTATCAACAAAGATATTTATGTTCAAAAGACCGCTACATTCCAGTCATTAAATTTAATATAGATAACCACATGTTCTTATAAATTATACATAAAAGGAGCTTAGACAGAGAATTTTTCATTGGATATTGATGTCTGTGCAGAGCTGGGGCTTGTGACGTGTCATTATGTGTTTCCTAATCCTCTGTCTGCAGATGAAACAAATGTGTCAGACGCCAAATCAGTTTTTCTCAGTTTTCAGCTCTTTATTTAGTGGAATAATCCGTTCTGACTCCTCCTGCCAACTCCATCACCTGAGAGCGCGGAACAGGAAGTGATGGGGAATACTCAGACAAAGGATTAACTGAGTACAAGAGGAGTGCGTTCCTCTAGGGTCAAAAGATTAAAGGTCCTATCTTATGCTAAATATTACAGTGCTGTTTCTGCCTCAAAAACATACCTGGAGTTGTTTTTTCTACATCTCTACCTTGTGATGTCATGTAGTGGTAGTTTTCAAATTAACAGCAGTAGAGATTGGCAATTCTAGTGTCAAAATTATCCAGATGATTCTAGTGAAGATGTATGGAGTTTAAAAAGACAGTGGAGCACTTCCTGTATTACCACATGACATCACAATGTGGAAGGAGTGTTTCCTCATCACAAACATTCTAACACAGATCAGAAAATAGCGTAATAAGGGTCCTTTAAGATGCACTGCGCAACTTTTCGGGTGGAGTGTTCGCTACCTGCTTGTCTCCGTGGAGATGTTATTGTTTTGCCTGGAAAACAGGAATTTTCAGAGCCCTGGCGTCTTGAATGTAGAACCATAAAGATTACTCACTTGCCTTCTCTCACAGAAACCTAATTTTGAAACGTAAATGTACTCGACTTTGCAATACTAGAGTCCTTGTCACCACGGTTACCTCTCACAAGCCCCCTGCTCTTATGCTGAATAAAAACACACAACTCCAGTATATTTCAATAATACATTAACACAGCAGGCAGCAAAAACAAGGGACTTTTCCACTGGGAGCAGAGCAGGTGGAGTTAGAGTGGTACGAACTCACAAATCCTGTTACTCTTGGCATCCCTCCATCTGTGCAATTAGTTGAAGTTTAAAGGGCCTGTATTATACAATTTCTGATGTTATAATATTCTTTCCTCATCAAAAACAGACCTGGAGTTGTGTTTTGTTTCTTTCACACGTGTTTAACACAAAAGCTATAAAAGCTATATTTAGGTTATATTTAGTTCTCTGTTCCACCTTTGAGCTTTGAGATGTAGACAGATTAATAATAAAGAGTTACTCAAACATGTGAATGAAACAAAACACAACTCCAGGTATGTTTTGATGAGGTAACAGCATTATACCATGGCTTAAAGCTCACAAGAGTCAATTTTGTGTAATATAAGACCTTTAACTTTTTTCAACTAACTCAAGATCCAAATTGTCCACTTGGATCTTTCTATGAAGAGGTCTATGTCCAGTCCTCTGTCACTAAAAGCATTTGGTTTGGAGTAGATGGATGACTTTTGGAGGAAGAAAATGGCTTTTTTATTAAATGGCACAGCTTTTGTCTTTTTTATAGTCACAATTCAGGAAATTCAGAGTTAAAGTATATATTTATCTTTATTTTTGACATCAGTTCATACCATATTAACTGAACTAAAGTGGAGAACATGATATAAGTTTTGATTTCCTCCTCAGTAATATACATGTATATCAACTAGAGCTGCGCACACAATTTCTTTATCTTTATTGTACAGTTGAAGCATCATAACCTGATCTCAAGCAGAACTAATGAATCATATACAAAAACGCACACACGCTCAGATCTATGGTGTGAGGTCTGACAGTGCCAATTTGCAGGTTAACGGTATTTTACTTGTGGATACTATAGTGGAAGTAAGGCTGTCATATTTAATAAAGTAGAATCAAAATAACAGCCATTTGAGAATAAATGTACTGTTTATATTTCCGAAGCTCAAAATGTTCTGTTCCACTTTGTGATGTCATGTAGTGGTAGTTTTCAAGTTAACAGCTCCTATCAATTCAATTTGCTTGCTATTGTTCTTGCATCTCTAAACAGAAACAATAGTTAGTTCGATAATTTCCTACGCTTTCCTGTGTCCGCGCCAATGGTCGTGTGCCCCGCCTCCCTCACGCCAGTTAAATCCTCACTTAGAGTAAATTCAGTTAGAACCACAGCTCCACAAATGGGTCAGACTCAGACCACCAGCTGCATCTGTCGATCAGAAAAGAGCCTGTGATGACATGGATCAATACAGCCACATTTACACTCACACACAGACCCACTTACACTGAATGTGGTTAGATATAACACCAGGCAGGGATGGAACAATACAAGTTTTACAAGAAGTAGATAAGTTCAGAAATCTGAGTATGTTTTTGATGAGGCAACAATATTATAACATGGCTTAAAGCTCACAAGCGTCAATTTTGCGTAATATACAGTAGAATCTTTAAATTCTGTTCAGCTATGGCAGTCCTGACCATGAACTAAATGATAAAACCAACTAAACCAATGTGCAATAAACATCTTGTGGACAGTATATATCACCAATGGGACCAGTACAGTTTGAAGCCACTGCTCTGTAATCCCCACAGTATTATAGAGTACTTTACAACTTTTAAAAGGCCATGGAAAAAGGAGGATGCAGCGTTTGTAAGATCTCAGTCTATAAATCAATATATACAAGACAGTGAAGGTAAATGGACCAGGAGAGGAAGGCACAGGAGATGAGATAAGCCCCAAGAGGAGGCCCAAAGCTGGATCAGACCAACAGGCTCCAGAGATCTGAGGTTCAAATCCTGGACTAAGTTAACTCCCAAAACCCCAAGAGCAATGATGTTACCTCCCCTGTGTACAGCTGGAGGTAAGTGAGTCTAATGCTAATGCTAATCTACAATCTAAACAAATGAAAAACCGGATACAGTTGCCATGACAAATATTTCAGACACTTAAAGGTGCATTGTGTAATTTTTCTGGGTCCATCAAATGCTTTTCTTCGTGGAGATGTTATTGTTTTACCTGGAAGGTTTGACAGTACGGTATTAAATCTTTCTATCTTCATGGAGACCAAACCAGACCAAATTACAGGTCAGATCTGTGGAGAGGAAACCCCACTCACAGTCAGAATACCTGTTTTTCTCGTTTTAAGGTAGATCTGTCATATTGTGGAACATTCTAAGCAGAGCAATGACATATCCATAGAAACAACAAGGTGACAGACCCCCAACCATGTTACCAGTGGTATAATACTCCCTACAACTGAAGCATGGGCAGACTGGACTCTACTAGACTGTAATGGACACTATCACACTGTCTTAAAGGTTCATGCCTCTGGGGGCTGGGTCCTGTACTGATGCTAAATAAATTTATCCTATGTTAGAACCATAGACTGTATAAAGAAGTGGACTAAAGGAGTGTGACGTCACCCGTAGTGTTCAGTCAAATGAAGCTCACGAGGCTAGCAGATATAGGAGCGAATTTGGAGCCAGTTCTATAATACAAATAGGAATTTATTTACAACAAAATAGCGAAATAAAAACACCAGGATCATGTAGAGCGGCTTAATACGAACATTTTAAGACCAAAATGACCAGGCTCACAGCAGCAGTCTACCTCATGCCTCTTCTCTTCAACTCTCAACAATTTATTCTACAACATTAAGTCTTAGTCTTTTTGATAGTATTTATACGCAAGACAAGACAAGCAGGGAGGCAGTTCAAATAAAGCTAAAAATATACACAGCAAACTTCAAAGTTGAAACTTGAAGGCAGTAAAAACAAATCCAGTCGGTTTTAAGAGGTGCGCTGTGTAATTTTTCTGATAGAGGATCCAAAACCTGCTCGAGTCCATGCATGTTTTTTTCATGGAACGTTCTACAGTATTTAAGGCCACATCACTAGGCCAAGATACAGGTCAGATCTGTGGAGAAGTGAGCCCACTCTTGTTATTAATGTACATTTTTGTGGTAACTTTGAGAGATAAAAACACCTGTAATTGAATAAATATAAGATATATTTGTTTAATGCCATACTGTGGAACATCCCAGGCAAAGGAATAACATCACCACGGAGACATGCAGATGGCGGACCCTCTACCAGAAAAGTCACAGAGTGCAGCTTTAGTGTAACTCCAGGCATATTTTGGGTGTGCATGTAACAATTAAAGACTGAGAAAATTAGGTTTATAACATCATTAGCTATTTCTGATTACTTTGTCCTTAGCTTGTAGAGTTGTGATTTTCTAACATAACATGTTATTAGTACTTACATAACATTAACAATATACATTAATAGTACTATTAATAAAAATCTACAGGAAAATACTATAGCCAGAGTAGTGACAGACTATATAAGTAATGTGCAGCTTAAGTTAGAATTGAAGCCAGATCGATGCAAATCAGATCAGCAGCTGTTCCACTGACACACATAGAGAGTAAAGACAGAACTACACAAGTGTGGAAATGCAACACACACATTTCCATACTTTCCATTCTTTTCGGGGACATCACATTGACTTACATTCATTTCCCAGAGACTGATCCTAACCTGAAACATAGTCACTACAGCCCAACAAAGGGCTGTGCCAAAAATCCAAGGCTCATGAACGCTCGTATTGATCACAGGCTCCTGAAAGTGTTCTGTTTAAATCAAATTTTTCTTCAATCACTCTTAAAACTTTTTTGTGTCAAAAATCCGAAGATCGAAAGATGATAAGGCAAGCACATTTTCATCGACAGGTGAACAGCCAATCGTATAGCGGTAAAACCGCATGGAGCTGAATAGTAGTTGATGGTATGTTTTTTAATGTTAGTTGAAGGACAAACAAGCTTCATGTAAGGGCCTGGCCACACTGCATGCGTATTTCACCCTACACGAGCGTAAAAACTCCAACTTTTAGATGCATGAAGAGCATTAAAAGTGAATGAGGACGGCCACACTGCTTGCGCTAGGTGCGTACATGGAGCACCATGTCCTGTGCACGTAGATTTCAGAAAATAAGATCCAACCTATTTTTTGACGCTCTACGTGAGCAAAGTCCCATATCCCCATCCAAATACATAGAGACCATGCATCTATTCCTATTTGTGCATTTACCATCAGCACAACATGTTCCTGGGGCAGTTATGTATCATTTGAAAGAGCCCAGGTCCAGAAAGACTGCCAATTAGTGTTTTGAAATTTACTTTAGAAATCCTCGCGTTTGTCGTGATCAGCCTGTACAGACGGTAAATACAAGCCTGTTCAGCTGGTTAGTGTCACTGTAGACCTGTTTCAAGTGGTTAAACGCACCCAGTCAAGTTTGATCTGCTTTCCCATTGAGAAACACAGAGCCAGTGCCGCACATGTACATCCTGCTGGAGCTGCTGGTGTGGCCATCCTTGTGTTGACGCGTGGCTGTGGTTTCGCGAGGTTATGTGTGTAAATGCTGACGCGTGCAGTGTGGCCAGGCCCTAAGGAGTGTGAGAATAGATTTGTGGTTTCCAAAAATTACATTAAAGAATATTTATGGATGTCACAGTACACTTTTACAACCACAGTTGTTGCCAGACCATGTGATCACTTTGTTTGACATGAGCCTCACACCTGTTTTCAACCACCGCTGTATAAAAACTGTCTGTTAATCATTTTGTGGTCCTCACTTCTTTTCTTATACAGAACCTCTTTCTGTCTCCTTACGTGTCCTTATATTTCACAAGTTTTTACTTAAGTCAGCACAATTTCACTAAAATTCAAGTCTCTCCCTCTGTCTGTCTGTCTGTCTGTGTGTGTGTGCGTCTGTGTCTGCTCCCCCTCTCCCCTCTCTCTCTCTCTCTGATCCAGCCACAGCTCCTCATCTTTTCCCCTCTTTCTCTCCTCTTGTCCTTCTGATTATGATAATCCAAGTTACAAATAGTAAATGATCCAGCTCTATCCTAACGTTAACCTCAACCCTAACCTTAACCTATTTTAACCCATATGTGAACTTTAAACCATGTTGTTAATCGAATAATAATAACGATTACATCATATGGACCTGGCCTTGCCCCCATAAGTAAAGCAGGTCTCTATGAATTGTGTGTATACAGATTTTAGTCCCCGTAATGTGATAAATACTGGCGCACACACAGCGCTCTGACTGGTGCTGACTTGATCTTTTATGAGTCATGAGTCGGTGATGCCCCCTACAGAGCAGCGCTATAAAACAACAAGGCCATAAATACATGAAAACTGTGGAATAAGCACTGCTAATTTAACCAAGGCCAACAAAGCATCTACCAGCAGCTCTTACTCAGCTGCTTTAAATGCAGCTGTATACAAAATGTTTATGTATTATGTTACACCGTGAACTCTTCTTATATTACTCAGTTTCAGATGACCTCAGAACATTCTATAGGCCAATAATATTTAATACAGATGGGGGCAGCTAAAATTAATTTAGTTTATAAGTAGATTTTTGTTGTAATACAGTGAGTTCTTGGGTCCAGTCACTAATAGAAATTATGGATATTACATGACAAATGGTCTCTATCTGAAAAACACCAATTGGCATTTTGGTACTGTACACACTATACAGGCCAGAGGCGTCCAACCTATGGCCCATACATTTTTGTTGGTCCAGCTGGGCAGAACTTTTATCTTTTAAAGGTGTGCTATGCAATTTTTTGGTTGGGGGTTCGTCACCTGCTTGTTCATCTGCCTTCTGACTGTGAGCGGGGTCGCCTCTCCACAGATCTGACCTGTAACTTGGTCTGGTTTGGTCTCCATGAAGATACAAAGGTTTAATGCCATACTGTAACAAAGTCTTATTAAAGGTTTGGGTTTTATCCAACAAAGCTGTATAAAATGCACCCATCTGATCACTCCCTGTATCAACACCGGGCTGTGGTCCTCGAATATGTTTCAATATGTGGCCCTCTGTGAAAAAAGTTTGGACTCTCCTGATATAGTCTCTAAACGTAGAAATCTGTAACATGTAAGTATTTAATTATTTTACTTTTGGCATTTTAAGCTCAAAAAATATAAAATAAATAAATAGGAAATAGTTAAGATAGTTAAAGAATGTCAAATATAGAGAATTAATAGGATTTTTGTAAGCAATACAATAAACGTGAAAGGTAAACTACAATATGCCAATATGTACAAGATATTTTTTACAATAGCGTTATTTGTTTTTCAGTTTAGATCAAAACATTGTACCTTATGGGCAATAAAGACGTCCCAATGCCATACCAGGTCTAAACTACCACAAATACATGCCTATAATGCCGATATATAATACTGATGCTCATGTTGTCTGCCAAATGCTGCCAGCCGCCCCACCCACCCCAGTGTAAACCCATACTCTCAGCTGATTGGCTACTTGCCCAGATTCTGCAAAAAACAACAACAAACCTGATTGGCCAGTTGCAGAGCCAGTGAAAGCAGCTGTTTCCTCAGATGCAGAAAAGACTGGCTGCATCCAAATCCTCAAAACTCTCATATCCTCAACCCCTTGATTCCGTCTCCTTTAGCTTTACCCATAGACAACAATGTATTTAATTTGAGCGTAAACGTGGAAAAAAAAGGAAGCAGACACGTTAAGAATTGGGATGCGCCCCGTATCTTCACTGTGATTGGCTGTTCATTTGAGGGTGTGTGTCGGAGTTGTCTCTTTCATCATATCTTTCCGAACTTAAACTCTCAATTTCCCCAGTCAAGCATAAAAATAATACATATCTGCATAAACAACAACAAGATTCCCAGTTTAAGGTCGTCTCTGTCGTGATTTAAGGACGCAAAGTGGCCCGGTTTCCATAACAACCCCTCCCTCCCTTTCATCTGCCGACAGCCTCCACGTGACACAGGAGAGCCGTGTCAAGGATGCTCGCCACTTTAGAGCCGTGTGTTTTTGGCCTATGGCGTCCACAGGTGATGCTCAGTCAGTCAATAAAGCCACATGGTCGTGAGCTTGTCTTTTGTGCGGGGAAACAGCGGGAATTCGACAAAACTGCGTCATATTTAGCGAAAATGCAGCGCGATATGCTTTCGTATCAAAATGAAATGCGCAATAAAATCATACGTCGTGACTTTTACGCAAATAAATCCAGCTTACCTCATTTCGCAGTCTTCTTTTGGATAATAGACTCGTTGAATGCTCGTCCAGAAGTCCAAAATGCCGCAAAAAAGCTGGTTAAATAGTCCTAAAACTAGCGTCTCGTTGTGCAAGATTTGGAAGATAGAAAAAGGGCGAAAGGGTGGGGAAATGCTACACGAATGGCCACAGTTTGCGGGGTAAAGACAGCTGTACTCCGGGGTTTTGTCAAAGAGATTCGTTCGCAGCCATTTTCGATCGGAGCACCAGTGGGACCATCACGCCGACTGTCCGCGGGTGGAGAGGCCGGGCAGAGAGGCTGGCAGCGCGGCGTGAGGTTCCATCTTTTCCCCTGTTCCACCGCTGGGAGGCTGGTCCGGGCTGGATGGAGGAGAGGCGCTGCTGCTGCTGCTGAAACGTGCACGACACTTTTACCTGCACAACAGCGCCCTCACAGGTTCTCAAAGATCACGCAGAGCTTTCATTTCTGCTGTTATAAACTTGGCTTTATGGGTCAGATTTCAGTCTTCATTTCAAACAAATATGAGGGATTTCTGTGTACAGCTGCACTCTACAAAGAGGAGAAAGAGACTGAAGAGAGTAAACGTTTATTTTATGAGAATGGAGACCAAAACTAGAGTAAATTGTAAATGAACTCTGCAGAGGAGGAGTGACAGACAAATTAAACACTTTTTCATCAAAATAAAACAGAACACACAAGTTGAAGAAAGACACACACAAAAGTAGACTAAACTAAACTAGACAAAAAAAAAAAAAAAAAAAAAAATCATGACAAAAGTTCTGTTTTTATGCTTGGATTGGTTACATGCCAAAGCATAAAAAACATTATGTCCTGTACTCACTTTTTTTGGAAATGTGCTTTTCTGATTTTATTGTGTCTGTGTGGAAATACCAACATTTTCATATTGACTTTGACTTTGGCTGACAGCATATTTGGCGAAAACACAAATCAAACTTAATACTTTAACGGTTAAGAGTTGTTGTTCTCTACATATACGTGTTTATTTACTAGTTTAGCTGGTATATTTGGACATTCTTCACTCAGAAGTGTCAGAAGTCCAGGCCAGACACTGTCCTGGCCTACAGCTTCCAGTCTATTCTATACAGTCTGCTCTGAAGACCTGCACTGCAGCTGTGCCTATAGATACACACAGAGAATACCTTAAAATAGCTCCAGTTTGAGACATATAAAACAGTTTGGGAGAGAGGAGGAGGAGGAGGAGGAGGAGGAGAGAAGATAAACCTGTTTGGATCTGTCAGTATGAGACAGCTGCTGCCCTCTGGAGGACGCATGTGGACTCACTCCCCTGGGTCTTTCTGACAGTGCAGACTTGGATCTTCTCCCTCTCTAACTTTATTTTTTGCTGTTGGTTGCAAATGACATCTTAACTCTTGTGGAAGCCTGCTGTGTTTTACTAAGATGTTGGTGTATTATTAATATTCTTAGGATATTCTTAGTGTCTTAGGACAGTTTTTTCACACTTTGAATATGTCATCGCACACATTTCATCAGGAAACATAGTGTTCTATCAAGCACAAATATAATAAACGTAAATGTAGCACGATACACACACTTTGCTGATGTCGTGACTGAAAAGTAAACTTGAAAAACTCACAACAAGAATTAAGTGTGCGTCAAATAGCAAAACAACAGTGATCCAGTTCTCAGAACCCCACCCACCAACAGCGTGCACATGGAAAACTGGCTTTATTATTTATGAATTACGTCAGATGGTTTGAGATTCTGGTAGAAAGAGCATCCAAATACATCAATTCATGAACTTCCTGAAATATGAAAATCCTTCCCTTTTGAATTGAATATCATTTTGACTCTGAATCTATGTGTTTCATTTTGTTCCTACAGTAAATTGATTCAGAAAATGTTACCAAATTTTGTCCAAACTATATAAGCCTGTGAAATGAATGGTATTAGCCCTAAATATAGTTATAAATTCATATGTTGTCCCTGATGATATTTTTACTTCCTGAATATGTATATGCTGTAGGCTACTGTGTAAACATATAGCCACTCAATAATAGATTTTTAGTCTTATATATTTACTCTTCTTATACAGTATGTTTTGTTACCTTTTTTTGTATCTTAAAGTGCCTGTGATAGGTTTGATTACTAAATTTACTAAAAAAAAGCATTTAAGATCATTATATTGAAGATTTTGCTAAAACATCCTCCAAGAAAGAAACAAAAATGGTGAGTGTGAGTAACTGAAAAACTGTTGACTAATGACTTGTTTAACCACACATATCATCTCGCCTGTTGTAGTTCCAGCTAAATCAGTTCTTTATGGTCAGATTGAGATAAAATGAAGGACAGATTAAAGTCTAATAAAGCCTCAGACAGAGCAGAGCTTAAAGTTACTATCACACCCCCAGAGAATGTTGCAAAGTATCAATAAGTATTTCATATATTTAATTATTTTTGTTGATTTCAGATTTTGTTTTTTTTTTCTGATGGTCTTGTACTCTGAAATAACTCCATTGTGGAATAAATAAAAGTTGTCTCATCTTATCTTACCTTAGAAATACCATAACTGATAAGAGAAAACTTCATTCACAAAAATCAGGCTGTTACTGTTACACTACATTTCGTCACCAGAGGGCGCCCTTGTCTCTTTACGCTTCATGGCAAAACCTCTGGGTCATGTTTCAGTTATGATTCCAAACAAATATGAGGGATTTCTGTGTACAGCTGCACTCTGCCAAGAGGAGAAAGAGAATGAAGAGAATAAACGTTTATTTTTATGACGGTGGAGTCTAAAACTAGAGAGAATTGTAAATGAACTCTGTAGAGGAGGAGTGACAGACAAATTAAACTCTTTTTCATCAAAATAAAACAGAACACAAGTCGATGAAAGACACACACAAAAACTGAACAAGAAAAACAGGAAATACCACATCAGACATCTAAGCTCCATGACAACAAAATCCAAAATGCTGCTTAAACTACAATATCAACGCAAGTATTCAGTGTATTAACTAGAACACAATAGCACAGTTAGACCTTCACATTTTACTGCCATTCTATATGAGATTTACTCAAGTTGAAATAATAAATACAATAAGACCAAAACATAAACAACATTAACAGTAAACCGCCTCTTTAAAAGCATTCAGTCAGCCCACATCAGATAAATAGGCTTACATGAAAACAGTTTTCCGTGAGAGAAATACCAGACCCACTTTGCCAGCAAAGTGAAGGATCAGTGTGAGGGACATTTCAAAATGGCATTCAACCCATGAGGCACAACCAACTCAAACATGTGCACTGATCTGTAAGAGAATCTGCAGTGTATTCTCTTACATTTTTGCATTTCATTGTATTTGAATAGTCATGACAAGATTCAATTCACTCATTACATAGTTTGGCGGTGTCAAAATGACCAGCGGAGTTAAGAGGAATGCACAAATCAAATATATCTTAAAATACTGTACGTCCAATAACCAGTGTTGGGGAGTAAGTGAATACATGTACATATTCTGAAAGAGTAACTGTATTCTGGTATAGTTACTTTTTCATTTAGTGGTATTCAGAATGCAGTTACTTTTTTAAAATCAAAGAATCTTGTTAAGTCAGTTCAAATCAAGATTCTGAGTTCAAGTGATTTAAACTCAAGGTAGATCTTTTTGCAGTGCTTTTAAGTTTTTGCTCAAACTTTGACACAGCCAGAACAGAATCATGTCCATTTTCTTTACAGTTTTATCTTCTCTCCTCCTCTCATCTCTCTCAGGATCTTGAAATAAATCCAAAATCAACGGCCTGATAAGCAACTTCATCTTGTTAATTCGAATCAAGAGTCTGAATTCAAGTGATATTTGTATTTTTTCTAATTTTTTTTAGGTTAAGGTTTGACAAGGCCAGAACAGAAAAAATCAAAATGTTCTATATACAGTATGCTATCTTCTCTGTCCTCAATATCATTAGCAAATGAATCTTGTTAAGTAAATTCAAATCAATTCCGAATGAAAGTCATTTTTGTATTTTTTGCAGTACTTTTAAGTTTTATTTCCTCCAACAAGGTCACAACATAAAATCATTTCCATTTTCTTTTGGTTTTATCCTCTCTTTTTAGTGTTTCAGTAGCAGATCTGAAAATACTGACTGGGAGATTTGACAGGGCTCTGGTAGCTGGTTGTGTCTTGAGGCGCGGTGTTGGTAACGCCAGTACAAGTCTTCTGCAGGTTTAAAGTGAACTTCTTCTCTGTTCTCGTGCTATGGTTGGCATTTCCTGTCCCGGTTTTCGCTTTGGGCAGATTTGGCGCGTTGTTGGTTGCCGGGGGTTTTGTTTTGGTTGTTACTGTTTCAGCAGTTTTGGCGACTTCAGAAGACCCAGTCCTTTTTGCGAGGGGGCTCAGATAGATCTGCATAGTCACTAAGTGAAGACGAGGAAGGAGGAGAGGAGTGAGGAGACATAGGGATGGAGTGGAGGAGTGGTAATGGGATTTGATAATAGGAGAGGTACGGGAAGAGGAGAGGAACATATTTCATGGTGAGATTTGGGGAAAATGAAAAATGGCCGTAAAATAACATATCACAAGAGAATTCATAAAGAGCAGTTTGTTGTTACCTCATCTAAAACAGACCTGAAGTTGTGTTTTGTTTTATTCACAAGTTTGAGTAATCCTGGTTTATGAGTTTGTCTACATCTCTAAAGCTCAAAATGCTCTGTTCCACCTTGTGATGTCATTTAGTTTTCAAGTTAACAGCTACATGGGTGGATATAATCAACAAAATTCAGGTTATGAAACATTTTCCTTGAGACACTCCTCAGATAATGGAGAACTGTATTGGAATAAGTGGAAATCTTACAACCAAAACAAAGCTTAACATATGTAAATTTGTATATATCTGTGCAGATGTCATTTGCTTCATGGCTTCCTATTTTTATTTTTGATCGGTCGGTCTGATGGTTGTTGTATTCTGCACTTCTGGAAATCAGTGTGTGTGGATGTGTGGTGTACAAAACTAAAAAGTTCTAAAAAAATAAATAAATAAATACATAAATAAATAAATAAAGTTACAGCTACATTTTACATTTAAGTTCAGTAGAGATGGACAATTCCAGGGCTGAAATGATCCAAATGATTCAAGTGAAGCTGTATGGAGTTTAAAAACACAGTGGAGCACTTTCTGTATTACCAGATGACATCACAAGGTGGTGTTTTCAATTTGAGAGAAGAACTCAGCCTAAATATGCAGGGTTTGTGTGTTAAACATGTGTGAATGAAACAAAACACAACTCCAGGTGTGTTTGTGATGAGGAAACAACATTAGAACACGGATCAGGAAATAGCGTAATATGGGCCCTTTAAGGAAATGTTGATTTTAAATAATTGTATTAGATCATATTTTCATTATATTAAAAATTTTAAGTTGATCTACATAAAGGGACAATATGTTACTCTCTTCAACTTTTTTGTCTCTATGCATTGCAAATTTCTCTGATTTTAAGATTTTAAAACTTGTATCACGTTATTAATTTTGTTTTCAGATTTATTATTTACTTACTAGTTCTGAGACTGCTTCATTTAAGGCTAGAGGTAGTTTATTTTAAGATAACTTGTCAAATAAAATTATCTTGCTGCATGAACAGATAATTTCACTATTTTTAAGTCATTTTCTAAGTGTTTATATCTTAAATTTTGGCCAAGCTTTTTTGCAGCGTGGAAATGTGATGGCATTCCACAGTCTGGCATCAAACTTCAATCCTGTATTAAGTGAAGAAGCAGGGTCACCCCTCCACAGATCTGACCTGTTACTTGGCCTGATGACTATGTTTCCATGGCAATAGATATGTTTATACTGTGGAACATTCCAGGCAAATCCGTAACATCTCCATGGAGACAAGAAGGTGGTGGAAAACAAAGACATAAGTAATTTAAAGTCATATTTCTATTAGTCTGTCACTATAATACTGATATAATACTAATACATCATTAAATATGTATGTTTGATAATATTTTGTGTTATAGTAAGCAAACCTTTCTTCTTCTACTATTATTACTACTTGAAACCATAAAAAACAAAAACAAAACATGATGTGTACTATGATCAGTCAGAAATAGTATCTTCAAGTATTTTTTTCTCATAGCTACTACTACTACTACTACTGCTACTACTACTACTACTACTACTTTGTGCAGTGTACTTTCACAATAAGATCCATTCGTACCTTTGCAGTGTGTGACGCGTCTGGTCCCTGAAACAGATAAGGACATAAACACCGGGAGACACAACGTTATTTCAGAGCTCCATCTCTTCTTATCTGTGCGCTCAGTTTGACGGATACACAGAGAGGCCAGAGCTCACAAATCTTAGTCGATCAATAAGAAGAGAGATGGAGGGTCTTACCGAGAGTTACTGCAGCCTCTTTGGGTTTAGTGCTGCTTGAACAAAAACACAGAGGAGAGGAAGAAGAAGGAGGAGAAGAAGGAGGAGAAGAAGGAGGAGAAGAAGATGATGAGTGACACAAGCATTAAGTCATACACTTGAAAAATACTTTATTTTTATTCAGAAAACGATCTCAGTGGATCTCTCTCTCTCTTCAGTGTGGTTTTTAATCTGTTTCATCTGAGTTTTTCTTTGCTAAGGCAGATCTGAAACACAGGGGGCGCTCTAGGGCAATGTATCTGTCATTGTTTTAAGGGTTCATATTACGCTATTTTCTGATCTATGTTATAATGTTGTTTTCTCATCAAAAACAGACCTGGAGTTGTGTTTTGTTTCATTCACACATGTTCAACACACAAACTCTGAGTTCTCTCAAACAGAACACACTCTGTTCCACCTTGTGATGTCATGTAGTAATACAGGAAGTGCTCCAATGTGTTTTTAAACTCCATACACCTTCACTAGAATCATTTGGATGATTTCAGCCCCGGAATTGCTGATCTCTACAGAACAAAAGGTAAAATGTATCACTTCATGACATCACAAGGTGGAACAGAGCATTTTGAGCTTTGGAGATGTAGACAGACTAATAAAAAAAATACTCAAACATGTGTGAGTGAAACAAAACCCAACTCCAGGTATATTTTTGCCAAGGAAACAACACATTATTACATAGATCAGAAAACAACATAATATGGACCCTTTAATACTAATTACAGAGATATTATTCATAAACCAGGTCAACAAATCTGCTTTTTGAATTTCTTATTTACTGCTCTTCACCCACATTAATTATTCAGTATGGGTTGTGTATGTTTTAGCCTGATATGGGAGTTTTCAAATACCCCAGTGTGATTTTTATGCAGGTTTTAAATTGATTTTCTACAAATACATTTTAAGTTTGATATACACAGAGTTATTCTCACCTCTCCTGGTCTGGTTTCTTGGAGGCAGATGCAGTGGAGGAGGAAGAGGAGGTCCGTGTTTTGGTTTTCGAAGGACTGTCCTTCACACTGCCTGGAGGACTCCTCACACTACTGCAACGAGGTACGAGAGAGGTTCATGACAAAGTGGGACAGTAGATTCACACATATTCAAGGTCTTATATTACGCAAACTTGACTCTTTTGAGCTTGTTTCATTCACACATGTTTGAGTAATCCTTTATTATTAGTCTGTCTACATCTTCAAAGCTTAAAATGCTCCACCTTGTTCCATCTTGTGATGTCATGAAGCGGTTTTCTGTTAGATTTCAGCCTAAATATTCAGTATTTGTGGGTGAAACAGGTGTGAATGAAACAAAACACAACTCCAGATATATTTTTGATGAAGAAACAACATTATAACATAGATCAGAAAATAGCATCATATGTTTTTGTTTTTTGTTTTGTTTTGTAGTACTTTTATTATTCCTATAGCACATGGGGCGCCCGGGGACCATCTCCATGATCTTGTTGTCAGGGCTACTTTAGCTGGAGGATTTGGCCCTTTACACAATCAAAGGGCTATAGAGATTTAATGCCATGCTACAGAAAAATGCATCAAAAAGTTACCTAGTGCACGTTTCAGGAATGAACTTATCCAGCTTTAAGTAGCTGTTGATATCCGATATTGACCAGTACTTCTCAAAACACAGTTAACTACTACAAAATGTATCCAGCTGTGTTATGTATTGAGCAGTTTTGTATGAATAAAAGTTCAAACATCATGTGACATCTTGGGTCTATATCTGTCAGTAAATAGTTCTATTAAATGCATTTACAAGCCCAACCAGGATATTGGCTCAATCAAAAGCTCCAGCTAATATTCCTGGATCTGTGCAGATATTTGATACCAGCATCGGTATTGGTGCATCCGTAGCACCTTTAAAAACAGCATTATTAAGTTGTTTAAGGCTCATAAAGTTATTGGTTCATCGTATTATTTTATGTGTGTGTTGAAAGCAAAACCTGTGGAGTGTGTGTGAGCAGAACGACTGGAGCCATGGGCCATTAGTTAAATACAGAAGTCCATTCACTCTGACTCATATTAAAGTGACAGGATTATAGAGAGGGAAGAGAGAGGGAGGAAAGGAGGGGAAGGGGGAGTGAGAGACGGAGGGAGGGGTAAGAGAAAGAGGGAGTGAGAAAGAGAGGGAAGGGTGAAGTGAGGAAAGATGTATTGCTTTAAACGTAGGGGGCAGAGAGGGAGATGGAGAGAGAGAGAGAGAGAGAAAGGACTGCACTGGTTTAAATGTAGAGGAGGGGTGGCAGAGAGAGCGAGAGAGAGAGAAAGAAAGCACGAGAGCCAGAGAGAGACAGAGAGAGAGAGAGAGAGAAAGACACTGATTTAAATGTAGAAGATAGGGCAGAGAGAGATGAAGAGACAGAGGGGAGAAAGAGAGAGAAAGAAAAGACTGCACTGGTTTAAATAGAGGAGAGAGATGGGGCAGAGAGAGACAAAGAGAGAGACGGGTTGAGAAAGGAAGATAGGAGAGAGGGGGACTGCCGTGCTTTAAACGGAGTAGAAAGGGAGAAAAAGAGGGAGACGGCGGTGGAGAGAGAGATAACAGATGGGGGAAAGTGAGGGAACAAATGAGAAAGAGAGACGGAGGGGCAAAGGGGAGAGGGAGGGAGAGCGAGAGGTAGAGAGAGGGGTAGGGGGAGCGAGAGAGAAAGAGAGAGAGAGAGATGGAGGGAAAGAGGGGACAGAGACAAAGAGAGAGGGGGGGAAGGAGAGTGGGAGAGAGAGAATGGGGGATAGAGAGAGACAAAGAGGGTTTAGCAGAGAGAAATAAGAAGGGAAGGGAGAGAAGAGAGAGGAAGTGAGAGAGACAGAAAGAAAATGAGAGAATAATTACAAAACATCTGTGAAGGGGAGAGGATTTTTTTTTTTTTTTATTTCCCATCAGGTTTTAATATCAACACAATGAGATTCAAAGCCATCCAGAATGACACGCTGTAAGAGGATTATCTGATGGAGCTCCCTGGTTTAAAAATATTATTATTACAGTAATTAAAATGGGACTCATACACACTGTACTGTACATCTACTACACTGTTTGGTTGGCTCAGTCACGTTATTATTATTATTATTATTTTTTTTTTTTCATGTTTTTATTTATTTGTTTGTCTTTTTTTTTATTCATGTAGTCATTTATTTTTTATGTTTTTTTTTTAAATTTACTTATTTTTTATTTATTTTTCATAAGCAGGAAGGACAATGGCATTTTAACAGGGCTCTCTGCAAAGGCTGACCTGGAGGACGGCGTGGGGCTGTAGGTCCTCCCTGCGCCGCTAGAGGGCACCGTGCAGCTCTTCTTGAGGGCGGCGGGTCTGGAGGGAAGCGCCAGAGACACGGGTCTGACTGAGGAGAGACACGTACGGGAAGAGAAAGACACGAGATGTTTTATTTAAATGTGTTTATAAAAATACTGGAGAAAATTTGTAGGCTATGAAACAACAATGACTATATTATATTATTGCCTTATATTTTAGGTGAAACTGATTTACTGTAGCTCCCAAGGTCAGACCAATGATTTTACTTCATGTTTGTAATTTTGTGTAGGCGACCTATTTTTTTTGGCTAAATTTACTTTTAACCAAACCTTTTAACCTTTTTTAAAACACTGGATATCTGGAGGTGCAGCAGGCTAGTTCAAAAAGCCATAACGATTAACAATTTAAAACAAATTATTACATATTTTAAATGGGGAGTCCTCAAAATGTTACAGGAAACTGAAAACCTGACTATGCCTTATTCAAGTTTTTTGGTCAAAATTGGGGAGCTGAGGCATCACTGTTCTCTGTTACACTCCTTACACATAAATAACTAACAAATCATTATGTCCTCATGTAACAAAGCCAAAACAGAGCTAAAATCAAATTAAAGGTGCATTGTGTAACTTTTCTCGTGGATGGTCCGTCAAATACTTTTCTCCACAGAGATGTTATTGCTGTGTCTAGCATGTTCCATAGTATGGCATTAAACCATTTTGTCTTCATGGAGACCAAACCAGACCAAGTTACAGGTCAGATCTGTGGAGAGGCGACCCCGCTCACAGTCAGAATGTCTGTTTTTCTAGGTATTTTTGAGCAGCTGTTACTGAATTAATGTAAGGTAGAGCTGTTTAATGTCATGCTGTGGAACATTCCAGGCAGAGCAATGACATATCCATAGAAACAACAGGTGACGGACCCCCAACCAGAAAAGTTACACAGTCCACCTTAAAACACTCCTTACCTGCTTTGCCTCCTGCCCTCCTCCCCGCTGCAGCAGAGGCCTGGTGCTCCTCACTGAGGTTCAGTCTTTTCAGAACATCGGCCAGAGCCATCTTCAGCAGCTGGATCTCATCCTCCTGCATCTGCATCCTCTGCTCCAGATATGTGAGTCTGTCTGCCACGTCCAGGCCAGAGGCTGCAGAGCTGCGGTCATCTGCAAACATAAGAACATGGGGTCAAAGGTTTGACTCTGATGTCCAAGAAAATCTGAGGACAATCATTTAATAATAATAAATAGATAATAATAATGCACTGGATTTATATAGCACCTTTGAAGACACACAAAATCTGTTTTTGTAGCCACAGCTGCCCTGAGACAGACTGACGGAAGTGAGGCTGCTAATCTGCACCACTGGCCCCTCCAAATCAAATCAAGTTTATTTATAAAGTACTTTTAAAACAGCCAAATCTTACCAAAATGCTGAACAACAACAATAATAAAACAATAGTACAGCAAACACAACCGACACTCCTGCACGCCACAGTCATACTGAGGGTGTCTTGCCCAAGGATATGATAATCAATCCTTCGACCTTCTGGTTGGAGGGCTGTGCTCTAACCACTGAGCCACTGTTGCCCAGAATAAACAAAACAGAACAAAGAAAGAAAAGACTCTAAATTTTGCACCAGGACATTTTTTACACTTTAAATCAGGAGTTAATTCACGTACCAAATCAAAATATATTTTGTTTAAAGTTTGTCTGCAGAGAAACGTATGATTAAATTGTTCATCCATCCGTTTTCTTCTGCTTTACTCAGAGCCTGGAGGGGAGACAGCAGTCTGAGCAGGGACATCCAGACTTCCCTCACCCCAGACACTTCCTCCTGCTTTTCCGGAGGATCCTGAGGAGTTCCCAGCCCAGAGACACAGTCCCTCCTCTGGGGTCTACTCGTGGTGGGACAGGCCCAGGGAGACGTCCAGATTAAACTGTCTCCTATTATTATTTTCCAGTAAAAGTGATGCTCCAAGCCTTATTTTACACCTGCTTTAGATTATAATACAAACTCTCCTAGAGCTGACATAGACATTGGCAAGGTGGTTGAAGTGTCTTGCTCAATGACACAACAATATGCTACAGTGGATATGTTGTCAAAATATAGATCTTCATGGTTCACATTTTATATAGCGCTTTTCCAATTTCAAGTCTGGAATCGCTCCTCCAACCTGTGGGCCAGTGAATCTGACCTCTCAGCCAATGATGTTTATGTCAAGAGCGGGATTTAAACCGCCAACCTTCACATCAATGGACAAACTAACTGAGCTACTACCTAATTTATGTCTGTGTTAAAATTATTGCTCACTGGCTGGAAATCTAAATCTAAAACCAATCATTTTTATAATATTGATATTTGTCGCTGAAATGGAAAGTAAACTTACAAACAAAAATGATAAAGGAAATGTAAACATATAATTTAAAAGTGTGATTTTTTTATATAAGCAGTTTTCAGCAGTATTTCATTTGCTTCCCCATAATATTCTTATTATGTATTAACTTGACCTTTACCCCATTGTGTTGTTTTCACTGTTAATCATGAAACGATCGTCTGAAAGCTATTTAAATCAAATATCTGTGAAAAAAACATACAAAATCACACCACAAAATGCCAACGCAACCTTTAGAGAAATACAGTTTCTATTGTCTTGTCAAAACAACACAATCAAACATCTTTAACATTTAAAAGCAGCGCCGCCTCAGACTATAATGGGGTCACTGCACAGCTGGGCCCTGATCTCTTCTATTGTTACCACAGACAGGGGCAAGTAAACAGAGGTACCCCTAAACCCACCGAAACAAGAACAAAGCAGATGTAAAACGCATTTTCGGAACGTATTTAGAAGCAAATATCACTTGCAGTGCTATGAACTACATAGACCATGATCCTTTGCTTTGTTTTGCAGTAACAGTTAGAAAACAGCTTAAAAAGTCAGATATTACGCAAACTTGACTCTTCTGAGCTTTAAATCGTGTTAGAATGTTGTTTGAGTAACCCTTTATTATTAGTCTGTCTACATCTCCAAAGCTCAAAATGGTCTGTTCCACCTCGTGATGTCATGTAGTGGCCATTTTGAAGTAAACAGCTACATTTTACCTTTAGTTTACTAGAGATTGGTAATTCCAGGGCTGAAATCATCCAAATGATTCTAGTGAAGGCGTATGGAGTTTAAAAACACAGTGGAGCACTTTTCTGGTGGAGGGATGTTTCCATGGAGATGTCATTCCTTTGCCTGGAATGTTCCACAATGTGGCATTTTGCACAGTTACAAATGTATCTCCTTTTTACGCAGATCTGGCCTGTAACTTGGTCTGGTGGCATCGCCTGCTTGTTTCCATGGAGATAGATAAGTTAAATGCCATACTGTGGAAAATTACAAGCAAAACAATAGCATCTCAGTGGAAACAAGAATGTGGCGGACCCTTAATCAGAAAAGTTACATAGTGCACCTTTACAAAATAGATGAATATTCTGAAATCTGAAGACAAGATTAGATTTAGATCATCTCTATTCATTCTAAAATGGAGAAAGTGCTGTGTTGTAGCAGCCAAGTACAAGTACAAGTCAAAATATCCAAACATCTTGTCAGTTAAACCTTTGTACATGATATATTTAAATCTGTGTACCCTGTGTACCAGTGAGCAGTGAATATGGGTCAGTCTGCCTGTGTTGGGGTCCCTCTTCTCCCGCCATCGCCATGGTCTTCCTCCTCTTCCTCTCCTCCCTCAAGCACAATCTTTCGTTCTTTCTGCCCCCTTTAGCGCCCCCTATCTCCGTCTGACGTCTCTCCATCAGATCCGCAAACGTGTCATGCCTTCCTCTGCTCCTCCAGGCTGGGACAGGTCGTCCAAAAAGGCTGTTAGGAGACGTTCTGATGTTCTAATGGTGATTGTGGTGGGGGAATTGTTGTGTAAAAATTGGAAGGGGGCGGGGTTTATAAGGATTTAATCTGCACTTGAGTCTAAATGTGTGTGTGTGTGTGTGTGTGTGTGTGTGTGTGTGTGTGTGTGTGTGTGTGTGTGTGTGTGCGTGTGCGTGGACAAATACAACTATAATCCCACTGACTGAGCCTCTTAAGACCCGCCCACAAACATAAGCCCAGTGAACCACATGTATTAGAGATGGAACCTGTCAAGTGATTTAAAGGTGTATTATGTAACTTTTTTGGTTGGGGGTCTATCACCTGTTTGTCTCTATGGAGATGTCATTTCTCTGCCAGGAATGTTCCACAGTATGACTTTAAACAGCTTTATCTTACATTTATTCAATTACAGGTGGTTTTATAGCTCAAAAATACCTAGATAAACAGGCCTCTCCACAGATCTGACCTGTAACTTGGTCTGGTTTGGTCGCCATGAAGATAGAAAGGTTTACTGTCACACTGTGAAACATTCCAGACAAACAATAAAATCTCTATGGAGAAAAGTGTGTGACGGACCCTCCACCAGAAAAGTTACACAATGCACCTTTAAAGCTACAGTATGTAACTTTTTCCAATTATCTTCTACAATATGGCATAAAACTATCTCCATGGAGAATGTTCTGAAGTATGTTTTTAACCGATTTGCATGGACTCGTAGGTGACTTTTCTGACTATCCTTCGATATTTTACAACTTTACTTGAAATGTTCCACAGTATGACATTAAACTTTTCTATCTTGAGTTTATTCACTTTCAGTTGTTTTTTAAGACTCAAAAACATGCATTCTTATGGTGAGCGGGATCGACACTTCACAGATCTGGCCTGTAATCTGGCCTGATGGTGGCATTGTTTTCATGTATACCGATGAATCTATCTGTCAGTCTATCTATCCAAAATCTCCTGTCCATGGAGATATGCAGGTGGTAGACCCTCCTAAAATGTTATATAGTGCAACTTTACATTTTCTTGGTGGATTAATGACTTTGGCCTATACACAGATCCTGTATTTCTATAGCCCGTCATTTTAACTCATTGTTCAATGCTTCAGGGGCAGGACCTGTCAGGGGCAGGACCTGTCAGGTGCAGTAATCAGCACGGAGCTAAGAGATGAGCACTTTTGTCTCACAGCAAGAGGGTCTCGGGTTCAGGTCAGGTGCATGTACACTACCAGTCAAAAGTTTGGACTCTCATTCAACATTTTGTTTCTTTTTTCTTACTACTTTCTGCACTTCAGAAGAAAAAGTTTAAACTGGACTTTAAAGGTTCCATATAGGAACATGTCTTAAATGATCCGTCCTTCACTGCTGCTTGGGCACCTGTCAGGACCACAGCGCTGTTAGGGACTGTGCAGCTGACCCAGACACAGACAGAACATGCAAACTGTGCACAACAGTTCACATGACCAGTCAAAAGTTTGTATGCACTTTCTTGTTCAATGTTTTTTTTTTCTATATTTTTACTACTTTCTACATTTTATATACACACAGAAGACATCAAATATATGAAGCAAGATTCACTACATTGCCAAAAGTATTCAAAATCAGGTGTTCCAATCACTTTCATGGCCTCAGCTGTATAAAACCAAGCACCTAGACCTGCAGAGGTTTCTACAAACATTTGTGAAAGAATGGGTCGTTCTCAGGATCTCAGACTGGAGAAGTCCAGTCGTGAAATTTCCTCACTCCAAAATATTCCACAGTCAACTGTCAGTGGTATTATAACAAAGTGGAAGCGACTGGGAACGACAACAACTTAGCCATGAAGTGGTAGACCACAAAAACTGACGGGGCGGGGTCAGCGGATGCTGAGGCACATAGTGCACAGATGTCCTCATATTTCTGCAGAGTCAATCACTACAGAGCTCCAAACTTCATGTGGCCTTCAGATTAGCTCAAGAACAGTGAGCAAAGAGCTTCATGGAATGGGTTTCCATGGCCGAGCAGCTGCATCCAAGCCGTACATCACCAAGTGCAATGCAAAGCATCAGATGCAGTACTGTAAAGCACGCCGCCACTGGACTCTAGAGCAGCGGAGACATGTTCTCTGTAGTGATGAATCGCGCTTCTCCATCTGGCAATTTGATGGATGAAACTGAGAGCCAGGCCTTCTCGTCCAACATCAGTGTGTGACCTCACAAATGTGCTTCTGGAAGAGTGGTCAAATATTCCCATAAACACACTCCTAAACCTTGTGGACAGCCTTCCCAGAAGAGCTGAAGCTGTTACAGCTGCAAAGGGTGGACCGACGTCATATTAAACCCTATGGATTAAGAATGGGATGTCACTTAAGTTCATATGAGTCAAGGCAGGTGAGTGAATTCTTTTGGCAATATAGTGTATATGGAATTATATAGTAAAGAAAAAAAAAAAGTTAAGTAATTCTGCAAAATTTATATTTTTTAATGTTTTATAACCAAATCCTTAAATTAGCCAAATTAACAATTAGCTTTGTTGAAAAATGTTGACTTTAAACAGCTCTAACTTACATTTATTCAATTACAGGTGGTTTTATAGCTCAAAAATACCTAGAAAAACAGACATTCTGACTGTGAGCGGGATCGCCTCTCCACAGATCTGACCTGTAACTTGACCTGGTTTGGTCTCCATAAAGATAGAAAGGTTTAATACCATACTGTGAAACGTTCAAGACAAAGCAATGACATTTTCATGGAGAAAAGCGTTTGATGGACCCTCAACACAGAGACCATATCCTGTTTACAGCCATCTCCATGTACTTCAGCACACACAGGGAAGGTTTGCTCATTAGCACAAAGGATCCTTTATAAGTGACAATTATAAGGGAGTATTTTCCTTGCAGTAGGAGTCTTGTAAACAACATGGTGGTTTCCTGTCTTTGGCGCAGGAGATTTTATCTCACTATTCTGCAACAAAAGACTGATTCTAGTTCCAAACGGCTGGGTTCAATAGAAGCTTCTCTGAAAAAGTAGATTCCTCATGTAAAGCAATAAGACAATCGCTCAATATCAAATGGATTATTAAAGGGCTCTTTTCTGATCTTACAATGTTGTTTTCTCATCAAAAACATACCTGGAGTTGTGTTTAGTCTGTCTACATCTCCAAAGCTCAAAATGCTCTATTCCACCTTGTGATGTCATGAAGAGGGAAGAGGTAGATTTCCCATTAACGGCTACCTTTTACCTTTAGTTCAGTAGAGATTCAAGATGCAGTTCTCTGAAATTATCCAGATGATTCTAGTGAATGCATATGGAGTTTAAAAACACAGTGGAGCCCTTTTTGCATTACCACATGACATCACAAGGTGGAACAGAGTGTTTTCTGTTTGAGAGAAGAACTCAGATGCAGGATTTGTGTGTTAAACATGTGTGAATGAAACAAAACACAACTCCAGGTGTGTTTGTGATGAGGAAACAACATGGATCAGAAACAGTGTAATATGAGCCCTTTGAGTAACACTCTGCACTGAACTGAACAGGGTTTTATTCAAGTGCTTATGTGTTTTCACCCCTGAGGCCCTGTGCAGATCTGACTATAGAAAATCAATGTCCTTTCTTTTTGGCGTGTTGTGAAGCGTGCACATCTTAATCTGGTCTCGTGTCTCTCCCCTAGACCATGACATCAGCGCGTGCCTCCTCACTCCACACATATGGGATTGGGATTAGAATAGCTCATAATCCCACTGCTGCCGTAGGGAATTAGGGAGCAACAAACACTCCATCTCTCCTCTACCTCACATCACAGAAAAACACCACAAAAAACAAAGTGAATTCAGAGTATTAAAGGTGCATTGTGTCACTTTGCTGGTGGAGGGTCCATCAAATGCTTTTCTCCATGGAGATGTTATTGCTTTGTCTGGAATGTTTCACAGTATGGCATTAAACCTTTTTATCTTCATGGAGACCAAACCAGACAGAAGTTACAGGTCAGTTACAGGTCAGATCTGTGGGAAGGCAAAGCTGCTCACAATCAGAATGCCTGTTTGTTTTTTTGTTTTTTTTTTAGGTATATTTGAGCTATAAAACCACCTGTAATTGAATAAATTTAAGGTAGAGCTGTTTCATCTCATATTGTGGAACATTCCAGGCAGAGCAGTGACATCTCCATAGCAACTAGCAGGTGACTAGCAGGTTCACTGTGCATATTTTTAAATAGAAGTGTTCAAAACTAACTTAATAATTTCTAGGTTGCAGATGACATCACAACATTCTATAGGTTAGTAATGTTTAAAGAGCCAATATTATGCTATTTTTTGATCTTTGTTATAATGTTGTTTCCTCATGAAAAACAGGCCTCACTCTGTTCCACCTTGTGATGTCATGTGGTAATACAGAAAGTTCTCCGCTTTGTTTTTAAACTCCACACACCTTCATTAGAATCATGTGGAGGATTTCAGCACTGCAACTGCCAATCTCTACTGAACTAAAGGCAGAAGGTGTTGACTTGAAACCTACAAGGTGGAACAGAACATTTTGAGTTTTGGCGATGTAGACAGAATAATAATAAAGGATTATCAAACATGTGTGAATGAAACAAAACTCCAGGTATGTTTTTGAGGGTCTAGTTATTACTAATAGAAACAATCAGGGTCACCATTTGTGAATTTACCTCTTAGATAGTTCTTATGAAAATACAATATAATAATAGGTCAATCTGCTCTCGCCCCCATCTGAGAGTAAAACATCATCACATTCTTGAATCTAAAAAACACCAATAGTGAATAATTGACTTTTTAAATATAATATATTATTTAGGATTATCACAAATTAAAATGTCTTGAAGAAGCACTGTGTAAGTTTTCTGCATGCTGGATGCTCCAAAACTTTCTTTTCTCCATGGAGATGTTATTGCTTTGCCTGGAATGTTCCACAGTATGGCATTAAATTTAACTGGTCACATTCATATAATACTTTTTCAAGGAACCACTCACACATTCACATTCAAACCGCTGACCCATGTCTCCTTGGAGAACAGTTTTATGCTCTACTGTGGAACATTGCAGGCAAAGCTACACTATCTCCATGGAGACAAACAGGTGGCCGATCTGCCACCAGAAAGTTATTTTTAAATCCAAAATTTGAATAGTTTTGATTTACATTTCTAAACAAAACTCAAATTCAAATACTGAATTCAAATCATTTTGTCTCTCTGCCTCTTTGCAGTGGCTGGTGTCTCATATGTTAATGTATAAACCCTATAGTAACATTATGCTCCACTTAACACTTATATTCTACATCTCAGGCATGTTTCTAATACATATGGCCTTAAAGGAAATCTGTGTGTGTCTAAGAGTGAGCTGGAGCCTCACAGATGGTGTTTTCAATGAAGACATGGCATCTGCCCCATCTGATCTGCTCCTGCCTGCTCAGATCTGCTCCTGTCTGCTCCTGCCTGCTCAGATCTGCTCCTGCCTGCTCAGATCTGCTCCTGTCTGCTCAGATCTGCTCCTGCCTGCTCAGATCTGCTCCTGCCTGCTCAGATCTGCTCCTGTCTGTACCTGCCTGCTCAGATCTGCTCCTGTCATCTCCTGCCTGCTCCTGTCTGCTCATATTTGCTCCTGTCTGTACCTGCCTGCTCAGATCTGCTCCTGTCATCTCCTGCCTGCTCCTGTCTGCTCATATTTGCTCCTGTCTGCACCTGTCCACTCAGCTCTACCCCTGTCTGCTGACACATGACACATGGTGCTAAGGATATTTTATTTGTAAATATCTTCATTGTAATGTTGTAGTTTATGCACAAAATTGGGACTCTGCATTTATTTGCTTCAAGAAAAGTTTTGCAAATGGTTGTTTCAAAATTGGTAGGTTGAGGGTTCAATTCCTTCTACAACCAGGGCAGTGTGTCCTTAGGCAAGACACTTAAAAGGAGATGTTATTGCTTGGTCTAGATTGTTTCAGAGTATGGCTACAAAAATGGTTAAAGATAGATAGATAGGTTTCATGTCATATTGTGAAAAGTTACACGGTGCATCTTTATCCCACTTTATTTGAGTGAAGGAGGCTGTGGTAACAGACATAGCTCAAAGTAATGGCTTTCTGTGTTTATTTGAGCTGTTAACAGAAACTGTATCGCACTATAGTTAGGGATGCACCGATACGCTACGATATTAGTATCAAATATCGGCGTCGATACTGAAAAATTAGCTCGCTCAGGTATCGGTTCCATGAAATTAGTTAAGCCGATATCCTAGTTAGGATTTTAACTGGATTAATAAGGTTGTTTACAGGCTGATTTTGGCCTAGAACTTTTATTCATTAAGTGGTTCAGTAGTTTTTGAAGGATAAAGAGCAGCTACATAACACAACTGGATCTCTTGTGTATTAAGTTTACTGCGGTTTAAGGAAATGCACCATTTTCTTTCCTTAAACTGGTATCGGTTAATATCAGGTATCGGCAGGAACCGGATTAAAGTCAAAGTATCAGAAGTGAAACAGCTGGATCACTATCACTATAACTAAGATATACAGTACAGTCAGATATCTTGATTTGCTTTTGGTCTTGATAATGGTGAGGTTTAAATATAAAATAATTTACTTAGAATATTTATCAAATTATCTACTTGTCAATTTATGAGATTGCACTTGTAATACACCAATGGTCAGTCTTCTCACATCTTTCAAAATCAGAATGTGTGTTCTGAATTCAAACCATTTAAATAGACAGAGTGTGGTAATGTGTACTAATGTGTCATGTGTCATATATTAACATACTCTACATCTGTTGAATACGATGTACGCCATATTGCTTAATAGAAACGAAGCTGCCTTTAGGTTGTATTATGAAAATCAGCTCGTGTTACCTCACTGCTGTCACATGTCGCATCTGCCCCTCTCACCTGTCATGAAGTCAGTGTCCGGAGCCAGCAGGGAGTCGCTGTGCACGCTTCCCCTGATCGAAGGCCTCCTGTCTGGACTGTCCACGCTCCGTTCGTCCCCCAGATCCACCAGAAGCTCCATGTTTGTATCCTCTCCTCCTCTCTCTGCCATGGCCTACATCCAAATGACTGCCTTATCTCACCGTTAAGTCTCCTGTACTTCGATTTAAGCCAGTTTCTTCACAGCACGAGCGGGCAACACCTCTCCTTTTCTCCCCCCTCCCCCTCGGGTCCTTCTGTGAGTATATGGGATTTGTACAGTATCACAGTAAGAGGGTGATGTCATAGATTAAGAGCTTGTAAGTCAACGGGAGCCAAGGCAAAGCTAAAGCAGTCATCTGTTTGGGACCCTGCTGACCCTTAAAGCCTCCTCTAAGGTAAGCTGCGTAACTGTCTGAAAGCATTTGTGTTACTTACAATGAGACAATTACCCATGAACCTGTTATAGCAATTGAAAATGTTACAGCAATTTTATAATTTACTTTAATTTTGTTATAGTCCTATATTACGCAAAATTGACTCTTGTGTGCTTTAAGTCAGGTTAGGGTATTGTTACCTCCTCTGAAACATAACTGGACCTTTTGTTTCATTCACACGTGTTTGAGTCACCCTTTATTATTAGTCTGTTTGCATCTCCAAAGTTGAAAATGCTCTGTTCCACCTTGTGATGTCATCAAGCAGACGTTTTCAAGTTAACAGCTCCTTTTACCTTTAGTTCAGGAGAAATTGGCAATTCCTGGGCAGAAATGATCCAAATGATTCTAGTGACGGTATATGGAGTTTAAAAACACAGTGAAGCACTTCCTGTATTGTTGCATGAGGATTGTTTTCCATTTGAGAGGAGAACTCAGCTTAAATATACAGTATGTGTGTGTTAAATATGTGTGAATGAAACAAAACACAACTCCAGATACAGTATGTTTGTGATGAGGAAACAACATTAGAACATAGATCAGAAAACAGTAATATGTATATAATATGTAATTTAATATGGGCCCTTTAAATATCTTTTATTTTTGTTTGCATCCACAGTATTTTATTATCTGCACTTTATATTGTGTATTATGAGTTGCTGTGACAGATTAATTTCCCATTTTGAGATTTATAAAGTCTAAAAGATCTTATCTCACACACAAAGCAAATACTGACAAGACATCCAATGGTTTCAGGTTAAAACCACAATATGCAACTTTTTAGCCAAAAAAACATGGATTTCAGCTTCCTGTTATATGCAACATTTTGAGGATTTTTTTCCCCATACAAAATTCCATTGTAAATTGTTAATTGCTATGGTAACCATCCTATTCTTTTAATCATCAGTCTGAAATCCAACAATACACCCAAGTACACAGCAGGGAGTGGACCATATGAATTTGCTTTAGCCCCTAAACTTGCCTACGCATTCACAAGTCCTGTTCCCCAAAAGAGCTTACTGAGTCAGGGTACTTCCGGCAGACCTGGACACAGGAGCAGCAGATCCCAAGATTAAAGCTCTATTTGATTAATCACAGGAGCCATCCTGAGGACCATAGTGGATGTGGTAATTAGATGAGCAGATGAAGACTTAAACCAGAGATGAGGTCTATGAGGGAGAGACAGGTGCACCGTCTGCTGAGCTGTCAAAGATTTATGCAACAAAATCAAAATATGGACTCACAATGGAGCTGGGAGAGAAAAACTATAGGATTCTATGTGTTTTCACTGGAAGATATTTTATTAAACTTTTTGGAGTTTTCTGTTATGTTATATTAACACATTATAACAAAAACATGCCTGAAGAGGTTTTAGAGTCATCCATGCATGTTTGAGTAATTTAGCGATCTCTCCTGGGCCCTATTCAAACCCTCCTTATGGTTCGCTTTAAGATTCTGCCCAATGCTTCGCCCACCAGCCTACGTCACCCGTGCTCTCACATGACAATCATACAATAAATATACATGTTTTGTTTTCTGCTAATAAACAATAAAAGGTAAAAGGTAACATGATGAGATCCATAGATCTTAACAGTAACTTGGCCTGGTCATAAGAGAAGAAAATTAGACAAAGGAGAGGGAGAGAAAAGGGAGAGTTGGATAGAAAAGAGTAAGAGGATACAGAGAGAGAGAGAGAGAGGAGAGAGAAAGAAAGAGAGGAGAGAGAGGAGGAGAAGGAGTGGGGCCAAGACAAATTACAGGAGATAGGAGAGAAGGAGACTGAAAAGCAAGAGAGAGTGAAAGAAAAGAGTGTGTTAATGTGTGTGATAAAGACAGAAAGAGAGAGGGGGGTGGGGGAAAAGAGAAATTAAGACAGGAAGAAGGGATAGAGAAACACAAGACAGAAGATAGAAGAAAATGAGACGAGAGACGGAGACTGAAAAGCACAAGAGTGAAAGAAAGGTGTGAGAAAGACAGAGAGAGAGAGAGAGAGAGAGAAAGAAGAAAATGAGACAAAGGTGAGAGAAGGAAAGATGGGAGAAAGAGAAAAAAAGAGGAAGAGAGAGAGGGAGGAGGAAGTGAGAAAGGCGAAGAGGAGAGGAGGGGGCTACCCTGCTGCCTCCTGCTTTATTAAAAAGAACAGATGAGGGTGTGTTATGTTCCATTATTAGAATCACTGGTGGAGGTCAGAGCGCTTGACCCCCAGCTGTGTGTCCTGTCTCACTACTGACCCCCTGTGGACAAACGCACACATGACTAATGCCCCCGCTGCAGGCGCTCACAGAACCTCAGTAATACCAGAGAAAATAGCACCGTGAAGGAGACTGGGATGATTTTAATGTAATTTCAACAGGTCAAATTATTACATAGACCTGTGATAACATAAAAATATTCAAACCATAAATGTATCCATATAAATTAAGTATGAGACAATATATTAACGTTCCTGTATTACACAAAACTGACTCTTGTGAGCGTTAAGCCATGTTAGAATGTTGTTACCTCACTAAAAACATACCTGGAGTTTTATTTCATTTAAACATGTTTGAGTAATCCTTTATTATTAGTCTGTCTACATCTCCAAAGTTCAAAATGCTCTGTTCCACCTTGTGACATCATGCAGTGGTAGTTTTCAAGTGAACAGCTACTTTTTACCTTTAGTTCAGTACAGATGGGCAATTCCAGGGCTGAAATCATCCAATGTGAAGGTGTGTGGAGTTTAAAAACACATCGGAGCACTTCCTGTATTACCACATGACATCATAAGGTGGAACAGGGTATTTTCTGTTTGAGAGAAGAACTTTTAAACAGTAATTCTATGTGATTTCCCCAAGGTCCATCTTATTTTAAACAAACGTATGTTAAGATCTGTAAGTGTTGCCACAATACCGAATTGACTCGATACCAATTCCGATACCACAATGAAGATAAAATTACATTCTATTACTGAAAAAAGGAGTAATTTTCAACTCATAATAACAGTACTTTAATTATGCTAACATGAGATCTTATATTTGTTCTGATAACGTTCAAAATTAGACTAAAACTGTTCAGGAAAGCTCAAATTTTGCCCTGTTAATATTATTTTTTTTGCAGTATCGATACTTGCTAAAATTCATATCTAGTTTTAGTATCGATTAGAGTCTGATTTTTTATATTTTTAACAACCAAAATATCTATTCACCGATTATTTCACTTCCATCTATACCAAAAACTACAAAATAAAAAAAAAATAAAAATAAAAGAGGAGAAGAAGAAAGAGTCACAAGCTGAATTTTCACAAAGGACTTCAAATTTATAAATATTCTTTCAATGAACAATAACTCAGTAGGGATGTTATATAATCTTCAAAAGAAAGCATGACAATAATCTGGATACACACACACACATCTCTACTTCCAAAAATATTGAAACTTTATACCCCTCAGTTTCTCTGCAAATACAGTATTCCAAAATATACGCCCACAAAAGCAATGATACAGAACACAGAAAGCAGAAAGCAGATTTGAAATGGGTCTCTGTGAAAATTGTGAATATTGGGAAAAAAAAAAAAAAAAAATGCACTGTGTAACTTTTCTGGTGAGGGGTCCAGCACCTGCTTGTCTCCATGGAGATGTTACTGCTTTACCTGGAATGATTATATGGTATAAACTTATCTATCCTGCATGTCTTTAATTTCTTCTCTTTTAAGGCAGAAGTGATGGAAGAAGTACTCAATTTTGTCACTTAAGAACAAAGAAATACTTGAGTAAAAGTAAAAGTACCACATGAAAAAATGTACTTGAGTAACAGTATTAAAGTACCCTTTTACTTTTTACTCTTTAAGTACATTTTTAAAAGTATTTTGCACAGATTTTGAGGACTTCAAAAATGTAGTGGAGTAGAAAATACAGATACCTGCTCTCAGATATCGTAAAGTAAAAGTAAAAAGCATCCACTTACTTTCGTACTTAAGTATACCTAAAAATTACAAGTACAGTACTTTACTACTTTTACTTTGCTATATTCCACCACTATGAGCGTGGTCACCTCTCCACAGAGCTAACATGTAACTTGGTCTTGTGGCATCAACTGCTTGTCTTCATGGAGAAAGAAAAGTTTAATGCCATACTGTGGAACTTTCAACGCAAAGCAGTAACATCTCTATAGAAACAAGCAGAAAGCAGCTCCTTCAACAGAAAAATCACATAATGCGCATTTAAAATATCTTGAATTTGGAATATTTATCTCGAGTTGTTTTGACGAGTTATAACAAGTTGAAATGACATAAACATCGAAATAAACCTTAACTAGTCAAAACGGACACGCTCAAGATTCATATTCCAATTTGAAGTCATCATAACTAGATATTTTTTACAGTACATGGCAACTTCCAGATTTTTGTTTATTTTTCTACTCTATAATGGGACAATGTGAGGAAGGCAGACAGAAATTGTTATTGTGACCGGATTAGGACGTGGTCGTGGTTCAGGGAGCGTGTGTACAAAGGTGACCTGCCCTCTAGAGGTCAAACACTAACAATGCACATCTGGGAGAGGGTGACAGTTGGCTCTCAGTTTAATATCAGGGGTTTTTTTTGAGTTATAAGAGTGTGAAAATAACATGAAAACAGCAAAATCAAATGCAGAAACACAGCTAAAAGTCAAGTTAAAAATACTTGAATTAAGAAAGTTTGACCTTGATTTGAGTACATTTCAATTGGTACTTGACATGATAAAATATATCTAGTTATACTTAAAGGTGCACAGTGTAATTTTTCTGGTAGGGGGTCCGCCACATCCTTGTTTCCATGGAGATATTATTGCTTTGCCTTAAAAGTGTCACAGTATTGCATTGAACTCATCTTATTCCATTGTAGGTGTTTTAGTGCTCAAAAATACATTGAAAAACATGCATTCGTACAATGTGTGAGCTCACCTTTCCACAGATCTGACCTGTAACTTGGCCTGCGGGCTTGTCTCTATGGAAACAGATAAGTTTAATGCCATACTGTGAGAGATAATAGACAAAGCAATAATATTTCCATCAAGAGAGTTGCACAGTGCAGCTTTAAAATAAGAAAAACAACACATCTTTGGGGTTAAAATAAGAAACAAAATCAAGAAATCAAATCAAGAAAAAAATAAATTTATTCCATTGGCAGATCATTTTACTTGTCAAGTTGAATCTGCTCAAATCAAGTAAAACATTCTTAATTTAAATCATTTTTAACTTGGCCAGATATTACGTTTTGCAGTGTGATCTGATTTCTTTGTGATAACAGTCCCTCTGATCACCCACACCAGATTTTGTTTATTTGCGTGGCGTTCAGATGATTTCAAAAGTTCATAAATCAGATACTCAGATTTTCCTGTCTATGGAAACACAGCCAGTGGTAACCTGATTTGTACTGAATGTGGACTCGTTTGTAATGATACTCTAAACCAAATCTGCTTTTTGGAAAGGGACTTCTTGGGTCTGGTTTTGATTTTAGTTTTTTAATCACAACAAGTTCATTAACAATCCATTCTTCTGTAAAGCTTGGTCAGTTTACACCAGTTGCATTATGTTATACGGCCCATATTCCGCTATTACGCTTCGATTTGAACCTTTTAAGCTCTGATTTAGAATTATTTTAGCTCTGATTTAGTTCCAATTTCTTTGCTTTGTCTGGTTTTACATCACTGAACAATAGGAAAAGCAAGTACATACATTTTATTTGTTTTTTGTGGTTTTGTGTTAAAGATGCACTATGTAACTTTTTGGTTGGGGGTCTGTCAACTCCTGGTTTCTATGGAAATGTCATTGCTCTGCCTGGAATGTTCCACAGTATGATATTAAACAGCTTTATTTTACATTTATTCAATTAGAGGTGGTTTTATAGCTCAAAAGTACCTGGAAAAACAGGGATTCTGACTGTGAGCGGGATCGCCTCTCCACAGATCTGACCTGTCACTTGGTCTGGTTTGGTCTCCATGATGATAGAAAGGTTTAATGCCATACTGTGAAACATTGCAGACAAAGCAATAACATCTCCATGGAGAAAAGCATTTGACGAACTGTACACCAGAAAAGTTACACAATGTACTTTTAATCATTCTGAAATTTCCTGACACACAAAACAGATGTTTGACATTGTAGGGCCGCTTCATATCAGCGCTTTTCCTCCAGCAGTACAAATCAATGGACTCATCCTGCCAACACATCTCCCAAAAGTCATTTTTTAAGTTATTCAGGTTTGTGAGAAGACCAGAAAATGCAAAATAACATACCTCTGTTTTGTATTTCAATATAACAGAACTGAAAATATAAAAGGGCACGAGTGACATTTTGGAAACTTACAATAGACACAAAATATTGTAGGCCTTTTCTCCACAACTGAAATTTCGACATGTCAGAGATCCAGACAGTATCAGTGAAAATAGTTCATAATTCTTTCAATTTTTCGAAAAGTGTTTTGAGTTTCACAATTTAATTCTAGCCTATCCATGGGTTTCAGAATGATGAGAATCTACGACCGTTGCCATAGTGATCAACAATTTAAAATGTCTTACATTAAAACTGACTCCTGTGAGCTTTAAGACACGTTATAATCTTGTTACCTCCTCAAAAACACACCTTGTGATGTCACGTAGCGGTAGTTTACAAGTTAACAGTTACGTTTTACCTTTTGTTTAGTAGGGATTGGCAATTCCAGGGCTTCAAGGGAGTTTAAAACCACAAAAACAAATATAAGATCTTCCTGTTGTAGCCCAAATACACAGGGTTTGTGTATTATGAAACAAAACAACTCCAGGTACGTTTGTAATGAGGAAACATCGTAAAATAGATCAGAAAATAGCGTAACATGGGCCATTTAAAGGCCTGAAATTGCTGAAACCCACAAATACATTTTTATATTTTAGCATTAGTCAGTGTATGGTATATATTTGACATTTTTGAAGGTGCACAATGTAACTTTTGGTGGACCTGCTTTCCCCCATGGATATGTTATTGTGTTGTCTGGAATGTTACACAGTATAGCATTAAAAGTATCTATCCTTGCTGCTAAAAAATACCTTGAAAAGCATGCAGGGGGGTTGTCTTACCACAGACATGACCTTAACTCGGCCCTGATAGCGCCACCTGCTTATCTCCATGGCGATTAAGTTTAATGGCATAGCGTGGAACATTCCAGGCAACACAATAACATCTCCATGGAAACAAGCAGCATCTACAAGAAAGAAAAATGTGTGCAACTTTAATACTCAGTTCTGCCAAAATGTCACTTTCCCCACCTTCCATAGTCCTTTTCTAATAATATGATGATTCAACTCAAATTAACTTCCTCTCCAGTTGCCATGGTGATGTTTAATCTTCGCCCTTGACAACAACAAATCCATAAGAAACATTTAAAACAGTTCACCCAATCGACAATTCTCTTTAATCTGTAAATGCATAAGTTACAAATAAACAAATGACTTCTATCTTTCCACAAAAACAAAACAATTTCCCAATAAGTTAAATTGAAATCTTAATATAATGTATTGTTTACTCCATTTAAATATCTCATCTTATTTAAATATAATTATTACAGAAAAATACTACACTGTGCATTGGCTGTCTGCTTGTTTAAAGAGTGCCCCGTACTTCCTGGTTCGAGATATGTACACTTCATTTGTGATATTTTAAATAGAAGAAAATCGTATCTGATTTGGTACACTCTAAATGAATTGAACGAAAATTAAATTAAAACAATGGATATTCTCTTCTTTTCGTGAATCTCCAAAAATAGTAATTCTAAAAATATATTGCATATGCCATCTTAGGAAATCGATATAATAAAATATAATGTTATAAGTTATTTCAGGGCATTAAGTGAAAGTGAATTTTCCGATCACTTGGGAATCGTTTTGGGAATGATCCTTCATGATAATTTAAATTTGTGTAGAAGGGACAAAGTTGTTGAGAAAAGCAATCAGATACTCTTTGTAAAGGTATTCTTCGACACACAAAGGTGAACAGAACGCTAGAGGGGTTCACCACAGCTGCTATGTTATTATGGCGGCCATCTTGTGCCTGTCAGAGAAGGCAACGTCTAATGGTGCATTCCAGGCAATTATAGGAAGTTTGTAGCTGGTTAAGAGATTATTAGGAGATTAAAAATGGTCATTCTAGACTGTTACAGCCATCACACCTGGCTGTGATCAGGGCAGTTGTGCGTGATGTCACATAGCACTTTAAATTGCAGATATACCCAGTTTACACAAAAACAGCCATAAAAGGTCTAAGAATAGAGGCCAATACTATTAAAACACCAGCTGTAGTAGTAAAAAGGTGTTTAGGTGTTTAGTTCTACTTTAAAATGTTGAGTTGTAAAGAATCTAGCCTAGGTTTTTTTTTTTCCTGATTTTAACCATTAATCCGCCCATGTACATTTTTCTTATTCAGTAAAATTACTCGAGATTTAGTCATTTTTAGGCATATATAGTTTTAAAGTAATTGTTCTGGCCAATAAACGACATTATTTTTCCTGGTTGGAGTTTGTACATGAGCTCAAAGTTGCCCCGAATGCACCATATATAAACAAAAACTAAAATACATACTTAATATTAATAGAACAAAAGTCATATATTCCAATTGTCATTCATATTCATATTTATATACGGCCACCAGGCTTGATCACAGTTGTCGTACGTCACTATGGAACCACTCTAGAGTCTATTCAGCTTTATGCCTGACAAATGCATGTGACAATATAACACAAAACAAAATCTAATTCTTCTTCTTACCCCCAAACATCACCCAAAAACACATTAAACATGGTGCTACTGTTGTCCCCACAAATCCAGGCCTTTTTGAATCTAACCACATTAACATTGTACAGTACATAAAAAGCATATAATCCTACTGTATATTCAAAGTATGTCCAAAGTGGAATGACTAATAGTGATATATTCCATGGGATTTCAAACATGGCCGACATCTCTACGGGTGAAAACAAAGGCCGCGTCTCAATTCTCTTTCCTCGCTTCCTTCTCCTTGATTCCTCTCCTGGATCCTCTGTTAGTCAGCTGTCAATCAAATGTCAAATTAAGTGGTGTCCCAAAGAAAACCACAAAACGAAGGCGTAAACATGAGGGAGGCTTCAGGAGCAGACGTCAGAGAAAAGAATCAAACTTTGATGATTTCAGTGAGGAGTTTAGATCCTCTCTCCTCGCTGTGTCTCCTCTGTGGGCGGGACTTCCTCACCCATTTCCTGCAGAATCGAGGAGAGGAATCAAGGAGAAGAAAGAGCGAGGAAAGAGAAATGAGACGCGGCCAAAATATAAAACAGTTTTTGCACCGACAAAAGCAGCCACAATAGCCATACTGATTCCTACGCGCGCGCACAAGTTAGCCTCAAGTCTCCTCTAGTAAGATTAGAAGGCGGAACTAAAAAAAAAAAAAGAAGAAAAAGAAAAAAGTTGTACATTGTAATTAAGGGATGGATTAGTGCAATATAATAAGGGGTTAGGGCGCAGGAGCTGACAGCGAGTAGGAGGGTGGGACCATGTGACATCCTTTGGTTTAAATTGGGACAATGAGAAGAGGGGGAAGGAGTTCAAAATGGTGACGAGAAAATTTAAGCAAAAACAGAACGCAATGATGGTTTATTATCAGGGATCCAACATTAATCGTAATCGAATTGAAATTTTTATGGACATAATTAGCAAATCGCAAACGCTGAAATTTTGGAAGTACCATAATTTCCTTCACAAGTATTATTCTTATCCTACTTCTTATTTTAACAAAATCTGAAGCAGGACCAAATTTAGATTTAAATTGTAGGCCACTGGAGCTGCGAACATGCCTCTGCTATTTACTCATGTGTTTTCATATTCAGTCTGTGAGAAAAGTGGAACTAAACAAATCACAGTTGGCATTCTGAATTTTGTTATATATATACTTCTATAGTAAGAATTTTCATAAATAATGTCTAGATTTTGAAATTTCATAATTCATAATTATTTTGAGAGAAATTAGTTCAACAATAAATAATGAAAAGAAAATTAAAAAGAAAATTTGAACTGCATATTCACTTTTGCGTCACAAAACCGGTAGACGTTTGGAAACATGCGGATGACGACTTCCTTTGGGCTCTGTCGGCGATAATAATAATAATAATAATAATAATAATAATAATAATAATAATAATAATAATAATAAACTTTATCTAGATGTCATTGTATTCTTTCTTTTTTCCTTTTATAAATTGCCTTTTAATTTGTGTATTATAATTTATTAATTTCCGGTGTCGGTAAACTACACCAGAAGTCGTCATCCGCATGTTTCAAAACGTCTTCCGTGCGTGAATAAGTGTGAATAGAGTCTATTTAGAATAATTATTTCAGAAACCAAGCTTGGTGTCAAAATTAACCCAAATAAATGATTGATTAATATTGATAATTCATTACATGACTGAAAAAATAAACTTTGAAAAACATGTTTTTTATATTATTATTACGCACATTAACTGTACTACTGTGCAAACAAATGACCAGATTCATTGCAAAACGCTTCACCAAACGTTTTCATGCAACTTTCCCCAACGTTGCTTCAATCGATTTCTATATTATAGTGGCCATTATTCTTTAAATTGTTTATAAATCATTATTAATATACGTTTTTATATTCCAGCCAATCGCATTCTGTTTTTACTTCATATTTAACGCGTCCAAACTTTTACAGTAGTGAAGTTGTGTAGTCGATCAAAATGAAATTAAAAAGTGGGTGGGGTTAAAGAACAGGCATTTCCTAGACATCGCAACACTTTGGGACGCAAGGCAAGCAGCTAGAGCTCTGAAACTAGCACGTGGAGAATGTCAAGTCTGAAAAGGCAATGCACAAAAGGGTCATGTTCTATCAACTTGTGCCTTATTCTGTCCATCAGGAGTATTTTTGAAGATTTAAGATTTCACTGTTTATTTTATGCATCTTAACTATTGTATTTGTAAAGTGAAACTAGCTGCCTAAAGCTCTACCTGCAATGTATAAGGCAAGTCACAGGAAACTAACGAGAAAACAAGGAGAGTGTTGACTCCTCAGTAAGGGCTGTTTCTATTGGCTTAAAATGATGATGTCATATCGGGACGTACACGGGCTATACACTGCAAAAAATAATATCTACATGAACTTTAGGTGCATCATGTAACATTTGGTGTAGTGGAGGGTTAGTTTCGGAGGAGATGCTGTTGCTTTGCCTAAAATGTTCCACAGTATGGCATTAAACATATCTATCTAACCTCATCAAAACCAGTTACAAGTCAGATCTGTGGAAAATAAACCCTATTAACAGAAGGAATGTGTGCTTTTCGAGGTGTTTCTGAGCAATAAACACCTGAAATGCAAGACAAATCAAGTTTAGATGTCAAGTTTAATGCCATACTATGGATTATTCCAGGGAAAGCAAACTTATCTCCGTGGACACAATCATGCAGCTTTAATAAAAGTAAAGACATTTGAGTAGTTTTCACTTTTTTTTAGATTCATTCACTTACATATTTGATTTGCTTCAAGCTAAACTGTCTACAAATTGAGAAATAAAGTACTGGAATTGCAATTTCTCATTTTCAAGGCCCTGTAGCTGATTTTTCCCGTGTATTTGAGCAAAACTACAGTATAGATATATGTATAATCAGCCCTTTGGTGCAAATAAGTCCACTGTGTGCCACTGTGTGAATGTCATCATAAACCATTTTATTGTCCGATTATCAGGAAGTCCACTGTTAGCATGCTAGTTGTTACTGTGACTGCAAAACTCCGCACTGGTCTCTGAGAGCTGTGAAAAGGATTATAAACTCATCACCGTTAATAATTAGTATCCTCAGAATGCAAGCGGTAAATGAGGAATAACTTTGGACCATTGCAAACCGTCATAAAAGGAACTAGTTTTGTTTTTCACGTTTTTAAGACGGTAAAAATCAGGTACAGCGCCTTTAAGCTCATGTAAGTATTAGTTTTTGCAGTGTGGACATTAGTCTGATTGGATTGCCCTCAGATTACTTCTTATCCTTATCTCCTTTTGCTCTTTTTGTCTTTCCTTCCACTGAGACAAAAAGATTGCTTTACTTTTCATTAGCCTCGCCGTTGCCCCCTCTCGGTCAAATACAGATCTCGTTCTTGTTCTGCGGAAGCCCGTTAGTTTGAAACTCACTTTGACCAGAGAGAGCTCACGGGCCGAGTAACCAGACAGAGCCAAGGAAGATATGAACCACCTCCTTACACTGCAAAAGATTACATCCGCACTAGAGAAAATGACGTCAATTCAGAATCATGACCGTTCTGAGGAGATTAAACTTATTTACTTATCATTTAAGGTATACTTTTTTTTTTTTTTTTTTTGTCATATTCCATTCTAAAATTTTGTCAGTTAAATAATTAAAAGTCTATTCATACACAAAATGAATATCTTTCTATCAATGCTATCAGCTTTTATGGATCCAGTGCCTCTTGTTTCAACTAGACAATATGGCTGAAGTGTCTCGCCAAGGGGCACAAAGGTAATAAGATTTGAACCTACAATCAACTTGTCAACCACAGACAGATTACACCACTTACAACCCTTGTTCAAATTCATATTCAGGGGCAATATTAAGCACTGTGAGTGTCTTGCCAAAAGACACAACAACAGTACGCAAAATGTGAACTTCTCTAACATGAACTGGCTGCAACACGGCCAACTCCAGCTCAAAATTCATATTAGAGGCCAATATTTGTTGATGTGAGTGAAGTGTCTTGCCCATAGACACAACAGCAGTATGCAAGATTTGAACCTGCAACCTTTTAGTCAGAGGCACTAGCGCTAACTCACTGCGCCACTTACACTTCTAATCAAAACTCATATTCAGGCTAATATTAGATAATGTAGGTGAAGTGTCTTGCCTTAGGACAGACCATTATGGCAGATTTAAACCTGCAACCCTTTGGTCAGAGGCACTAGAACTTACTGACTGCACCATTTACATATGAATTCACATTATAAAAGGACTATTACTGTCTTGCCTATGGACACAACAACAGTGTACAAGATTTGAACCTGCAAACTTCTGATAAGAGGGACAAACACCAACCACACCCTTACTCAAATCAGTTTTAGAATTAATCTCCTGAATAGGCAATAGTGTCTTGCTTATGGACACAAGAACACTATGTAAAATTTGAACCTGCAACCTGACTACATCACTTAAACTTCCGACTCAAAACAAGATTCTGAATTCAAGTCATTTTAAGGAGTTTCGATACACATATTTTGCAGTGTATTCACCCTTTTCCAATCCTGAAATTTAACTGGAATGAATACCAATAGGAGCCCCTTGACAGTCTTTTCTAAAGGGATCTGTGCTTCATTTTATCTTTTTGCAATCACTTCATCCTCAGCATTGAACCCACAACTCCTTCACACGCTGATTAAATTCATAAATAGTTGAAAATCCTGTTTTCTCTCCCTCTTTCTCTCTCCGTGGTAGTTTTACTGGAGGTTTTTGAGGATGCGTCCGTAGCGGAAGTCATAAACATGGCGGCAGAGGTACACCAGGTCCGGGTCGATGTCTGAGGGCACGCAGCGGTGAGTGGGCGGGGCAAAGTCGGGGCGAGACGGCACCAGTCGCCCACGGCAACCAGGGGGAGCGCCTTCAGCACGCCGCTTCACCAAGGCACAAAATCTGACCAGGAGAGAGAGATGAAAAGAGGAGGGGATGTCAGTAAGATGTTCTATAATGCATTTCTATCAGCAGTTTCCACGGTGACACAACGTACACAGTTTTAAGATTGTCTGAAAACGCAAGAAAAAATACAAAGTGGATTTAAACAGCACATTTTCAGGAGCCTGTGATCAATAGGAGCGTTCATGGTCCTGTTTAGGAGTTTAATTTTCAACAAAAAGATGAGAGTGACTAACTGAAAAACACTTGGCTAGTTGTGTGTTAAAACAAAGCTACATTTTTTGAGTCTTTTTTTTTTGTTGTTACATTGTTGTTCCATCATCAGAAACAAGCCTGAAGTGGTTTTAGACCTCATCCATGCATGTTTGAGTGTTTTAACGATCTCTCACGGGCTCTATCTGAATCCTTCTTTGTGACTTAATGCGGGAAAAAAAAGAGAGGAGAGGTTCAGAACGTCAAAACAAAAGTGAAACTTATAAAACATGTTAATACGTTGTTTTTGGTGAATATAGCCTTAACATTTAAATCACCGTGTTACTTTTTATGTGTTAGCAGCTAATGCGTACGGTGGCCAACGGGGCCAAACGCACTGCAACGGCCCAGTGTGTCTCAGAGAAAACAGCTTCAAGTACAGAAACGATGCAAATTCACAAACTCAAACACAGGTACAAACAAAGAACGTGATGCAAATGAAAAAAACACGCTGCAAGAAACAAAGACAAATGTGTCATCAGCAAATGCACCGCAAATAGAGAAACGATGCAAAGCACAAAACGATGAAAACCAATGTTTGTTACGGTAATGTGGCTTTTATTTGATTATGTTCATATACTGTGTTTATAAATAATATAAATATCGCTGTACAACGCGGTACATCATGTCCATTTATTTGACTGTATTTCACACCAGATTTACAAAGCTGCACATCTGCATGTCGACTAGCCGTAACAATCATTTGCTGCCGCTGTAATTTATCGTCAGTTGGCTGTTTTCTGTCTCTCACACGCAGAGCCTTTCTCTCTCTCCATCTGATGTGTCTCTCCATTGAGCTGTTACACTGAGAGCGCCCCCTGCAGGCTTGGAGCACTTCCATTGTGGTGACTTTATGCAGCGTTTTTCGTTTGCAGGTGTTTTCTTGGTTTTCATCGTTTTGTGCTTTGCGTCGTTTCTCTATTTGCGGCGCATTTGCTGATGACACATTTGTCTTTGTTTGTTGCAGGGCATTTTTTAAATTTGCGCCACGTTTTTTGTTTGTACCTCGTTTAAACTTGTGTTTGGGTTTGTGAATTTGCATCGTTTCTGTACCTGTTTTCTCTGAGACGCGTTTAGCTGTTGCAATGCGTTTGGCCCCCTAAACACAGTGGAGCACTTCCTGTATTACCACATGACATCACAAATCTGCAGGGTTTGTGTGTTAAACATGTGTGAATGAAACAAAACACAACTCCAGGTCTGTTTGTGATGAGGAAACAACATAACATAAATCAGAAAATAGAGTAATATGGACCCTTTAACATTGTGGACAAGGTGATTAATTACAATTCCACCATTCATTATCATCCTTCTTTTTATTCATTTTTATTCCTGTGAGTAATACATAATTAATACTGTCCTATACACAGCGTTACTACAGATCTCTGAAAACATGTCTTATTGTGGAACCGTCATGACGCAGGTTCCCAAACTCTAGTGTGACTAAGCTCAGTAAATACATTGACTCATCCTGAAACCACAGTGAATGCAGAGAAATCTAATACAATCTCTATCTTTGCGCCTCAGAAAACACAGCTCCGATATAAAGATTCTCATGTACCTGACTGTATCACCGGAGGAACGTCAGAGGTAACAATAAACCAGGTTCTGCACAACTCCAAGTGCCAATTAGTACCCTGCTGTACTTAGAGAGGAGACATTGTAGAAAATATCGACCATTCTTTGCTTAAAATCACTTGAATTAAAGGTCCTAGATTATGCAAAATTGACTCTTGCAGGTTATAATGTACATTTCACTTCACAAGTTAAATAATCTCCCAAAGGAACAAGACTTTTTTGTATTTAAAACATGAAAATACATCTTGCTATATTTAAGACAAGAAAAACAACCCTTACTTATCAGGTTGAATCGACTAGAAAGTTAAATGTTTTTCATTTAAGTAATTTTAACTTACCTAGACATTGCTTTTTGCAGTGCAGCACTTCTAAAACCAGATTACACTGAAATCAAGTGATAAAACTACTCAAATCAACAGCATGTTCTTATTTTAACACATTTGAACTCATCTTGATGTCCAGTTTCTCATTGTTCACAGCGTAGCACCTTTACCCTTTGTGTGTTGTATATTCTTACCTACAGTACTGGGCGAGGGGCAGGACGTAGCATCTGTCTTCGATACAGGCCACACTATTTTCATCCTGATGCCGAGAGGCGAAAATCTCATTCTGAAACAAACACAGTGGGAGTAAAGTCACATGACCTCAGCAGATCTGTGGTCTGTGCTGCTGGGGCCTGCACATGACAGGAGCCTGTTTATCTGAACGCACTCAAGATCACACTCACACTTTCCTTTCTTTAGGGTGAGAAGTACGGAAAAAGAAAAAAAAAATGGTTTCACAGATCTCAAACATCTGCATTTTTGGCCACTGATCATATAGACTTTCATTTCAGAGTCAACTGCGCCCACAGTCAAAATTTGAAAAATCCAACAAAGTGGGCGGTACTTGGCGGGTTTGGGAGCGCTGGTGGGGTGATGGTGTGGGGCGGGGCTTGACCTATGAGTGACAGCCGGGTGACAGCGCCGGTTAGTGAGCGCTAACAATAGCATACTGCCAATGGAGAGTGACAGCGATGCGGGTTTGGCCACGGAGCGCAGCGAGGTACAGGTGGGGCTAAGAGGGGCTCCTCACGTACCGCCATAGACCGTGAGCTGATCGTGAGTGTCACGTAATAACCTGCATCTGACTCATCCGGAAATTCAAATGTAATGGCCATAGTTGATTGTAAAGAGGTTTTTTTTTTAGAGGATTTTTAACTAATTTGCAGTAAAATGCCAAAATAAGGCCAGGGACAAGTGTACACTTCTATTTTAGACCCATTTACACAGTTATAATAAGAAAGTCGTTTTGGTATTTAGTGGCTCTTTAAAGTTGCACTATGTAAATTTTTGGTTGGGGATCCGTCACCTGCTTGTTTCTATGGATATGTCATTGCTCTGCCTGGAATGTTCCACAGTATGGCATTAAACCGCTCTACCTAGGGTTGTGCTAAAAATCGAAACATCAATAGATCCAGATCTCTACTTTGGTCGATCTCGATGATAAGGCACGTGCATTTTAATCGACAGGTCAGTAAGGGCGCGTGGAGCGGACGAGGGCTTCACACCGTCTTGTTTAGGAAAAAGTCTGAGCCACAGCGGGTCTCTTTGACTAAAAGTCCAGTGTCTCTCTCACTCTGTCTCTGTGTGCGGTGCCGTCTGCCCTGCTCCCCCCATCCCCCCGCTCCCGCTCACTCTCTGATCCAGCTCCTCACATTTTCTCCTCTTTCTCTCCTCTGGTGCTTCTCATCTTTATAATCCAAATAAACGACTATTTTCTCACCATTTATCAGCGAAACTTAAGTCCTAATTTAGCGCACAGACATTGCACATGTTTCTGTTGATAGCGGTAGCGCGGGTGCACGCGTCTGTCGCCAACGGTAGCGTGTGTATGCATTTACGTTTAATATATTGTACAAACGCAATCCAAACTTTAAATGTGAATTTCTCCAGAATTAAAATTTCTCCATGATTAAAAACTGCAGTGATCCTGACACTCTGCTCTTTATGCCTGAAGTATGTCTATGTTTTTAAGATGGAGGAAAATCGAAAATCAAGATCAATCAATATGAGGAAAAAAAGCTCTACTTCACATGTGTTCAATTACAGGTGGTTTTACTGCTCAAAAATACCTAGAAAAACAGGCACTCTGACTGTGAGCGGGGTCGCCTCTCCACAGATCTGACCTGTAACTTGGTCTGGATTGGTCTCCGTGAAGATAGAAAGGTTTAATGTCATACTGTGAAACATTCCAGACAAAGCAATAACATCTCCATGGAAAAAAGCATTTGAAGAACCCTCCAGAAGAAAAGTTACACAATGCACCTTTAAACATAATTTATATCATCAATGGAGTTTTGTAGGTAATTTTAGCCAATAATGTTCCCTGGGCTTCAGAATACACACTGGTCTGGTCATTGGGTCAGGTGGGCGTGATTGACAGGTGGATTAGCCAATCAGAGACATGCATGGTCCATCTGTTTTGGAAAACAGAAGTGAAAAAGATATCACAGAGTTCTGCAGAATCAATGAGCGAAGCACTAAACTGTTAATCTGAGGTGAGAGGAATTTGATTTTATTTGTAAATGAAAGTGACCAATGAGCTCCTTTGATTCACATGCGTCACTGAAATAAACAAATCTGATTGGACGAACACGTTTGGTTCTGGCTTGAGACGTGACGGAGGGAGTGGGGAAAAGTCTGAAATCAATCTGTACAAAAAGTACACAGAGATATCGGTGTGGATTTGCCAGACAACCAGTAATGTGCATCGACCCATAAATGAAGTGCATGAGTTTATTTGGATAGGTTTACTCTATCCTTTACACATCTGTGCAGCCAAAACGGAGTGGACGTAGGAGCCACATTTCGTCCTCTGAGCTGTTCGGTCAAAGTTTGAGGAAAGAAGTGTACACGCATGAAATGAGCACTTTTTAATGAGTAAAGCCCAGTGTGTAAGTAGTGCAGCTGGAGTCTCCTTCCTTTACTTAGACAGGCGGACACTGCAGGCTCTCAACCTTTATGTTTTAAACTCAAAGGCTCGGAGCTCCATGTGTGTTTACAGGAAAAGCAGCGCATGGAGAGGAGCGAACGAGTCAAAGAAGGAGAACAAGGTAAAAAACTAAAAGAGGCTGACAAATGTGGAGGAAAAAAAGAGAGAGAAAGAAAAAATAGATTCAGAGAGGGAGAAAAAAAGAGAGTGGAGAGAGTGGGGGAGAGATAGAGAGGAGAGAACAGAACAAGACAAGGACAGGAAGTGGAAGGAGAAAATGATGGAGATAAAAAGAGAAGGAGAAATGGACACACAGATGGATAGATAGATAGATGGATAGATAGATAGAAAAAAGAGAGATACACAGATACACACACACACAGATGGATAGATTTGTTGGATAAATTTGTTGCTGTGTGTATATGTATGTTTTTGTCATTATGTGTTATTGTCGTGTCTACTAGATGTTTAATGTTCACTGTGGGCCGAGGGAGCGCTGCAATTTCAAATCCTGAGTGTGCGACCTGTACATATGGATTCTGACAATAAAGCTCACTTTGAACTTTGAACTTTGACAGATAGATAAAGGGAGAGAGATAAATAAATGGAGATAGATAGATAGATAGATAGATAGATAGATAGATAGATAGATAGATAGATAGATAGATAGATAGATAGATAGATAGATAGATAGATAGATAGATAGATAGATAGATAGATAGATAAAGGGAGAGAGGTAGATAGAGATAGATAAATAGATAGATAGATAAAAGGAGATAGATAGATAGATAGATAGATAGATAGATAGATAGATAGATAAAAGGAGATAGATAGATAGATAGATAGATAGATAAAGACAGATAGAAAGAGATAGAGACAGCGAGAGAGAGAGAGAGAGAGAGAGGAGAGAAGGAGAGAGAGACAAATGGATAGAAAGATGATAGAGATAGAGACAGCAACAGAGAGAGAGAGAGAGATGACGAGAGAGGCATACAGAGAGATAGCTAGCTAGGGAGAGAGAGACAGAGAGAGACACAGAGAGAGTGATAGAGAGAGACACAGAGAGAGCAATAGAGAGAGACACACAGAGAGACACAGAGAGACAGGGAGAGAGATGTAATACATTTGTGTAGCTGTAACACTGCGTCTGGTGCTTGTGTTTTCACCTCCCCCTCAGCCATGATCCCCCTGTTCTGTACTGAACCCCATGGCTGCTGATAATGAGACAGTCATTTCAATGCCAAATTAGTGACTACATTATTACACACACTACTGCAGAAATACACGCACACTTTGTTACATTTAAATAGTGAGGGCAGTTATTTCTGTTCGTGCACACTTCTTTGAAACCAGAATTTGGTTTTCGTTATGTAATTATTGAGTTAACAAGATTTCCAGTTTTTTTTGTAAAAATTAGTCTGTGTAATATATGAATTTGCTTTAAACTCGCATATAGCAGATCATCTGTTAAAGAAGTATGCGGAGTGTCTTGTCCAGGGACACAACATCAGCATGCAGTACAGACCGCAGGAATCTAACCATCATTCTTCAGGTTAGTTGGCAAATAAATCTACTGATGTTAGATAAAATTGTGTGTTTTTTCCTTTTCTTTTTCTAATATAAATTTGTATTTATCATGCACTGATTCAACAACAATGTTTTTTACTGGTTAACGTTAAGGCTTGCCACTCCACAGATCTGACTTGTAACTTGACCTGGTGGTGTCACCTGCTTGTATCCATGGAGTATTAAAGGTTTAACGCCATATGGTGAAACATTCCAGAAAAGCAATAATATCTCCACAGAGACAAGCAGGTAGTGGATCCTCCATGAGAAAAGTTACACAGTGCACCTTTAAATTCACGGCTGTAACTAGCCTTTGTTTAAGTTTGGTAATCAAAGCAATTACTAATTACTAATTATAAGAAAGCTATCATCCCATCCCATATAAAGAAATGAAAGTGGAACTAAACACTGAATATAATTTGTTTCTACTAAACTGTGTATATGGTGTTTTAATAGCACTATCTACTGCAAACTAGGTACATTTGCAGGTTTCTGGTCAAAAACTAAAAACTCTGGTCTAAATCCAAGTCTGTGCTGCCTTCAGTGGCCTCTGTAAATTCCATTAGTTGGTGACATCACGCATAACTGCCCTGGCGTTCTGATTACAAGCACTTGCCTGCAGGGGCGGAGTTTGAAGTCTGGATACCTGTTGGTGTCCCCCCCCGTTTAGCCAGTTTAGTTTAGTCCCACTTTAAGTAAACTTGAATAACACAAAATAGTACATAGCTTTTTAATATATTGAGTGTAAACACAGCTACAGTTCATTCTGACTACACCGATAAAAAGATCAGTATAAATCTCTCAGTTTGATCTATGGTCTCTTGGCGCTCTTTGAAAGACTCAGAAAAGTGGCAGAACTAAAATGTGTTTTTTTCTCAAACGTCACATCGATCACTGAGCTGTGTTTGGCAGCTTTACTGTTACTCCACTATAAAGCACAAAGGACGCTACATTAGACCACAAACAGGTCAGTTAGTCCATTACTGTTATTATTAAAGGGCCAATATTGCATTTTCTGATCTCTGTTGTAATGTCGTTTCCTCATCAAAAACTTAGATGGAGTTTTGTTTTGTTCCTGCATATTTAAGCAGAGTTCTTCTCAAACAGAAAACACTCTGTTCCACCTGGTAATACAGGAAGTGATTCACTGTGTTTTTAAACCCCACACACACCTTCACTACAATCATTTGGATAATTTCAGATCTGGAATTGCCAATGTCAACTAAAAAAAAGGTTAAAAAAAACCAAAAACAAACAAAAAAGAAAACTTGCTGTTAACTTGAAACCTACCACACGACATCCCAAGGTGGAACAGAACATTTTGAGCTTTGGAGATGTAGACAGACTAATAAATGCAGGATTACTCAAACGTGTGAATGAAACAAAACACAACTCCAGGTCTGTTTAAGGAGGTAACAACATTCTTACATGGCTTAAAGCTCACAAAAGTCAATTTTGTGTAATGTAGGACCTTTATTTTGTTTTGGCTGACGTGATGCCTAAAGAACAGAAAAATAAAAAAGGAGCTGTGAGTGACTATATGAAATTAAATTACAGAACTTGGGGAAAATACTCAAAATCAGTCCCATAAATCATTCTTATAACCTACAGAAAATACTTATTTGACTAATAAAAATTTTGGAAGACCAATTAATCGACTAAACAACTAAAGAAGTACAGCCCTTAAATCCATTATCTCTTTTGAAGGTGCACTGTGTAACTTTTCTGATGTAGGGTTTACTCGTCTCCATAGAAATGACTGCTTTGCCTTAGATGTTCAATGAAACGTCATCTGATTTTTAGCAATTTCAGCATATACTATAGGACCTTAAATGTGTTATATAATGAGAGACAACAGACACAAACAAACAGTCTTGTGGTTAAAGCAACACAATAGTACTCCAATTGATTTTACATGGAAAAACTGTCACCCCTCTGGCTGTAACTGCTGCTGTGATTGTCATTTTGGTCTTAAAATGTTTGTGTTAACCCACTCTAACCCGATCCTTGTGTTTTTATTTTGCTATTTTGTCCTTAAATAAACTCCTATTCCTAATATGGAACTGGCTCCAAATGAACTCCTATAACTGCTAGCCTCGTGAGCTTTATTTGACTGGAGCTGCAAACTATGGGAGATGTCACACTACTATAGTCCACTTGTTTATACAGTCTATGGTTTAGTCACACTTTAAAATCTGCATCACCCTGTTTTCAAATGAGTGGTTTGTGGTTTTAAGATAAAGATGGACCTCATAGAGTTCCTGTTGATATATTATACCGACTTGTTACTTCTGACTTGTGTAACAAACCCAGTCATCCATTCAAACCCTGGTCAGCTCGTGTGTGTGTGTGTGTGTGTGTGTGTGTGCGTGTGTGTGTGTGTGTGTGTGTGTGTGATGGTGTCCTCACCTCACAGTGTGCGCTGGGGTCACGACCTCCCTGTGTGTGCTCCGGTCGATAGTACCAGAACAGACTCATCATCAGCTCCCCTACAACACACAGACAGGTGATAAAGAGTTATACTGAAAACTACCACAGTGTAATAAAACACGGCCTATTTACTGATATCTCTGAAGAAAATATCCGGGATTTGGTTTGGAGACATTTTATTGTATAGTTCGCAGGCCAAGCTTTTTGGTAAAACAGACTTTACTGATAGGAAGAGGGGAGAGAGAATAGAACATTTTTGTTGTAGATATGGCTGCACTCACCACAGCCCTTGTTTATAAAGGTTAAGATATAAAAAATCTGAAGAACTGAATAAAGGTCAGGCATCTGAAATGAAAGTTACACTATGTAATTTCTTCACTCTGGTGGAGGTTCTGCCATCTGCATATCTCCATGGAGACGTTATTGCTTTGCCTGTAATTGTCCTCAGTATGGCATTAAACTGAGCTATTTTATTTTGTTTTGTACTGTGGAACATTCCATGTCCCTGGAGACAAGCAGGTGCCAGACCCACCGCTTCAGTTACACAGTGTAGCTTTACGTACCAGCACCAAAACTAACTAACCTGTCACGTGATCTGGCAAGTTCTGTCTGAGATGCACCACCTGTCACAATCATGTGGGTGAAGTGTCTTGTTCAGGGACACAACAACAGTATGTGCTCAAATTCGAACCAGCAACCCTCTGGTAGGTGAATAATAATAATACTACTACATCAGTTTATATATAACGGTAACTCAAAGATGCTTCACAATAAAGTAACACAAAAACAAGTACAGAACAGACAAAACTTGTAGAGATTAAGCACTACTCCCCACGACTACGACTCTAGATAAAGTCATTTTAACCAGCACAGACCTCTCCCTCCCCTGCTGCTGTACCTGATTTGGGGTCCTCCCACAGGGCGGAGATCTTGGCGACGTAGGGGAGGGACTTCTTCCTGGGGCCTGAGCGCAGCAGCACCGTGTCCCTCACACGGATCACCTCCCCGTCCCTCTCCACGCCCTCGTAACACTGACGCAGGGCCGTCTCATCTTCACCCTGAGAGGGGGTACAAGGTTAAAGATTATTAACACTTTTTACAAATTACAATACATTAACAAATTATGACAGGAGCTACATAAATTAAATGTACATAATCCAATCTAATCCATCTTTATTTTTTAAAACAACAGTTAACTTTATAAACCAACAGTTAACCAAAGTGCAGTACACAACAGTAATTATAAAAGGCAATAAAATAGACACAAATTGCAAAAACATAGACGCATAAAAACACACTCGACACTAAAAAGTCAACATTAATCACAGTGGAACGCTTAAGTGAACAGAGGAGTTTTAAGAGCTGATTTAAAAGCCAAAAGTGACTCAGCCTGTCTAAGGTGAAGGGCAGTGCAGTCCATTAATGTAGTTTGCATCTTTTGGATTGCAGGTGTTTTTCTATCTGAGAAATCCCTTGACAAAGTATACTTGAAATCATAATAAGGTTCTTAAGTGTTCAAAAGGCCTATCAGAAAACGAGACCTGGATACCGCTCTGATAACTCACCGCAATAAAAACCTCCTTCTCCGTTGGCACGCCGACCGGCCTCCATCCGTTGGTGGCGCGGCGCCGTGAGACCCTCTTCTGTTTGGTGGAGCTGAGGGTGGGTGCGGGGGGAGGTGGCTGCTTCTGGGACAGCCGCGTCCGCCCCATGGACAGGGACCCGTTGGCTGTTTTGGTGGAGGATTTGGTGGGAGATTTGGTGGAAGTTTTGGCGGGCTGGGGACATTCTTTGGCCAGTTTTAGCCGGGCCGGAGGCTGGGGGGGCAGGAGCTGGGGTTTGGTGTTTTGGGTGGAGGTGGGTGGGGTGGAGAGGGGGCACGTGGAGATGGGGAGGGAGGAGGAGACCATGAGGGAGGGGTCAGCCTGAGGAGACGAGTAGCTCTCTGTAAACATAAGAGAATTAGTCACACAAGCTAAGATTAAATTGCAATCAAAAATAACCCTTTTTTTATCTCATCTATCAACTATAAATAATTCATTATCTGAGATTATCTGCTTCGCCTCAAGCGAATCATGTTTCAAAAGAGAAATACTAGAAGAAAAACAATACAGTCACACGTGTTGGGCCATAGAATTAGAATAAAATAGAGAATTAAAGGGAACTTTTCTGGTAGAGGGTCCGCTAAATACTTGTCTCCATGGGGATGTTTGCTCTGCCTGGAATGTTCCGTGGTATGACAAAATCCATCCAGCATTTATTCATTACAGGTGTTTCTGTTGCTCCAAAATACAGTAATTACTTCTGTGAATAGAGGCAGCTCTCCACAGATCTGACTTGTAATGCAGTATAGTGCTGTAACCTGCTTGTCTCTCTTGTGATTGATATGTTTAATCTCTACTCTGAAAAATCCTAGACAAAGCAATAACGTTTCCATGGAGACAATCCACTAGAAATGTTACGCATGTTACCTTTAATATGAAAATGAATAATGTTAAAGGTGGACTATGTAACTTTTCCGGTCTACTTGTCCCCATAGAGATGATGTTGCTTTGCCTGGAATGTTCCACAATATGGCAATAAACTAATCTAATCGATCTTGTATTTATTCAATTAGAGATGTTCTTATTGCTTAAAACATTTGGCCCTATGGTGTCACCTGGTCTCTCCATGGAGAAGTTTAATGCTTCTGTGGAACATTTTAAGCAAAGCAGTAACATTTCCACAGAGACAAGCAGGTGTAGGATCATCCACCAGAAAAGTTACATAGTGAACCTTTAAACAAATCCACAGCATTTAAGAAATTATACACAGCGAAATGTGGCAAAAAGTACATTTGAATTACTACTTATACTAATGTAAATTCTGACTTTTTTCATTGCTATAAAGGTAATTTAAAACCTTGAAAACCTTTTACTTTTTTTTTAAATTCAGATTTACAAACTGATGCAACACTTTCGCAAGATGTGTAAACTTGTTATTTAAAGCCTAACTTGTGTTTTCAAAATTTGGCAAAATAAAAACATCTGGATAAAGTCATTCTATCACAGCCATAGACTGTTTATATAAATGGACATAGTTAACCCGCTAGCCACCGCGTTCCAAATAAGAAGTGAGCATGGGAGCGCGTCCAGCTCCATCGACTCTGGCTCTAATTGATTTTACATTGAAATATTGTTCCCCCTCTCTCTGTAACTGCTGCAGTGAGCCCCATTTTGGTCTTCATAATTAACCTGCTCTACAGGATCCTGGTGTTTTTATTTAGCCGTTTTGTCCTTAAATAAACTCCTATTCCTAAAATGGACCTGGCTCTAAATTCACTCGTATAACTGCTATACAATAATCACACCCGCTAGCCTCGTGAGCTTCATTTGACTGGAGCCGAACGCTATGGATGATGTTACACGCCCTTAGTCCACTTCTTTATACAGTCTATAAAGGTCTTTGCTGATGTCTTGACCCTCACCTGTTTTGATGTTGTGCGTACACCCTGTGCATCCCGCGCTGAACGTGCACCCCCTGCTGGTGACTGGAGGCATCGCTCTGAACGTGCACCCGCCCATCCTGCAGGCCTCTCCGAAACAGGGCGCCCCTACAGAGTTACAGTACGCCGGGTGCGCCAAACCTGATCCCCCTTTGGACCCGCTCATCTGCCCCGAACACAACCCGGATGGGGCAAAGTTCAGCGATCGAGAGGCCATAGTGGGTGATGTGGTCCCGGTATGAGGCGGGTGGGTGATGTGGACGTAGTAGCTGGAGAAGCAGTGGTCGGCGGTGCAGAGACATGGGTGGGGGCTGAGGGTGAGGGCGGTGTGTGGGTGGGAGTGGGTGAGAGACGGGGAGGGCACCAGGCATTCGCGTTTCACAGGAGTCAAGGCTGATTTGAGCTGCTGATTGTTGGATTCGCTGTACGGCTGCTGGCCCAAGAAGAAGGCCAAGCGGTGGCAGTACTCCACAGAGCCCTAAAAACACAGTGTCAAATTATGAGAGTGTTAACATTTTACAATCATCACAACTGTGTACTATGAAAAATCTGTAATTATTGACCAAAATTCACTGACAAAAATAGAAATGACTTGAAGTTATATGAATATTAGTCTTACAGTGTTTTAACTAATAACATAACAGTAAAAAACTTTCAAAGTTACAGCTTAAAGGTCCTATATTACGCAAAATTGACTCTTGTGAGCTTTAAGTCATGTTATTATGTTGTTACCTCATCAAAAACAGACCTGGAGTTGTGTTTTGTCCTTTATTATTTATCTATCTACATCTCCAAAGCTCAAAATGCTCTGTTCCACCTTGTGATGTCATGGAGCTGTAGTTTTGAAGTTACTAGCTACCTTTTATCTTTTGTTCAGTAGAGTCTGGCAATTCTAGGGCTGAAATCATCCAAATGATTCTAGTGAAGGCGTATAGAACTCAGTCTAAATATGCAGGGTTTGTGTGTTAAACGTGTGCGAATGAAACAAAACACAACTCCAACTCCTTTAAAGAGACAAAAAATAAGACTTTTTTTTCCACTCCTTACCTTTGGGGGGCAGCAGTAGTAGGGACTGAGCTCCGTCTCCATCTGCTCCTCCTTCACTTGCTTGAGCGGGTAGGACATCATGCTTCTCGACTGGTATCCTGGTTTGGTCAGACGATGAGTGCAACCGTTTGAATCCCACTCCACCTTCGGCTCAAAATCACTTTTCTTTTTACACGCCGAGCAGCTGAGTTGTGACGCTAGCCCCTTTTTCCCCTTGTGTTTTGGTGGTCTACCCTTGTATTTGACCCTTGCGTGTTGCTTCATAGTTGTAGGAGCTTGGGTCTTGCAGTCAGATGAAGTTGCAGTAGTAGTAGTTGTAGTAGTAGTACTAGTTGGAGTGCTCTTTACCCTTTGTTTAGCAGTAGCAGACGTGCTAGTTAGCTTTAACAAGGCAGCAGCATTGAGCCCCGCTAACCGTCTTGGCGCGGGTGCATCTAAACTCTCCTGACTCAACTCAAATGGATTACTTTTCACTTTCGCTTTCACTTTCACTTTTTTGGCCTTGAATTTTTGGCACATTTTTGGAGCTAGCGCCACTTTATTAGCATGTCCAGGTGTGTTCGTCTTAGTAGTTGTCTTAGTAGTAGCGTCTCCCTCTACAGCGCCCCCTACAGTCACAGCCTCGTCCTGTTTTCTGGCTTGTTTAGCAGCAGGTTGAGTATCCCATGGTCTTTCTAGCAGTAGACTATTGACGGCCTCTGCGTTCAGCGAAGCCAGTCTGCGTTTCCGTGGTAACAGGACATGCATGTAGTCCGCGATACTAGCGTTGTTTGATTTTGATTTGTGTTTTGGCAACGTCTTCACATCTTTCTTGCTTTTTCTACCCTTGCGTTTGAGAGATAAGTGTCTATGGTGGCCATCTTTTCGCGTTTTGCGTTCAGAATCTCCTTGGCTCTCCTCCAATCGCGTTAAGATCACGTGACAGCTGAAACCCTCCCCCTCCGAACTCCCCCCCCGCCCTCGCAACGGGTACAATTTCCGATCGCGTTTCTTCTCGCATCTTCGGTCCAACTTTTTGTTTTGATCTGAACTTTTATCCTTCTTCTCCTCTACCGCCATCTTTCTCTTCTTCTTGGTCCTCTTCATGACTTCGCCGATCTTCTTCGTCCGGCCAAATCGAAGCGAGCGCTCAGGCCAGGGCTCCATAGCGCCACCATGTGTCCAGAGTGGGGACTGGTCCACCCACTCCGCCGTGCGCCGCTGCTGGAGGGAAGTCTTCTGCCGAGCCTGAGTCATCACATGCTTCTCCACGCAGCCTACAGGAAAAAGAGAGAAGAAGAAGAGGGATTAGAAGTTAAAGGTCTTATATTACACAAAATTGACTCTTGTGAGCTTTAAGTCATGTTAGAATGTTGTCACCTCCTCAAAAACAGACCTGGAGATGTGTTTTTTTTCATTCACACATGTCTGAGTAATCCTCCATTATTAGTCTGTCTACATATCTAAAACTCAAAATGCTCTGTTCCACCTTATGATGTCATGAAGCTGTAGTTTTCAAGTTAACAGCTTTTTTTTTTAACTTTTGCTCAGTAGAGATTGGCAATTCCTGGGCTAAAATTATCCAAATAATTCTAGTGAAGGTGTATGGAGTTTGAAAACACGGTGGAGCACTTCTTGCATTACCCCACGACATCACAAGGTTGAACACTGTGTTCAGTTTGAGAGAAAAACACAGCCTAAATATGCAGGGTTTGAGTGTTAAACATGTGTAAAGGAAACAAAACAACTCCAGGTATGTTTGTGACGAGGAAACAACATTACACAGATCAGAAAACAGCATAATATGGGCCCTTTAAAACATGTTTTTCCTCTTTATTTTTATTAGAATAATACAAATCTGACTTGGAATGATAAGCGTTTTTGTCCACATTACCCACAGTTACAACGCATGCAATTTACCGTGTCACTCGCTCACTTGCTCCTTATCTCCTCAGCATGCAAACACCACCTTGTTAAATTCCATTGTTTAGCCTGTCAAAACCTCACATGAATACCAAATTTAGACTGGAAAAATACAACTAATCTACATTTATATCCCTTTAATGACAGTATCAAGCTGTTCTCTCAGTGTGAACGCTTTAGGTCTCAGTGTCACCCCGGCATCTATTTGACTTGGCTCGCTGTGAAATGATTCCACAATTAAATTTAATTAGCAACAATTGTGAAAGAAGTAATAAAGCGCGACGTCAATACAAAACACATAGAAAAAGCTGTTCATAAAGATTTATTGTCAGAGAAATAAGATGGGGGATCTATATGCACGCTCTAGTCGACCATATATGGACTTCCCATCACTGCACTTGGAAAACTTGGGTCACTGGTTTGCATAACAAGCAGAAATTCAATACGTCACACATACTGATAGATAATGGAGAGGCCCGGCAGCACTGTGAGAATCTTGTTCTTCGACTTCTCCAGTGCTTTCAACACCATCCAGCCGCTGCTCCTGAGGGACAAGCTGGAGTGGGCAGGAGTGGACTGTGACCTGGCTGAGTGGATCCTGGACTACCTCACAAACCGGCCCCAGTTTGTGAGAGCCCGGGACTGTGTGTCTGACCTCATGACCTGCAGTGTGGGGGCGCCCCAGGGCACTGTCCTCGCGCCCTTCCTCTTCACACTCTACACTGCAGACTTCAGACATAACACGGACAGCTGCGTCCTGCAGAAGTTCTCCGATGACTCTGCCATCATCGGTCTCATCACGAACGATGACGACGCGGAGTACAGAGGACTAACGCAGGACTTTGTGGACTGGTGTCACCGGAACCATCTTCTCATCAACGCGGGGAAGACCAAGGAGATGGTGGTGGACTTCCGTAGACGCCACTCTACTGCCCCCCCACCAGTGAACATCCAGGGAAGAGACATTGAGAGAGTGGACTCTTACAAGTACCTGGGTGTGCATCTGAACAATAAACTGGACTGGACTCATAACACAGATGCACTGTACAGGAAGGGCCAGAGTCGGCTCTACCTCCTGAGGAGACTGCGGTCCTTTGGAGTGAGAGGGCCACTCCTGAGGACCTTCTATGACTCTGTGGTGGCATCAGCCATCCTGTACGGTGTGGTCTGCTGGAGCAGCAGCGTCACAGAGAGGGAGAAGAAGAAACTGAACAAGGTCATCAAGAAGTCCAGTTCAGTCCTGGGCTGTCCTCTGGACTCGGTGCAGCAGGTGGGGGACAAGAGGGTCCTGGCTAAACTCATGTCTATGCTGGACCATGAGTGTCGCCCCCTGCAGGACGCCCTGTCTGCTCTGGAGAGCAGCATCAGTGACAGACTGATTCACCCTCGCTGTGTTAAGGAGAGATTTCGCAGGTCTTTCCTTCCTGCTGCTGTTAGACTGTATAATGAACAATGCTAGTCATGTGTCATCGCCATAGTAATAATAACAATAATAACAATGTGCATTACTATTTAAAGTCACTACCTGCTACTTATTTATTTATTTAACCACCACTGTCCATCACTGCACTGTACACAATATTGTGATTGTAAATACTTATTATTATTTATCTTGTTTTTGATGTGTGCTCTTGTTTTCCTACTTTTTCTGAAACTTGCGTTGTGACATTGAAATTTCCCCACTGTGGGACGAATAAAGGATTATCTTATCTTATCTTATCTTATATGTTCTTCTAAAATACCTCTGGATACGTTGGATTTGACTTTTAAAGGGCCCATATTACCCTATTTTCTGATCTATGTTATAATCCTCATCAAAAACATACCTGGAGTTGTGTTTTGTTTTATTTCATTCAAACAAATTCTGCATATTTACGCTGTGTTCTTCTCTCAAATACAAAATATGCTGTTCCACCTTGTGATAATGTGATAATGCAGGAAGCGCTCCACTGTTTCACTGTTTTTAAACTTCACACACCTTCACTAGAATCATTCAAATGATTTCAGCCCTGGAATTGCCAATTTCTACTGAAGGTAAAAGGTAGCTGCTAATTTCACAACATCACAAGGTGGAACAGAGCATTTTGAGCTTTGGAGATGTAGACAGAGTAATAATAAAGGGTTACTCAAACATGTGTGAATAAAACAAAACACAACTAACATGACTAAAAGCTAAAAACAGACAATTTTGCATAATATATGACCTTTAAAGAAGTATGTATTGTGCTTGTGTGGATTATTATGTTATCATTTGCACATTTTAAATCACAATATTCATCTAAAACAACTTAATAAAAGAAACAAATTTGATGCGTTAGAAAACTGTGGTGCTCAATGGGAGCTGACGTCGCCGTAAACGTCACAACAAAGAGTCTGCATCTCCAGTGGACAGCTGCAGAACACACTAGGGAGCAGCTGGATTTTTCCCCATTTGTACTAAAATGACTATGCAATTTTATGTATACCACTCATTAAGAAAATAAAATTGGAGAACAAAGTAAGTACAATGCAGTGGGCGTATGCCGGTGGCGATGAAAACAGGGATTGATCTGCAATATGGAGTCTTGAAAATAAGCGATTAAAGAGAAATGAGAAGAGGAAACAACTATAACATGGTTCAAAGCTCTGAAAAGTCAATTTTGCAGATTAAGTGCTTTAAAGGTGCATTGTGTAACTTTTCTTGTGTAGGGTCCGTCAAATGCTTTTGTCCATGGAGTTGTTAAGATGTTGCTTTGTCTGGAATGTTTCGCAGTATGGCATTAAACCTTTCTGTTTTCATGGAGACCAAACCAGGCCAAGTTACAGGTCAGATCTGTGGAGTGGCAATCCCGCTCACAGCCAGAATGTCTTTCTAGGCATTTTTGAGCTATAAAACCACCTCTAATTTAATAAATGTAAGACAGAGCTATTAAAATGTCATACTGTGGAACATTCCAGACAGAGCAGTGACATATCCATAGAAACAAGCAGGTGACGGACCTTCAACCAAAAAGTTACATAGTGCACCTTTAATCATACCTATGTATCTGACCCAAAAACTACAATACAACAACTGCACAGGAGTTCATGCAAAAAAAACAAAGGAACTACAGCCCTATAATCTGTGCAATAAGTGGATTTTGGACATTTTAAATCGCAATATTGAACTAAAAACAGAATTCTTGTTGAAAACTCTAGCACAGATTTCAATGCATTATAGTAGTAGTTATAGTAGTAGTTTTGACGATTCTCTAATTTATATTTACAATAAGTTTTATCCCATCAAACCAGGGGCGTCGGACTGGAGGGATAAAGGGTACTGTTTACCAAGCTACACCCCTACATCAAATTAAGTAGAAATTATAGTTTTACACCAATCAAGGAGCAGTTTCTGAACAAAAATTTAAAAATATGTTGAAAATTACAGGAAGTGAAGAGTTCTATTTTAGTGTCCCATATTGATGACATCACACTTAAAAATGATTTCAACAAAATAAAGGTGTTTTCTTATAAATGTATTTGTCAAATATATTCTCTGTGTACATTAGAAGAGTTTTGGACAACTCTACATCATGGTTTCTAGGTAACCATTATGGAATTCCCTAGTGTGATATCATGATTTTCAACCAGGAAGTAAAATTTGAAACCTAAAAACTGGGAAAGAAAATGTGGGAAATGTTGTAAGATCTTAAATATAATGAGCTTAAATGTGTTTTAATAAAATGTGTGGTTCAACCTGCCATAGGCACTTTAAGCTACAATATGTGACGCTGCTGAATGCTACGTTTAGCACCATTTGAGAATAAAAAGAAGGAAAAAATAAATACAGAGAGGTGGGCGTGTGTGGGGCGTCAAGGGAAACGTGGATTTTCAGAGCAATGACGTCTTCAATGCAGGAAAATAATAATTACTCAAACATGTAGGAATCACTGTAAATACAACTTCTAGTGGGGAAAACGTTTAAAAAGCTTTCAAAAGTCAATTTTTCATAACGTCTTTTGCTTTTGGTTTTGTCCCCATCATAATAAAGTTTACAAATGCTGTAAACCATGTCAGCGTTTAAATCATCAAAACATTTCCAGGGAAGTTACGGGGGAATTTTAAAGTGTAAACTTCCTGGTTTCAGTTTCTATCAGAGCTGAGAACTTGATATGGCGGTTCAAATAAATTATCTGTGTCTGTAAAGAAATATATATGACTTCTAGAAAAAAGGCAAATCAGTGCGTTGATTCAGTTTAATTATTCAAGTTATTTTTCTTCTGTATAAATGATTTTCCTTAAAAGATCTGAACTATATCATCACTATTAAAGTCTTGACATTGTCAGTGCTCAGATAGAAAGGTCACAGCTACTGAAAGAAGTGTGACTGATTTTTGAAAAGGGACAAATGTTACAACACAATTTTGAAAGTTTGATCAAGTAATTTTGCATTAACACTTTTGATTCTGAAACTACATGGTTAAAGACTGATAGAAGTTTCCATAACATGACCATGACCTTTAAAGCCTTTAGGCCTGCTATATAGTTATAATCTATGATCAGGATCAGTATGTCGTCATTTGGACATTTTGAATCACAATACTGAAAGAAAGAAATAACTGCACATACTGCTACTACTGCTACTACTGCAACTGCTACTGCTACTAATAAAATAATAATAATAATGAAAACGGTATCACAACAAAGAGCAGCAAAGTTGTCAGCACCTCCTATGGACAGGTGCACATCACACTAGCGAGTAACATTTTTGTTTTTTATTTTTCTTTCATTTGTACCAAACTGGCTACACGACACTGCCGAATCCTGTGTATCACCAATTAAGAAAATAAAAATGGAGAACCAAGTAAGTACAAAGCAGGGGGCGTGTCTTGGTAGCGGTGAAACGGGGGTCTTGAATACCAGAGATGCATCGATCCGGCTTCAGTTCCGATATCAATTTCAATACTACAACTTTATGGTTCTGCCGATACTTGATATTAACCGATATCAGAGCAGAGACTAAAAATAGCATTTATTTCCTTAAAACAAAAATAAATTAAGACAAAACTGATCCAAATCTGTTATGTAGCTGTTACTTATCTCTACAGAACAACTTTGTATAAATAAGAATTCAAATATTATGAGACTTGCTTGACCGAGTATAACCAGTAAATACTAGGGATGAGACGAGACACTTTCCACAAGACGAGACCAGATACGAGACTGGGTCCACGAGAACGAGACAAGACAAGATTTTAACATAATTCCTACGATGCTGTTTCAATTTACAATTTATTTATTTGATTTCATACTTTCATATTCTAGCACTGCTTTTCAGAACTGTAAGAAATGTAACTGACCTTTTTTCATCATCAAATGTGAACACAAAATGTAAAATGGAAAAACAACTAAATAAAAAAGTCTCACAAGATCATTTTCCTCATGTGTGCACGATCTTGTGGCAATTTTGTCTTGCGAGATCTTGACCCGTCCTTAGTAAATAGTCTAATTACACTGATTAGTACGTCCAACCAGGATATTGACTGAACTGATATTTGTAAGCCGATATCTGATCCATCTAATTCTTCGGTATCAGTATCAGTATCAGTATCGCATCAGTGCATCTCTGTTGAATACAGGAGAATACAGACTGCTCAAACATGCATGAATCACTCCAAACACAACTTCAAGAGAAGAGATGAAATGAAGAGGAAACCTCTGTTCAAAGCTCTAAAGTGGATTTCGCATAATAGGTCCGCTTTAACTTTAATACTCATTTGATGTTGTGTTTTTATCTGTTTTATCGTATTTAAGAATAGTAAAAACTCCGTTCGCGATGCTGAACTTTCACAGTGTCTGTAATGAGCCCTTTATCCTGGACAGCTCCATCTGCTCCTCTCTGCGGAGACGTTAATGTTTTCAATGATTCTCTTCAAAGCTGGAACTCTGCAGAATCTGTTAAACACAAGTGGAGCTCAGCCTCTCTCAGATCTCAATTAGACATTTATTTTTACTTGTGCTCAATATAAATATACACAAGCCAGAAACAATAACATGACTGGGGTTTTATTTAGAGGAATTTTACCATCACTCGATATTGATTAATGGGCCACACATTTACGCACAGTGTGTCAGGTTTAGTCCCAGTTTAGATCTGGTTTAGTTCTGATTTAGTACCACTTTAGACCTAGTTTAGTCTATTTGGAACTGGTTTAATACACAAGTCAGGGACAATAACGTAACATAACTCGGGTTTAATTTATGTGAACATTATCATGTCACTCAATACTGATTAATGGGCCACACATTTACGCACAAGAACGCAGTGTGCAAGGGTTTGTCCCAGTTGAGACCTGGTTTAGTTCTGATTTATAATAATAATAATAATAATAATAATGCATCAGTTTTATATAGCGCTTTTCAGGACACTCAAAGACGCTTTTACAGAGCATTATTCATTCATTCCACACTTGGTAAGCTACTACTGTAGCCACAGCTGCCCTGGGGCAGACTGACGGAAGCGAGGCTGCCAATCTGCGCCATCGGCCCCTCCGACCACCACCATCACTCACGCACACACCACTTTCATACTAGGCAATGTGGGTGAAGTGCCTTGCCTAAGAACACAACGACAGCTTTTTTTTTTTTGACTGGCGCCCCACTGTGGCACCTGATTTTCCCAGTGGTCTCCCATCCAAGTACTAACCAGGCCCGGCCTTGCTTAGCTTCTGAGATCTGACGGGATCAGGCTTTGACAAGCCGGTATGGCCACAGTTTAGACCTAGCTTAGTCTTCATAGTATTGCTTGGCCCTGGTTTAATTGTTATAGGCCTACAATCCTGGGTGGAGAACTTATTTTTATTTATTCGATGATGTTAATCCTACAAAATATTTAATTACTGTGTGTGATTTTTACGGTCTTAAAAACATTAAAAACAGAACTAGTTCATTTTTAAGGTCCTATATTAAGCAAAATTGACTGTTGTGAGCTTTTATCCATGTTAGAATGTTGTTACCTCCTCAGAAACATACTTGAAGTTGTGTTTTGCTTCATTCACATGTTTGAGTAATCCTTTATTATTAGTCTGTCTACATCTCCAAAGCTCAAAATGCTCTGTTCCACCTTGTGATGTCATGGTATCAGGTTAGCTTCATATTACCCTGTTTTACATGCAGTTATACAGACAAATACTTAAAATAACTTAACGCCGCTAATCAAGCCACGTGTAACAGGAGAATCCAGTATTGTCTGAACAACCAGTCCTTCCTAAAAAAATAAAAAAAAAATAAAAAAAAAATGAACTGACAGCAGCAGGATCGAGGAGACAAGTTTTATTTCTGCTATCACCCTCTCACTCAACACACACACCTGACAAACACCAATACAAGTCTGTCATTCACTGTTTACCCAAGGACAGGAGGAACTACAAACAACTACAAAGAACTACAACTCCCATGAAGCCCAGGGAACATGACATAATTCACTTAGTTTAAAATGTGGACGACGGCTGTGCAGTTAATCACATTTCATTAAATTGTGTAACGTTTCTGGTGGAGGGTCCGTCACCTGCTTCTCTCCATGGAGATGTTGCCTGGAATGTTCCGCAGTACGGCATTACACTTATTTACCTCTATGGAGACAGCGGGTGACGCCATAGAGCCATGTTACATGTCAGATTTGTGGGGATGCGAGCCCACTCACAGTAAGAATCCAAGTTTTTAGGTCATTAAAAAAACATGTTATTGAGTAATAAAACATATAAAATAATAAGATCTCCATGGAGACAAGCAGGTGGCAGGCCCTCTACTAGAAATGTTACACAATGCACCTTTAATGCACCTGGAGCAGAGTTCAGACTTTAGAGAAAAAAAGTGTACTATTTTTTGCGTTAAAAGGCAATGAAGTCTGTAATGTTTAAGTTCAGGATATTAATAATATTGAAGGATGTTTTAATCTTGTTATAATGAGACAAAATACAACACAATCAATCATATGGCCCAACCCAAGATATTATATTATAAGTAAATGTCCTTGCAAAAATGTTAGTCTGTTGATACTTTGCAGTGACATCATGGTCGGGTGTTGCATGTATATCTATGGTGTAATACTGAGCAGTTGCCATGGTGATACAGCGCACACATTAGCAAACACAGCCAAATACGTTTTAAGAACTCAATGAAAAATATATATACAAAATTGATTTAAAGAGCACATTTTCAGGAGCCTGTGATCAATACAAGCGTTCACAGTCCTGTTTAGGAGTTTGATTCTTAATAAAAAAAGATGAGTGTGACTAACTGAAAAACTGTTGGCAAATGCTACTTAACTTGTGACTAATGTTATTTGAGAGGGACTTGTTTAACAGCACAAAATCAGCTCACTGGTTTCAAATTAAGTCAGTTCTTTCTGGTCAGATTGTGTTAAAAGAAAGCTCAGATTAAAGTCTAACTTGAGTAACACAGGGTCATTCAGACAAAGCAGTGCCTACAGGTAACATCACAACCCCAGGGAATGTTGATGATATGAGCTGCAAAGTATAAATATTGCTTTTTCAGTGTATCCAGTCTTGTTTTAAATGGCCCATATTACGCTATTTTCTGATCTGTTTGTTTCCTCATCACAAACACACCTGGAGTTGTGTTTTGTTTCATTCACACATGTTTAACACACAAACCCTACAGATTTAGGCTGAGTTCTTCTCTCAAACTCTGAAAAAAACACCTTGTGATGCCTTGTGGTAATACAGGAAATGCTCCACTGTGTTTTTAAACTTTATACAACTTCTCTAGAATCGTTTGGATCATTTCAGCCCTAGAATTGATCACTGAGAAGATAGGTAAAAGGAGCTGTTCACGTGAAAACTACCATTTCATGACATCACAAGGTGGAACAGAGCATTTTCAGCTTTGGAGATGTAGACAGACTAATAATAAAGTGTGAATGAAACAAAACACAACTCCAGGTCTGTTTTTGATAAGGTAACAACAGTCTAACATGGCGTAAAGCTCACAAGAGTCAGTTTAGATCTAGTTAAAACCTTTAAGAGCTTAAAAACATTGACAAGATAATCTTATTTTATTTGAATAACAAACTGAGAATATATAAATATATTGCTTTTAATCATCTTTCTGTATTTAGTGACGTACAGATGAATCTTGACATCTCTCACAATGAAAACAAAGTGTAACATTTAAAATACATTATCATTATAAATACAAAATTAATGCCTTTTCACTGCAGCCAACTCTCCAGGCAGAGCTCCGGTTAAACTCTGCCAAGTGAAAACAGAGATGTATCGGATCCTTCAAATACAACATTCAAAAACTTTTACTCATTATTTAAAAGAGGATACGACGATATTCACACAGTGTCGCCAAATGAACGTCAAATGAACTGATAATGCCACGCTAAAGGTTACCTCCAGGGCCAAAATTAGCATATTGTTTAATTTTGTGCTCTTAACAAGATCTGAATATTAATAATGCATTTTCTATTAAGGTTAATGTTGTAACTATTTTACCAAATTTTAAAAGGTTTTATATTACGCAAAAATGACTCTTATGATTTATCCATGTTATAAATGTTATCTCATCTAAAACACACCTGGAGTTGTGTTTTGTTTCATTCACACATGTTTGAGTAATCCTATATTATTTTCTACATCTTCAAAGCTCAAAATGCTGTTCCACCTTGTGATGTCATGAAGCGATATTTTTCAAGTTAACAGCTACTTTTACATTTTGTTTAATAGAGATTGACAATTCCAAAGTTGATTCTAGTGAAGGTGTATGGTGTTTAAAAACACAGTGGAGCGTGTATTACCACATGACATCACGAGGTGGAACAGAGCGTTTTGTGTTTGAGAGAAGAACTAAATCTGCAGGGTTTGTCTGTTAAATGTGTGAATGAAACAAAACACAACTCCAGGTGTGTTTGTGATGAGGAAACAACATTATAACATAAATCAGAAAATAGAAAGTTAAATTAAATGTACAAAAACAACAACAACAACAAAAACTATATCATCTAATTACTTAAATAATCTTAAAGGACCAGAGATCAGATTCTATCAGATTTTGGTGTGCACGTAAACAAGGCCAGTGTTAAGAATTCAGTGGTGACTGTAATCCATAAGTTTCCAAACAGCCTCATGTATTAAAAGGGCATTGTGTAACTTTTCTGGTGGAGGGTCAGTCAAATGTTTGTCTCCACGGAGATGTTATTGCTTTGTCTGGAATGTTTCACAGTTTGATATTCAACCTTCCTATCTGCATGGAGACCAAATAGAGCTGTTAAAAGTCATATTTTACATTCCAGGCAGAGTAATAACATCTCCATAGAAACAAGCAGGTAACCGATCCCAACCAAAAAGTTACATAGTGCACCTTTATAACATCAAAATACGTATTCAGTCACACCTCGGTCACAAAAACCCCTCTCCTCCGCACAGTTTGAGAAGGAAAAACATGTCACATCTTTCCTTTACATAGAGAGTTTCTTCGAAGGAAAAAAAATCTGCTTTCATCACTGGAGCCTCAAATAGTGAAAAACACATAACTCATCCTGACTGTGTAACATGATCTGGCAACAGACGCATCAAAGGCTCAGACAGCTCCAGTCTAAGAGATGGGACCAACACGCTGGATTTAAAAGCAGAAGAAGACAGTAATTGGCTGTGATTATACATATGTGACACTTCTACTTAAAAGGCCCTGCTTATTTATGTATTAGAGCAAAATGTGCCTTGCCCCAGTACAGATATATTGTATAAAAAGTTCATTTGCTCTACATTCTAGACGCATTCGGATATGCATGGAGGCTTCTGTCCGTCTCTATAGAACATGTGGAATCTTATCAATAGAGCAGTACATGAGCTAACCACTGGGGGCAGTAGTGAAGCAAGATAGAGAAAGATTTTTAAAAGGTCCTATATTACATAAAATTGACTCTTGAGAGCTTTAAGCCATGTTCTAATGCCGTTACCTCGTCAAAAACTTACTTGGAATTGTGTTTTGTTTCATTTACACATGTTTGAGTAATTCTGCATTATTAGTCTGTTTACGTCTCCAAAGCTTAAAATGCTGTTCCACCTTGTGATGTCGCAAAGCGGTCGATTTCAAGTTACCAACTGCCTTTTACCTTTTGTTCAGTAGAGATAGGCTTTATTCACACTTGCGTCACAAACCAGGAAGGCGTTTGGAAACATGTGATGACAACTTCCAGCGAGCTCTGTTCACGGTAGTAAGTCTGACAAAATCTAGGAAAAATGAGAAAATGGCACAGTTTTCTTCATCTACATGCCATTGTAGCGCTCCGTTATGTTCGGCAAATCAACAGTTACAACCATACTTCAGTTTTATAATTTCCCCACTGACGCACAACTCGGGTACATGCGATTAGAAGATTCAAGATGATTCCAAACAGCACATACGTATGCAGTCTTCATTTTACCGCTGATCACATTTACTTCAGTGGGATTTATCACAGTCGGTAGGTGAGCCCAGTGTCGGTAACTACACCGGAAGTTTCATCGCATGTTTCCAAAAGTCTTCCTGGTTTGTGACGCAAGCGTGAATAAAGCCTATTGGCAATTCCAGGGCTGTAAGCATTCAACTGATTCTAGTGAAGGTGTATGGAGTTTAAAAACAGGGTGGAGCACTTCCTGTGTTACCACATGACATCACAAGGTGGAACAGGGTGTTTTCTGTTTGAAAGAAGAATTCAACCAGTTTGTGATAAGAAAACATTATAACACAGATCAGAAAACAGTAATATGGATACTTTAAAAGTGACCAGAACCAGCTGCAAAACAAACGTCTTCCTCACCTCATTCTCTTCACTCTTTTGCAATGATTTAAAAACTGCCGTGGGTGCCTTGCCTCCCCGTGTTTGTTTATTTTTGCTCTATTTCGTCGTTTTTGGTAAATTCTCAAACTGACCTCTAGCGCCCTCTGGTGTTTATTTAACAGAATGCACCCATGACATTACAAACATTTCTGTTTACGTACAAAAGGGGCGCATAAATGAACCTTAAGCAGCTCTTGCGGTCAAAATAAGCCCGCTGTGTACTATCTGCAACTAATTATAAATTGTTTTCTTGTCCGGTAATCAGGAAGTGCACTGTTAGCATGCTAGTAGTTATATTACAGACATGGCAAAACTGTTCTGGCTTCTAAAAGTTGAGAAAAGCGCTCATAAACGCGCGATGAATAGCTAGGATGTTCTGAATGCATGACGTAAGTGACTACTGTATGCAAAGGAAGTGCGCTGTTAGCATGCTAGTGGTTAAAGTGCTTATAAACTCATTTCAGAGAATAATTAAGATGCTCAGAATGGAAAAGCTAAGTGAGGAATAACGTTGGACCACTGCAAACTGTTTGAAATGAAATAGTTCTGTTTTTCACATTTTTAAGACTGTAAAATTCAGGCACAGCACCTTCAGATGTTTGGGTGCTAAAGGACAGAAAAGAAAGACAGAAAGAAAACAAAACTTCGCACTAACAAGGATTCAAAAACTACAGTAAGTGCAGCTATGAAAATACTTGGAGACAATATAGTTTTTAAATTCTTCAAATAGAATAGTAGCAAAACAATAATAATACAGGCAAGCTGGGAGAGGTCTTACTCAAGGACACAAGGACAAAGATTTTCACCATAGTAAAAATTTAACTGCAACTAAATAATGTAATTAAAGATGCACTATGTAACTTTTCTGGTGGAGGCTTTTCGTGCACCTGCTTGTCTCCATGGAGATGCGAGTGCTTTTCCTGGAATGTTTTAATAGTATGACACTGAACTTCTTTCATTTACACAGTACCCTGAAATGTGACCAAATGGCTCCACCTGCTAGTCTTAATGCCATACTGCGGAACATCAGGCAAAGGCAGGCATCTCCATGGAGACAGAGAAGCAGGAGGCAGACCTCACCAGAGAAGTTACATAATGGGCCTTTAAATTATAGTGTAAAAAATGCAGACTAGTGAAAATGTTTGGTTTTGCTGTGAGCTGTAAATTAAAACTGAGATGAGATGTTATGATTATGTAATATTATGAGAGGAGTCGTAATACTGAATAACAATATTAGCCAATGTTTACTAGTGATTAAAAGGTTCAAAATAATCATCTTCATCACAAGGTTTAAAAAAAAAAACAGTCTAGAAACTACTAATTATGATGATCCATTCTCAGACATCTGGCCCAGTTTGATGTAAATAGATTATTGTCGGGATACTAAAATGTCAAACTTGATTTCATTACTAACAAATCAATACTCAATACTGATTCTGAGACCACAATGACAATTAAAACACTCTTCTTAAAACAACAGAATGTGATTTTCAACTTTAGATCATAGCACTTCTATGTTCCCATGTGGTCTTATATCTGTGTAATCCCTCAGTGGTCCATGGGCGTATACTAGTCTATGTGCTCTTATACTTGTTCTGATACAGCTCAAGATCATTCTAAAGATACTCAGGAAAGGCTCATTTTTGTCCTGTGAATGTGACTTTTTAAGTATTGATACCTGCTCAAATGAGTATGTGGTTTCAATATCAATACTAGTTTTGGTAGGGCTCATATCACACTATTTCCTGATCTCTGTTATAATGTTGTTTCCTCATTACAAACACACCTGGAGTTGTGTTTTGTTTCGGTCACACATGTTTAATGCACCGATCCTGCATTCTTAGGCTGAGTTCTTCTCTCAAACGGAAAACATGATGTCATGTGGTGTTTTTAAACTCCATACCTTAAACAAGAATAATTTCAGCTCGAATTGCCAGCCTCTACTGAACAAAAGGTAAAAGGAGCTGTCAACTTGAAAACTGCAGCTTCATGACATCACAAGGTGGAACAGAGCATTTTGAGCTTTGGAGATGTAGACAGACTAATAATAAAGGGTTACACAAACATGCGTGAATGAAACAAAACACAACTCCAGGTATGTTTTTGAGGATGTATCAACATTCTAACATGTTTAAAAGCTCACAAGAGTTGATTTTATATAATATAGCACCTTTAAAACTGAAAAATTGTTGGATGTAAATTTAATAAAAACAATTTTCTGTGACCATGAAGGATTTTCCCTCTTTTATACGTGTCTGCAAATGTTATAGAGAGATTCATGTGTTTATTCAAATTACTCTACTTTTATTCAAACTACTTCTCATCACTTTAATACATGCTACGCTCTGGGTCCTGACATGGAGGGGTATAACATGCAATTTTCCTGCTCAGTCTGATTCATTACTTTCTTTCAATCCACGAGTAAAAATTCAAGTCCCATCAGGCAGTAGAGAGGACAGTTTTGGATAAAAGTATCTGATTGCGACAGATATTATTACTGACATATGGGTGCATTAACATTTGAAAGAAAGCTGGTATATTAACTGCTAAACTAATGCAAGAATCATACGCATTTCAGGGCATGTTTCTTAAGTCTTAAAGGTCCTATATTACGCAAAACTGAGCCTTGTGAGCTCATCAAAAACATACCTGGAGTTGTTTTGTTTCATTCACACATGTTTGAGTAATCCTTTATTATATTACTCTGTGTACATCTCCAAAGCTCAAAATGCTCTGTTCCACCTTGTGATGTCACATCTTTTACCTTTTCTTCAGTAGAGATCTGCAATTCCAGGGCTGAAATTATCCAAATGATTCTAGTGAAAGTGTATGGAGTTTAAAAACACAGTGGAGCACTTCCTGTATTACCACATGACATCACAAGGTGGAGCGGAGTGTTTTCTGTTTGAGAGAAGCCTAAATACGCAGGGTTTGTGTATTAGACATGTGTGAATGAAACAAAACTCCAGGTATGTTTTTGATGAGGAAATTCTAACACAGATCAGAAAATAGTGTAATATGGGCCTTGTACCTGATTTTAAAAAGCATTATTAAATCTTAAAACATGAAAAACAGAGCTAGTTCATTTTAAATCATTTGCGGTGGCCCAAAGTCATTCCTCACTTGCCTTAATGCATTTGGAGCATTCTAATTATTCACCGCAATGTGTTTATAAGCACTTTTCATAACTTTCAGTGACGGATGATGTAGAATGGTAAACGGTCACATTTTTATACAGCGCTTTTCCACCTTCAGAGCAATCAAAGCTCTTTACACCAAGGAACCACTCACCCATTCACACAAACACTGACACACCAGTGCACGCTGACACTGGGGGCGAGGGGGGTTTAGCGCCTTGCCCAAGGACACAACGAAACCTCCAACCTTCAGATCAGTGAACAAACGCTCTAACAACTGAGCTACTGTTACTTAGACATAAACATTCAGATTAAAAAGGCCTTTACATTTAGGTTCATGTTTTAGTAGATAGAAATTCATTAATAAGTCATTTCAGTTCAGACAGCGACTAGAAAATAACCTTGTTGACATTTCCATTATCCAAACACATCATGTAATAAAATGTAAAAGCCATAGAAGAAAAAAAGTGCATCTTTGTGGATATGCAAAGCTTTTCTGTACTTGAATAGAGGTTTATGGGAGTTATATGGCCACCCTATGCAAAGCAGGGTGAGTACCCACGCTAAAGGACATTACAGCAAATTAGCATACCAAGTTTTGTAGGCTACGAATTATCTACAAAACACCATCTTCTCCAATAGTCACGTTACAAAAATGAAGACGAATTATAACGTCGCTAATGAGGCGTGCAATGATAGAACAGGATTACACTGAACAATTTTATGGCTCCTCATCTGTCCTCATCGAAACTCAATCGTCTAAAGTGAAAAATCAGCGCTCCACAAAAGCTTGGAACCAAATTTTGTCATTTCCAGACAATAGATTATAATGTGGAGATGTTAAAGGTGCATTGTGTAACTTTTCTGGTGAAGGGTCCGCCAAACGCTTTTTCTCCGTGGAGATGTTGTTGCTTTGTCTGGAATGTTTCACAGTATGGTGATCTCCATGGTGATAGAATGGTATTAAACCTTTCTATCACCATGGAGACTGAACTAGACCAAGTTACAAGCCAGATCTGTGGAGAGGCAACCCCGCTCACAGTCAGAATGTCTGTTTTTCTAGGTATTTTTGAGCTATAAAACCAAGTGTAATTGAATAAATGTAAAGTAGAGCTGTTTAATGTCATACTGTGGAACATTCCAGGCAGAGCAATGACGTATCCATAGAAACAAGCAGGTGACGAACCCCCAACCAAAAAGTTACAGAGTGCACTGCCTTTTATCCATTTGGTCTGCCAGACAAACACATGACACCAGAACTTTACTTTTCCAAACTGTCTATTGATTTCTGGTTAAAAATTAAGACTGTTGTCATAACAATTAACAGTTTAAAGGTACTGAATGCTACTTTCTGAAGGCGGTACATCACTGCCATGAGTCACTGGAAATAGAAAGTTAAAACCACATACTCATTTGAATGGAGAAAGTCTTCAAAATGCCAGATACAACAGCTGAAACCCTTGGTAGCCTACAGTTTAGTTAAAGGCCCGCCATAGTCTTTTCTTCATAGAGATGTTATTGCTTTTACCTAAGTTCCACAGTGTCAAATTAAATCTCCATGGAGACAGGCACGTGGAGTCACCAGGCCAGATCTGTGGAGAATGGATCTAGCTCACAGCAACCGCACATCTTTTTTAATGTATTTGTTTAGCAATAAAAAAAAAAAAAAACAACTTCTAGCCATTGTGGAAGTTAGCTGCATTTAAAGCAATATTGTGGAACATCTCAGACAAAAAAATAAAATACCCATGGGGACAAGCAAGTTCCAGACCCACCACCAGAAAAGTTGCATAGTCCACATTTAAAAAGGCATTTACAAGCATTTATTCTTACCGCAATGCCTTTTGTTTTATATTATTTTAATTTATAACTCACGCCACTTCTGTCCAGCAACTTGGCGTGAACGCTTCAAAAAATATCCATCATTTCCAAAGAATATAAAGCAGAAACAGTGGCTCCATCCGAACGCGTGTTACACAGATCTTTAAATGCGTTTATTGTGACGCACGGCCGCTTTTCACGCACTTTCTCATCTACGTGGTAAGTGTTTAAAATCCATCTCTCTCGCCCCATTTACGAGGCAGCACGTGGCTTTCCCGTGGCTTTGCAACCGTCTCCTCCAAAACTGGGAGTATGCTGATGCCTACGATCCTACCCACGGTCAAAATCTCGCATCAGAAAGTATTCAAATCAAAATCTCTTACCAAATTAGTCGAACTACCCCTTTAAGCGCAGCATTTTCACGCTGTTTTTGGAGAGCCCCTCGTTGCGCTGTGGTCGTATTCGCATTTGCACATATTTAAACGCTCTCGGGGGTAAATATCGCTTGATAATACAGTACGTAGCTTGCCCATCTGAAGTAGCCTGGCTGGGCTGGGGGAAGAGGAGGAGGAGGAAGAGGAGGGGGTCGTTGCTGCCCGTACAAACCGTAGCGAAATCTGAAAAGGTTCACCTCTCCTAATGACATTTCCTACGCCTATCCACGCTTGTAGGATCGTGTGCTCGCGCCCCACGGTCCTGGATCAGACCGGGGAGGGTACACGGCACATTGTAGCAGGCGGCAGCAGCAGCAGCCTGGTCGGTTTGCGAGTGTGGTGCACGAAGCGAAAAATCGGCTCCTGCGCTCTGCTCCGTCTTGCGCGAAGAACTTAAAACACCCAAAGCGAGATTTAGAAGAGAAAAGATTGCCAAAACGATAACTTACGTCGTCGAGGGAGGGGGGACAAGCCTGAGCGGTGAGTCGTAGGCTCCACACACCGCGGACTCAGCTCTTGAAGTGTGCGGGGAGAGAGACAGACACACAGCGAGGCGAGCGGAGCAGTGGAGGACGATCCGAGATGAACGCTCCCTCTTCCTGGTTGGGTTTTTTTACGCACGAAACTTAATCAAAACCAATTATCTAACGTTTAAAAACCCGACTTAGGGTCGTATAAACGGACTACACACCGCTGCGTAATGTTGAGCGCTGTCAAATAGACCGTCGGGGATAAACTTGGATTAAAGCGCACGAGCGGTAGATGTGGATGCCTCTCCCCTTCCCCTCGCTACCGGAGGCTCACCCTTTCATTTGTCGTGACCAAACCACGGCCACTCAACCGCCAGACTGCGAGAACAAGTCCAGAGAACTGACGAGAAAAAAGCACAAAGCGACGCAGGAAGGCTCCCCTCGACGCTATCGGCCGTGTCCCATGTGCTGCGGGATAGATAAGGCTTTTACAGTGTCCAGTTGAACTTCAACTTCTGCACTGAGCCGGGGGTGGATAAACTTGACATAAAGAATATTTAGATTACTATAAAAATACTGAAATCTCCCCATGAATCTATATTTATAAGCGTTTTGCTTACATTACATACACTTACATTAAAAATCTTCTCTTGTGTTAAGAATCTTTCACGCATATGATCTTAACTTAAGTTTTCCAGAATCTTATTTGAGGATTTCCCCTTTTTATAGGGCAAAACAACATGTCAAAGTAAAGAACATTTACAATGTAGGCAGGCCTATAAAAATGAAACAAAACAAAAGCTCAAAGTTCATTTTATTCTTGTAGTCAAATTATTATAACAAAGACAGAGCCACTTGCTCCATTTTGTTTAACTATGAATAAAGTAGGCTACACCTTATCTTAATCTATACGGTTAAGCTCTATTACAGCTCAATTATACAGGCTATATTTTTAAAAGGCCCATATTGCACTATTTTCTAATCTATGTTATATTCACACAGGTTTGACGCACAAGTCCAGCATATTTAGACTGAGTTCTTCTCTCAAACTGAAAACACACTGTTCCACCTTGTGATGTCATGTGGTAATACAGAAAGTGCTCCACTGTGTTTTTATATTCCACACACCTCCACTAGAATCATTTGGATAATTTCAGCCCTGGAATTGGCAATCTCTACTGAACTAAAGGTTAACTTGAAAACTACCGCTTTGAGCTTTGGAGATGTAGACAGAATAATAAAGGATTACTCAAAGAGGTGTGAATGAAACAAAACACAACTCCAGGTTTGTTTTTGATGAGGAAACAACATTATAATATGGCTTAAAACTCACAAGAATCATCTTTAAGGAAATATGTTCAAATATAAAGGACAAAGAAGTGTCCATTTTGATTTAAGTTTTCAGTAAAAACCTTTAGTTGGCAAGAAGACAGAACCTTCATCCCTCGTACATAACACAATCATTTAAGACAGTAAAATCATTAGTCTTTTTGCAAATGAACCATAACATATAAAACATTATTGTGTTTGCTTCTGGCTCACTAATAAAACACACCTGCGAAGGTTAAGTTAAGGTTACACAGCAAACAGACGCACTGAGAAAATTTAGGTCAATATAAAAAATTTGACATTACCACCAGAGCAGAGTTTAATGCAACTTTTTGATTGGGAGTCTGTTACCTGCTTGTTCCTATGGATATGTCACTGCTCTGCCTGGAATGTTCCACAGTATGACATTAAACAGCTCTACTTTACATTTATTCAGTTACAGGTGGTTTTATAGCTCAAAAATACATAGAAAAACAGGCATTCTGACTGTGAGCGGGGTCGCCTCTCCACAAATCTGACCTGTAACTTGGTCTGGTTCGGTCTTCATGAAGATGAAAAGGTTTAATGCCGTACTGTGAAACATTCCAGACAAAGCAGTAGTATCTCCATGGAGAAAAGCATTTGACAGACCCTCTAGCAGAAAATTTACACAATGCACCTTTAAACCATGGTAGAATGTTGCTGCCTCCTCAAAAACCTACCTAAAGATGTGTTTTGTTTCATTCACACGTTTGAGTAACTCTTTATTATTACTCTGTCAACATCTCCAAAGCTCAAAATGCTCTGTTCCACCTTGTGATGTCATGTAATGGTAGTTTTGAAGTTAACAGCTCCTTTTACCTTTAGTTCCGTAGAGACAAGCAATTCCTGGGTTAAAATTATCCAAATGATTTTAGTGAAGGTGTCTGGAGAAAACACAGTGGAGCTCTTCCCGTATTACCACATGACATCACAAGGTGGAACGGAGCATTTTCCATTTGAGAGAAGAATTGAACCTAAATCTGCAGGGTTTGTGAGTTAAACATGTGTGAATGAAACAAAACACAACTCCAGGTCTGTTTGTGATGAGGAAACAACATTATAATAGAGATCAGAAAATAGTGGAATATCTCTCTTATACAGCCATCTGCAATCAGACCTGTATTTCTTTTCACGCTGTGTTTTTCTCACTGAAGGCACTGCAGTTATTGAAAAGAGACATTTACTGAACAGTGCATTCATCTCCTCTGACCTGCCTGCTCAGGTCTGGGAGGCTGTGCACTGAAGTCATAGCTGTAATTGCATCTTACAGGATCACACATAACAGCATTTGGCAACATACTATAATCAACCAGCTCAGTTCAAGGGCTTCCTCCAACACTGTCCCACTTTACAAACTATTTTCTATTTTCTGATCGTTGTTATAATGTTGTTTTCTCATCACAAACAGACCTGGAGTTGTGTTTTGTTTCATTCACACAAACACACAAACCCTGCGTATTTAGGTTCTTCTCTCAGACTCTGAAAAAACACTCTGTTCCACCTTGTGATGCCATCATTTGGGTGATTTCAGACCTGGAATTGCCAATCACTACTTAACTAAAGGTAAAAGGAGCTGTTAACTTGAAAACTACCACTACATGACATCACAAGGTGGAACAGAGCATTTTGAGCTTTGGAGATGTAGACAGACTAATAATAAAGGATTACTCAAAATGTGTGAATGAAACAAAACACAACTCCGTGATTTTTGTAACTTTAAATTTAAATATTTGACCATTTTTACCTATTTTTTACCTAACTGTGTGACTAAAGTATTGCTATGAACTTGGGAAAAAAATCAATCAAAGCATCAGCAGAGGGCGCAAGGCACGCATCGGCCCAGAGGAGAGAATATCAAGTTACAATCATGGGAAATTAAAAGCTACACTATGGAACTTTTCTGTAAAAAGGCATGCCAAATGCTTGTGTCCATGGAGATGTAATAGCTTTGTCTGGAATGTTCCACAGTATGGCATTAAACTGGGCTATCTATGGAGATAAGCAAGTTCTGCCACAAGGCCAAGTTAAAGGTCAGATCTGTGGAGACGTTGTAATGCATGTTTTTGAGCAATAAAAACAACTGTAATTTAAAAATGCAATATAAGCAGGTATAATGCAGCAAAACATTATCAGTTACCTTTTACCTTTTGTACAATAAAGACAGGCAAACCCAGGGCTGAAATCATCCAAACGATTCTAGTGAAGGTGTATGGAGTTTAAAAACACAGTAGAGCACTTTCTGTATCGCCACTCAACCTAAGTATGCAGGGTTTGTGTGTGAATGAAACAAAACACAACTCCAGGTGTGTTTGTGATGAGGAAACAACATTATAACATAGATCAGAAAATAGCGTAATATGGGCGCTTTAATATTATATCCATGCGGGTTTGCTTCTTTTTGTCCTTGGGTGCTTCATTTTGCGTTAATGCAACAAGAACTGCACTTTAACTGCACTGTGTAACGTTTTGGTGGGGTCTGTCACCTGCTTGTTTCTATGGAGATGTCATTGCTCTGTCTGGAATGTTCCACAGTATGACATTAAGCAGCTCAACTTTTGGAATTATACTGTTTTAAATCTATAAAGATGTCAGCTCCCATTTGGCACCACAGTTTTCAAAAGTGGAAATCAGCGGACTTTCTTTTTCATTTATTCATTCGCATTATATTTAAAAAGTCCGCATTATAACTTTATTGATCAATGAGCACAAAGGGTTGTTAATTTCTTCTCTAGTTCGTGATCACAGGAAGTCCCTTTGTATTTCTCTTGATTCATAGACTACAATGAACGCCTCTTTACTTCCCTTTTCTATAATTATACATGTGTGAGCAGTGAACTTCTCAAGTGCTCTGACCTTTTACGCCACGTTTGTTTACAGGCAGCAGAATGTCCCCACAAGGCTACCGTAGAGGTTTCTGTTTTCAAAAGATTCTGCATACACTTTTTTTGTTTTTGTTTTTTTCGTTTTTTAAATGGTTCATGGTTGACAACTGCAACTCTCTCATAAGAAAACGTAAAAACATCATGATAAAATGTGAAAGGTTTTGTGGCTGTGCACTCTGTAAGTCTTAAAGGTGCACTTTGTCACTTTTCTTGGTGGAGGGTCTGCCCCTGCTGGTCTCCATGGAGATTCTATGGCATTACTTGAAGTGTTCCACAGCATGGCAACATATCTGCATTTGTCCTTAACACCATAAGCTGAGACGCCACTCCACAGATCTGACTCTAACTTGGCCTGGTAGTGTCACTTGCCTGTCTTCATTGGTATCACACTGAAATATCACAGATGCACAATGGAGAGGCAGGTGAAGTAATAACATCTCCATGGAAACAAGCGTATGGTGGGCATAGAGATGTTATTGCTTTGATTGGAATGTTCCACAGTATGGCATTAAACTTATCTTGCATGTTCATTCAAGTCTAATCCAAACCCTAACCCTAACCTGCTTGTTTCTATGGATACGCCATTGCTCTGCCTGGAATGTTCCACAGTACGACATTAAACAACTCTACCTTACATTTATTCAATTACAGGTGGTTTTATAGCTCAAAAATCCCAAGAAAAACAGGCATTCTGACTGTGAGCGGGGTCGCCTCTCCACAGATCTGACCTGTAATTTGATCTGGTTTGGTCTCCATGAAGATAGAAAGGTTTAATGCCATACTGCGAAACATTCCAGACAAAGCAATAACTTATCCATGGAGAAAAGCATTAAACTGACCTTCCATCAGAAAAGTTACACAATGAACCTTTAAAACCAGTTGAGAATGTGACTATGAGTGGGGTCGCCTCTTCACAGATCTGACCTGTTACTTGGCCTGCTTGTTTCCATAGAGATAGAGTTAAATTTCAGGCAAAGCAGTACCATCAGTGTGGAACTTAGTAGTAGCTTTTTACTGTTACTTGAGTAATTTCTTGGACCAATATTTGAACTTCTACTTGAGTAACATCTTTTTGAAGTAATGGCCCTCTAACACGTTCAACTTCTCTACCTCCTCTGTCTGCCGGAACATCTGGAGAATAAACGGAGTAAAGTATAGTTTCAGTGCAGTTTAAACCCACATCCAGTCTTGTGTATATAGATTTTTTCAAACAAGACCAAGTGCATATTATTTTTAGAGAAACTGTGTCCAGGGAAGAGAACAATCTGAAAAAGATGTCAGAATCTTGCTTTCCCTCTGCTGTAAAATCACTACCAGCAAATGTCAACATATAGAGAAGTTAGCTAAGTTCTGTTTAGTCTGTGTAGCTTTATTGATTATTGGACCGAGCACAATGTCTCAATCACTGGGACGTACAGGGTCTGCTTTCAGATAATAGCTGTAATGAGGGAACGCGCGGCCCTGTTTATAATGGTTCCTCTGGTCAATGTGGTGCTGTGGGATTATGGGTAACTTTGGGCTGTAGTTTTTTGGAGACTCTCGAGGTTCCAAGTCTCAACTAATTTGTGTAGTTCTTCAGCAGTGACTAAAACAGGACTAAATCAAGGCTAAAACAGGACGGAATCAGGACTTAACCAGTACTAAACCAGGACTAAACTGGGACGGAGGAAGAGCTAAGACTAAACCAGGACTAAGACAGGGCTAAACCAGGACTAAACCAGGGCTAATCCAGGTAAAAAGTAGGATTAAACCAAGATTGAAGCAGGATTGAACTAAATCGGGGATAAACCAGGAGTAAACTGTGACTAAACCAGGATTAAACCAGGACTAAACCAGGACAACACAAGGATAAAACCAGGGATAACCAGGACTAAATAAGGATTAAAGAAAGACTAATCCAGGACTAAACCAGGACTAAAACCAGCCAGGACTAAACCAGGGCTAATCCAGGTAAAAAGTGGGATTAAACCAGGATTTAACCAGGACTGAACCAGGACTAAATCGGGGCTAAACCAGGACTAAACCGGGAATGATTTGGAACTGAACCAGGACTAAAGCAGGATGTACATGCCTGGCTGTACTGTTTTGGAAATAATAGTCATTTTTGTGACAGGTTTTGCAATTGTAATAAGGTTATTATGAAAATGTTTTGTTTGCAGAGGACATCAGTTTGCTCAAATAATTACAACCTTTTTCATTTAATCATTAAAAGTGCAGTTTAAATTCTAGTGCAATTAATCAGGCTGCCCCACACACATTAAAGTAGCTAATACTGAACAAACTCTTAAAAGGGCCCATATTAGGCTATTTTCTGATCTGTTATAATGTTGTTTTACTCATTACAAACAGACCTGGAGTTGTGTTTTGTTTCATTCACACATGTTTAGCACACAAACCCTGCATGTTTAGGCTGAGTTCTTCTCTCAAACTGAAAACACTCTGTTCCACCTTGTGATGTCATGCGGTAATACAGGAAGTGCTCTATTGTGTTTTTAAACTCCATACACCTTCACTAGAACAAGGTGGATAATTTCAGACTTGGAATTGCCAATCTCTACTGAAAAGTAAAAGGAGCGGTTAACTTGAAAACTACCACTTCATGACATCACAAGGTGGAACAGAGCATTTTGATCTTTAGAGATGCAGACAGACAAATAATGCAGGATTACTCAAACATGTGTGAATGAAACAAAACACAGCTCCAGGTCTGTTTCTGAGGAGGAAACAACATTAGAAAAAGGCTTAAAGCTCATAAGCTCATCCATTTTGTGTAATATATAGGACCTTTAACTATGACCAAACAAACAACAGCGAAATCCTTCACTCATTTATTTCAACTGTCTAAGTTTATTACAGTAAAAGAAAAGAAGGATGCAGAAAAGAAGGATGCCATATCTTGCCCAGAGACACAACAACAGCATGGACTGAATGTAGCAAGGATCAAACTACCAACCTACCAATAACCTAGGCTGCATTCCCACTTTATATTTGATCCTGCTTTGCTCCAGGTTTAGTCCTGGGTCCAGACTTGTTTTGGTCCTGTTCTAATCCTGGTTTAGTCCCAGTTTAGTCCCAGTTTTGATGTGCTGTTTGTGCCAAGTGTGAACACATGAAAACCTCTATATACAAGTTAAAGGTGCACTGTGTAATTTTTCTGGAGGAAGGTCCGCCACCTGTGTCTTTCCATGGTAATGTTGTTGCTTTGCTTGGAATGTTCCACAGTTAATCTCATCCTACTTTCTTACTGTGTGTCTTTTCACAGAGCTGACCTTTTCACCCGGTCTGGTGTTGTCACATGCTTGTTTCCATGGTGATAGATAAATATAATGCCATACTATGAAATATTGAAGGCACTGTAATAACAGCTTCATGGAGACAAACAAGCGGCGGATCCTCCACTAGAAAAGTTATATAGTGCCCCTTTAAAGATGCACTATGTAACTTTTCGGTTGGGGGTCTGTCACTTGTTTGTTTCTATGGATATATCGTTGCTCTACCTGGAATCTTCCTCAGTATGACATTAAACAACTGTACCTTACATTTATTCAATTACAGCTCAGAAATACCTAGAAAAAACAGGCACTGTGACTGTGAGCGGGGACGCCTCTCCACAGATCTGACCTGTAACTTGGCCTGGTTTGGTCGCCATGAAGATAGAAAGGTTTAATACTAACAATTTCTATTCTTAGACGCAAACCAGACGCAAACTGACAGCCCATGTTACAGTTACAGCAGTTATCGTGGGTTAATTCAATAATCAAAACAAAGCTTTTACAGTTGGGGGGTCGTGAGGGTTAATGATAAAATTAAACATTTAGCAGAGTGAGAGAGATTCTGTCTATAATGAAAGATAATAGATACGCCATGATCTCATATACACAGAACACGGGACTATAATAATGCATGATATGGTCTGTACAGTGTAATAAAGAAAGACTAAACCAAGACTAAACCAAGACTAAACCAGGACTAAACCAAGACTAAACCAGGACTATCCCAGGACTAAACCAAGACTAAACCAAGACTAATCCAAGACTAAACCAAGACTATCCCAGGACTAAACCAAGACGAAACCAAGACTAAACCAAGACGAAACCAAGACGAAACCAAGACTAAACCAAGACTAAACCAAGACTAAACCAAGACTAAACCAAGACTTTGCTCTGTATGTTATTCTGTATATAATGGAAAATGCCATTATCTCATATACACAGAACAGGGAACTATAATAATGCATAACTAAACCAGGGCTAAACCATCACTACACCAGGGCTAAACCAGGACAAAACCAGGACTAAACCTGGGCTAAACCATCACTAAACCAGGGCTAAACCAGACCTAAACCATCACTAAACCAGGGCTAAACCAGAGGTAAACCAGACCTAAACCAGGGCTAAACCAGGACTAAACCAGGGCTAAACCATCACTAAACCAGGGCTAAACCAGACCTAAACCAGGACTAAACCTGGGCTAAACCAGGGCTAAACCAGACCTAAACCAGGGCTTAAACCAGGACTAAACCAGGATTAAACCAGGGCTAAACCAGGGCTAAACCAGGACTAAACCAGGACTAAACCAGGACTAAACCAGGGCTAAACAAGGACTAAACCAGGACTAAACCAGGACAAAATCAGGGCTAGACCAGGGCTAGACCAGGACTAAACCAGGACTAAACCAGGACAAAATCAGGGCTAGACCAGGGCTAGACCAGGACTAAACCAGGACTCTGCTCTGTAGGTTATTCTGTCTATAAAGGAAAAGATACGCCATTATCTCACATAGACAGGACACGAAACTATAATAATGCATAATGGACGATGTAATACGGTCAGTCCAAATGTAATAAAGACTGAAATTAATATAGTTTTAGACAGTGAGTGATGGCAGGTGTAGTTTTCTTATGTAAACAAGTGGTAGTGGAGTGCATTAGTGGTTAGCAGCCTGCCTCACAGCGAAAAGGTTCTGGGTTTGGTTTACTAGAGTTTTTTTGGGGTGGGGTTTTTCTGTGTGGAGTTTTTGTATTTGTCTGTAGTTTCAATACTAGTTTTCGTATCGATTAGTAACTGATTTTCAATACTTTTGACAACCCAAGTAGTAACTGTAACCGTAAGAGTAATTAGAATATCATTGTAATAGTAGCTGTATAAGTAATACTGGAAGGGAATACTGAGACTTAAAAATAGTGTTGCATTAGCATTTTGTCGCTCAGTCAGTATAGTTTCTGTTATATAAAAATCACAGCTGAACAAATATAAAAAGATCTACCTGCAATTTTAAAGGGAAGGTGCGCTGGGTAACTTTTCTGTCACCTGCTTGTTTCTATGGCGATGTCATTGCTGTGGAATGTTCCGCAGTATGACATTAAACAGCTCCTTACATTTATTCAATTACACATGGTTTTATAGCTCAAAAATACATAGAAAAACAGGTATTCTGTGAGCAGGGTCGCCTCTTCACAGATCTGACTTGTAACTTGGTCTGGTTTGGTCTCCATGAAGATAGAAAGCTTTAATACCATACTGTGAAACATTTCAGACAAAGGAATAATATCTCCATGGAGAAAAACATTTGACGGACCCTCCACAAGAAAAGTTACACAATACAGCTTTATTAATAGGATTTTGTTCAGCGTTCACATTTTCAACACGTCCAGAATATTTGGCAAAAACAATGAAATAAGAACAGACAAAGTGATCCAAGAATCACATTTCAGAGCATGTTTGTACAGATCTAAACTACAGGGATAGCCGCAGAATAAAACAGGATGTACTTCAAAATCGCCCCCTTTTAAGATTTGCTAATTGAGTCCACTGAAAATGCGTTTTTGATTCTAATGTGATTAATCTTACAGTCCTCATAGTAGGTAGTAGTAGTAGTAGTAGTAGTAGTAGTAGTAGTAGTCGTAGTAGCAGTAGTAACAGCAGTAGTAATAGTAGTAATAGTAGCAATAGTAGTAGTAGGTAGCAGTAGTAAGTAAGTAAGATTTGCTAATTGAGTCCATTGAAATTGCATTTTTAATTCTAAGGTGATTAATCTTACAGTACTAATAGTAGGTAGTAGTAGTAGTAGTAGTAGTAGTAGTAGTAGCAGTAGTAGTAGTAGTAGTAGTAGTAGTCGTAGTAGCAGTAATAGTAGTTGTAGTTGCAATAGTAGTAGTAGTAGTAGTAGTAGTAGCAATAGTAGTAGTAGTAGTAGTAGTAGCAATAGTAGTAGTAGTAGTAGTAGTAGCAATAGTAGTAGTAGTAGTAGTAGTAGTAGTAGTAGTAGTGGTATTAGTAGCAGTAGGTAGTAGTAGTAAGTAATAGGTAGTAGTAGTATTAGTAGGTAGTAGTATCTAGTTATTATAGAGGTATCAAGTTACTCAAATAAAAAACTACTGTAGATTGCTATGACTACAAGAAAAAAACACATGAAGAATAATCCTGAATAGCTTTAAATGGTCTTGATCCCTTGATACTTTACAGTGACATCATGCTGGGGCTGTTCTACATGCACCTCTCCGATTGAATGTCCAGCAGTTAGAATGGAGACACAATGCACGCTTTAGCATCAAAAAAGTTTTAAGGTCCTCTGAAAACTCTAGGAAAAAAAATACAAAATGGATTTAAACAACTCATTTTTCTGGCTCCGGTTTAGGAGTTTGATTTTCAACAAAAAGGTGAGAGTGACTAACTGAAAAACTGTTCATGTTGGGTAGAATGTGACTGTCATTTTACGTGTGAGAGATTTGTCAAAATGCGCAGATCAGCTCATGTGTGAAAATAAAGCTCAGTGTAAGTCTAACTTGAGCTACAGAGCTTCAAACAGAACAGTGCCTTCAGTTAGCATCACACCCCCAGGGAATATTGATGTCATCAGCTGCAAAGTATCAATATCAGATCTAATGCAAGACCATACTGTAACTTTAAAGAAACTATTATTATTTTAAGTTGAAAATCAGTAATCAGCAAGTGTTAAATGTGTGAATGAAAAAAACACAACTCCAGGTGTGTTTGTGATGAGGAAACAACATTATAACAGATCAGAAAATAGAATAACATGGGCTCTTTAATACTGCCAGAAACAAGTGTCTTTATTATTACTGAGCGTATAAAGAGTGGGTGAATCAATACTCCTCACTGTTAGAATTAAAATTAAACTTTAAAACCAGCAGTGCCTTTTTCATTCATAATTCTCCAATCGTCTCAAGGTTTGGCAGGAGTCCATTGATAAGGTTTTACTTATTGCTTTTAATGTACCAGTCAGTAAAAGTGTCCCAAGTGTGAAACATTAAATACTTTAATATAAGATTTTATGGCATTTACGCAGATTTAGTCACAGATAAAATTAGGAGTGTGTGGCGCGCAAAGAATACAAGGATTAAAAGGTTTTGTAAGATTTAAGACATGTTATAATGTTGTTACCTCATCATAAAAATACCCAGATTTTTGTTTTGTTTCAGCCACATGTTTGAGTAATCCTGCATTATTAGTCTGTCTACATCTCCAAAGCTGCCCTGTTCCACCTTGTGATGTCATGAAGCAGTAGTTTTCAAGTTAACAGCTACTTTTTACCTTTTGTTCAGTAAAGATTTGAAATTCCAGGGCTAGAATCATCCAAATAATTCTAGTGAAAGTGTATGGAGTTTAAAAACGCAGTGGAGCACTTCTTGTATTACCACATGACATCATAAGGTGGGACAGAGTGTTTTCTGTTTCTGAGAGAAGAACTCAGCTTAAATATGCAGGGTCTGTGTGTTAAACATGTGTGAATGAAACAAAACACAACTGCAGGTCTGTTTGTGATCAGGAAAATAGCCTAATATGAGCCCTTTAATGTTCAACCATAGGGACCACTACTTAGGCCCGTCACCATAAACATTTTTGAAGCACAATATATTCGTACAGCGATATGAAATTACTTTTGAAACTACTTTGTGCTACTGACACAATAACAATTATGCAAGATAATCCCAGTAAACCATTTTAAAGGGCCCATATTACACTGTTTTAATGGTTGTAATGTTGTTTCCTCATCACAAACAAACCTGGAGTTGTGTTTTGTTTCATTCACACATCTTCAAACCCTGCATATTTAGGTTTTCTCAAACAGAGAAAACACTCTGTTACACCTTGTGTCATGTCATGTGTAATAGAGGAAGTGCTCTACTGTGTCTTTAAACTCCACACACCTACACTAAAATGATTTTGGATCATTTCAGCCCTGGAATTGACCATCTCTACTGAACAAAAGGCAAAGGTTAACTTGAAAGCTACCACTACATGACATCACAAGGTGGAACAGAACATTTTGAACTCTGGAGATGTAGACAGACTCATAATAATATTTCACAATTGTAAAAAATATAATTAGATATTAGTAATATTTGTGTAACATATATACAGGCTTTTCTATTTCCATTTTGACTCATTACATTACTCATCTGATCAAAAGAGTATAGGCCTAGCAGATCAAAACCGGGCTAAACCAGGGTTAAACCAGGACTAAACTAGAACTAAACCAGAACTAAACCAGAATTAAACCAGGACTTCATAAGAACTGCAGGTCTAAATCGCTGAACCAGGTCTAAACAAGGACTAAACCAAAGGAACACTAGGGAAAAAAAAAAAAAAAGCTAAAAAAACGGCATTAACTTATACAGTGGATATGACACCTTTCTATGTACATTGTCATTTATATTTTGATCATTTTTAAATAAATCACACATTAAAAAAAGCAGACTTTAAGAGCACTGACCTAGATTCAATATTATTCACAGGTTTCGGCTTCATGGTGTGTTTAGAACTTATTTGGTATCAAGATAAGATTGGCAGCCCCATGCAGGTGAAGTGCTTTGCCTGTAATTTCCAGTTAAAGAGGAGATATTTTACTTGTACGGGGTATTAACTTCTAACACATCACATATTTAGATCACCATGTTACCTTTTATTGTTTTGAAAATGCTATACTCCCCAAAAACAACATATTAACATCACTCCACCTTCAGACCGCTATCGTAACACAATCAGAGAGAATCCCGCTAATGAAACTTCTGCACATGGCATCAGGTTTGTCAAGTTGTTGTGTACAGTTTTGTGTCATGTTTTTGTATATTTATTGAGAACTGTTGTGTGGGCGCATGGGTGATGTAGGCTTGTGGGCGGACCACTGGACAGAATCTTACAACTAACTGTAAGGAGGGTTTAAACAGGGCCCGGGAGAGATCGTTAAATTACTCAAACATGCATGGATGACTCTAAAACCTCGTCAGGCATGTTTTTGGTGAGGGAATCAAAATCTTTCTCAATAAACAAAACAAATCCGGAGAGCAATGGGAGGGGAAACTCAGACTCAAAAACAAAAGTGAAAAGTAAAAACATGTTAAAACACGTTAAACCATTGTTTTCTGCAAATGTAGATATAATTTAAATGATTTCAGCCCTGGAACTGCCCATCTCAACTGAACTAAAAGGAGCTGTTAACTTAAAAACTACTGCTTCATGACATCACAAGGTGGAACAGAGCATTTCGGCTTTAGACATGTAGACAGACTAATAATAAATGATTACTCAAACATGTGTGAATGAAACAAAACACAACTCCAGGTGTGTTTTGAGGAGTTAACAACATTCTAACATGGCTTAAAGCTCACAAGAGTCAATGTTGCGCAATACAGGACGTTTAATACCCCACAGAAGTGTAATCCCGCTCTTTAAAACATAAAATCTGACGTACTTCAAAACATTCCTTCTCATGCACAAATCAAACCAGGATCTTGCCATTGTGATAAAATAGTGTACATAGTTTGTATCCTTGCGTCACGTCTTATCTTGTGTGTTACAGTAGCAGGAGGAGAGGAGGCAGCCCAGTGCCCTTCAGAGCTCACACATTAAATTTGCATCTGGAGTGCTCCGATCGGTGACCGGCGTAATGTCAGGTGTCAGGGCTCTCCACGCGCTCGCTTTGTCTGTCCAATCACAATTCAAATCAAGAATGACGCAGATATCTGTAAGGAAATCTGTAATATCAACCTTTTGTAATATTAAAAGGCGCATGGTGTAACTTGGTAACTGTTGGAGGGTCTGTCAAATGCTTTTCAACACAGAGATGTTATTGCTTCGTCTGGAATGTTTCACAGTGTGGCATTAAACCTTTCCATCTTCATGGGGACCAAGCCAGATCAAGTTACAGGTAAGATCTGTGGAGAGGCGACCCCGCTCACAGTCAGAATGCCTGTTTTTCTTGATATTTTTGAGCTATAAAACCACCTGTAATTGAATAAATGTAAAGTAGAGCCGTTTAATGTCATACTGTGGAACATTCCAGGCAGAGCAATGACATCTCCATAGAAACAAGCAGGTGACGGATCCTCAACCAACACGTTACACAGTGTAGTCTTTTAAAAGGTCCTGTACAGGTTTTTCCTCACATATTTGAGCACAATCTGTCTTGCCCTTTTTTACAGACAAGAAATGATTTATAAATTTAAAAATATAAAATAAACAGCGATGGTAAAGTATCCAAAAACTGTACTTAAGTAAGAGAAACGTTACTTTATAATAATATTATTCAAGTAGAAGTGCAAAGTAATCGTCCAAGAAATTACTGAAGCAAGAGTAAAGTCTGCGTGCATCTAATTAGAAAGAATTTTACTGTCCGATAATCAGGAAGTGCGTGTTAGCATGCTAGATGATGTTAGCTTTACTGACAGGGTAAAAGCTCTGGTTTCTTAGAGCTGTGGAAAGCACTTAGAAACTCATCAGTGTGAGTAATTGCTCTGAACGCATAAGGTGAGGGAGGAATAACTTTGGAGCACTGCAAACTGTTTAAAATGGACTAGTTCTGTTTTTCACATTTTCAGACGGTGAAAATCAGGTACAGTGTGTTTAAGGAGACAGTTTATAGACAGTTCTTTAGTGAAATATACATATGTGCAGCACACTTCTTTTAAATATACACGACTTTTTATTGGAATAACTGATGGTGAATCAAAGGCAAATTTCAGCTATGGTGGACAAAAGGGTTTAAGATAAAAGTACAGTGTGTAACTTTCTAGAGGAGCCTGCATCATTCCATGGAAATAGAAAGTTAGAACCACACGTCTACTACGTTTCAGGCCATACTGTGGATCATTATAGTCAAAGGAATACAATTCCGATGGAAACAAGCAGGCCAAATAAGATTCAGGTTTTATTTTAGACTACATGCTTTTATTTTAGACTTTTAGAACAAATAAAAATGTCTTTCAATATTAATTTTCTGAGCATAATTAAGACAGATTTTTAATAATTACCATAAAAAAGGTACAATCTCTTACTCCAAAGTCAAAACTTTATCAATCCCACAGCCGCTCGCTTCAAATAAAGTGGTGTACATGTGTGTTTATTTTGGGCGATATCAGACAAAGTTTTTCCAAAGTTCTTGTCATTGCAGCATAACAAAATACCTCAATTCAGTTCAAACATGCCCATAATGCCTTAAAGGTGCAATGTGTAACTTTTCTGGTCGCCTGCTTGTCTCCTTGGAGATCTATTTGCTTTGCCCAGAATATTCCACTATCTATCTTGCATTAATTTAATTATCAATAGTTTGCGTTTTAACTTTGAGTGGGCTTGCCTCTCCACAGACCAGAACAGTAACTTGGCCTGGTGGTGTCACGGACTTGTATTTATGGACATAGATAAGTTTAATGCCATAGTGTGGAACATTTGGATGAAGACAACTGTATGGCGGGCCCTCTACCAGAAATGCACCTTTAAAGGTTGTAATGGTGTTCCCTCCTCCAAAACATACCTGGAGTTGTGTTAGTTACTGTGCTGGTCTGTGGAGAGGCAAGCCCAGTCAAAGTTCAACTGCTTTTCAAGGTATTTCTGAGCAATACAACGCTGATAATTAAATCAATGCAAGAGTAGATGGTGGAACATTCAGGGCAACGCAAAAACATCTCCATGGAGACAAGCAGGGGACTTTCCACCAGAAAAGTTTGTGATGAAAAAACAACATTATAACAACAGAAAATAGCGTAATATGAGCTCTTCTTTAAATAGTGCTTATATTACAGCCAAATGTCACGGGGACAGCAACAAGTCATTACGAGCTTCTCTTGCAATTTTCTCCCCTGCCACCTGCAAAGATGTATCTCCTTATGATGTCATTATAGCGTCATTTAAGATAAGATAAGATAAGATAATCCTTTATTTGTCCCACAATGGGGAAATTGCAGTGTCACAACGCAAGTTACAGAAACAGTAGGAAATAAGAGCATGCATCAAAATCAAGATAAATAATAATAAGTATTTATCGTGAGCTCATTGCGTTACGACCCGCCGTTGTAGGTTAACTTTTTTTTTTAATTTGCAAAAAGTCAATTTACCCAAGCAAGGCCTTTATTTTTGAATTTACACACTTGTTTTAATACTGTTGATGTTATCGCAGTGAGGTGCCACAGAAATAAAGCCTAATTGAACCGCAACTTTACGTAATTACTTGATCCGACATTTTTACGCACCAAAATTGCCATCTATAACCATGCGTAACTACTGATTACGCTATTACTCTTGTACAGTCGATATGCTATAGACGCAAAGATTGATTAGTTAATTGATTCATTAATAAGTCGGTACGTGTAACTCTTAGAACTTCAACATATTTTTGGCAACTAACATTTTTACACACCCAAATCGCCACCAATTACGGCGCGTAAAAAACAAATTCCACCCACTCGATTGATATATTCCATAAAGTTTGCAGCCCTCGCGTCCAGGTGATCCCTTCATTCTGATATGCGTGATCTCATTGCGCTCTCAGCCTTCCACGTCCCTCTTGTTGACCTTGGGTGAGTATATATCGAGGACAGAGCGCTATTATCCGCGTTATATGGCATTGCACTTGGTACGGTGGTGGTGGTGGTGGTAGCGTGTTGATACTGGGAACAGAGGAGGAGGAGGAGGAGAGGAGGGAGAGGAGGAGGGGGGCCCATGCACATACGCACACATACATTGCAAAACTGCCAGTCCGATCGCGAGTAGCCCTACCACTCCCTGGGTATTCATCACAAGCATTATCTGATATTCCCCAAAGCTACGTCCGCGTGAACAGTTAGCGCAACATTTAGCGCAAAAAAAACAAGTCGAAGCAATGACGAAAAGATAAGCACTCGCTACTTACCGTATCGTTGCTTTCCGTGGTAGCCACTAATATCTACGTAGAATTTTCAGAGGTGCGTGGAGCGGGGAAGAGTACCAGATCGTCCGTACGTGAAGCAGTGTACCGTAATTTTCCAAAACGCAAAGCAAACACAGGCGTCCGAGTGGTGGTTCCCAAAATATAAGTATAGGAGGAAATACGCTCGATTCTCGCCGATGTGTCGCTGTGCTGTACTCCACACGGGGTAAAACAGCCTTCAAAAAAAAATCGACGAAAGCCAACAACTCCGCGTACACTCCGTAAATGACCGATTCTTCGCGATGTTTGCTCAATTTCATCCACGGATCCACTCTTGTCGAAGCCAGCAGCACCAGCTCGACCACAACCGCGTCTCCTCCTCCTCGCTACAGCCGCGGCTCGCTTGTGTGCTCGCTGGGTATACGGTGGCTCGCTCGCTCGCTCGCTGGCTCCCTCGTTCGCTGGTTCGTTCGCTCGCCTGCGCACACACATATACACACGTAGCTGTATCCGTCACTTGGCCGGAGCAGTGCGCGCAGCTTTCAGTTTAGTGCAATAGCGAGAAAGCCAGTGTCGCGGAGTGGAGTGGGGAGAGCTCAAAAACTACACTGATGTTGTGGTAAGAGATAGCAGAGATAGACAGCCAGGTGGATCGCTTAGGCTTTGTTTCCTTGAGTGAAAATGGCAAGGAAAAAGTCAGAATTGAAAGAGGAATTTTTGCATAACGTCAAAAAGTACATCCTCATCCGAGTTCTGCGCTGAAACATGTGACGGTGGCATGGTGAGGCTTTTAAAGGGGTATCCACGCGTTAAGTGACACACCAGACACTCCACTCAACTTTTACTACAGTGTGCTGAGTTTTGATTGACGTGTCACTGTTAACCACCTGTAAACACAACACCAAACTTATTCAAATCCAATATCTGTGTTTGTTAGTGTGAAACTGTAAAGATTAAATTCAAAATGCGTTATTTGTTCCCAAGAGGCAATCCATAAACGAAGCTTAAAGATGCTCCAACTTTCCTGGTGGAGGTGCCGCCATCTGCTTGTCTCCATGGAGATGTTTTTGCTTTGTCCAGAATGTTCCACAGTATAGATTAAACTTATCTATCACGAGGGAAACAAGCAGGTTACAACACTACGCTACATTACAGTTAAGATCTATGGAGAGGCGCCCCTATTTACAGAAGTAATTATAGTATTTCTGAGCAACAGAAACACCAAGAATGAATAAATGCTAGATGGATATGTTTAAAGTCATGCCATGGAACATTCCAGGGACAGCAGCAACATCTCCATGGAGACAAGCAGGCAGTGGACCCTCCACCAGAAAAGTTGCGCAGTGCACCTTTAAACTTGTCTATGCTGCATTTATTTGATGACATGGTTTTTATTTTTTTACCAAAATAATACCTTATCAAACATTCCTACTGTGAGCGGGATTACCTTTCCACAGATCTGACCTGTAACTTGTCCTGGTGGAGTTACCTGTTTGTCTCCATAGAGACAGATGTTTATTCCTCATTTAGTTACTGAGGAATTTTCCAGGCAACGGCATAAGATCCCCATGAGACAAACAGGTAGCAAACCCAACACTAGGAATGTTACATAGTGCACCTTTAAAGGTCCTATATTATGCTAAATTGGTTCTTATAAACCATGCTATAATGTTGTTTCTGCACCTTGTGATGTCATGAAGCAGCAGTTTTCAAGTTAACAGCTCCTTTTACCTTTAGTTCTGTAGAAATTGGTAATTCCAGGGCTGAAATTATCCAAATGATTCAAGAGAATGTGGATCTTAAAACACAGTGGAGCACTTCCTGTATTACCACATGACATCATGAGGTGGAACACAGTGTTTTTTGTTTAAGAGAAGAACTCAACCTGAATATCCATTTGTGTGAGTGAAACAAAACACAACTCTGGGTATGTTTGTGATGAGGAAACAACATTATAACATAGATTTTTTAAAAATAGCACAATACGGGCCCTTTAACCAAAATATTTCAGTCAAGGTTACTTATTCTTCATGTGACAGTTTTGATTTGCTGAATAATTAACCACGAACTACAGGGCAAACTCCCAAACAGTTTAAATAGTGTCAGACGCATTCAAAGTCTGTAAAAGTCTGTGTGTCTGCAGTGGAGCTTTGATGTGGAGTTTCTGAAGTTTCCAGCGTCACTTTTCATTTACATTTTGAGCTGTTCTGAGCATGGTTCAGGAAGACAGCAAAAGTGCACTAAATAAAGAGGTGAAGCATAGAGTGAATGAATAATCATGTAAAGAGTCTTGAGTGAAGTGCTATATAAATGTATTATATTATTAAAGCATGATTATGGTTCAAAATTCAACTATTTGAGCATTGCTGTCCTGTTTTCTCATCACAAACATACCTAGAGTTGTGTTTTGTTTCACACAAACCCTGCAGATTTAGGCTTCTCTCAAACAGAAAACACTCTGTTCCACTTTGTGATGTCATGTGGTAATACATGAAGTGCTCCACTGTGTTTTTAAACTCCACACACCTTCACTAGGATAATGTGGATGACTTCAGCCCTGGAATTCCCAATCTCCACTAAACAAAAAGTAAAAGTTAGCTGTTAAAGGTACATTACGCAACCTTCCTGGTGGAGGGGCTGTCACCTGCTTGTCTCCATGGAGATGTTATTGCTTTACCAGGAATGTTCCATGGTATGACATTAAACACATCTGTCTAGCATGTATTCATTATGGGTATTTCTATTGCTCAAAAATAATTCTCTCTGTGAATATGGTTGAGTCTCCACAGATCTGACCTGTAATGTAGTCTATAGTTGTCTCACTCCTGATAGATTTAAGCTCTATCATGGAACATTCTAGACAAAGCAATAGAATCTCCACGAAGATAAGAAATTGACAGACCCTCCACCAGAAAAGCGTAATATAGGACCTTCACAATTTATGGTAGCCTCACAGCAAGAAGGTTCTAGGTTCGACAACTGGATAGGTCAAATCCTCCAGCTAATTTAGTCCAGACCAAGACTAGTTCAAGATCTGGAGATGGGTCCTCTGCTCATGACAGGTTGCCCCGGCGACATTAAAGGATGGGTCAAATGCAAATTCCTACAGTAACGAAACTTTGAATTATGATTTTTCAAGCAGGTTTATATCACCATAATGAGTATAGGTCTGAACTGTGCTATAAATATCACTACATGTTTTAAAGACCTGTTGCTTTAAGTTTAAATGATCTGTCTATGTATTTGTACAATATATGCCAATTTATTCCTTTTTTGAGGGCCCCATATTACGCAAAATTGACTAATGTGAGCTTTAAGTCACGTTATAATGTGTGTTAAACATGTGTGAATGAAACAAAACACAACTCCAGGTATGTTTGTGATGAGGAAACATTATAACATAGATCGGAAAACAGCGTAATATGGGCCTTTAAATATTATCTTCATTCTTGGTACTGGATTCGTGTAGACTTCTGGGTATACTCTCTTTTCTGCTTGAGATGTCTCTTGGAAACACAGCGGATTTTGAGAAAGAGCTGAAATACCTGCAAATTGACAGAAGTGTTCTCTGCCAAAATCCTCTGCACAATTTTGCTCCCTGCTTGAAATTCAGCTATGTCCAAGAAAAAAATAAGAGAGCTTCGAAACAGGTGAATTTTTACTGTACCTGATTCATGTTTTAGCCTTGGGGATAGAATAAAACTAAATAAAAAGACGAAAAAAAGACTGAATTGGATCTTGGTGTATTATATCTTTGAACATTTGACAATTATTTTTTATTCTAAATCTCTTCTCTTTTGAAATTTTAGATTTGCACTTTTGCAGTCCTTGAAAAGCTTGTTCATTACTGCTGCTCACCAGGAAAACTCAAGGTTGGTAGTACGATTTCTGCTACTACTGCATTGCTAACATACCCCTATGAGTATATGTTATAGTGTGAAAAGTATCGAAAAACAGATACTTATCCATACTCAAACTACTATTGAAACTAGATAAATAAGCAAGTATTGATATGGAAAAAATGGGATAAAACTGGATAAAATGTGACCTTTCCTGAACAGTTTTATCTGAACTAGTGTAAAAACACAAATACTATTATTTTGTGTTGAAAAATACAATATTGTCTAAAAAGAGGTTTTAAAATGATAATTTGGGTATGAAAATCAGTATCAAGTATCACATCTATTCTTCAGTATCAAAATCGAGTATGAAATGTTTTGCGACAGCACTATTAGGTACTCACAGTTGTTTTGTGATTAAAGCATTACTGAGTCTCTCCCCAGTCACACTCAGTGGTTTGAGTTTTGGAGCCACAGATGCCCCGGGGCAGGATGAAGGAAGTGTGGCTGCCAATCTGCCCTCTACATCTCAGCCACAGCGACACATAAAGCACAGACACGGTGAACACAACACTACAGGCGTCTGAGGAGAGGAAAAATACATTAAAGGTGCACTATGTAACTTTTCAAGTGGAGGGGCCACCATCTCCCTGTCTTCATGGAGATGTTATTGCTTTGCTTACAATGTTTCACAGTATGGCATTAAACTTATCTATTTTTATGAAGATGAAGATCAAGTTAAAGGCCATATCTGTGGAGAGGTGACTCCGCTCACAGTAAGAATGCATGTTTTTCAAGGTATTTTCTAAGCAATAAAAGCGCCTGTAATTGAATAAATCATAGTTCAATGGGAGATAAAGCAATAATGTCAAGCAGCCCCCTGAAAAGTTAGTGCACCTTTGCTGGATTTTTACTGCCTTAAAACATGAAAAACAGAACTAGTTCATTGTAAACAGTTCGCAATGATTCTCCTCACTTCCTCTGAGCATCCTAATTATTAATTTTTCAGAACTCTCAGAGACGGGAGTGAGGGGGTGGAGCTTTGTTGGATGTAATGGACGTGTGCTCTAAGGTTACTGTAAAAAAGAAATAAGCCAAAAGTCCCGGTCAAATATGCCAATCCATTTATTGCCGAGTATGAAATATGGCAAAGAAAAATATATAAAACTTACAGTTTTGATGGATGAAATGAACATCACGAACACGATCAAAACCGTGTGCCTCCTGCGCCACACACTTATGCGATTGGCACTACCTTTAACCTTTAATTGCACACTTCCTGATTATCAGACAATAAACAGACTCACACCACTGACCTTAAGAGCTGCTTATGCAATATATGTGTACTGGGGCATGACAAACTTTGCTCAAATACATGGGAAAAAATCAGGTAGAGGCTCTTTAAGTTCAGTTTTCTATCACTACATTGTCCTGAAGTTTAGTATCACAGTTTCAAATACTTGTTCTCCCTGTATTAGGACATAATTAGAAAACTACAGCTTGTTCCATTCCATTAAGTACATGACTAATAAGAGCATGATACTACATAGACTTCCTCCAAACCAGGCCAGCCTCATTATAATCTCACAGCACTTTTCACTTTGGCTCATCCTAATTACAAACACATATCCACACACTGGGATTCACAATTAAGCTGAATCAGACTATCCACAATGTAAACAAGAGGCAAGCTCCAACATGAACCACCCCCTCTCTATTGACCGCCACTGTTTTGTCTCCACATCTGTTCATTTAGTACAGGTGCACCTCATTTCCTCTGCAATATTCTTATGCAATTGAAAGTATTTGATGTTACCGTATTTACTGCAGTTTTGTCCTCATGATTTGACTGGCCACATGTGCAAATGGTTTCAACAATTTGGTCTGCAATAACCGGCATTATTTTTGTTCCTCAAATTGTTTCAGCAAAAACAGTTATGAGATCTACAAATGTGAAAATGACAAAATGACAAATCAGATAATATCATAATATTGTAGCATAAAGGGGAAATTATTTGTTTTGAACAGAGAATTTGATTTTGAAGTTTGGTTATAGGTTTCAATTTAGACATAAATTTGTGCTGAAAGTTCTTCACCTGCTTGTCTCCATGGAGATATTATTGCTTTGTCTGGGATGTTCCATACTATAGCATTAAACATCTCCATGGATATAAGCAACATTAACACCACCAGGCCGGATCTGTGGAGAAAAAGTACTAAAACACCTGTAACAGAGCACATGCAGTTAGTTTAATGCCATACTGTGGAACATTTTGACAACGCAATAACATCTACATGGAGACAAGCTGGTGACATACCCCATACCCCACCTGAAAAGTTCCATAGTGTAGCTTTAAATTATTTGATTAGTTTAAAAGAACAGTATGTTACTTTTCAGGTTGCGGGTCCGCCTCCTGCTTCCTTCTAGATGAAATGTTAATGCTTTACCTGGAGTTCCATAGTAGAAAACCTGTCCATCTCCATGGAGACAGGTGACGCCACCAGGCCAAGTTACAGGTCAGATCTGTGGAGAGGCGATCATACTCGCAGTAAGAATGCATGCATTTTTCAAGGCATTTTTTAATTGTTTTTTATTGATTTGAGAAGGTGCAATTAAGTTTAAAGGTGCAAGTGTCCGTCACCTGCTTATCTCCGTACTGCGGAACGTTCCAGCCAAAACTATAACATCTCCATGGTGACAAGCTAGTGGCATACACCCCACCCCCACTAGAAAAGTTACAGTCTGCGCCTTTATATTATTTTAAAACACTTAAATTGTTGTTTTCTCTTTATTATGTCACACAGAGTTCTTCTTCAGTGATGTGTGAAAATTGCATTTGAAATAGGAACGCCGCCTCACACACTAGCAACAGAAAATATGAAAATACTTATATAAAACTATAAAACAACAAACAGGACTAAAAGAGAGATGAAAACAGTCTGAATTCAAACTAAGATAAATATTTAAAGGTCCTGTATGACAAAATATTGACTCTTGTGAGCTTTAAGCCAGGTTGTAGTTGTTATCTCATCAAAAACATACCTGGAGTTGTGTTTTGTTTCATTCACCCGTTTTAGTAAGCCTTTATTATTAGTCTGTCTACATCTCCAAAGCTCAAAATGCTCTGTTCCACCTTGTGATGTCATGAAGAGGTAGTTTAACAGCTCCTTTTACTTTTTGCTCAGTAGAGATGGGCAATTCCAGGATTGAAGTTACCCAAATGATCCTAGTGAAGATGTGATGGAGTATAAAAACACAGTGGAGCTATCCTGTATCACAACATGACATCACAAGGTGGAACAGAGTCTTTTCGGTTTGAGAGAAGAACTCAGCGTAAATATGCAGGGTTTGTGTGTTAAACGTGTGTGAATGAAACAAAACAAAACACAACTGCAGGTCTGTTTGTGATGAGGAAACAACATTATAACACAGATCTGAAAATAGTGTAAAATGGGCCCTTTAAAATTCAAGCAGCAATGTACTCGTGGTCTCTAGATGCTTCATTTAATGATCTCCTCCAAACATTTTCCAGTACCCTCTCTTCTCCACACTTTCCATGTAATAGCCCCAGCCAATCAAAACGCTCATTTCCTCTCACCTTTTTATAACTCCATAAAAGACTTGAGCACCACCGAAACTACTCACAACTCAACCACATCTGTACAACGAAGATTTATTTTGATCTTTGTTTCCACAATGGCGGATTTTACAAACCTGCTGGGAATCCGTATCTTCATCTCGTGCATTGGCTGCATCGGAAACGTGATCCTCATTTTCTCCATAAGTCACAGTCACGCCAAAATTTCCACAATTAAATCTTTTGAGGTGTTTCTTTTGGGATTGGCTGTTTCCAACTTGGAGGAGATTATCATCGTCAACATTTACGATATTTTGATTCTCGAAGATTCTTCTGCAAGATCTGGAACTTGGTCCTGCCGTATGCTGAAATTCTTAACAATATCTGGAGAATTAAGCAGCATCTTGTTCACAGTTGTCATTTGTATTTTCCGCTATGAAAAAGTAAGAGATGCTAAAGATAGAGTGAACCAACCAGCTCACCTTGACAACATCATTACTGCGATTTCCATGAGTATTTTTTGTTTTATGTTATCGCTATCTTTAAGCGCACCCATTTTTGTGATAAAGATGCAAACTCAAAATTCAACCACCAACTGTCCTCCAGATTTTTTCCAATGCGACGATCTTCACTGCCCAACGCAAAACTATACTTACAAATTTATCTTCATTGTGATCTGCAATATTCTGCCCCTGGTTGTTGTCACGGTAACAAGCTGTCTTATCATTTCCTCACTGCTACACCAAGGGAAAAAAGTTGCACCAGAACTACATGTGAGTGGAGCAAAGAATACTGTAAAGAAGACCAAAAACACCACCACCAATCTCCATAGAAGTACAGTGGCAGTGTTAGCAGCTATGGCCTTGTTCCAGGTGGATTGGAGCTTTTATCTGTTTCTCCAGCTTAATTTTCAAGCTAGCAATTTTGAGTTTTGGAATGAGATGAAGTTCTTTATCTCGACCTCCTACACCTCCATCAGTCCCTATGTGTTTGGGATCGGAAACAACCTGTTCTCCATCAAACATTTTACAAGGAGATAAGACTTTTTAAATGTGATGTTCACATTATATGTTATATTTTAAAGTAAAGCCTGATATTACATTTTAAGTTTTGAAAGTGCACTGTGTAATTTTTCGGTTAGGGGTCCATCACCTGCTTGTTTCTATGGATATGTCATTGCTCTGCCTGGAATGTTCCACAGTATGACATTAAACAGCTCTACTTTACATTTATTCAATTACAGGTAGTTTTATAGCTCAAGAATATCTAGAAAAACAGACATTCTGACTGTGAGCGGGGTCGCCTCTCCACAGATCTGACCTGTAACTTGGTCTGGTTTGGTCCCCATGAAGATAAAAAGGTTTAATGCCATACTGTGAAACATACCAGACAACGCAATAATGTCTCCATAGAGAAAAGCATTTAATGGACCCTCCACCAGAAAAGTTACACAATGCACCTTTAATATTTTTAAGTTTTAAGTCTTAAAGCTACAGTATGTACAGTATGTAACCAATAAAAGCATTTTGGTTTTGATTCCAGTGAAAAACATGTGTCATTACTGTGCGAGGGCTTGCATCTCCACAAACATGACTCTCATTTGGCCTCCTCCTGCTTGTGGAAATGTTGTTCCTTTGGCTATTATCTTCTACTTTATGTTATAAAATCTTCCTGGAGAATGAATGTTCCAAAGGTTTTGACTTTGGTGATCTACCTTCTACAGAAAGTTACATACTGTAGCTTTAAACTTTGTGTTTGAGCTGTTAACCTAAAGGGGAAGAAAGAGACTAAGCAACGTTTGTCATTTTCCATTGCATTTTTATAAGTTAAGCCTGTTTTCTTCTAGTATTTGTGGAGAAATACAAATCTGAAAAATGAATGATACAAAAATAGATGTAATGATATCTCAGGAACATTTTAACCATGCATTTTCCATTAAAAAAAACAAACAAAAAAACTGAAGAACTGAGTGCATCTGTGGGTAAAGGGAGTACTCTACAGTGCTCTGCTGGATTCGGCTAAATGGTATTAAAAACAGATTGTGATTGTGACATTGTTTTGGTAACATTGGCAATTGTCAGTGGCAGTCTGTTTTGAATACCCTTTGACCAGAAATGATGGTGCACTCCAAGCCTTCTCCTTCCTGCTGTGATCCATAAAAATCTTTATAGTCCTAATAAAAATAATAATAATTCAAAAATTTGGTCAACCGTTGCATTCCAATCCACTTTATTTCTATAGCAAAGTCTGTTTACAAAGTGCTGCACACAGAAATAAAAAATCTACAGCTGAATACAATAAAAACATAATAAAAACAATGGAGTAAAAACAAATAAATAAAACAGTAAGACAAAGACTCCATTCTAAATTGGGATATATATCAAAAAATGGATAAAACCATTTTTTTAAAAAAGCACAACATAGACAGACATTCAAAGCATGTACATTTAACTAAAAGAAAGAAAAAATATGACAATTATATGCAAAAAATTATACTATTGAGTGTATAATCTATAATAAAAATGATTAAAAATGTCCTCAAAACAAAAGTAACAAAAAATTCTAACCTCCCAAACAATAAGTGATATTTCTGGCCTTTTAATTTTATGGTCCATTCACATTTAGTTTTATAAACCTGAACCTCAACCAACACATTTCACTGGTAGATTTTAGCACATTCCTAATCACTATTAAAGATGCACTATGTAACTCCAGGTATGTTTTTGAGGAGGTAACAACATTATAAAATGGCTTAAAGTTCACGAGTCAGTTTTAATAAAGGACCTTTAAGACTGGGTGTATAAGATTTTCATTGTAATTAATGTGCTGCTTTATACTTTTTTTTTTTTATCCTTAAATAGATACATTAAGATGCACAGTCACAAGTCTGTTTTATCTTGACATCTCATAATAACTGTCTTATTGTTGTAATTATTGTGTAATTCAACAGACTACTCTACAACTTACAGGTCTTTGGGTAGGCCAAGGTACACTTCAGGTACACTAACAATAATGGAACCTACCTTTGTGCACTTTAGTCTGGTCATTCTGCGCACCTGTGTATAGCCTAAACATATATATTTTTACGCATTTAGGTCATTTATGTTTAGGTTTAAAGATGCTATAACAATGACAGTGAGCGAGTTACTCACTCTACGGGTGACGATGGCCAATCTGGACCGAGAGAATAGACTTCAGGGCTTCTGCATTATTTGTTAGTATGTCGGGTTATTTTGTGTGATCATGAAATTATCCACACAACAGCTGTTTCTTGGTTTAATGTTTCATTCCATAGGCCACTTTCCATGTGTAGCCAACTGGAAAACGGAAGTCAAGTGGGCGAGCAATAACTGCGATTTCCCCAAACTGCGCAGAGGCGATTCTAACGTTTTTAGTCCGTGCGCAACGTAACGAACTTCATGTTGGCACCAGGGAACGCAGTCTTTGGTATGTAGCCTACACTCTACAATAAACCAGACAATTTATATTTTTAGTTAATTTATTTCGACACAAACGGTCGGCCCACAGACTGGCCGCCATTATCTGAGACAAAAGCATGCACTCATGTTTTTTTCTGCGTGTCTTTACCCAGTGCTGAACCTAAATCATCCTCACTTTGTGTCATTTGTGCCTGTCTACTTTCCCAATTATAAGTCACTCTGTTTTCACTCCCCATTCTTTGATACAAAATAACTTTCTGTTGTTAAAAATGTTTTTGAACTCATGAAAAAAACAAATGGGCGATCATACCCTGCGCATGGAGCGTGCGCATTGGCTGCTGGAGCGATACCGCCATAAACGCGTGACGTCAGAGCCCGTGCGCGGATGTGTGTGTGTGGAGCAGAGTGCCTCACGGGGTGAGAATGGATCTGTGACCGAAAAGGTGGAAGAACAACTACAGCCACTAAAGCAGGAAGAGCCCCTGCTTCTGATCGATGCACGAACAACCGGAACATTTGTGCGTAAACTTGCCAAGTTCTGCTGCCGGTCACCGGTGCGTGGACTGAGCTCGAGACGGGACTAGCCAAAGAAACCCTCGGGATGGTGGACTCCCGCTTCCCTCGCGCGAACGGCCCGGGAATCACGCGCCATTGAAGGGGGTGAATGTGCATGCGCTTTAGCTCGTGGCGTGCACGATCCGTGGCGTGGCTCGCGGCCTCCATTTGCCAGTTTGTGTTTACGTTCGACGCTTCGGTCGAGGCTTCACGGCGGCGGCACGCGTGTGCAACAGTTTGGATTTTTACTCTGGACATAAACATTTCCCGGAGCAGGCGGTCCACGAGGTTCCAGCTGAGTCCAGGCGAGAGGCGCCCAAGAAACCTGCAACTTTTCCAACTTGGTTAGGAGAGGGAGGCCTTCTCACCGTGTGAGTGCACTTTTATCACTGTCCTACATGGTGATGTTCGTGGCATATTTTGGTGGACGTAAGCCTACGTCTGAAGTAGTTGTGCGCTTACTGGATAAAGCCTGATAGCTGCTTTGGTAACTGCTATTATGAATCAATAATAAGCGGCTGGCTCCTCTGGTGTGAGCGTGGTCAGGACAGGGGCAGGACAGGGACAGGACAGGGGCAGGACAATGCACGAGCCCAGGACACGCAGGTCCGTGTCATCTGAGAGCGCGCGGAGAAAACTGCCTTTTCTGCTTCGAGACTCCAGTGTTTGTGTATTTCTGTGGGAGAAATATTAAGATTTATTTGTAAACCCACGCAGACACACGTAAACATTGCCAACATCAACAAGTCTGAGGCCTCTCACACGCTCTCCCCGCTCTGCTCTGTGCAGTTTAAGTGTTCTCAGTCTGATTCAGGACGAAGGCAATTGTACAAATTTAATAAGTTAAAAAAAAGTCCCACACTTTTTTTTTAACTTATTAAACATTACCATTGAGTTAATCAGTATAGAGAGTTTGAAAACGCGGTGTTCAGGAGATAATCTGTTTTTAATCTGCCTGTACTGTGTTAGCTTTTGTTATCAGCCAGTATCTAATAAATATTTGAATGATTTCTCCCACACAGTGTTCATAAAATGATCAGTTATCAGAGTTTCACAATGTAACTTTTCAGGTGGAGGATTTGGTACCTCCTTTTCTCTCTATGGAGAGGCTGTTGCTTTAGCTACAATGTTCCACAATACGGCATTAAACCTGTCTGTCTATATTTTATTTATTCAATTACAGTTTTTCTTAAATTAAAGTAATGTTTAGTCCCTGAGTGCCACCTGCTTGTTATCTTATATGGTGATGGATAACTATTTTGCCATATTGTGGAACATCCTAGACAATAACAAGACAATAATGTTCTCCACCAGAAAAGCTACACAGGGAATTATTAAAGGGCCCATATTATAATGTTTATATAATGTTATAATCTTGTGTCCTCATCACAAACACACATGGAGTTGTGTTTTGTTTCATTTACACATGTTTAACACACAAACGCTGCATATTTAGGCTGAGTTCTTCTCTCAAACACTCTGTTACACCTTGTGATTTAATATGGTAATACAGGAAGTGCCCCAATGTGTTTTTAAACTCAGTGCACCTTCACAAGAATCATATGGATAATTTCAGACTTGGACTTGCCAATCTTTACTAAGCAAAAGGTAAAATGTAGCTGTTACCTTGAAAATGACCTAATAGACGGACTAATAATAAAGAATTACTCAAACCTGTGTGAATGAAACAAAACACAACTCCAGGTCTGTTTTTGAGGAGGTAACAACATTCTAACATGGCTTAAAGCTCACAAGAGTCGATTTTGTGTAATATAGGAACTTTAAAGTGTAACTAACAGTGATATTATTACATTTTTATTTCTAGGTCTTACATGAAGCGTAAACAGCAGAGATGCCTACGACAGACTCCAGTGAGGATGCAGACGTGAACTTGTCCTGCAATTTCTCCCCAAAACTTCAATTATCTTTAACTACATTATCCGTGCCTACTGCTCCTGACACTGTTATTGAGAACAGAGCTGCTTCAATGGCGACTACTGACTGCAAAGCCCTCTCCTCCCCTGCAGAGGCAAGCCCGGCCAAAGCTTCATCAACATCACCTGCTCCCTCTGACGAAAGCGCGGAAACCAGCCCCTCTACTTCACACATAGCTTCTGCCGCAGACTCGCTGCCATGTACTGAATCAAGTTTTACCAAAATGGAGGAAGAATCGAACTCTTATGACAATACGCCTTTCGGAGATCCTGGAGAAACGGACTATCCAAATAAGCTGATGTTTAAAGGGGTCACCGTCACTTTGGAGAGTAGTAGGATATGGAATGATTTTCACAGATGTGGTACTGAAATGATTTTGACTAAACAGGGAAGGCATATGTTCCCTTACTGCCGTTACCGGATTTCAGGTTTGGACCCCGAGCGCAAGTACAGCATGGTTTTATCTGTCCCTCCAGCTGATGCGTACAAGTACAAATGGAGTGGGAAAACATGGGAAGTTTCTGGACCAGCGGATCACTTGACACAGGGGTTAATCCGTGCATTTGCGCATCACTACTCCCCGTGTACAGGCTCAGAATGGATGAGAGTCCTAGTATCATTTAAAAAACTTAAAGTGACGAATAATGGAAATGACCAAGAAGGCAATATAATTTTACACTCTTTGCACCGGTACATTCCCAGACTTCACATAATTCCTGTTCCGGATAGCATCGTCCCAACTGCAGATCAGCCTGTTGTGATGGGACCAGAGAGTATGACTTTTACTTTTCCGCAGACTGAGTTTATGGCGGTGACCACGTATCAGAATTTCAAAATTACGCAGATGAAAATTCGCTATAATCCGTTCGCGAAGGGGTTCAGAGAAGATGGACACAACCCTAGACTCCAAAGGATTCCCAGAACAGTGGAATTTGTGAACGTGCAGACGGCAGGGATCAGTGCCACAGCGCAGAAGGAAGACCAGAGGTGAGTTGTGAAATACTGACAACAAGTAGAGTATATTTTTAAACGTGTATTGTGTTACTTTTCTGGTGGAGGCCCCCTCAAATCCTTTTCTCCATGATATGTTATTGCTTTGTCTAGAATGTTTTACAGAATGGCATTAAACATTTCTATCATCATGGAAACCAAACCAGACCAAGTTACAGGTCAGATCTGTGGAGAGGCGATCCCGCTCACAGTCAGAATGCCTGTTTTTCTAGGTATTTTTGAGCTATAAAACCACCTGTAATTGAATAAATGTAAGATAGAGCTGTTTAGTGTCGTACTGCGGAACATTCTATGCACAGCGATGACGTATCCATAGAAACATACAAGTGATGGGCCCCCAGCCATGAACACTGATTTTTACCGTCTTAAAAATGTGAAAACCAGAACTAGTTCATTTTGAGCAATTTGCAGTGGTCCAGATGTATTCCTCACTTTTCTTAGTTTATACATTCTGAGTGCTTTTCACAATTTTCAGAGACCAGTATGGAATTTTAGCTTATAATATCTAGCATGCCAACGCGCACTTCCTGATCAGACACATACATAGGGGAAAAAAACGGGTACAGTGTGGTTATAAATTATCCGCCACAACAGAGCCTTTAAAAATAACTACATAATTGCAGAAAAAAAATTAATGGGAAATCTTTTTAATTTCCAAATATCCTTGTTTATTTTGTCTTACACGTGATCTGTTCAGTTTGTCAGAACATGTGTACTCATTACACAGATAGTCTGTGTTGAACATATAAGACAAAATGGGACCTGTATCTTCTAACAGCTAGTGGGGTTCTTCCATCTGCTTGCCTCAATTAAGATTTATATGTTATTGCTTTGCTGATAATGTTTCATAGTATGGCATTAATGTATCTTGCGGTTATTCAGTTATCTTGCTGAGAGAGTGGGGTCACCTCTCCATAGATCTGACCTTGACATGCTTAAGTTCATGGAACATTCCAGGCAAAGCAGTATCTCCACAGTGGCAAGGAAATGGTAGACCTTCCACCTTAAAAGATTTGTATTACACCTTTAAATGGGAAACTGAACCAGTTTCCCAATAATGAAATCAAACCTGACATTTTTACATTGTGCCAACAGTATGATCACACACTTCTGTTTCTCACTAATATCGCTGACAGACTTGGCAGAGTGTAGTTCTCCATTACCAGTGAAGTTTTGGAGTGACAGTAGCAGCCTCTCTTCTGTCTACTCCACCCCCACCTAAGCACACATAAAGTGTGAAAACTACTGAACAGCCCTGTGAATGAATGAAAGTGTAAATAGGACAGACTCTTAGGCTACAATGGAGTATTATAGTTGCCAAGTCCACTTTTTTATAGCGTCTTTGGGTTTCTTTGCTCCTGAGTGACACTTCACCATCAAAATCACTTCATTTTATGTGTTTTTTTTTCACCAGTAATTGGTAGATGTGAACCCCCCCTCCCTCACCTGGCCTTTGTTCAGACTCACCTGGGCTCTCTAGTCTCTAGTCCGACAGCAGTAACAGACGCATCTAGTATTGATGTATGAGGATACAACAGGGCCGGGTCAGCCAGTCCGTAGCTTATTGATGTGCTAATAAAAAATATGTGCATCTCATTAGCACTTGTTCCAGTTGAGATGACGTTTAACTAGTTGCTTCAATTTGAAGCTTCTTTTTGTTAGGCTTGGGTCACTTCTTTCAAAGGCTTGGTCTCTTGCAATCTTGCAACCCTGCAGAGTCCTTTGCATTGGTGCTAGGGACAGGTATCCGATCTCTCCGTAACACCTGCGTAAAACTGGGACAGGCAGTACCTCCTGATCTGACTAGTTTCCGTGGAGATGACCACATCCTCTGTGATCGGATCACGCGGTACTTGGAACCCTCCACAGACAACCTGGGGGGTTTCCGGCTGGGGCTGAAGGTGCAATGGGCTGTTTTTAAATTGAATTAAATGAATAATTCACTGATTTCCTCACATCAAAGCATGTCACAGTCACTTGAGTAAGAACTGCAGAGCTTCAAAAACGTATGTTAAAGACATATGTTAAATACATTGTCTTTTTTGAGTTCATACACTGTAAATTCTGTGTAACTTGTCTGGTTGGGTGTTCGCCAACTGCTTGTCTCCATGAAGATTATATTGCTCTGCCTGAAATGTTCCACAGTATGGCTTTAAACTTTTCTGGTTTCTATATATTTAATCGCATATGTTTTATTGTCCTGAAAAACATGCATAGATTAATGTTTAATGCCATACTACTGAACTTTCCAGGGAAAGCAAGCATCTCCATGGAGACAGATTCAGGATTCTTCTCCAGAAAAGTTACACTTCCTTAAGTGTATTTTTTGAATATTTCTTTTGCAGTTCAAAAGAGGAGCCCAAACAAGCGAAGCAGATCATCCTGAAGCCTATAATGTCTCCATATTCCGCCGATGCTAACGCCTACACCCTCTGTCGGGGCAAACACGCACTGGGCAACCTTATTGTGGTCCAGAGTCCAACAGAAGAGCCCAAGAAGAAGAATTGCACCATCAACCTCACTCCTCCAATGAAACTCTGCATCTCTGTGAACCCCAAAGCAAAGTTCAGACCCTCCTCCACTCCCAAACTTCTGTCCAAGTACAAGAAGAAGAGGCAGAAGTATCAGAACTGGGGTTTTTCACAAAGACCGAGCTGGAGAAGAGAGACCGCCTCCCACTCGGCAACCCCCAGCCCCCCGCCCACTGTCGCTACGCAACCAGAGCTGGATGATGTGGAGGGCCTGCTGTTTGTGTCATTTACATCCAAGGTAAAGTACTGCAAATAGACCATAACACACATGCAGGTCACCGAGGATCTTACTTATGACAGCACAGTATTGAATATAGCAACAACACGAGGTTCTCCCTTTTGGCAGAAATTTACTGTTTTTGCACCAAAGCTGATTTTCTTATTAAGTTCTTCATTAGACTTGAGTTGGTCTTGATATTGTCATTGTTAAAGGTCCTATATTACACACAATTGACTCTATGAGCTTTAAGCCATGTTAAAATGTTGTTATCTCCACAAAAGCCTGCCTGGAGTTGTGCTTTGTTTTATTCACACATGTTTTAGTAACCCTTTATCAGTCTGTCTACATCACCCAAGCTCAAAATGTTCTGTTCCACCTTGAGATGTCAGGTAGTGGTCGTTTTCAAGTTAATCTTTTACCTTTAGTTCATTAGAAACTTGCAATTCCAGGACTGATATGATCCAAATGATTTTCGTGAAGCTGTGTGCAGTTTAAAAACAGAGTGGAGCACCTGTATTACCACATGACATCACAAGGTGGAACAGTGTTTTCTGCTTGAGAGAAGAACTCAGCCTAAATCTTCAGGGTTTGTGTGTTAAACATGTGTGAATGAAACAAAACAAAAGACAACTCCAGGTAGCCAGTGTTTCTATAGAACATTTGCTAAAAGAAAAAAATAAATCTTAAGTGTTATTTTTTTTAATTTAATCTTCAGGCTGCTCTGGACAGTCACATCGGGGACCAGCCAATCAAAACCACAGCACAAGACTCTTCAGGTTCACAAACTCCACTGCAGTTCAGTCCAACAGGTAAGCCATATTCTGTATATTTAGGAGAAACTATATTAAGCAGTATGTTTTTTAATGATTCATTTTCATTTAAAATCACAGTTGAAACAGAGACTTTGGAGAGTGAAGAGAAGTTATTCAGTTTGGAGACACAACTGTTACAAGACCTGCAGCTTCTCAAACACAGACAAACCATCCACCCAGTGCTACAGGAGGGTGAGTTAAAGGTCCTATATTACACAAAATGGATTCTTGTGAGCTTTAAGCCATGTTAGAATGTTTTTACCTCATCAAAGCATACCTGGAGTTTAGTTTTGTTTTACACGTGTTTGAGTAATCCTTTATTATTAGTCTGTCCACATCTCCAGAGCTCTAAATGCTCAGTTCCACCTCGTGATGACGTTAGTGTGAAAGTAAAGTAAACCATGTAATTTTTAATGGTTATTTATTTTTTCCATTTTGGTTGTGTTTATTGCACTGAAAAGCAACTTATATATTTATATTTATTATTTTAACATATTTGTATAATTGTGAAATGGCTAAATCTCTATTGCTTATACCTTGTAATGCAATAATAATTACACATTTTCTCTCTCAGTGGGTTTGAAGTTGAGCTCCTTGGACCACACTCAGCCCATTGATCTTAAATACCTGGGGGTGCAGCTTCCTCTGCCTCCAAAAATCACCAGTGTGATGACCGGAGGTGAGTGCACTTTTTTAACACGGGTTTTGTCGTAAGTGCATGTTATAAGGCTGTAATATAACTTTAATTGTGCTCTTCTGATAGACATTGGATTACAATTCATCTCCAGAACGGGAAAAACCAGCGATGTTACAAAAATAAAAGGATGGAGAAACAAATTTGTCAAGAATAATTCATTGGTTCATAGTGATGGTAAGAACTCCTGTGTACTGTATTTATAAAGTTGTAGATATTGTGGTGTAATTGGATGAATATAGCAGAAAATTGACTTGCTGGATTATTACATTATAATTGTGCATGTTTTATGATCAATAACATATGTATCTAGACACAGAAAGAACATGCAAACTCCATAGATAGACCTCACCTGCCGGGGGACAGCGGGGAGTCAAACCTCAGACCTCTTTGCTTCTAGCACAACTGTTTCCAATATATATGCTTCTATCCCAATGAAACACAGTAGCGTTGCTTGTATTGCTTTAAACCCTAATAATACATATTTAATCATGTTTTTGTTTGTTTTTTTTAGCTAATCACTCCGATGGGTCCAGTTCCAAAAACCTTTCTGCGTTCTGTAGCAACATGTTGGATGAATATTTGGAAAACGAAGAGCAGCAAATTAGCGAGCGCGCCAAAACCCTCTGCTCTCAACCCCAGGGCTCTGTGTCCTACGAGCTGCCCGCGAAGAGCTCCAGTTATGTCAAAACGCTGGACAGTGTTCTCAAGCAGCGCATGCCTCCTCCAGCTAAGGTTAATACTAACGTTAAGGCTAGTCCTCAGCCGGTCAGGTCTTGTGGCCTGAACTCTGAGCCACTGTCACCAGCTTCTCCAGTTCCCAGCGCCTCCCCTGCTTTATCTGAAGGCTGCACCATCGACCACCACTCAGTTCAACCAAGTCCTGTCTCTCTACCTCTCACTATGGCTCAAAGGTAAGGAGCTGTACTAGAGCTTTGTATTTACTCACAATTTAAAGGCGCACTGCATAACATTTCTAGTGTGTTCGAGTGTTTACCACCTGATGTCTCCATGGAAATATTATTGGTTTGTCTTGAATGTTCAACAGTATAGATTAAACCTATCTATCACAAGGGAGACAAGCAGGTTACAGCACAACGCTATATTACAATTCAGATCTGTGGAGAGGCGTCCATGTTCACAGAAGGAATTATTGTATTTTTGAGCAATAGAAACACCTGTAATGAATATCTCCATGGAGACAAACGGGTAACGGACCCTCCCCCAGAAAAGTGGTGCAGTGGACCTTAGATTGAGATTTGGTCATTTCTAATTGTCAATAAGAAGCTAGGGTCTTTTTGATCGTCTTTTGTGAGTTATAGGACTGTGAAAATGAGATGTAAACAGCAAAATTGTGTCATTTCTTTCTGATAGTTCACAGTTAGCCCTGTCAGAATAATTACAAAATTGATTTATCATTCAGTATATGGTAGCTGAAACTAGGGCTGGGGGATGTGGGGGGAAAAAAAAAGAAATTAAGATTTTTTTCCCCCCATATTGAGCGATCTTTTATTTTCAATTCGATCTTCTTCCATCTTATTAAAGCATGCAGGGGAGCTGGACAAATGGCACCGCAAACAGAGAGGCAGAGGGAGAGAGAGAATGGACTTTTAGTCAAATTGTGCTGATTTAAGTCAAAAGTGCTTTTTCCTAAACAAGAGAGTAAATCCTCATCAGCTCCACGCGCTGTTACTGCCACACAAATTGGCTGTAGACGTGTCGATTAAAATGTGCATGCCTTATCATCAAGATTGACCAAAGGTGAGATTGTGATCTGTCAGTCTTTCCATTTTTGGCACACCCCGAGCTGAAACAATATATTTTTGGGGTTCGGTATTTATTGTGGATACTTTTTTCCTTTGCAAAAGTGAGTTTAGTAAGTTTTTATTGTATTTAATTACGATAAGATTTGAGCTGTAGAGGGTTGAATAAATAACTTCTGTAACTCAAGTGTTGGTTCATTCTGCTGTTTATTTGTTGCAGAGCAGGCCTCTTAATGATACTGTCTACTTTAAAAAAGGTTTAGTGGGATTATCTCGTTTTATTTTAATCTTAATCAGTGTCATAAAGTAGTTTCAGTATAAAGCAGTTTCTTTATCGCAGTATATTTCTAGGAATATATCATGCTTCAAAATTTGTTATTGTGACGGGCCTGTCCATGTTCTCTCTGATTACCCCATCCCATTTTACACTTTTCATGCCATTTAAGTAGTTTTTGAGCTCCAGAAATCATATAATAATCAGATTATATTGTGCACGTGAACATTGCCAGTGAAAGTTGCTGTTTGGAGCAGAGTTCAGACTTTGGAGGAACAAATTTGTCAATGATTAAACGTCTATCATGCTCATGTTTGGGAAGTTTAGTTTGAAATCTCCATTTATAGACCGTTCATGGTAATAATATTTCATTGGAGAGAAGCAGGTGGCGGACCCTTCACCAGAAAACTTACATAGCCCTAGCACCTTTAAACCTCTTTCCAATGTGCTTTAAAGGGTACATATTACACTATTTTCTGATCTATGTTATAATGTTGTTTCCTCATCACAAACAGACCTGGAGTTGTGTTTTTTTCATTCACACAAACCCTGCATATTTAGACTTTAGGCTTTCAGAGTTTTTCTCTCAATTTGAAAATGCTCTGTTCCACCTTGTGATGTCATGTGGTAATACAAGAAGTGCTCCACTTTGTTTTTAAACTCCATACACCTTCACTAGAATCATTTGGATCATTTCAGCTCTACATTTGCCAATCTCTACTGCACTAGAAGTAAAAGGTAGCTCTTAACATGAAAAATATCGCTTAATGACATCACAAGGGGGGACAGAGCATTTTGAGCTTTGGAGATGTAGAGAGACTAATACTAAACGATTACTCAAACGTGTGACTGAAACAAAACACAACTCCAGGTATGTTTTTGATGAGGTAACAACTTTATAACGTGTCTTAAACCTCACAAGAGTCAGTTTGTGTAATATAGGACCTTTAATTACAAACTCTATGCTTTCAGATTATCCAAGTTTCTACCTGACTTGACCTCCAAACCGGCACCTGAGCCGACCCCCAAACCTGCATCTGACCCCGCCTCCAAACCTACAGCTGACCCCGCCCCCGAAGCAGCCACTAGCGCCGCCCCCACGCATGCCCCTCCCACTAAGGCCAAAGGGTCCAGCAATCCCTCCGCCTTCTCCAAGCCTCAGCTCAAACTCCTCGAGATGGAGATCGGAGCCTGGAACCAAGGGATAAAAAGGACCCAACTTACACAGGCCAGACTGTCGGTGTCACTGTCTGCACTCATGACCAAATGGGTAATTAAGAACTGATATTTTTTAAATTGATAATTCTATATCTTCTGATGGTTTGATGTCCCTAACCCTAACAAGAAGAATTTTCTCTTGGGGGTAAATGGAGTGAAAGGTACGTTTGTTTAATTGTACAAATCAGTTCTCTTGTTGTAGTTCTTGCTAAGACCGTTCTTTCTGGCCATATTACTACATCCTGTCCAATTGTATATCTATGCCGTGGTAAAATGAATAATTATTTAAATATAAGGCAAGTTACGGGAGGATGTCACTGATAACATGTTAAAAAGTACAAATAAAATGAAAACTGAAGTATTGTACACATAAAAATTGGATAGTCTTGACTTTAATTAGAATCTTAATCTTTATTTATTTTAACTTTTACAATTTTTAATAAAAGGGACTGTTAGCTTTGAGACACCGTGAGCTATCTAGCATGCTGCTGTGGACAGAGCCTATTTGAATGATATCAACTGGCAAATCCCAAGGACTGCAGTTAAATGTCCTCTTTTGTTATGTAAAAATCTGCTAACCCTGTAGTTCAGACTTCTACAACTTGATTCATGTATTAGTTTATCAGTTTAGATTTCAGTCTTTTTTTTTTCAATTCTTTAATGCTCCTGGACCTGTTTAAAATGTGAACTTTTAAGAAAATTCTACAGTTAAAATATAAATCAGAAATCTAATCTCAATCAATGTTTTTTTTTTTTTTTTTTTTTTTTTGCCAAAATCGTTCAGCCTACTTCAGACAGAGCAATACCTCCAGTTAGCTTCACCACCAAAGGAAATGTGGATGATATCATGTGAATAGGTATCAATAAAGATAAACTTGTTATAAAACTACCAACGGAAAGGGAATTTACAAGAAAAAACATTCTGCCATATTGTTTAATTCACTTTTTTGCTGTTTTTAATCACAGACTCAACTCAACGAGGTGTTCAAAGTGCCTAGATACGTGCGGAGGCCATCGCCTCTTTGTGGTCAGGAGTTCTGCAGGCTGGGCTGTGTGTGTGACAGTCTCTATGGCCATCACAGAGGAGCTTTCCGTGCCTCTTTCCACTGTAAACGCGCCGAGTGCATATTCGGCTGCAGCTGCTTCAAAGAGACAATCACCAAAAACCTGTTTACGACAATGACCGAACCAGATCCTGCGTCTGCAGACTGTAAGTTATGATTGTAATGATGATTTATTTGAAAGTGGATGTAGTAGATGGACAAAATATCGGTGCTAAAGTCCCGTTCCCCAATGTCCCGTTCCCCAAGATCTCGTTCCCCAAGGTCCCGTTCCCCAAGATCTCGCAAGACAAGATCTTGGAAAATGGGACAAAATTGGCAAGCTACACTGAAGCTGTAGTTCTAAAAAACTGTGCTAAATAACAGCAAAAATATCAAATTAAATTAATCAAATCATTAATCAAAAATGGTTTGGCCAAAATTGTTAACTGAACCTTAGTATAAAAAAAATCTTGTATAATTGGTCTAATATTGGTATGAACATATCAGAGCCTTGATAATTATTTTTTTTTTTTTCCCCAAAAGTGAATTTTCCATAGTTGCATAAATGTGATCCATCCATCTGAAAATATTAAATCTTCACCACAACCTATTCTTTTCAAATGATTCTTTGTTCTTTTATTTCTTAAAAGGTAAAGGAATATAAACATAAGTTACAATATTTAAAAACAGATTTGCATAGTTTCATTGTGTTTTTGACCAGTTATAACTATTAAAAAAAATGATAAATTGACATTATCTGCCAGTTTGGTCAAACGCAAATGTCACTGTGTCAACTATTTGAAACCTAAATAAATTATTGTAAAACGCTAAAAAGATTCAGATAATTATTTTGAATTCATGTTATTAAAACTGTAGATATTTTATTTTCACAGTTTTAGAATCCATAAATGTACTAATCTGACTTGTGTGTCTTCTGTAGCTAAAACATCTGAATCTGAATCAAACACAAATTACAAGAGACTGTGGATTAAAGACACACAGGATTCAGACAAAGAGACGCTCCTGATCCCCGAAGCTGCAAAAATGGTTCCTCCTGAAACTCTGCTAACACCAGCCCCAACCCCAAAGGTGAGGTTTAAATGTGGTTTAGCCCTGGTTTAGCCCTACATTGTTCGTTTTGGCACAAGATCAGCCATGCTTTTCTCTGATTGGTTATTTCACCTGTCAGTCATGTCCATTTCTGAACAGGTTAAGACAAGAATTCCAACTCTCCTCTTTAAAAACAGACACTTAACACTATATTATTCTTTCACTTGACAGACGGACAAAAGCAAGACCGCCAATTCACAAAATCGCTCCACCCGACCTTCACCTGCTGCTCCAGTCAAAAAGGCATCCACCCCATTGATAAGCCCGGTAGGTGAAGTGTCTTGCCCAAGAACATGATAAAGAAAAGCAGTCACTAACAAAATATTACAAGTAACCACTGCAAGTAAAAGTGTTTCTATTGCTTAAAAAAGCTTAAAGGTGCACTGTGTAACTTTTCTGCTGGAGGGTCTGTCATGTGCTTCTCTCCATGGAGATATTTCCCGGAAATATGTTCCACAGTATAGCATTACACTTATTTATCTCTACGGAGTGTGCAGGTGACACCGCAGAGCCTAGTTACATGCCAGATCTGTGGAGAGGCAAGTCATATTATTGAGTAAATGCAAGATGGATATGTTTAATGCCACACCGGGACATTCCAGACAAAACAAAAACATGTCCATGGAGATAACTTTTGTTTCCACTAAAGAAAAGTTACACAGTGCACCTTTAATGCCATACTGTGTAACATTCTAAACAAAGCAATAACTTCTCCATGGAGACAAGCAGTTGGCCACTAGAAAAGTTACATAGTGCACCTTTAATGCTCCTTTTGTATTTTTATTATTATTTTTTTTTTCCAGATCCGAGATGAGGATAAGGACCCAGTGTACAAATATTTAGAAAGTAAACTGACCTGCGCAAGAGTGAGAGAATTCAACTGTAAACCCCCACCAGTGGAGACATTGCCAAATATTACAGCTGCTGCTAAAACTCCACCCGTTACTACACCTACTGCTGCTACTGCTCCTACTGCTCCAACTACTACTACTCCATCTACTGCTCCTAAAGCTGCTAAAGCTCCTTCTACCAACTCTGCAGGTTCTACTAAACCAGGACAGAAGACGACAATGCAATCCAAAAGTAACATATATGTGCTGAAAAAGAAAACGGGTAAGTCACAATTTATTATAGGATTTGTAACTTTAAACGTCCTATACTATTCTTATTATATTATATATTATATTATGCTAGAGTGACTGTTGTGAGGTTTAAGCCATGCTATAATTATCAAAAACATACCTGTAGTAGTGTTTTGTTTCATTCAGAGTAACTAAGTTAGAGTAACGCTGCATTATTGGGCTGTCTACATCTCTCATGCTGTTCCACCTTGTGATGTCATGAAGCGGTAGTTTTCTAGTACAACCAGAATAAAACCTGGACTTGAGCAGGTCTGTATTATGGTTGAACTTGGTCTAAAGTGAGACTAAACCAGGTCTAAAATTAGCCTAAACCATGGTTAAGGTAGTTCTAAATAATGATTAACTGAAAAGAAGGCAAAACATGAATAGACTTAACTGTAATTAAAATAAATCCAGCAGAGAACCCTACATACCACTGCTTGAGAAATGCTGTACTAAAGTTAAAGGTCCTATATCACTCAAAATTCACTCTTCTGAGCTTTTAGCCATGTTAGAATGTTGTTCCTTCATCACAAACAGACCAGGAGATGTGTTTTTTTTTTCATTTACATGTTTGAGTAATCCTTTATTATTAGTCTGTCTACATCTCCAAAGCGATAGTTTTGTTAGTGAAGTTAACAGCTCCTTTTACCTTTTCTTCAGTAGAGATTGGCAATTCCAGGGCTGAAATTATCCAAATGATTCTAGTGAAGGTGTGTGGAGTTTAGGAATGCTGTGGAGCACTTCCTGTATTACCACATAAGCATTTTGAGTGTTTTAAAGACGCACACAGCCGGCATATGCAGGGTTTGTGTGTTTAAACATGTAAATGAAACAAAACACAACTTTAAGTCTGTCTGTGATGAGGAAACTACATTATAATATAGATCAGAAAACAGCGTAATAGAGGCCCTTGAGAAATACTGTACTTAAGTTAATATTCATTGTGATGTTTTTGTCTAGATATTGGCGTTAAACATGACAGCAGGCGCCCCAGGACGCTGATAGAGATCCAGTCTGCGTGTAAATGGGCCAAAAACGATAGAAAGATGGTTCTGGAAGCTCTGTGTCTGAACATGAACAAGAACCGCCTGTGCCGACCCTTCACTGTGGGAGCCTATCACATCAAACCAGTGGCAAAGATTGTCATGCAGAAGCCCAATGAATGCATCATAACATACAGGGTAGGTAGATCAATATATTAACGGTCCTACAGTCCCCTCCAAAAGTTTTGGAACAGCAAGGCAAATTCTCTAATTTTTGTTGTTCACTGAAGACATTTGGGTTCAAGATCAAAAGTAGAGTATGAGACAAGAGGTCGGACTGTCGGCTTTTATTCCCTGGTATTTACATCTAGATGTGTTAAACAACTCAGGACATACCAACCTTTGTTTAAACCCACCCATTTTTCAAGTGAGCAAAACTATTGGAACATGTGACTGACCAGGTGTTTCTCCTTGACCAGGTGTTTCTCCTTGACCAGGTGTTTCTCCTTGACCAGGTGTTTCTCCTTGACCAGGTGTTTCTCATTGACCAGGTGTTGCCTTTAAGGTTGGTTGTTCAAGCATTAAATAGCTCTGCAGGACTAGTCTACTTCTTGGCTGCAAGACTGCATTTCTTGTTAAAGAGCATAAACCAAAATGAAGACCAGAGAGCTGTCTATGGGAGAAAAGCAAGCCATTTTGAAACTGAGAAAAGAAGGAAAATCAATCAGAGCCATTGGACAAACATTGGACATGGCAAAACAACAATTTGGAATGTCCTGCAAAAGAAAGAAACTACTGGTGTTCTGAGTAACAGACGTCGAACAGGTTGGCCAAGGAAAACAACAGTAGTTGATGACAGAAATATTGTGCGAGCTGTGAAGAAAAACCCCAAAACAACAGTAAGTCAAATCACCAACGACCTCCACAGTGTAGGGGTGGAGGTGTCACAATCCACTGTTCGAAGAAGACTCCGAGAGCAGAAGTATAGAGCCATACCACAAGATGTAAACCATTCATCAGCAGTAAGAATCAAAAGGCCTGATTAAAAAAGAAGTACAGAGATGAGCCGCATAAGTTCTGGAACACAATCTATGGACTGATGAGACCAAGATTAATCTGTAAGTGATGGAAAGACCAAAGTGTGGAGAAAGAAAGAAACTGCTCATGATCCGAAGTATACAAGCTCATCTGTGAAGCATGGTGGAGTGAAGTCATGGCTTGGGCGTGCATGGCCGCATCTGGAACAGGCTCATTCATTTTTATTGATGATGTAACTGATGATGGTAGCAGCAGATTGAATTCAGAAGTGTACAGAAATATTTTGTCTGCCAGTGTACGCAGAAATGCATCCAAACTAATTTTGGATGCATTTCTGAATTTTATCATGCAGCAGGACAATGACTCTAAGCGCACTGCCTGATGAAAGGACTTCATCAGGGGAAAAAGTGGAAGGTTTTAGACGGGCCAAGTCAGTCACCTGACCTTAACCCGATAGAACCTGCATTTCACCTCCTGAAGAGGAGACTGACCCCCAAAACAAACAAGAACTGAAGGAAGCTGCGGTAAAAGCCTGGAATAGCATCACAAATGAAGAGTGCAACAGTTTGGTGATGTCGATGGGTCGCAGGCTTGAGGCAGTTATTGCAAGCAAGGGTTTTGCCAACAAATATTTATTTACTTTAAGATTTTTTTCTTCCTTTACTTTTGCTCATCTAAAAATTCTGTGGTGTAATACAAACGGTGATATATCCTTGTATAAGTTGTTTAACACATCTAAATGTAAATACCAGGAAATTAAAGCTGACATTCTGAACTCTTGTCTCATATTTTTCTTTTGATCTTCAGCCCAAATGTCTTCAGTGAACAACAAAAATAAGGGAATTTGCCTTGCTGTTCCAATACTTTCAGAGGGGACTGTATATTATATGCAAAATTGACTCTTGTGAGCTTTAAACAATGTTAGAATGTTGTTACCTCCTCAAAAACGTACCCGGAGTTGTGTTTTGTTTCATTCACACATGATCCTGCATTATTAGTTGGTAGTTTTCAAGTTAACAGCTATCTTTTACCTTTTGTTCAGTAGAGATGGGAAATGCCAGGGCTGAAATGATCCAAATGGTTCTAGTGAAGGTGGAGCACTTCATGACATCGGCCTAAATGTGCAGGGTTTGTGTGTTTAACGTGTGAATGAAACAAAACACAACTCCAGGTCTGTTTGTGATGAGGAAACAGTATTATAACATAGTAATATTATCTTTAAGTAAGACTGTAAGATGCCAGAAATACTCAGATCAATGTTATTTTCAGTTTAAACTTTAGACTTTTCATTTTTTGCTAAACCACTTTTTGCTCCTGACAGGTCCGTATCAGTTTGAATGCAACCAGCACCAGTGAGCGTGACAGCGATGGTTCTGAGGAGGAGGAGAAAAGTGAGGATGAAGAGGCTAAAGAAGAGGAGGCAGAGGGAGAGGAGGAGCAGGAGAGTAGCATGAAAGTGAGAGAGCCTCAGTTTGGAGCTGGACTCACCCCCTTCATCTCCAGAATACAGCCTGCCGGAGTCCTCAGAGCCACCACTGCTCAGTCCAGCCAGAGCGCCGCAGGGCTGATACAGGTCTGGGTCTGTCTGTGTACCACTTGTAAAGACTATTTTAGAATGTCTATAGGTTGTGTTCATGTTGTACAATTTGTAATCATAATTTAAAGGTCCTATATTGCGCAGAATTGACTCTTGTGAACTTTAAGCAGAGTTATTATGTTGCTGCCTCCTCAAAAACAGACCTGGAGCTGTGTTTTGTTTTATTCACACATCTTTGAGTAACACTGCATTATTGGGCTATCTACATCCCCCAAGCTAAAAATCCTTTGTTCCACCTTGTGATGTCATGACACGGTAGTTTTCTAGTTAACAGCTGCTTTTAACCTTTTGTTCAGTCGAGTTTGGCAGTTCCAGGGGTAAAATTGTCCAAATGATTCTAGTGAAGGTGTATGGAGTTTAAAAACACAATGGAGCACTTCCTGTATTACCACATAACATCACAAGACGGCTCAGAGTGTTTTCAGTTTGAGAGATGAACTCGGCCTAAGTTTGCAAGGTTTGTGTGTTAAACATGTGAATCAAACAAAACACAACTGTTTGTGATGAGGAAACAACATAGATCAGAAAATGGTGTAATATGGGCCCTTTAACTGTGCAAATTGAAAACAGTTACTTACTTAACTTAACATTCCTTCTTCTACAGGTGAATGGGAAGTTGTACAGTCATGCCAGGCTGATGTTGGGCAGAATGGGCTCTCTGCATCCAGCCAATCGTGTTGCGGCATTTGTCACAGGTCGATTGGGTGGCACCAGTAACCTGTATAAGAAACCCATTAATCCTTCCACAACTCCTTCCCCAACTGCTGTCCCAAATCTGGCTCCTAAACCTGCCCCAACCCCTGCCTCACACACCACCCCTCACCCCTCAGCGCCCCCTACAGTCCTCAAGAGGCCGCTGGTTCCTCAGATGCTGTCATCGCTTCAACTGAAGATTCCACCTCGACCAGTACGACCCACAGGTAGGGGATTTAAGCTGTAAATATATATACAACAGGTATTTGGCAAGTTTCATTCTATTTTTGGCATTTCCTGGTATTTAGCCAGAGAAGGGGTCAAGGTTAGAACTGATATCCCTGCAGTTTGACCTGTGAAATTACTGATGCACTGATCCAGCATTTTCTGTTCAGATTATGATTTCGATACCATCTGTCGATACCTGATATCAACCGATACCAAAACAAAGACTGAAAACAGCATTTATTTCATTAAAGGTGCATTATGTAACTTTTCTGGTGGAGGGTCAGCCACCTGATTTTCTCCATGAAGATGTTATTGCTTTGTCTGAAATGTTTCACAGTATGGCATTAAACCTTTCTATCATCATGGAGACCAAATGAAGTCAACTTACAGGTCACATCTGCTGAGTGGCAACCCCGCTCATAGTCAGAATGCCAGATAAAAAAAAAACAACACCTGTAATTTAATAAATACAAGCTGGATCTGTTTAATGTCATACTGTGGAACATTTCAAGCAAAACAATGACACGCTCAAAAACTATAAATACGCTTACTCTTCCTTTATTCGTTTTTGCAGTTAGACGATTTATTAAGATGATTGGCCTTGGAGACCCAGCGGTATCTGGAGACAGATACAATACAATGTACACAAGTGTTTGCTGTTCATATCTGTCTTAATTAAAACTGCAGCTATAAGTAATTAAAACTGTAAGCAGTGATAAAGATGGCACTCTTCACCCTGGCTTAACATTTGATTTCAAATTACCACAGTCACACAGGAAATAAATACTGGAGAGCAATTTTGAAGACAGAAGTTTCATTCACATATCACAGGTCATCAAAATACACAAATGCTGCTTTCGGTGCATCTGAATCAGGCGGTGATAAAATAATTTTGATGTTTTCAAAATGTCTTCTTCGTTAAGAGCATGTTATGACCATACCCCAGATATGTCCTGGTGGTGATGCCTAATTTTAGAGTCTGTTGAATAAAAACCCTCGGACAAGTTTGTCAAAGAATGAGGACTAGATTTATTTATTTATTTATTTATTTATTTTTGGGAGGGGGGGGGGGGGGTAATTATCTACCAACCGTGCTGCTACAGATCGACACAAACGGCTCCAAACATGATTTGGGGCCATTTGTGTAGCTCCAGTTGTACTTGCCTCCTCCTGTCCTGAAATACTTGTTTATTAAACTCCCAGGAGACCACTCATAGGTCTCTTCTGATTGGGCAGGGCTCACACGTCTTGTGGGCTTAACTGTGGGGGCTTCAATACCTTCTGGAACGTCTGGTACTTTGATGTTCACCCCTTTTTTGTGCATCAGCTTCTGGAAGCTTTTGGTCAGTGTTGGGTTGTTAACTGCAATTATAGGGATGTCTACTTTCTCCTCTGGTGTTGGAGTAATTGGAGTTTCTGGAGACAAACCTAAGTTCTCCTTTTCTGTAGATGATCCAGTCTCTTCTGTGGGGCTTTTGGTCACTTTCATGTTCACTCCATTTTTGTGCATCAGCTTCTGGAAGCTTTTGGTCAGTGTTGGGTTGTTAACCGCAATCCTCTGGTGTTGCAGTTACTGGAGTTTCTGAAGACAAACCTCAGTTCTCCTTTTCTGTAGGTGATCCAGACTCTTGTTCTTCTATGAATGACCTACACCTAAAAGTAATGTCAGATTTAATGTTTTAATAAAAGCATTAGCATTGACACACAAAGACGTACCTTGCGCCACTGCTTTTGTAAGGTGTTTAAAATGTTGTCATCCACACGCAACTCTGTCCACTGTCTGATCTTTCAGTGTTAATTGATTTTAGCCGTGTATCGTTGTGCACAGAGCCTATTTCTGAAGATAAAAGATGCTGTCTTTATATAACTTGTGTAGAGACCAGCTCAGCTGCAACATAAACACTGACTCATGCTGCCTCGTGTGGCAGAGGAGGGGCCAACACAACATGTTATGTCTAGGTTGGCCCTGCTCCGTATATGGGGCAGGATGTGGCTCTAGTGTCCAGCCCTGTCCTACATACATGATAACTACTGCACGTCTGAGTGGTGCTGTAAAAGAACCTCCAACTAAGGCTGGGCAGCATGGGGGGAAAAAAGAATCCCAATTTTTGTTTTCCATATTGATCAATCTTGATTTTCTTTCATCTTATTGAAAACATAGACATGTGAACTTTGGGCATAAAGAACAGAGTGTCAGGATGACTACAGTTTTTATTTTGTGTTGACAGAACCCATAATTCTGGAGAAATCCACATTTAAAGTCTGGAATGAGTTTGAACAATATATTAAGCCTAAATGCATACGCGACAGACACACGTGCACGCGTGCTACCGCTATCAACAGAAACGCGTGCGATGTCTGTGCGCTAAATGAGGTCTTAAGTTTCAGTCGTTTACTTTGCGTAACTTGGATTATAAAGATGAGAAGCACCAGAGGAGAGAAAGAGGAGAAAATGTGAGGAGCTGGATCAGAGAGTGAGGGGGAGTGGGGCAGACGGCCGTGCACACACAGAGGCAGAGGGAACTTGTAGTCAAATTGTGCTTTTTCCTAAACAAGACGGCGTTACATCCTCCTCAGCACCATGCGCTCTCAAACCTGTTAACTCCATTAAAATGCGCTTAGTTACATAGTTCACCTTTAAAACAAAAGACAACTGATCCAAATGTGTTATTCATCTCTCAAGTAACTACAGCAACAACTGAATAAAATGTAAATAAAAGTGAAAACTTGATGAAAATAGTTGGACAAACTATGACCAGTAAATAGTGTTATTAAATCAATTTATATGTCCCACTAGGATATCGACTGAACCGATATTTGGAAGCAGATATCGATCCAGCAAATTTTTCAGTATTGGCACCAGTATCTGTTACCGATATCTATGCAGGGAGGTGTTTAGTGTGAGTAACTGTCAGATGATTCCCAGTATGAGCACTTTTGTTTCCTTGGTGAGAGGGTGAGAAACAAGAGGGCTGAAAATGCTGAGTTTAAGTGCATACGATTTCCCATTTTAGAACATTTTCCCTTTGGTGGGACAGTACCTTTGTTAAATATTTAATCACAGTTTTACATCAGTCAAGTGGCAGTTTGTGAAAAAGGAAACTGAGCCGAGTTCTAAAAGTGAATTCCTTTATCTACACTACAATCACACTATACCAGTCAGAGGTTTGGGCACTTTTATTTATGTTTTTTGTTTATCCTCATGATTATTTCCATTGTAGAGTCTCTCTGAAGGCGCTAAAACTATGAATGGAAACATGTGGAATGTAGCAAACAAAAATTAAAGTAAAAATAATTCAAAACTCAAAAAGAAGATTTTAGATTTTGAATAGCCACCCTTTATTTGGATCACCTCTTTTGACAATTGGCATTCCTTTAATTAAAAACCATTTCAGGAGACTTTATCGTAAAGCTCATTGAGAGAAGGTTAAGGGTTTGCAATGCTGTCGATAAAGCAAAGCGTTGATACTTTGTGGAATTTGAATCTGAAATATAATTTTTTAAAATGGTTGAGGTTTTTTAAAGGAGCATTGTGTATCTTTTTGGGTACAGGGTCTGTCAAATACTTTTCGCTATGGTGATGTTACTGCTTTGTCTGAAATGTTTCACGGTATGGCATTAAACCTTTCCATCTTTATGGAGTCTAAACCAGACCAAGTTACAGGTCAGATCTGTCGAGAGGCGACCCCGCTCACAGTCAGAATGCCTTTTTTTCCAGGTATTTTTGAGCTATAAAACCACCTGTAATTAAATAAATGTAAGGCAGAGCTGTTTAATGTCATACTGTGGAACATTCCAGGCAGAGCAATGACATCTCCATAGAAACAAGCAGGTGACAGACTCCCAATCAAAAGTTACACAGTGCACCTTTTTAACTACTTACTCTTTACTACATAACTCCATATATCTTGCTTCATATATTAGATGTCTTATATAAAATGTAGAAAGTAGTAAACTGTAAACTAAAAATGAGTTTAAGAACACGAGATGATGAGAAGCCGATGGGGCGTGGCACAAACCGAAGCAATGGGGATTTAAACTGGGCAGACTGGGCACTGATTGGACGAGGAGGAGGTGCTGGGCCAGCTCCATTTCTTTTTTTGCCGATGTGATGTCTTTCAGTCTTTCATATTTGCTCATTTGTATTATCGTTCTTCCACTTCTTTCTTATCTCCACAGTTAGAACAAAGCATCCAGACACACGTCAACCCACCCAGGCTCATACTATGCCCCCACCTCCATCTCCCTCTTCTCATGAACCCGTGGAGAACAAACTGACCAGTCCTTTCCAGAGCGCGTCTCCAGTCTCCATCACCGTGTCCCCCTCTCTAAAAACCCCCAGCTTTTTGGGGCAGAAAGGCTCCTACTCCTTCAGGATTTGCCCCCCGGACAATGACACCTGCAAGCTGCCCGGGGTGGCTCTTCCAGGGGGTTTTACTTTAATCCATCTCCCTAAACCTGCTCCAAACGAAACCCCAAATCTGAACCAGAACAATGCAAAGAGTCTGTTGTCTGGGATGGCGAATAACACACTTAAAAACAGCAGGAGCAGGCCCATAGTGATCAGCGACGATTCAGAGTCCGAGTCCAGCTCCGGGGCCAGCTATGACTTCTCAGATGAAGACGAAGAGGTCGATGTTGACGATGTAAGTTTTATGGAAATATATGTACTTTTCACTCAGTTTTTTTTTACTTTTTATTTGTGTGTTTTTTTTTATTTTATTTTTTCTTTTATTTTGAAATTCTGACAATTCAAGACAATTGGGATACGACGTGGGATTCTACAGAAAAAAAAATATATATATATAAAAATGATGAAGCTTTGTAAATAGTCTGTTTTGTCCATCTCTTGTCAAACGTACCAGCTTTCAATCTAATAATGGGTCATTTTTTCCATCATATAAACGTCCTCTGTTTCATCCATCAGTTGTTCATTTTGTGGAGATTAATTAAAGGTGCACTGTGTAACATTACTGGTAGGAGTTCTGCCACCTGCTTGTCTCCATGGAGAGGCTGTAGCGTGGCCAGGGATGTTTCACAGTATGGCATTAACCCACAAAATTGACTTTTGTGAGCTTTAAACCACGTTATAATGTTGTTTCCTCATCACAAACATACCTGGAGTTGTGTTTTGTTCCATACACATGTTTAACACACAAACCTTGCATATTTAGGCTGAGTTCTTCCCACAAACTGAAAACACTCAGTTCTACCTTGTCATGTTTTTATACAGGAGGTGCTCTACTATGTTTTTAAACTTCATACGCCTCCACTAGAATCATTTGGAGGATGATTTCAGCCCTGGAATTGTCAGTCTCGACTAAAAATGTAAAATAGAAGTAGCTATTAACTTGAAAACCAACTGCTTCATGTTTCAAGGTGGAAGAGAACATGTTAAGCTTTGGAAATGTAGAGAGACTAATAATAAATAAAGGGTTACCCAACGTGTAAGTGAAACAAAACACAAACGCAGGTATGTTTTTGATGAGATGCAACATTTTAACATGGCTTAAATCTCTCAAGAGTCCATTTTGAGTAATATAGGACTTTTAATAAGTAATTAATAAAATGCTTACTTTGTGTCATTAGGAATTATCTGTGGATGTAGAGACGGTTTTGGAAACGGAAGAACAGATCATGGTGGACAGGCTTCGACTTGCCGCTGGTTTAGGCCCAAATCCAAACAGGTGAAACTATTGAAATAATATTTGAATAATAATTATGCAGTATGTGAAGTATTCTGACAGTTATGTGTATTTGTTTCAACAGGACGTTTGTGCCTAGAAGATATCCACTGCAGATGAGGAGTCCTGAGGTGCGAGTACTGCAACAATAAGTCTATCTTGGAAACTGTCTCAAATTTTGAATATTTATCTTGTTTTGAGTAGTTTTGACTTGAAGATTTATATAATTTGACCCAATATTTTGCTATATTTATTATTTGTCAAGGTTAAAAGTATCTGCCAATGAAATATGAACATGGTTGTTAACAAAAACTACTTTGAAACTAGAATATACCTTATCTACATCGTAATAATTTTAAACCAGTAATGTCATACCTATTAAGTAAAAATGTATTGGAGAAAATAAAAAAAAACAACAACAGTGCTATTGACTTCCTGTTCAAAACCGCAAAACTGATGATTATGCAGTATTTTTGATATTTATGTAATATTTTTTGTGAATTTTGTGAACTCATGGTCCTAACATTTCTAGTATTCAGTGTACTCATTTACTTTATTGTGTTTCAGAACAACAGCTCAGAAATCAGCAGGAGACATGAGAGGAAATGTTCTGAACGACAGAGACGCAGTGAACAAAGAGAGCTGTTCGACAATCTGCAGAACCTCCTGGACCCCTCCACCGTCACCCCCACCCCCAAACTCCACCTCCTCACACTGGTCAGTCCCTTTCTGTTTGCTAGAATTAATTTAAAGCTGCACTGTGTCACTTTTCCGTTGGTATGGCGTTGAACTTGCACTTAATTTTAGATTTATTTATTTCATTCATACAGTCCCTGACAAAAGTCTTGTCGCTTATCCATTTTGTAGAAACAAAAGCTTATAACCTGACTTTAAATGAATCGATTGGTTTTAGAAATGTCTCATATGAAAGCTAAAACCCTCCCAAATTATGCTCAATATACTAAAATAAATTTGCTTCACTGAAGAAAGATTGATCATTTAATGAACACAGAAAGGTCAGATTTTGGCAAGACAAAAGTCTTGTCGCCTTGTCATATGATGCACCCAATCCTAGATTACAGCCTCACCTGTGATCAGTTACTGATCAATCAATTAGTGGGTGTGTATAAAAAGAACCCCAGCACACCAGACCTTCACATCAACATGTAACTTGACCTCTGACAACATGCCTAAGATCCACCCTGAGACCAAAGCGTTAATTATCAAGAGGCTGAAGACCAGATCCACTGCTGAGGTGGCTGACACCTTCAATGTGTCTCAGCGTCAAGTACAAAGAATAAGAAAAAGATCTGAAAAGACTGGAGATGTTTTTGACAAGCCCAGGTCCGGCAGACCCCGCAAGACAACTGCTCGGGAGGACCGTTTGTTGATTCGAAGATCCAAGGCCAGCCCCTTTTCCACTGCAGCAGAGCTCCACCAGGCCTGGTCACCTCAAGTCCCTGTGTCAACCAGAACAGTTTGTAGAATTCTGTCTCGAAATGGCCTCCATGGTCGAATCAGTGCACAGAAACCAGCACTAAACAAAAGGCAATTAAAAAACCATGTGGCATTTGCCAAGGCCCACAGCCTGCTAAAAGGATGGACACTGGAAAAGTGGCAGAAGGTGGATTTCTCAGATGAATCCTCGGTTGAATTACATCACAGCCGCCGCAAATATTGCAGGAGACCTACTGGAGCCCGCATGGATCCAAGATTCACCCAGAAAACAGTTAAGTTTGGTGGCGGAAAAATCATGGTCTGGGGTTACATCCAGTATGGGGGTGTGCGAGACATTTGCAGGGTGGAAGGCAATATCAATAGCCTAAAATATCAAGAAGTATTAGTTACCTCTTACATTCCCAACCATAAAAGGGGTCAAATTTTGCAGCAGGATGGTGCTCCATCGCATACTTCTATCTCTACATCAAAGTTCCTCAAGGCGAAGAAGATCAAGGTGCTCCAGGACTGGCCAGCCCAGTCACCAGACATGAACATCATTGAGCATGTCTGGGGTAGAATGAAAGAGGAAGCATGGAAGGCAAAACCAAAGAATCTTGATGAACTCTGGGAGGCATGTAAGACTGCTTTCTTTGCTATTCCTGATGACTTCATCAACAAATTGTATGAATCATTGTCGAACCGCATGGATGCAGTCCTTCAAGCTCATGGAAGTCATACAAGATATTAAATATGGATCTCACAGCACCACTACTTAATTTACTGACGTTATGCAACATATTTTTGTATTTGAAGTAAATTATTTGTTGAATTTTCTGTAGGCGACAAGACTTTTGTCTTGCCAAAATCTGACCTTTCTGTGTTCATTAAATGATCAATCTTTCTTCAGTGAAGCAAATTTATTTTAGTATATTGAGCATAATTTGGGAGGGTTTTAGCTTTCATATGAGACATTTCTAAAACCAATCGATTAATTTAAAGTCAGGTTATAAGCTTTTGTTTCTACAAAATGGATAAGCGACAAGACTTTTGTCAGGGACTGTATAAGAAATGAATGAAAAGGAGCAGAAAGAAGGATAATTTTATGTTATCTGCCCCCTTTTCCAGACAATACATTAACACTGATAGTTACTTTAAAACATTTCAAATCAATACATTTCATTTCAATCACAAATATTAATCAACTGCAAACGGATATTGTCACTTTTTTGCAACAACTACGTTTTCTTTTTCATTCACAAAACATGCGGTCTTAATTTGAGCAGGGTCTAGGTCACAGTAATTACTATATTGACTTATGGTTCAATATGATGGACCGGTGATTTTTTGGGTGTCATTATTTATTGAGGGTAGTTTTACTTTGTACTGTTAGGAAAGTTATTTGTTATTGTTATTTTGCTGTACTACCATCAAATTTGAGCTGAAGAGGGATAAAATTGCCGTTTATTGTCTATATTTTCTTAAACAAAATATCACATTTCAAAAGTTGTTATCATGACAGGCCTAGCAAGATCACATATTTGAGGGGCAGACGCTCCACTAGAAAAGTTACATATTGCACCCTTAACTTGATTAGTAGTTTTGTCATATTTATTTCTGGATTTCAAGCATAGGTGTCTGCAAGAAAACAAAACAAAATTGTACTTGAAGGAATGAAATATTGAAACACATGTCTCCCTATGATGTACCAAGTAATTCAAAACTATTTTGCTGTTTTCATCCATCAATACTTCTGATTAACATTTTTTTTAATACAAACCTTGATAATTGTGAATGTATTTTCTGCTTTAGGCCAAAAAAGAAATCAAGGCCCTCACGGATCGCTGTGTGTTTTTGGAAGAAGAGAAGAAGCTGCTGAGTCAGATACGGAACGCATACGTGCAGAAGATCTCCATCATGTCTGGTAGGCCCTTTTTACTGAGAAAAGATATTTTAATTTAAATCAGCATGTAAACTAAATATAAATGAGTATGTAGTGGTGAGCAATGCTTCATCTACCATATATTGTTTAAATGGAAATGATCAGATCCTAAAAAGACTAAATTAAGCTTACTGGACAAACATACCTGGAGTTGTATTTTGTTTCATTCACAAATGTTTAACACTCAGAAAACACTTGGTTCCACCTTGTAATGTCATGTGGCAAATGGAGATGTAGACAGACTAATAATAAAGGGTTATTCGGACATGAATGAAAGAAAACACAACTCCAGGTCTGTTTTTGAGGAGATAACAACATTCTAAAATGGCTTCAACCTTTTACTTGTATTTTAGGTCAGTCTGAGGAAACCATCCTGGAGAAGATGTTTGATGTTTGTGAAAAGCAGAAACAAAAGGAAGAGGTGACGTCAGACTCTTCGCTCTCAGACCTGCTTCAGTTCAACGCCGCCACGGTCCAGGCCATACGCCCCCAAACCAAAGCAGAGACCACCCCTCTACTCAAGCCCATCAAACCAGAGGTACGAGCATCTGGTGTTATCCAAGTTTGGGCAAGTTTACATTTATATAGATATTGATGTAGTTATACAAAGAGAGATTTATATAGATATTGGAATTAGTGTATTTAACCTCAATTCCAATGACTAAATGCCGTGCGTTAATCATAAACTGTATAAAGAAGTGGACTAAGCGAGTGTGACGTCACCCATAGCCTTCAGCGCCACTCAAACGAAGCTGGCGATGTTGGCGGTTACAGGAGCGAATTTGGCACCAGGCTCTATATTATGAATAGGATCTTTTTGGCAGACAAAATAGAAAAACACCAGGATCATGTAGAGACTCACTACAGCAGTTACAGAGAGACGGACGACAAAACTGTTAAACTGTCTAAACTTCGTAAAAGGTATATTAATTTTAGTATTGACTATTTTACAAGTAGTGCCTTATTTTACTTGTTTGAATCAATCATTCTTTCAAAAATGTCTTATTTCTAGGAGATCTGTTGAAGATTTTATTTTACAGTTAACAAATGAATCGAACACAACACATCACACGATTGAATACATCACAATATTGTTTTGTATTTAGTAGAAATAGAGCACATGTCTTTTTCAGTGGAATCAGTTGGTTGTTACATACTTTGATTTATAAAACAAATAAGAACAATGGTTATCTGTGAAATTATCAATTGTGAAATTTTACAACATAACACAACAAAAATAACCCCAAAAAAAAACCAAAAAAAAAACCCTCCCACACCTCACCCCTCGCTCTACACTCATTGTTGACAATTTTGGAGCTTTGTTTGTGTCAATTGTGCATTAAAATTTCACATTATGTCATCTCCAGCTGCAGTCTCCATCTAAAACCACTGAAGAACCATCCAAACCTGAACCATCCGAGGCCCAGAGAAAAGCATCAGAGGAGATCCAAGCCACAGCCAAGAACTTCCTCCAACAGCTTCTGACCAAACTCAAACCCATTATTCACAACGCCAAGTACTGCCATCAGGTGGCGAGACAGAACCGCGCCGAGCAGGAGAAGGCGATGGGCATAGTACCAGCAGAAGTGCCCACGTCTTCTGTTGCCAAGCCGACGAGCTCTAGATCTAAAAAAGCTAACAAGACCCCAGCTAATCCACAAACTCTGGCTCTTCCACTGATTCGGTCCAAAGATGGCCGAATAATACTGCCCTCATCCATGAAGCCAGGTACATTTTTTAATTTATTTTTTGGATAACTAATATTAAATTAAATTAAAATTAACCACCGACCTGTATGAACTGTTAAAGATGCTCTGTGTAACTTTTCTAAGGCATGCTTGTCTCCATGGAGAAGTTATTGCTTTGCCTGTAATAAAGCTATAATAAATCTTTCACTTATTCAGTTACAGGTGGTTTATTGCTAAAATAAAGTTATATTCTTACATGCAGTTTTCACTTTTAATTTGACCTTGTAGTGTTACTACTTGGGTTTTCATTATCTGCAAACCATAATCATTAAAATTTCATTTTTTTTTCAATGTCATGAGTCTATATAATATATGGGTTTGACTTTCTGAAAAGAGTGACAAAAATATTTAACATTTTCATGATATTTAAATTTTTTGAGATAGTCTGTATATGGAAATGGATAATGTGAATGCCTTACTGTGGAACATTCCAGGTAAAGCAATAACCAGAGGTGGGGACTCTAGTCAGACTTGAGTCACTATTTTGAGGAGTTGAACTTGACTTGCTAAAATGGACTAAGACTTGGGCAAAACAACAGCTTGGTCCCACCTCTGGATCATTCTTCATTAGAAAAGTTACATAGTGCTTCATTAAAACGAACACAACTTGAACTCAACTTCATCCATATTGTACATTATTTTAACCTCTCGTTTTGTTTTTTTGCAGCTCCTCAGACCTATTACACGCTCACCGTCGCCCAGAACAGTGAGCAAAGACCTACCATTGTACTCAAACCGCTGGAGCCAGGATCTGTGCCACAGCAAACAGTTTTAAATACTTCAACAGACACTGAAAATCCATCTGTTCCTATTCAACAGCCCACTCACCTAGACCTCCAACCCTCACAACCTTCAAGATCAGACCCCATCCAACCATATGTTTTTAAATCTCCCTTGGCAAATATTGGATATGTCAATCGAAGCATCTCAGACCAAGCGGTTACCTTGCCTACCTCTCCTCCTCCTTCTACTACTACTACTACTACTACTACTATTACTGCTAATACTATGAAGTTAACTCCAAACAGTGAACCTAGAACCAACCAAACACCAGCAAATCAAACCAAGACATTCCCAGTTCTTCCTAATCCACTTTATAAACCACAAACTTTAGCTACTCCTCCAGTTAAACGCAGAAGAGGTCGCCCACGCAAAAATCCAGACGGTTTCCAGACTCCTCAATCCAAACTCGTAATAAAAGAAGATCCGGATTATTCGCCAACGACATTACAAATAAATTCATCGCCATCGAACAAAAGACGAGCTGCGGGAATTTCAAGCCCGCAACCTGTGAAAAGAGGCAGGGGAAGGCCTCCGAAAAACAAACTCATGCTAAGTCCACGGATTGAACTGGAACGTTGTCCAAATCCTTATTTGGAAGTGAAGAAGGAAGAGGAGGAGTGGGACATTGATATAAGCAGAATACATGTAAACGGGTCACGTCCTTTAACTCGTGGTTCATTGGGTAAGGATTTTCCAAGTGCAAAAAAACGATCCTGGATAGACTTGGAAAGCGAGTTGGATGTGGATATTGAATAAGTAGCATATTTTCGTTTTGTTTTGTTTTGTTTTGAACACTACTGTAGTCTATGCACAGCCCTCAAAACCTCCCACTTGAACGCTGGAACTTCATCTCAGAATGAACTGCTGTGCCTTTTACTGATCCAATACGATGGTACAATAATGTTACTGCACTAAATTCAATGGCGGCTTGAAGGGATATTACGCTATTTTCTTATCTATGTTATAATGTTGTTTTCTCATCAAAAACAGACCTGGAGTTCTGTTTTTTTTTTTTAATTCGCACATGTTTAACACACAGACCCTGCATATTTAGGCTGAGTTCTTCTCTCAAACAGAAAACACTCAATACAAATAGTGCTCCACTTTGTTTTTAAGCTCCATACATCAGGAATTGCCTCTCTCTACTAAACAAATTATAAAAAGGAGCTGTTAACTTGAAAAGTACCACTACATGACATCACAAGGTGGAACAGAACATTTTGAGCTTTGGAGATGTAGACAGATTAATAACACAGGATTATTCAAACATGTGTGAATGAAACAAAACACAACTCCAGGTCTGTTTTTGAGAAGTTAACAACATTCTAACATGGCTCAAAGCTCACAGTCAGTTTTGCGTGATATAGGACCTTTAAAGATTCACTGTGTAACTTTTCTGGTGTGGAGTCTGCCACCTGCTTGTTTCCATTATGTGATTAAAAAAATGCATAAAATGGGTGAGCCAAAAGTGGACAAAAACATTAATAAATTTATCTCTTAAAACCTGTGTACCCAGGTTGAGAAACACTGGTCTAGAATGCCCCACAGTATGGCATTACATTTATTTATTTAGCATTCATTCAATTGTAAGTGTTTTAATGCTTAAAAATACCTTGGAAAAACATGCATTCTTACTGATGGGGTCGCCTCTCCACAGATCTGATCTCTCTGGGTGATGCACATGAAGATGGTCAAGTTTAATGCCATACTGTGGAAAATTCAGATCCATATTGCTTGTAGAAGGTTTGGCACCTGCTCGTCTACATGGAGAAGTTACATGGTACATCTTAAAATGTTGGGAAATTGTCTCTGCATTTGACCCATTTCTCATTTACAGAACAGCGGGGGTGTGGGACCCATCCTTAGATCTTAACCAGACACAGGAAGAGCATGCAAATTCCACACTGAAAGACCTTAAATTATTATGGAAATCAAACTTGAAACCCTCTTGCTACGAGGCACGGTGCAGCTTACTAAACACGTTACTTGGGGACTAAAAGTAGAAAAATCGACATGACTGGCTTTCTGAATGTAAACGATAATGTATGAGATGGTACCTTGATGTTTTATAAGATAATTTATCGATTTGTCAAATTACGTTTATTTAGGTTAAAATCACTGATCAGATTAAGTCTTTAATTTAAATGCGTAAAAAATCAGTTCTTTTGTATAATTATTGAAGGACCCATATTATTACACTATTTTTTCATCTGTTATAATGTTGTTTCCTCGTCACAAACACACCTGGAGTTGTGTTTTGTTTCATTCACACATGTTTAACACACAAACCCTGCTTATTTAGGCTGAGTTCTTCTTTTAAACAGAAAACACCGTTCCACCTTGTGATGTCATGTGGTAATACAGGAAGTGCTCCACTGTGGTTTAGAAACTCCATTCACCTTCACTAGATCATTTGTATGATTTCAGCCCTGGAATTGTCAGTCTCCACTGAACAAAAAGTAAAAAGTAGTTAACTTGACAACTACAGCTTCATGACATCACAAGGTGGAACAGAGCATTTTGAGCTTTGGGGATGTAGACAGACTAATAATGCAGGATTACTCACACGTGTGAATGAAACAAAACACAACTCCAGGTGTCTTTTAGATGAGGTAACACCATTGTAACACGTCTTAAAGCTCACCAGAGTTAATTTTGTGTAATACAGGACCTTTAACCATTTTGAGAACTAATTTCAGACAATAATTTTCCTAATTTTTGACTAACTTTGTGATCAATAATGTTACATCTGTAGCACTTTGTTGGGCGTAAGTGCACTTATTCCTGTAAAAGTCAAAACACAATGAGAGCCATATAGAGTGAATGAAACTGTTTTATGTAAATATGTATTTCTTTTAAATGAGTTTTTCCTCCAGACAATGTTTTAAGACCTGGTTCCTCTGGCTGTGACAAATCAAGTGTCCTTTAACAATGAATAAAACTTATGTATTACAACTTGTTTCTAATTTCCAGTTGTAAAATAGACCATGACTTGAATCCATAATTATTCATCTTGCTTGAGTTGTTTTGACAGCCTATAATTATTTCACTTGATTTAAAGGGCCCATATTATGCTAGTTTCTGATCTGTTAACAATGTTTCCTCATCAAAAACATACCTGGAGTTTTGTTTTGTTTCATTCCACTGTGTTTTTAAACTCCATACACCTTTTTATAGAATCATTTGGATGATTTGGATGAGCCCTGAAATTCCCAATCTCTAAAGGTAAAAGGAGCTGTTAAATTGAAAACCACTACATGACATCACAAGGTGGAACAGAGCATTTTGAGCTTTGGAGATGCAGACAGATTAATAATAAAGGATTACTCCAACACGTGTGAATGAAACAAAACACAACTCCAGGTGTGTTTTTGATGAGGAAACAAGATATATCCATCCATTTATATCCAAGTATCCGGGGCCAGGTCGCGGGGGCAGCAGTCTAAGCAGGGACTCCCAGACTTCTCCCTGGACACTTCCTCCAGCTCCTGCGAGGGACCCCGAGGCGTTCCCAGGCCAGCTGAGAGAGAGCATGTCCTGGGTCTTCCCCGGGGCCTCCTTCCGGTGGGACATGCCCGGAATACCTCCCCAGGGAGACGTCCAGGACATACAAGTGAATCAAGCGAAATAATTATAGGCTGAATTGTCAAAGAGATCGACTTTAGAATGTATTATTATTTAAAGCTAATTGAATACAAAGTTTTTACCTTTTTATAGGAGGTAAAAATAAAAAAAAAAATCGAAAATGAAATCCAGTCAGAAATTCAGAGAAACCAGTTATACCAGTTGCTAGTTGTATGTAGAAAAGAATCCAATTATCTCTCTAATAGACTATTAGGTGACACTGACCAGATTTTATGAACTCACATTACGCCTTTTATTATGCAAACGAACATGACTGGTTAGTTACAGCGTTGGAGTGTTGTGTTGGCATCTGTTTTATGTTCCTGCCAGTGTTGGATGAATTACTCAGTTCTGTTACTTAAAGGTGCACTGCGCAGCTTTTCTAGTGAAGGGTAAAAGTACAAGTAAAAGTACAGATACAGGGGCAAAAGATTACTCAAGTAAAAGAAATCAACATAAAACTATTGAAGTACCTGTTTAAAATGTACTTTAAGAGTAAAAAGGAAAAGTATTTTGCTGAGATTTTTAGATCAATTAAAGCATCAAATGTAGTGATTTTGATAAACAATTTAGCTGATTTTAAGTGATTCAATTGATTTCTTGAGTTGAGAAGTTAACTCAAATAAAATACACTAAAATGTACTAAGTCTCAAACATTCCAGTAGGTCTCACACCATAAAGAAAAGTACCAAAGTTCCAAAATGCCGTGGATTAGAAAGTACAGATACCTGCTCTCAACTGTAGTAAATCAAAAGTATAAAGTATCCACTTTAAAATACTACTACTTTACTACTTTTACCTTGTTATGCTCCACCACTGCTAGCCTATGTTATTTGATTACTCCAGAAAGGCTTTAATTTCAATAAATCCATCACTCCCATTTCGCTCTTTAAAGCAGCGCCCCCTCCTTGTCGCTAATCGCATTAACTGGCCACTGCTTGAACAAAAACATTGAAACTTGATGTAATCTTTTGAGTGGGCGTAGATTAAAAACTTTCGGACACGCCCACCACAAATAATCTATATATTTCTCAAAGTGTGGATGAAATGGACCTGCATAACAGCTGAAGAAAGTTTAAGGTTAAAGTGGTTTGGGAAACAGCCCGTGCGTAAACCTGGGAGATTAGCGCGCACACGTCCAGACCGCAGTAGGAACACAGCGGGTCTCTGTCCACTAAGTACCCGGCACAGCTCGCCTCTCGGGTGAGGGAGGATCAGCCCACTTGTTCGGGGGAAAGAGGGGACGGTTGGCTCGGTCTGCACCACCACCAGCGCCACGGGGCTTCTGCGCGCACGATGCCCGACGATGGCTTCACCTTCCGGGGACGCATCAGGAAGCTGCTCCGGTCCCCCTCCGCCAAACTGAAGAGGAACAGGAAGGAGTCCATTAGCAGCCAGGTAAATGTCTCAAAACTTTTTATTTCCTGTTCTGCTAATTGAAAATAGGCTAACTAAATTGTCCCTATCTTACCAAAACAAATACGTTGTTAAATCATCTTATTGTTGGCAAATTTTCTACAAGTAATCTGTCTAAAGGGGGTTATCTGTAAACTAGACATGAATACTAAAAATATATTTTTGATTAAATGCATACGTGTGTTTGCAGTGCATGTCACAAAATCGACTAAAGGGCCCATATTACGCAAATCTGATCCATGTTATAATTTTGATTCACCTCAAAAACATACCTGAACTTGTGTTTTGTTTCATTCACACATGTTGTATTACACATAAACCCTGCATATTTAAGATGAGTTCTGTCCCTCAAACTGAAAACACTCTGTTCCACCTTGTGATGTCATGTGGTAACACAGGAAGTGCTCCACTGTGTTTTTAAACTTTATACACCTTCAGTAGAAACATTTGGATGATTTCAGTCCAGGAATTGCTCATTTCTACTGAAATAAAGGTAAAATGTAGCTGTTACTTGAAAACTACCACTACATGACATCACAAAGCGGAACAGTGCATTTTGAGCTTTGGAGATGTAGATAAACTAATAATAAAGAGTTACTCAAACATGTGTGAATGAAACAAAACATAACTCCAGGTCTGTTTTTGATGAGGTAACAACATTATAACATGACTAAAAGCTCACAAGAGTCAATTTTTGTGTTATTGAAATAGAGAGGCTATTGGTTTAATTGTCTATTGCTTCCTGGATACTGCTGTCTGCTATTATGTCCCTGATCAGAAATAATGGGAAATCCTCATCTGTTTGCTTTACCCGTCATGGAGTACAATCTAACCTGGTTTTATTAATGGACTGTTTGTGAGAGCAGCCCCAGACTGAGCAGATGAACAGATGGTGGATCACAGGCTCCTTTCACTGCCACATTTTGAACAAGTCAAATACTAACGGACTAACAGAGCTGTGCGATGTGACAAAAACATGAATCTGAAAAATGTATATGATTTACATCTGTTTTAGAGCCTAAATATGCAGGATTTGTGTGTTAAACATGTGTGAATGAAACAAAACTCAACTCCGGGTATGTTTTGATCAGAAAATACCGCAATATGGACCCTTTAATGATCTTATATATGAATATAAAATGAAAATCTCATCAGATCTTTGAAGCTAAGCAGATTTGGTCCTGGTTAGTGCTTGGATGAGAGACTGTTTTGATAAAATATAAACTACTGTATGTGCTTTCAGGTAACACTGGAGAGGGTACTGGGGGTCACGGCCACAGGAAACAGCGGTTTGACCTCTGACCCCTGCTCTGGTCTGGTGGCGTATCCAGCCGGGTGAGTACACATAACCACAGGGTCTCCAGATAAGATTTATCTAAACAATCAAATGTCTGTATTCTTATCACGTCGTTTTCCTATATCAGCCCTCGTCAGACAGTGTGGAAATGCATCTTTGTTTACTCTATTGAGCTTTGTGGAAAATAACAGTTCAATATAATCTGATAGCATTGTCTTAAAAGTCTGAAAAACAAGACTCAATCATTTTAAACGGTTTGCAGTGGTCTGTAGTTATTCCTCACTTTCCTAACCTACAAGCTTGCCACGGTAATTACTATATCGACTTAGGGTTCCAGGCCCGTCGACAGAAATTAATATGAAGAGAGTCCAATTCTGGGGCGCTGGGGCCTGGAACAACAGATCCCTTTGTTGGAACCATATTTTTTGGGGTCAGTATTTATCTTTTGTACATTTTCTTTGCACTAATGAGAAGTTTTTGGTTATTTTTTTTTAGCTCTGTGATGAGATTTAATCCACATAAGGTTGAATTAATACCTTTTATGACTCGGTACAGATGCAAACTAATTACAAAAGAGTTTCATTCTGCTGTTTATTTAATGTAGCTCATGATTTTTTAACAATATTATAGATTTAGAATAGTTTTTGATTTTTAAATCTGCTCTGTGGCTTAAATTAGTTTCAATATTTGTCTATATATTGCATTTTTTTTAGCGTGACAGGCCTACTAACCCATTTCTAGTGTTCTAATTATTCAGCGTGTTGAGTTTGTAAGCAGTTTTCACAGCTTTCAGACACCATAGCAGAGATTTGCTGTCATGGCAATGCAACTAGCACGCAGACAACACACTTCCTGGTTCTCAGACAATAAGACAAAACACAGTGATCTCATTTTGATCCTAAGAGCTGCTTTTGCAATATATATGTACTGGGATAAACTGATTTTGCTCAGCTATATGGACAAAAATCAAGTTATCAAAACATATACCTCAAAATGGTTGGTTCCACCTTGTGATGTCACTAGGTGGTGATCCAGAAAGTGCCCATTTGCATTTTTAAAATCCACTAGCTAGGTATAACTCCTAAGAATTAATTAAAGGTGCATTGTGTAACTTTTAAATGCTTTTCTCCATGGAGATGTTATTGCTTTGGAATGTTTCACAGTATGGCATTAAACCTTTCTATCATCATGGAGACCAAACCAGACCAAGATACAGGTCAGATCTGTGGAGAGGCGACCCTGCTTAATCAGAATGCCTGTTTTTCTAGATATTTTTGAGCAATAAAAACACCTATAATTGAATAAATGTAAAGTAGAGCTGTTTAATGTCATACTGTGGAACATTCCAGACAGAGCAATGACATATCCATAGAAACAAGAAAGCGATGAACCCTCAACCAAAAAGTTACATAGTACGCCTTTAAATAAGATGTATGCTATGTTATGAGGTTAACATGTTTTTCGACAACATTTAATTGGGAGGTTAATAGTATAAATTAATTATTACTACTTGATTCATTGCTTATGTGGAGACCTTTATTAGTCTAATTATAGTCCATTACTTTGTACCTTGTAATTTATGGCTGTCAGGCGGTATAATACAACACCAGTAATTATCTGCAGTATCAAGTAATGCAAACAGTCATTAAGTTAAGCAATATATTTAATGTACAGTTATAATTAAAAGTAAATTATTGGCTAATTTGAACAAGAGGTTTGTTATTTATTTAAAGGTCCTTTATTATGAGCTTTAAGCCATGTTATAATGTTGTTACCTCATCAAAAACAAACCTGGAGTTGTGTTTTGTTTCATTCGCACAAGTTTGAGTAATTCTTTATTATTAGTCTGTCTACATCTCCAAAGCTCAAAATGTCCTGAAGGTGAAGGTGTGTGGAGTTTTTTTTGTATTACCACATGACATCACAAGGTGGAACAGAGTGTTTTCTGTTTAAGAGAAGAACTCAGCCTAAATATGCAGGTTTGTGTGTTAAACGTGTGAATGAAACAAAACACAACTCCAGGTCTGTTTGTGATGAAGAAACAACATTATAACAGATCAGAAAATAGCGTAATATGCGCCCTTTAATGGATGAATGGCCGTTGCTGTTTGCTGTCATTCTAATCCTTCAGAAATACTTAAGCAGGTCACAGAATGTAGTTTAATTAGGAATCAGTGCAGATTAGTTACATTAAGCTCATGTCTAAACACCTTTGTTCAGTGCCTCCTGTCACATCACTGTATATATTTTTCGAAGGCCAAGGTGCTTTTGTAATTTAGTCCAAATTAAGGTATTTTGTGATCTATGTTATAATGTTGTTTCTTCATTAAAAACCGGCCTGGAGTTGTGTTTTGTTTCATTCACACATGTTTAACACACAAACACACCTGTATATTTAGGCTGAGTTCTTCTCTCAGACTGAAAACACTTGAACCTGCCTTGTGATGTCATGTGGTAATACAGGAAGAGCTCCACTGTGTTTTTAAACTCCACACACCTTCACTAGAATCATTTGGATCATTTTAACCCTGGAATTGCCAATCTCTACTGAACAAAAGGGAAAAGGTAGCTGCTAACTTGAAAAGTACCACTTCATGACATCACAAGGTGGAACAGAGCATTTTGAGCTTTGGAGATGTAGACAGACTAATAATACAGGATTACTCAAATGTGTGAATGAAACAAAACACAAGTCCAGGTCTGTTTTTGATAAGGAAACAGCATTAACGCTAGAGTCAATTTAGCATAATATAGGATTGAATAAAAATTTAAATTTATAATAAAAAAATGAATCTTTCTTTTGTTTTCTTCCTGTTTAGATGTGTGGTCGTCCTTTTGAACCCTAAGAACAGCCGTCAGCAGCACATCATCAACGCGTCAGGGTGAGTCACATTTGAACTGAGCTATGCAAAATGAGAAGAAAGCAGGTCTAATTAGTCTAATCTAATTATGATCTAATTACCCATTTTTAATACTTAACTAAATCCTCTTCAGTGAATAGATGAGACTGGATTCGTTACAGTTTGACATGATGATAGGAGACAATATTACAGTGGTAAACTCACCAAAATAACACCTGAAGTTGTGTTTTATTTCATTCACACATCCTGCATTATTAGTCTGTCTTCATCTTCAAAGCTGAAAATGCTTTGTTCCACCTTGTGATGTCATGTTGTGGTAGTTTTCAAATTATATAGGTTTGTCAAAAGTATAATCAGATATTTATCGATACTAAAATTATTATCGAAACTAGCTGTATCTAGAGCTGTATCAGAACAAGTATAAGAGCACATAGACTAGTATACACCCATGGACCACTGAGGGATTACACAGATATAAAACCACATGGGAATATAAAAGAAAATATTATGATTTAATGTTGAAAATCGCATTCTGTTATCTAAAGAAAGAGTGTTTTTATTATCATCGTGCTATTGAATATCAAGTCTATTCCTATAATATTGAAATCAAGTTTGAAATGTTAGTATCGTGACAACACTTGTCTAAACTATTTATAATGTAACTAATAAACCATGGATTTATTGTGATATAGATTTTTTAAAAATTGTTTTATCTCAATGGTACCTGTATAATCCACATTCATCATAAAGCGTAGATAAGCATAGGGGTATTTTTTGGTTGATTATGCAGTAACAATAACTTGATATAGGCTATATATATAGAGGATGACACATTATGCAGCTCCATTCAAAACCTTTATTAAACTTTCACATGTCCTTGTTTGAATTTGCACTGATCTGTGTCTCTCTCCACAGAAAGACCATCACAGCCCTGTCCTTCTCCCCTGATGGAAAGTACCTGGTCACTGGAGAGGTACGTCTTTAACGCTGCGACTGTGCTAGTTGTTTCCATGAAGTTCTCATCGACAGTGTATCTGATTGTATAAAACTGTCTGGCTCAGGCACTTGCTTCTTTATGGTTCTCTCATCCAACAAAATGCCGTCTAAAATTTAAAAGCACTATTATTCAGCATTGATTTTTCTAAAGTGGCTGCTTTTACAAGGAGATTAAAGTCCAGTCCAAACCCGCTGAAGATGCAGTATGTAACTTTTCTAGTGGAGGGTCTGCCACCTGCTTTTCTCCTTGGAGATGTAATTGCTTCGCCAGAAATGTTCCACAGTATGGAAGTGAGTTTATCCGTCTTCATGGAGACAAGCAGCCGATGCCATCAAGTTACAGGTGTGGGTGCCCAATGTGGGCGGAAGTACCTGATGTGGGCTCTGTGTTCGCGCATGTGCAGTTTGTGTATTGTTGTACGGTTTTCACGACAGTGCCCGATTCGTCCCTTGCAGTTGGTTTACGGCTCTTGCAGTTTGTTTATGTCTGCATTGTGCGTAGGTGGCTGTCGTCGGTTTTACTGTACGCGATGGCGATGAGGGAGGATTTTCAATTTTATGCTGCACTGCTGGACTACATGTCCACAGGAAAAACCACTGTGGTGAAAATAAAGAAGCTAAGACACGGACCGGGGTCTCTCCGCGGACCTAGCCCAGTGACAGTGCACTGTCACTGGGTAGATGGTCTGGGGATGTCAACGTTATTAAACTGGCTACGAATAATCCGTGTCTGTCTATCTGTCTATCTATCTCTATCCATCTATCTATCTATCTATCTATCTATCTATCTATCTATCTATCTATCTATCTATCTATCTATCTATATCATCTATATCTATCTGTCCATCAATCCATCTATCTATCTATCTATCCAAAATGCTGAAAATTCGTTGTCAAAATAGGTCTCTGTCGTAAATAAAATAAATAATCCAAAAAAAAGACCGAATCGGGCAGGAAAACCCGCCTTCTTCCTGATGTTTCCTGATACGTCATTATACGTCATTATACGTCATTGTGCGCATGTGCAGTACACACAGAGCCCACATCAGGTACTTCCGCCCATATTGGGCACCCACAACAGGAATAGATAGATAGGTTTAATGCTATACTGTGGGACATTTCAAACTGCCGACACCCCACTAGAAAAGTTCCATAGTGCAGCTTTAAAACTGTCCACATGCTCCACAGTTGATCTTCTTTCACTGGACCATGTTTTTCGGATTATGTGAGATTAGCAGATTTAGAAACAACTGCTCTATTTGTTGGAAAATTCTGAAGGAAAAAAGTATCCAGACATTTTTAGAAATAATGAATTTTTTTAAAGTAACTTTTTATTTATTTTGTGGCGGTCAAAGAAGCATAAATAACATCAATTAGGAGGAATCATGAAGCTTAAAACTAAAAAGGCATTACAGATATAGTTCAGAATTTTCATATATTTTTTTCTACCTATAGCAAAAAAAAGTATGCTAAATAAATATGCACAAAATAAAAAAAGTCCATCACCTGCTTGTCTCCATGGGGATGTTATTGCTTTGCTGAGAATGTTCCAGAGAATGGCTTTAAACTTGTTTATTTTACTCAGTTATGGATGTTTATATTGCCACAAAAAACATTCCATTTTTGGTCCATAGACCTGATTCGTAAATTGCCCTCATAAATTGGCATCATCTGCTTGTCCAGATGGATGTGGAGATACAGATAATGCCACACTGTGTAAAATTTCAAGCAAAGCAATATCAGCGCCATGGAGACAAGCAGTTGGCAGACAGAAAAGTTACGGCGTAGAGATGGCACAAGATCTCGTGCCACAAGATCTCGCGAGACAAAATTGCCACGAGATTGTGCGCACATGCCGATGTTTTTATGCTTGGATTGGATAAAAAGAGTTAAATACTGGTGAGTTCCATTTTTTGAGAAGCTGTAGTCCCAAAAAGCACTGCTACGGTGACAGCAAACTTGGAAACTGGATTGCGCAATTTATTTATTATAAAGAGTGTCAAAATCTCGTCTCGTCTCATTCTCGTAGTTCCAATCTTGCGTCTCGTTTCATATTGTGGAAATCAGTGATATTTTGAAAAAACACACATTTGTTATATTTTCATCTACTATATTCACGTTCTATAGTGGAGAGTGACCCAATTAGTATTAGCAAGTAGCATTTTCTTCTGATTATTTAGGCAAAATTCAAGAATTATATACACTTTTTCAGATTTAACCACTGGCCTAGTATTATGTCATAAAGCTCTTATGTAATTACTGTTTACCATGAAGTCCCGTCATGTTTAGCTGTGGTTTGAATAGCACATTGTATCTTAATCCTCCAATCAGAGCCGATTAAAGCCCTCTCTGTCTAAGTGGATGAATGGTTGCCATGACGCCGCAGAGCAAAGTTTGAAAGACCAAAATAAAGTGACGATTGTGCACTGCTTTCTACTGAAAAGAGACATGTGGCTACCCATAATTCAACAGTGCATTAATACTGCCACTCTTGTTCTGCCACCTGCTTCTCTTCATGGAAATGTTATTGTTTTGTCTAGAATGTCCCACAGTATGGCTTTAAACTTACGCGTTTCCTCCGAGACAAGCCCCCAATGCCTCCAGGCTAACTTACAGGTCAGATCTATGGAGAGGCAAGCTCACTCACTGTAGGAATGCATGTTTTTCGTAATGTTTTTGAGCAGTAAAACACCTGTAATTGAATAAATGCAACACAGATGAGTTGAATGCCATACTGTGAAACAAAGCAATAATATCTCCATGGAAACAAGCTTGTGGCAGACTCCCTACCAGAAAAGTTACACGGTGCACCTTTAAACACTTTACAAATGAGGTGAAAACTTTACTGGTGAAGGGATTATATTAGAGTGGAAATAGCTACGGAAAAACAGAGACTGAACATTGGCTTACCATATGTTTACCAAAAAGACTGAGAGATTTTTTTTTCTTTTTTAACCCAACATCCATATTTTGTAGTATGAAACGCAAAAAAGCAAAAAGTTGGATTTTTTGAATGGGCAGAAGTCCTTCAAAACAGGGATGAAGTCATGTGACACAAAGTCTTAGAGAAACATGTCATAAAAACAAGGAATAAAACAGTATTATGCATTGGAAGAATAGGGATTGAACTGACAATCTTTGTGTTAGTGGGCATATGTTCTACTGCTGTGCCACTGCCGCTCTTTTGTCACCTTTTGCCTTTGACCTCTGAGGGTTTGTTCCTCCATTAAAGTGAGACAGGACTCAAATAGCGTCTGGCCTCTTGATCCGTGTGAGAGTCCAGACAAGCCTACAGTGTGCAAAGGTCAAAGGTCACAGGATAATCCTCAACACGGCAGGACAGACAGAGACTAAAGACTCTGTGGGCAGTGTAGGTAAACGTGACACAGAAGATCTAATATTCTGATTTGCTTAAAGAGCCCATATTACGCTATTTTCTGATCTACGTTATAAAGGTGTTTCCTCGTCGCAAACAGACCTGGAGTTGTGTTTTGTTTCATTTGTACATTTTTAACACACAAACCCTGCATATTTAAGATGAAAACACTCCTTGTGATGTCATGAGGTAATAAAGGAAGTGCCCCACTGTGTTTTTAAACTCCATAACCTTAACTAGAATAATTTGAATTACTTAAATCCTGGAATTGCCAAAAAAAAAAAGGTGGAACAGAGCATTTTGGGCTTTTGAGATGTAGACAGACTAATAATGCAGGATTACTCAAACATGTGTGAATGAAACAAAACACAACTCCAGGTCTGTTTTTAAGGAGCTAACAACATTATAACATGACTTGAGGCTCACAGTAATTAATTTTGTGTAATACAGAATCTTTAAAATAAACTAGTTCTTCTTTTTGTGCTTCCAAAAAGGTCTAAAATGGTTCAACAAAGAGAAAATCACACATTTCTCTATTCTCTTTTTGAATCCTCCTTGTTTCCCATCTGCCCTCTCCTTCTAAATCATAAATACATTAAACAATTCAATCAGTCCACACACACACTTTACACAAATAAAAATGTATTTGTCTCATAACTTCTTCTGTCCTCCCTCTCCCTGCAGAGTGGACACTTAACGGCCGTGCGGCTCTGGGACGTGGCACAGCGCCATCAGGTGGCCGAGCTGCAGACGCACAAATATGGAGTTTCCTGTGTGGCCTTCTCTCCCAACGGGAAATACATCGTCACCGTGGGAAACCAGCACGACATGATGGTCCATGTGTGGGCCTGGAAGGCGAGGCTCAAGTTTACATTCTAGTCCAGAATATTTGTGTTTTTATTTGATAGAGATGTTAACTGAAAAACAAGGCATGACTTCTGAATGTTTGCTTTGATTTCTACCCATCCACTCAGATTTAAAGAAGTGCTATGTAACTTTTCTGGTCTTGTCTCCATAGAGATTTTACCGCTTTCCCTGGAATGTTTTACTGTATGACATCCGTAATCTAATAAATACAAGATAGAAGTGTAATGCCGTACTGTGGAACATAAGATAATCGCTAATATTTGAGCTCATATCTCATCTTCTCTCTTTCACTTTTTGTCACATTATGCTTTTAGTCTTTTTAATCCAAAGTATCCTGGTATATTTTAGTCTTTTTAATCCAAAGTAGACTGGTATATTGTTTCATTTATCACTTTATGTTGAGACTGACAAAATGCAAATGTAAAAGATCCTATATTACACAAAATTTACTCTTATTTTGTTTGTTGTCTGTTAATTAAAGAAATCACAACTCCAGGTTTGTGATGAGGAAACAACATTAGAACACAGATCAGAAAACAGTGTAGGCCTTTCAAATGAATTATGCTTGTTTGTTGTTGATAAAGATACTTTAATTTGAGTTATAAATAAACATATTTTTCCTTCTTGTTACAGAAAAATGTTGTGGTGGCTGCCAACAAAGTGTCCAGTAAAATGAGCGGAGTTTCATTCACTGAGGACAGCTCATACTTCGTCACCGTGGGCAACCGTCATGTTAAATTCTGGTATATGGATCAGTGTAAAACAAATAAGGTACGAAGATAAAACAAAATTTCTAACAAAAATGTAATAAGCTATAAATGTAATTGCTTTTATTTAGGTCCTTATGTCTAACAGCTTAAAATCTAAAGTTAAAGGTGCATTGTGTAACTTTTCTGGTGGAGCGTCCGTCAAATGGAGGTGTTATTGCTCTGCCTGGAATGTTCCATGGTATGACATTAAACATATCCGTCTAGCATTTACTCATTACGGGTGTTTCTGTTGCTCAAAAATACAATAATTCCTTCTGTGAATAGGAACGACTCTCCGCAGATCTGACCTGTAATGTAGCGTAGTGCTGTAACCTGCTTGTCTCCCTCGTGACAGATAAATCTACATCTTAATCTATAGTGTGGAACATTCTAGACAAAGCAAAAACATCTCCATGGAGACAAGCAGGTGGCGGAACCTCCACTCGAAATGTTACGCAGTGGACCTTTAAATGTGCTGTACCTGATTTTTACTCTTAAAAACATGGAAAAACAGTTCATTTCAAAAATTTTGCAGTTGTTCCTCACTTACCTTATGTATTCTGAGCATCCTAATTATTTTACTTTATAAGCAGTTTTCACAACTTTCAGAGGCCAGAGCGGAGTTTTGCTGTTAACAACTAGCATGCTAACAACACACTTCCTCATTATCGTACAATGAAATGCTTTGTAATTAGATGCAGACAGTACACAGCAGACTTATTCTGACCTCAAGAGCTGCGTATACAGTATATCTGTACTGAGTTAGAGCTATAATGTGAAGTCTATGAATACAATTGTTAATTTGTAATTAGGGATGCATCGATCCAGCTTTTTCGGTTCTGATACCGATTCCACTACCATAGCTTTAAAGATCTGCCACTAAGAAAAGGATACCAGAGCAGAGAAAGAGCATTTATTTAATTAAAACCAAAATAAAATAAAATAAGATAAAACTGATCCAGGTAACTACAGAACATTATGAGACGTTTTGGGCTGACTATGACCATTAAATACGTACTCAATACATAATTTCATATGTCCAGTCAGGCTATCTAACCGATATTTGGAAGCCGATATCCGATCCAGCACCGATATTTGATCCCAGTATCAGATCAGCGCATCCCTATTTGCTTTATATAACGTTCATTTTACAATAACAATAATTACACCATATTCAGTATTATATAATTTGACAGTATGTCATTGGCAATTTCAGTGATCCAAACCCATTTTATAAGCGTTACATAACCATGCTCTTATTTCCTGGCTCTTTGTTGGCTAATTGCGTAGTACTGTTCCCCCAGGCAAACTTGTGGACACTTGTTACCATGGAAACGTTTAGTTAAATTAACCAGTACCACCGGCGGACAAAAGGCATAAAAATAGGTCATTTCTTATTGTTCTCATGGCTCCTCTACATAATTTAGAAGGTTGACATCATTTTGAGGGTCTGTTACTGTAACATGCTTGTACCAGACTGCAGGGAGCTATAGGGGAAAAAAAAAAAGCTGTTTAAAATGTTCATAGGTGGATGTAGTGACTGAAATTTAGTAATTGACCTGCTTTGAAATAGTGTTATCCAAGTAAAAGTAAAAAACTATCATTAAAACTGAGCATGAAGTACCATCTATTCAAAAGTTAACAGTGCAAAAAGCTCTTGAATATTATTATTATTTCACAGTGTCAATAGAAATATCTGGAGCCCAAGATTGCAGTTCAGAATTTAAGTCATTTTAACTAATGTTATGTAGTGCATGTCATATGTTTTAACTTATAGTGTCTTTTGCAGTTGTTCTCAAACGTTTCACAATAAGTGCCTAGGTCTAAACCAGATCTAAACCAGGTCTAAACCAGGTCTAACCCTGGTCTAACCTAGGTCTGACCCTGGTTTAACCCAGGTCTAAAGCAGGTCTAAACCAGTTCTAAAGCAGGTCTAAACCAGGTCTAAACTAGGTCTAAACCAGGGAGAGGACAGAAATTTCATCTGTGCTATATATTTTGTATGTATATGCACATGTGACAATAAAGAGAAATTGAATTGAATTGAATTGAATTGAAACCAGGTCTAAACCAGGTCTGACTTCATGTATTTCTCCTTCCAGTCGGGTGCCCCAGTCCCTCTGCTGGGGCGCTCAGGGCTGCTGGGAGATCTCAGGAGTAATTTCTTCAGTGCGGTGTCGTGTGGACGTGGCTTAAAGTCTGATTCTGCCTTCTGTCTCACCTCGTCCGGCCTCCTCTGTGAGTTCAACCACCGCAGGACGCTGGACAGATGGGTCGATCTGAAGGTGAGTGAGAACAGGGGCTTTTCTTTTCTTAAATCTTCCTAGAAAACTCTTCTGCCAGTTCTCCACATGTAAACTCATACTATACGCTGAATTCAAGTTAAAGGTTCACCGTGTAACTTTTCTGGTGTGGGGTTTGCCACCTACATGTGAATTTCCCCCAGTATCACATTAAACATAGTATTCAACTATACGGCTTCTACAAGGGAATTAAGGAGCTGGCTATGGACATTTGAGATGCTGCAGGCTTTTTACACCGTATGTGGCAGCAAATGTGGCAGAATACCATCCAGAGGAAATATTCCATGACTTTCCAGAGGAAATACTTATACCATTTTATCACCAGTTGAAACACCAGAGTGGGGTTAGAGTGAGGGCTTTCCTGTTGTGTTCACATGGCTCCCCCTGGAGGCTGCTGTGATGCTCCAGGACACAGAGAAGAAACACGTTTGGCTCTTCCACTCCTCAAACTGCCCTGACACAGACCTGCTGACCCTCCCCTATTCTCAAGATTCTCTTGTTCATCTCTCACAGACAGGTGCAGCTCACTCCCTGTGCGTCTCAGAGGACCTGGTTTTCTGTGGTTGTTCTAACGGCACAGTCCGAGTCTTCAGCTCCACAGACCTGAGTTTTGTCTGCACCCTGCCCCGCCCGCACACCACCCTGCCCTGCCCAAAAACCATCAGGTAGTTGTTTTTGCTTAAATTAGCCAATGCCAATAACACACTTTAAAAAAAAACAAAACTCTACCGCGTTACAGTTATACTCAATTAAGATTAATAGAATGTGAATGAAAGTTCTGCACAATTGTTGATATTAAAATAAATGACTAAATGAATGAAGCTAAACTTTTTTTATTTTAATATATTATTTTTAATATTTACTCATGCAAATATTTACAAATATTACAGAGTATTATATGGCTTTTTATATGATAAAACCTATTTGGTCTATTTGTGTCCCTCAACAACCTACTGTACAGTTCTGATATGAACGCCCGTTACCCAGATGCCATTGCGGTGACCTTTGACCCGGGCAGGGGCTGGCTCAGCTGTGTGTACAGTGACCACAGTGTGTTTGTGTGGGACCTGAGAGATGTGAAAAGAGTGGAGAAGGTTCACTCTGCTCTGTACCACAGCGCCGGCGTCTGGGACCTGCAGGTAACACGTATAAAATACTATTTTACTAATAATAATGATAAAATACAACATTTCACCTCTGACACACGCATTGTTCAGGCTTTGAAAAGCACTAAATAAAATGTATTTTTATTGTTGTTAAAGGTGCATTGTGTAACTTTTCTAATGGAGGGTCCGTCAAATACTTTTTCTCCCTGGACATCTTATTGCTTTGTCTGGAATGTTTCACAATATGGCATTAAACCTTTCTATCTTCATGGAGACCAAACCAGACCAAGTTACAGGTCAGCTCTGTGGAGAGGCGACCCTGCTCACTGTCAGAATGCCTGTTTTTGAGCAATAAAACCACCTGCAAATGAATAAATGTAAGGTAGAGCTGTTTAATGTCATACCGTGGAACATTCCAGGCAAAGGAATGACATATCCATAGAAACAAGCAGGTGATGGAGCCCCAACCAAAAAGTGACATAGTGCACCTTTAAATACGCTATATCAAGAATGCTAAGAATGCTGTTCCCCTCATTCGCCTTGAACCAAAAAAATGCTTTGACCTCTTTGGGATGTATAACAAAGTTCTGCCAAAACCCAGGTCCTAATCCTGCTCCAAAAGCCAAAATACCTATTCCTAAACCTGCCCCAGTCCTAAAGCTCACCTTAAACTAACTGAGAAATAATAGATTGAAACAAGAGCAATGCAGAGTTGTTGTAGTGAGGCAGTAGGACACCTCCTGATCCTCCAGACCATGAACGAAGCTCAGGAGTTAGAGAAAGGTTATATATACACTTATTTACCCCTGATGAGGGAAATTCACTCTCTGCATTTGACCCATCCTTAACCCAGTGCCAGTGAGGGAGGTGTACAGTGCTCAGGGACCCTTCTCCAGGTCTACGTTAGCTGGAGGATTACCCATGGTGCACTGGATTGATGAGAGAATCCGGATTAACCCCAGTGGCTTTGAAGGATGGGTCAAATGCAGTGTTCAGATTTCTCTATAAAGACAATCAAATCTGGCTCAACAGTTCCACCATAGCCATGCTTTCTTGTGTCAGTAGATTACCTTAAACCGTTTAATAAATCAGTTAGCACATGTTGTCTACTTCCGTATATTTAAAGTTCCTCTTTTGTATTTGTTCGCAGATGTTTCCAGATGTTCCGTGTCAGTCTGGTTTGCCGTCAGGTTCCTTCTTCAGCTGCTCGGCCGATAACACCATCAGAGTGTGGTGCATGAGTGATTCAGTTCAAACACCGTTCCAGCCCAGAAACCTTATTACTAATGTGAGTACTTCATTAGATACTAGCGGACTACTAATACTATCTGTGTATACATTTTCATTTAAACTAGGAGAGATTGATTTTTCTGTTACAGGACCTGCTGAACATACTGCATATTGATGGAAACCCAGCCGCCTTGGTGGACTCTGAAAGTACTACTACCACTACTGCAGATAAAACAGGAGACGGGCAGAGTGCAGAGAACAGGACGGGCATCCGGGTTATTTCTGTCAGTCCTGATGGAAAGCACCTGGCGTCTGGAGACCGCAATGGCATTCTCAGGTAGGACACGCAAAAGGATACCTGCTTGTCTCCATGGAGATGTCACTGCTTTGTCTAGACTTAGACTTAGACAAACTTTGTTGATCAACAAGGGAAATTATGTGCACACAGTAGCTCACAGCATATTATAATAGCAAAGAGAAATTGTATAATAAATTTTAAATAAGTAGCAGAAATAGCAAGAGACCATTGTCAAATAAGGCTACGATATAAATGTATATGTGTTTCTGACTGGTTAATCTGCCTGTCAATCACGCCCTCTGACGCACATTATATCATCTGTCTTTTATTCTCCAGAGTGCACGACCTGAGCAGTTTGGAGCAGATTCTCAAAGTGGAGGCTCATGACGCTGAAATCCTCTGTTTGGACTACAGCCAACCAGACACAGGTCAGAGTTTGGATCTCATAATGTGGAGAGTACACCATATAAGAAAGAAATTAGATGGATTAATAATAATAATGGGTAAGATTTATATAGCGCTTTTTTGGACACTCAAAGACGAGTTTAGATTTACTTATCTTGACTGTATTTCTAACAGATATAGTAGTATTTTTCAGGTACATTTTTGAGTTAATAATAGTCAGTTGTAGCAATTTAATTATTAGTTATTACTTAATTGAATTATTACTTTAATACTTTTAACTTTCTGGACAAATTGTCAAAGAAAAACCTCTAACCTAAACCCTTTGCGTTCTGTGTGTTTTTTAAAGTGAGCTGACGGGTTCTTCTCATCCAAACACATGTAATAGCACTGCTGACTGGGCGTTCACCTGCATATGACAATTAAATACAAATCTAATCTTCTGTGTGTTTTCAGGTGTGACTTTCCTGGCGTCCGCGAGCAGAGACCGTCTGATCCACGTCCTGGACTCAGACACGGACTACAGCCTCGTACAGACTCTAGACGACCACTCCTCCTCCATCACTGCCCTCAAGTTCACTGGTGAGAAAAGCCACTGTGAGCTTTTTTTTAATAGCGTTTCATATTTAAGATCATTCAACCACAACTATCATACTTTGATTAGCTGAACCCGCCAGTCACGCCGCTGGGAACAGTGGGTGAAAAAGGGGGCAAAGTGTTAGTGCGTAGAGCTGAATGAAATGATATTACAAAAAAGCACATGTCACAGCAGGAGGTTCTATTCACGCTTACTGGAAGACGTTTTGAAACATGCGGGTGACGACTTCTAGTGTAGTTCCCGACACTGGGCATGTGATAAAACCGTGGATTCAGCAGCAGCGTCTTCACAACCTGCCAAAGTTTTCCATGGGGGTCGGGACTCTGATCGCGTCCTGTATGTCACCTACAGGCAGCTGGTCGTAACTGTTGATCTGCCGAACATAACGGAACGCTACAATTTTTAAAATGAAATCAGACAAATTATGATACACAAATTAATAGGCAGTTTATAAAAGGAAAAAAGAAAGAATACAATGACATCTAGATGAAGAAAATCGGGCCATTTTCTCAGTTTTCCCAGATTTTGTCAGAACCCAAAGGAAGTCGTCATCCGCATGTTTCCGAACGAGCCTATACACAATGGCAATATGGTAAATTGTTTCAGTGCCAAATATAAAATTCTTAGTAAAATAAATAAGTTAATAAGTGCTTGAATCAGTTTGTATTTATCTTGATTTGAATACATATCAGTTTTCTTGCAATAAGATTTGCCATTAGTCTATTTTTTCTTCTTCTTCTTCAAGTGCAGTAGCATTTTTCTTCTCATTTCAAGTAAAAGTCAAGTGTGGTTTTCTTATTTTAAGTAAAACAAGTCATTTTATGCTTGGTCTATTGGCAGATCTTATTTTAAGATAGTCAGAATATATTCAAATCAAGTTAACTATTACTTGATTCAAGTTATGAACTTACTTTTTAGTTTTTTCCAGTACCTGTCTACTCTAGTTTATCTGGCCCTTATCACTTGCAGAAAAGTTTCCTCCATGGTCAAAATAATGATATATTTTTGTACTTTTTCAGCAAATGACGACAAAGTTCGGATGATCAGCTGTGGGGCAGACAAGAGCATCTACTTCCGCACTGCTCATGAGGTAAAACCAACTCCACCAACAATCCATAATCAAAATCTGCATTTTTCCTTTCTTTGTCTGGGGGTTTTGAAAGTTCATGAATTAGCCTGTTTCATAACTAATCTCCATGAATTACAAAGTGTCTGGTTGCAGCGTGTTCTGGGTCACTGGGGCAGGTTTCCTTTGTCTAAAGTTGTGTAACCTTCTGAAAATGAGATCCAGGTCAGATTGTATTCAGGACAGGAGGTTTGGTAAAGGCCTATAAACATCTTGATTTAAAGGGCCCATATTACGCTATAATCTGATGTTTTATGTTTTAATTTTGTTTCCTCCTCACAAACAGACCTGGAGTTGTGTTTAAAGGTGCACTATGTAACTTTTTGGTTGGGGGTATGTCACCTTCTTGTTTCTATGAATATGGAACTGCTCTGCCTGGAATGTTTCACAGTATGACTTTAAACAGCTCTACCTTGCATTTACATCAATTACAGGTAGTTTTATCGCTCAAAAATACCTAGAAAAACATTGTGACTGTGAGCGAGTCGCCTGTAACTTGGTCTAGTTTAGTCTCCATAAAGATTGAAAGGTTTAATACCGTACTGTGGAACATTCCAGACAAAACAATAACATTTCCATGGAGCATTTGATGGAACCTCCACTAGAAAAGTTACACAATGCACCTGTAACACACAAATCCTGCATATTTAGGATATGTTCTTCTCTCAAATGGAAAATAGTCTAATACTCTGTTCCACTTTGGTGAAATGTCATGTGGTAATACAGGAAGTGTAGAAAGTCGTAAACATCAAGAAAAAAAACATTGAATGAGAGGGTGTGTCCAAACTTTTAACTCGTAGTGTAGCTGTAACACCAGAAATCAGATAATTAAGTTTGTCTTTTTTTTTGTTAAAGCATTATACCAGCTCATTTTTCAGTAACAACGCCGATATTCTATACTAGTATTGTATCGGTGCGTATCTAAATGTGGTATTTATAATATTTATGCTAACACATTTAATGTTATGTCAGTGGTAACAACTAGCTGCAAAATCGAAATAATAAGCACAGAGTTTAGGTTGGAGTGGGTGAAATACAGAGTGGACAATTTTTCCAACTTTACGACTATAAAATCTAACAGAATCTTTTTGTTCCCTCCCAGACTGAAGGGGGTGCTGAGTTTCGCCGCTCCCATCACTCGGTAAAGAAGAGCACCCTGTACGACATGAGCATCGACCCGACCTGTAGATATGCCGCTGTGGGCTGTCAGGACCGCTGCATCAGGTCAGGGTCTGTCTGTCTGTAGAATAAAATAATATGAGTTTTTTATTATTATTTTAAGATGCTGTGTACACTCTAGACCAGGGGTTCCCAGAGATTTTTCCCTGACAGACCAAAATGAATGCACTTTAGCGAGTTTGCACGTAAAAATGTTTATCTTCAAAGAAATGTAATGATTAAATTGACTTTAAGTTGTAGGAAACAGACAGGATTGGCCTCCCTCCAATCTCCTGACTGCGCCTTTTCATTACAAAATTGAATCAAAGTAAACTCTTTGTAGAATCTTAGCCGGCCAAATTAGAACCCCTGGAGGGCCAAGTTTGAACAGAACCACGAAAACAGGATTAAAACTTGGACCAAATAGGGACAAGTACATCAGCAAATACAATCTACAGCCAACTTTACATTTCTGCTTATTACATTTTTATTTAATTACATATCAAGGAATAAAACTAAAGCAGCTGGATTTACTGACTTTTTGAACGCCAGCTGTTTCTTTTTTTATTGTTTTTGTTTTGTTTCAGAACAAATAGAAAGTGGTACAGAGATTAATGCAATCTGTACTATTTGAGTGTAACATTAACTAACAAATGACGATTGCTCGAAATGGAGTGGGCTACAAAAAACGTCCAGCTGTTTTAGTTTGATTCTCTGATATATTTTATTCCTGGATGTCTGTAAATTTGCGGCAATGAATCCACTGAAATGAAATATAAAGCACTTGTAATCAGCGTATTCAGAGAGTTCACTGTGATTGGTTAAATCCACCTGTCAATCACTCAGAGGAGGGCAGAGGCTGACCAATAGGAGGAGGGGTTGGGAAAAATAGTCTTTGTCTGTTTGAACAAATACAGTTTTAACAGTGGAGATGTCACAATATTAAATTCAAGAGTTAAAGATAATTGTGAGAAGAGACATCACATTTTGCAACTATTCACACAAGGACGAAACAACAGTGAAATGTTTTTTATTTCATTCACACGGTCTAAAAGAAAACTATTCTTCTATTATTTCAACATCTTTACAAAATCAAACGTTCCCAATGAAAAGGTAATAACATTGTGATAAAAAAGCACTTTGCATATGCTTGCTTTTAGATAGAATTCCACTTTTACACTTTATTTTGTTGTTCTAATAAATATATTGTGACGTTTGTATAACTGGATTTTAAAAGGTCCATATTATGCTATTTTCTGATCTATGTTATAATGTTGTTTCCTCATCAAAAACAGACCTGCACAAACCCTGCATATTTAGGCTGAGTTTCTTCTCTTGAACTGGAAACACTCTGCTCCACCTTGTGATGTCATGTGCTAAAACGGGAAGTGCTCCACTGTGTTTTTAAGATCCATACATCTTCACTAGAATCACTAGACAATTTCAGCCCTGGAATTGACAATCTCTACTGAACTAAAGGGAAAAGGTAGCTGATAACTTGAAAACTACCACTACATGACATCACAAGGTGGAACAGAGCATTTTGAGCTTTGGAGATATAGACAGACTAATAAAGGGTTACTCAAACATGTGTGAATTAAAGAAAACACAACTCCGGAGATATATATATATATATATATATATATATATATATATATATATATATATATATATATTATGTGGTAACATTATAATATGGCTTAAAAAAAAAAAAAAAGAATCAGTTCTGTGTAATATGGGCCCTTTAATATGTCTTTTAACCCCGTCCTATCATTTTTTGTTATCAGGCTTTTTGACATCAGCTCAGGTAAACAGAAAAAGGTCTATAAAGGATCACTGAGTGAAGATGGTAGTCTGCTGAAGGTGATGTTATTTATTTCTAACATTTACTATCTATTTTCTCATAAAAAAACATATTAATTTTGTATTTTGTTTTGTGTTATAGGTTCAGATCGATCCCTCTGGTCTGTACATAGCCACCAGCTGCTCTGCTAAAAACATCAGCATCTTTGACTTCTACACCGGGGAATGTGTCACCACTGTGTTTGGACACTCAGGTAATAATACGCACTTATATGTTTGGATCATTTCATTACAATTACAATTGCAGGTGGTTTTATAGCTCAAAAATGCCTAGAAAAACAGACATTCTGACTGTGAGCGGGATCGCCTCTCCACAGATCTGACCTGTAACTTAGTCTGGTTTGGTCTCCATGAAGATACAAAGGTTTAATGCCATACTGTGAAACATTCCAGACAAAGCAATAACGTCTTCATGGAGGAAAGCATTTAACAGACCCTCCACCAGAAAAGTTACACAGTGCACCTTTAACTCATAATGAACAAATAATTTATTGAATGATTCAGGCTTAGTAGCTACTTAATTAAGGGGTTAGGTGTTATAGGGTTGTAGGGGTTTGGGTATGCATTGTGTAACTTTTCTGTGCACCTTTAAGTAGTTATGATATTTGCTAAGATGAATAATTTTCACTGAACACTGATCTGATTTCTTTCAGAGACTGTCACTGGGTTGAAGTTCACCAACGACTGCAAGCATCTTATTTCAGTCTCAGCGGACAGGTAAAAAACACTGTATCTACATATGCAATGGGTACAGCTGTTATTGTACTTTTTGTCTACTGTGGTACTTTTAAAAGTTTAGTTTAGGCCAGTTTCTTGTGTCCTTTTCACAACTTTCACAGACCAGACCAGAGTTTTGTCGTCACGGTTAAGATAACAACAACTAGCATGCTAAGACACACTTTCAGATTATTTGGGGAAATTTGGGGTCCTGGGGCAAGAATCCCCACCTGGCTTCCTCTAATATAAATGAATAGGAAAGGGGTCCCAGTCTGGGCCCCTAAAACCCTGGGCCCTGGGACAACAGACCCCTTTCTACTGGGACAAACTGCATTTCAACAATATTTATTTTAGCTGCCCTTTCTTATATTAAATATTATTGTCTTATAGAATGGTGTGATATTATCTGAAACCCAGCAGTGTGGTTATAGTATAATGTATTCCATAGCCTCTGTATAATTAATAGAGTAATTCTCCTGAAATGGCCTTAAATTCAGCCACAGAGGGATGAGCAGTGTATCTGAGTCTTTTACCTTACTCCACCTGAGAGGAAATGAGAGCTGTGTTTCTTCCTCTGTCTCTGAAATGAAGATATGAAAGTTTAATGTGTGGCTGTTTCTTCTTCTCTTGTGCTGTAGCTGTATCTTTTTGTGGAGACTGGCCCCAGAACTCACACTGAAGATGAGACAGAGACTACGACAGCTCAAAGAGGCCCCCAGCGCGCCTGTACACTGCACAGACAGCAGGTGGGGCTATAGAGTATTATTTAAAGAAGCACTATATAAGTTTTTGGTTGGGGGATTATCACCTGCTTGTTTCTATGGAGATGTCATTGCTCTGCGTGGAATCGTCCACAGTATGACATTAAACAGCTATATCTTACTTCAAAAATATTCTGACTGTGAGCGGGGTTCCCTCTCCACAGATCTGACCTGTAACTTGGTCGAGAACACAAGTAGGTGGCCCACAAGTAGGTGGCCCACCAGAATAATTATAGTACACTCTTAAAGGGCCCATATTACTCTATATAAAGTAGTTTCCTCATCACAAACAGACCTGCAGTTGTGTTTTGTTTCAGTCACACATGTTTCACACACAAACCCTGCATATTTAGGCTTATTTAGGGTTATGAGTTCTTCTCGCAAACAGAAAACACTCTGTTCCACCTTGTGATGTCATATGGTAATACAGGAAGTGCTCCATTATGTTTTTAAAATCCATACAGCTTCACTAGAATCATTTGGATCAGTTCTGCCTTGGAAATACCAATCTCAATCACTACTGAACATTTCAGTGTCTAAACCTGCAGACAAAAGACACATACAAGTGTTTCTCATCGCCTCCTGTGAAGGGTCAGAACCTCCAGAATTCACTCACTGAGCTGCAGAGGCTGCACTAGCACTGATCAGATATAGATGTTCCCTTTTTAAGGGTAGAGTGATTCTTAACCTTTATCTGTCTGTTTGTAGGAGAGAGCTGTACAGCGCTCCGCCTCTAGGGGGTCTCTCTTTAGAAAGTGACCACGAGCATGAAGACACGGTGACTGAAGAAGAGCACACTGTCACCTCTGACAGCAGCCATGAGGAAGAGGACACAGGTCAAAACACATTCAGATGAGTTTAATGTACAACACAGCATGGTGGCATAGTGGTTAGAGCATAGACTGTATGAAAAAGTGGACTAAGGGAGTGTGACGTCACCCTTTGCGTTCGGGGCCACTCAAATGAAGCTCGCGATGCTAACGGTTACAGGAGCGAATTTGGAGCCAGACTCTGTTAAGAATAAGTTTTTTTGATGGACAAAACAGCGAAAAACCCCAGGATCATGTAGAGCAGGTTAATATGAACATTTAAAGACCAAAATGACGAGGCTCACAGCAGCAGTTACAGAGAGAGGGGCCACAATATTCCAATGTAAGTCAGTGAGAGCCAGGGTCAGTAGGAGCCGGAAGAGCCGCATGTGAACTTCCTATTTGGAACACGGCAGCAAGCACATTAGCTATGCCCATTTATATATGCAGTCTATGGGTTAGAGCAGTAGCACGTTCTCCTCACAGCAACAAAGTCTCCAGTTCAGATCGTGTGCTATTATTAACTCTATAGTTAAAATGCACATTATGTTGTAACACAGTAAGTTCTTGGGTTTCAAGTTCAAGTTCAAAGTTTATTGTCAGTTCTTCAGACAAAGATCATACAAAGAATCGAAATTATGTTTCTCACTATCCCATGCATAATAAATAAATAATGCATGGTAAATAGTGCAAAAGGCACATAGGGCAAGGCACAAGACAGTCTTTTCTGGGGGAGTTGGGGGTGATCTCAGTCCAAGTTCTTTGGGGAGTTCTGTTCTTGGGGAGGTGCAGATTCCTCGCTTCCTGGCAGCTTGGTGGGTAGAGAAGGGAGAGAGTTCAGCCTCCTAACAGCCTGGTGGATGAAGCTTTTAGTGAGTCTGGTGGTGCGGGAACAGAGGCTCCTGTACCTCCCCCCAGAGGGCAGGAGGCTGAACAGATTGTGTGCGCGGTGGCTTGCATCACTCACAGTTGTAAGTGATGTGGGCTTTGCGGGTGAGGCGGGTGGTGTATATGTCTTGCAGGGAGGGGAGTGGTGCACCAGTGATGTTCCTGACTGTGTTCACTATGCGCTGCAGGGCTCTCCTGTTGTGGGTCAGTGCAGTATTCAGTTAGTATCACACCCCCAGGGAATGATATCAGCTGCAAAGTATCAGTACTATTGGAATACTTTTGAATGAATGCTGTCTTTAGGATTTAGCATCATAAAATCTCCATTGATTTAAAATTGACTGACCTGAAAATCCCACGGGTTTCAGCTTCCTGTTATATGCAACATTTTGACGACTTTTTTCCACTCAAAAGATATAATATTTTGTGTTAAATTATTAATCACTATGGCAACGGTCCTAATTTTTCACGATTCTGAAACCCATGGATAACTGCTAATTTGAATTCAGAGAGGCAGAGGTGGGAGATGATGAAAATGAGATGCAAAAAGAACTCCTAGAGGTGCAGTCCTGGTTAGTCCTGTTTTTACCTCATATCTCCCCTGTTAAGTCCTTGTTTAGTCCAGGGACAGATGCACACATTTAAAACCTCTAGCCTCCATTGCTTTATTTGCATGTAAATGTTGAGTCTGAATTAAAATCCTCTGAAGGTTGTTGTGCGTAATTATATTGTAGCTCATAAATGCCTCTGCGCTAACAGGTGGCTCAGATGAAGGACAGGACTGGGAGCTGCCAAAGGTTTGTGAATAAACATCCAATCTCAGCTACGGTTTTATGTAGATGATTAAAAACTACACTGTATTGGATTATTTTTATGTGCTGTGTGTTTTTGTGTTTTTGCCATTTTAACACATTTAAAATAACATTAAAATTGATGTTTTATTGAAATGCACCATCTAATATATGGCCTAAAACTTATAATTCTGAACTGGGCACAGCATCTTTATGGATACAAGCAGATGGTGAACTGGCCCCACCAGAAAAATTACATAGTGCAGCTTTAAATGTTCAGAGTTGGTTCTCCTAAAAAAGGATCAATAAAGTATATCTAATCTAAATGAATATTAGGATTTATCATTCAAAGTCAAATTAACATATAGAGATGACTTTGGTAACATTGCTGACATATTGCCTGTGTACTGCTGTTTTAGCCCAGGACAGTGACCCCAGAGCAGGCTAAGCGCCCCCGGAGGCAGTGGTCTCACAAGGGGGGGTCTCTGGAGCTCATGGTCAAGTCCATGTTGGACTTGAGGCAGCTTGAGACATTTGGGCAGAAGAAAAGCCCCAACAGCCCCAACAGCCCCAACAGCTCCCTCCAAACCCAGGACAGAAGGAGCATGTGCAACCTGCAGGACCCTCTGGTATGTGTGTAGACATTATTTATGTTAACATGGCACAAATTTAATTTTTGTATTAAATCTTAATTGTGTGTACTTGTGGTCTTTAATCATTAGCTACAATATATAGTCAGATTTTATTTTGAGTCAGAATTGGTTATTCTGACAGATTGTGTTGTGTTTTTCTGTTTTTAGTTGGACGACAGATCCAGGCGACGCAGGGCTTTGCTTCACTCTGATTGGCTGTCTCTCTCCAGGAGCGTCCCTGGAGCTGAAGAAGTTCTGCCCTTCACCGAGGACAGAGAAAGGTAAAAACTACCAAACACACAACACTGGGAATGCACAATATATATGACAATCAAACTGAAACTGCAATTTAAGTAGGTGAACAAAGAATGCAATTATTTACGTAATTACGCAATTATCCACTGTAAACAACAATATATCCTTGTACTGAAAAGTAACCCTTTAATTTAGATTTCTACAAACATGTTCTGAAGTGCATGTGATTCTCCTGGAGTTGTTTACATTACATCTAATGTAAAATCCTACTTTCCTCCTATATTACGCAAAATTGACTAATCTTATAAAGTTGTTACCTCATCAAAAACCTGGAGTTGTGTTTTGTTTCATTCACACATGTTTGAGTAATCCTTTATTAGTCTGTCAACATCTTCATAGCTCAAAATGCTTTGTTCCACCTTGTGATGTCATGTAGTGGTAGTTTTCAAATTAACAGCTCCTTTTTACCTTTAGTTCAATAGAGATTGGCATTTCTAGGTCTGAAATGATCCAAATGATTGTAGTGAAGGCGTATGGAGTTTAAAAACACAGTGGAGCACATGACATCACAAGGTGGAACAGAGTGTTTTATGTTTAAGAGAAGAACTCAGCCTAAATATGCAGGGTTTGTGTGTTAAACATGTGTGAATGAAACAAAACACAACGCCAGATATGTTTTTGATGAGTAAACTAGATTGATGATCCCAGCGTCTAATTGTTTCTATTTCTGTCTCCTTGCGTCAGTGATTACAGAGTGACGAGGCCAGTGTCCAGCAGGGGACAGTGGAGAGGGAGTAGCAGTGAGGTCCAGGAGAGCCAAAGCCCGGACAGTGCCTGTTCTGTGGGATACGACAGCAGAGAGTCCAGCACTGACTGCCTCCTGGACGGTACAGACTGATTTTAATAAAGATATACAAGTTTACATTTGACTTAAAGATGCACTGTGTAACTTTTCTGGTGGAGGGTCCGCTACCTACTAGTCTCCATGGAGATGTTATTGCTTTGCCTGGAATGTTCCATGGTATGACATTAAATATTTCCATTTATCATTTATTAATTGCTTGGTGTTTTTCAAATCCAAAATTCCTTCTGTGAATAGGGGCGACTCTCCACAGATCTGAATTGTAATGTGATAGCAAGGTTTAATCTATACTGTGGAACATTCTAGACCAGGGGTTTTCAAATTGGGTAAATATGAGCCTCCCCTTAGAGTCGGTAAAGACAGCCAAGCCCCCCCTTCCCCAAAATCCCATCCGCCTGCCCCCCCCCCCACACACACACAGGCCTTTGCCGTAAACGCATCTTTTGTGTTCGTGGTAATGAGGAGGTTCAATAACTACTTAATATTGTGTTTTTTTTTTTTTTAAGTGCATTCATAAACTATTTTTGCAACAGCAAATATTTTCCAACTTCATGCAGGCCTAATTGAGGATACTTTTAACATCACTGAACATCAGCAGGCCTGTCCAAATCAACAGAACATGCTTCACATTTGTAAACGGTGCCAAAACTACCGCTGATGACACCTGATGGCTGAAATTATGCATAATGCTTTTCTGTGGCTGCAAGTCACCAACTCAACTGGCTTGTTCACTAAATTGACGTGTTTTGTCTCATTGTGACACTGAAGTCTTCATGGTCTCACACTGTCATTCACACGCACCTCTTGCAGACAACACACTGTGGCAGAGGTGCAGTCTCAGAACCCGACCAGGTGAAAATCATCAGGATCATATTTCCTACGGTTTTTGCTGGGTCCGGTCTCCTCCCTTACTGCTCATTTCTGTTGAGCTGGATTCAGAAAACGATGCATTTTACAGCTAATACACGCACGCACAAAATATATACTGCTGCAGATGTGTACAGATGTGGAGTGTTATTTTGTCTTCGTGTGTGTCGCACCTCCCCAGTGGCTCTGTGGCGCCCCCCAGAGGAGGCTGGCCTCACCTATTGAAAACCGCTGTTCTAGACAAAGCAATAACATTTCCATGGAGACAAGCAGGTGGTGGACCCTTCCCTAGAAATGTTACACAGTACACCTTTAAACTATTGTCTTTTTGTTCAAAGCAAAAATAAGAGTTTAAATTATGATTCTTCATGTACATTTGTTTTAATTTTGGACATACCATCTCATTTATTTCATGTTTGAGTAAACCAAGGTCTGCATCTCCAAAACTCAAAATGTTCAGAAAATAGCATAATATGGGCTCTTTAATGTTAAGACTAGGTGATATTGGCATAAAAACAAATAGACAAAACATTGAATCATTGCCATTTGACACACAAAGTAGTCACATTTCTTCCTCTAAAATCTGAACTCTGCTCCAAACCACATTTTTACTGACAGAATTAGCTGTACATCTCTCCATTAAAAAGTGGATCTCAACTGGATTACGTGCACATATTACATGTTATGTGAAAGACTTGTAAGTTTGCATGTTGATCAGGTGAAATTTGTATTTTATTTATTTATTTATTTTTTCAGAAGTGGACTCTCTGAACCAGGACAGCTCAGAGGAGGCAGAGGGAGCAGAGGAGGACAGAGCAGAGAAGGAGGTCTCTCCCCTGACAGTGAGCAGTGTAGAGGAGGCTCTGAGGACAGTGACTGAAGACCACACAGAGGACTTCATCAACAACAACCACCAGGATCTAAAGCACAACAAGAACAGCCGCAACAGCAACAGGGCAGGTGAGGAAATCTGTAATCTGTAATATGCTTTCCAAGTTAAAGATGGCTGTTTATATGTTGTAACTATTTAGGTGGGATGTCTACTATCTACTTGTTTCCATGGAGATGTTATTACTACTGGAATGTCCCACAGCATTCCATTAAAATCTATTTTGCATTTTTCTATTTTGAGAAAGAGAGAGAGCGAGAGACTTTATTGATCTCGAGGGAAATTCAAGTTTTGCTGCAGCAACATTTCTACTGCGCGTTTCGGTGTCATTTGTGTCTCAGCCAAAGGTCTCAGTGCAGCTGAACAGGAGGACTGGTCAGGAAGGGTCAGCAGATTTGTGTCAGGCCTGTTTGAGGAAAGAAAGAGCCAAAAGTGTCCCTCCTCTGTGCCCGGCAGCATCACAGCAGTCTGCAGGGGCACCAGGTGAACACAACTGGAAAGGCCTCATTTTTACTCCGATCTGGTGTTTCAGTTGGTGATGAAATGGTTCATTTCCTCAAAGTATTTCCTCTGGAAGGCCTCACAGTCTTTCATTTGAAAGGTCTTCTGCCACATTTGCTGCTACATATGGTGTAAAAAGCCTGTAGCATTTCCAATGTCCATAAGTTGCTCTTTAACTAGCACAGTCTCCATCAACACCAATATGGTGCTTTTATTGCTAAAAATACATTTAAAAAACACAAAGTGAAGAGTGTGAGTGGGGTCACAGAATGTTACCTCTCCACAGAGCTGACCTGCAACTTGTCCTGGTGGCGTCACCTGCGTGTCTCTATGGAGATAGATAAGTTTAATGTCATACTGTGGAACATTACAAGCAAAGCAATAACACTTCCATGGAGAAAACAGAAAGGTTTCATAGTGCATAATTAGTGTATAACTGGATCGGATGGTATTGCAGTTCTACATCGCAGCAAAACCATAGCAAAAGCTTTAATAAAATGTTCCACAGTGTTTTTCTAACTAACTGGAGAAGTATTTCATGAATATTTAGAGTCTTGTCTCAAACCAGTTCAAAACATAATCTGAACAGGTAATACATTTGTTGTGCCTTAAGCTCTCGTTTGTAACACTGTTTTGTGTCCACAGCTCAGAGCCCAGTCCCCAGTTTGTCTTCACGCTTCCTGAGCAGAGGACAGAACAGGTACAGCCCAAATAACAGCACATACACAGATATTATTACAGAGACAAACCCAGGGAGGATTATAGGACTCTGGAACCATCCTCCTCACAGTGGGACAATCAAACACTTTTATAGACTCTGATCCATTCATATAAAACTTTTAAAGATCCTATATTACACAAAATTGACACTTGTGAGCTGCTTACCTGCTTACCTGCTCATAATGTTGTTACCTGTGTGTGATGAGGAAACAACATTATAACATGGATCAGAAAATAGCGTAATATGGGCTTTTTAACTGTCTGATTGCAGATTTGTTGACCAGCAAATCCTTTTTGTTTTTGTTGTAGCGCTAAGCCTCCAGTGTCCAAGGTGCGCCCCCTAATGGAGAATGTGCACAGCAGATTCACTGAAGACGTCAAGTGTACTAACAACATGAGTGTGAGGTAAGAAATAACTGTTTTGGAGACCGTTAAGTTCAGTGTTTTAGCTGTTTTGGTTCTTATGAATTGCAAAAGTCATGAATATTATTACTATTATTTGCCAGTACTGCTGCGATCGCTGAGTGCACTGAAATGTATTTAGCAGAATATTTTTGTGATAATAAATTAAAAATAATATTATTAATTGATTGTTCCTCATTTAGATCAGACTCCGACAGCCCACCTCTCCTCTGGGCTCAGAGGAACAAGAGGCCCCCTGGTGGACACGTGTGGAGACGGTCCATCCCTTCAGCCAAAGCTGCTCCTCTGGACACCACCTGTTTATATAAAGCTCACTCTGTACAGAACCTGGCCTCTCAAAGTAAGACAGATATTACCACTATTTTAACAAAACCTCAGGCTATGCTAATGTCTTATATATTTTGGTAAAGTTGTGCTTTTAGTTTTCTTGCAAAAAAAGAAAATACTTTTGTTTGATACAGAGCAATAAACACTGCCCTGTGGCCTTCATCAGTAACCTGGCTCTCACCAGACTGACATGTGTAACACTCTGAACTGAGTGCTACACATTTACCTCTCTGGAACGGCTCTCAGCAGTCGAAAAAACAAACCAGTTAAATCCAACTGACGAAAAAGCACAGACATCTGTCCACAAATGCACAAAGCGCTTACCTTCTGCATGTTTTTCACAAATAAAATAGTCCGTATAGACGCTAAAATAGGCTGTACATCTGTCGCCATGGCCATATTTGTTTTGGTTTGTTTGGGCGCTTTTCCTTTGGCTTCCACACAAACCTCAGTGCTGCAGCGTGATTGGTCCGCTCACTGCTGGGCAAATTTGACCCTCACAGCGCGAGTCTCTGAAGATGGATTCTTGTGAGTTTGTGAATTCACAAATATCGCGAGAATCCATCTTGCTGTGGAACGTTACTTCATCAGATCAAACATATATGAATAGTATGATTTCAATTTGATATTTTTGGCTTAGAATAGATTTTTCCCTTATTTATTTTCATCCGAATAATCTGTCAAGAAAATTATCCTTTTTTTTTTTATAATTTCTTTGTTTGGAGGTTTTACAGGATTTAATGAAATGAATATGCTCAAGTGATTTTGGTCTAATAAGTAAATGAATCAGAACTACTCAAATCGAGATAAAAACTGTTTGTTTTCATGGATAAGATCGAGTTTACCTGTTAAAAATCCAATCAGGACAGCTTTATATAATTATTATCCAAGTAAAATAGGCCGGTTTGACTTTTTTGATTGATTGATTCTTTCTCTTCTCTCTCTGCAGCTCCTGTCTCACCTGTCCTCTCCAGTGACCGTAGACAGACCCCACAGCGTCCTCAACACCTGTTTTTGGACCGGACCAAACCCTCCCTTCTCTCCTCTCCTCCCTCCTCTTCCCTCTCTTCCTCCCTCTCCCCCCTCTCCCCAATGCCCTGGGACCCCACCCCCTCTCCCAGGACCCCCCACTCCTACATGAACCCAACAGCAAGCTCCATCGCTAAAATTAGCCGCTCGTTCTCTATGGGTGAAGGATTGCAACTTGGATCACCGCCGCGATCGCCAAATTTAACCAAAACAAAACCAAATCCGGATGTTGCTGACCTTCCTTTGCTCGCTTCATCTCCTGTGGGATTTTCACTACCCAAAAGTCCCTCTCCGACCCCCCCTCGCCACACTTCTGCTACCCCCTGTATAGTCACGCCTTCTCGGATACCTCAACCCAGGCACCCCCTTAGCCCACGACGCAGCCTGGTTCCAGAGGTAAGGCCTACACTGTATAGAAAGTATATGTACAGTAGATATTGTATGTTTGTATGTAAAAAATGGGTTTAGCCTGATTTACTTCAACCTGTTTCTGGCTGATTTCAGTGTAAAAGTTCAATTTTTTTTATTTTTTTTTGTGTAGCCACTACTTACTTAGATTTATTAACAGGCTTCATTATAGTCTTTTATTTTAAACTAAACATAACTGAAATTAAGATAAATTATTCTGAATTTGAACATTTCTCATGTTGTTAAAGGTCCTATATTACGCAAAGTTGACTGTGAGCTTTTGTTTCATTCACACATGTTTGACTAATCCTTTATTATTAGTCTGTCTACATCTCCAAAGCTCAAAATGCTCTGTTCCACCTTGTGATGTCATTTAGTTTTAAAGTTAACAGCTCCTTTTACCTTTTGTTCAGTAGAGATTGGTAATTCCAGGGCTGAAATGATCCAAATGATTCTAGTGAAGGTGTATGGAGTTTAGAAACACAGTGGAGCATCATAAGGTCCCTAGTAAATGATAAAAAAATGAATGCATTATCTATAGGAGATAAATTTTAAAGGTGCACTTTTACATTTTATGGTAGAGTGTCTGCGTTTAGCTTGTTTCCATGGAGATTTGAATGCTTTACCTGAAATTAAATGTTGAGTATGGCATTAAAGTCATAGTAGTGGAACAGAGTGTTTTCAGTTTGAGAGAAGAGCTCAGCCTAAATATGCAGGGTTTGTGTGTTAAACATGTGTGAATGAAACAAAACAAAACTCCGGATATGCTTTTGATGGGGAAACACTATTATATTGATAAAAAAAAATAGTGTAATATTATCTGTCTATTTTATTATATTTAAATAAATCTTTCCTTTGCAGTTCAGCCAGTCTCGATCTTGTACTCCCACCAGCCCAGACCCTGCCTCTGTCACTGCCCCTGGAAACGATAAACCAGGTTAGACCGTTAACCCGATCTCACTGATGATGGATACAGACAGGAAGAGGAAATGGACGAGGAAATCTGATTAGTCTTGTCACTCTGTTGTCCTCAGTGCACAGGCCACGCACCAGAGAGCTGCCTGTTCAGAGCCTGCTGCCGGAGAAGACGAAGAGGAGGTCCGTGTGCGAGAGGTGAAGGTCTTATATAACCTCTGCTCCTCAGGTTAAACTGTTCTGTTATATCACTAACTCTGCGTGGTGTGTGTCACTGACAGCGTGACGGAGGCAGAGCAGGTGGAGGTCGTGGAAGTGAAAGAGCGCCCTCTGGTGGATGAGCAGAGTGGTATGACAAGTGAAGACTCAAAAAAGAAAGGTGAATTCAAAGTGTTTCATCTATCGGGGTTGTAAACAGTATAGAAATAAATGCATTATTTACGTGAGCTAGAATTAGGTGCTATATTATGCAAAACTGACTCTTGTGAGCTTTAAGCCATGTTAGAATGCTGTTACCTCATCAAAACATACCTGGAGTTGTGTTTTGTATTTGAGTAATTCTTTACTATTACATCTCCGAAGCTCAAAACACTCTGCTCCACCTTGTGATCTCATGTACTGTAGTGTTTAGTAGTTAGTGTAGTTTTCCAGTTAACAGCTGCCTTTAGTTCAGTAGAGATTGGTAATTTCGGGGCTGAAATTATCCAGATGATTCTAGTGAAGGTGTATGGAGTTTAAAAACACAGTGGAGCTCTTCCTGTATTACCACATGACATCACAAGGTGGAACAGAGGGTTTTTTGTTTGAGAGAAGAACTCAGCTTAAATCTGCAGGGTTTGTGTGTTAAACATGTGTGAATGAAACAAAACACAACTCCAGGTCTGTTTGTGATGAGGAAAATAGTGTAATATGGGCCATTTAAAGCGGCATTTTGTAACCTTTATGATGGAGAGTCTGCTTGTTTCCATGGAGATGTGATTGCTGTGGAATGTACAACAATATGACATTTATACATGAGTTAGAGTAATGCCATACGGTGGAAGATCAGTCAAAGCAACATGTTTCTATGGAGATAAGAAGGTGGTTGACCCTCCACCTGAAAAGTTACAAGTTTAAGTTTAGTTTTCTTTAGATGCGTTGATTAATTGTCTTAATTGTACCTTTTCCTTTCCCTCTCTCTCACAGAAGAGTCCATCACCATGGAAACGTGTCGTGAGGTGGTCTCCGAGCTCCAGGACTGTCTGAGGAGGACCATCCACGCCTACACCACGGTCAGTCTGTCGGGCTCTGTCTGTCAAATCACATCATGATGAAACTGATGCCGGTAACAGTGTGGTTTAATATCGCCCACTAACCAGAGGGTTGGGGGTTCAGTGCTCACAAGGACCACATTATACTGTTACACTGTTATACTGCTGTGTTCAGTACCTAATCTTGCATCTGTAAATATCTGAGTGACTGAGGGATGATGGCGCAGATTGGCAGCCTCACTTACCCCCATCTGAAAAAGAGATTCTTAATCCCAGTGGGACCTGGTTAAATAAAGGTCAATAAAATAAATAAAATAAATTTAATCCAGGGCAGCTGTGGCTTCAGAAGTATCTTAACACCACTGAGTGTGGAGTGAATGAAAAATACACACAACTTTAAATAGACAGTCAACAAATTCTGTGCAGATCAGTTACTATAGTGCAACACTTAATTTCAGTTAGAAAATGACTGAGCAAGTGGAGAACTCAAAGGTTGGTGGTTCAATCTCAGCGACCTATAAACTTTCCTTGCGTTTCAGAGTAATAATGTGTGGGCGACAGTAGCTCAGTTGGTTGAGTGTTTGTCCACTCATCTGAAGGTCCCCAACCTTCAGATGAGTGGACAAACACTCGATTCCTGTTGTTATGCCCTTGGGCAAGACACTTAACCCACCTCGTCCCCAGTGTCTGTGTGCACTGGTGTGTGAATGGGTGAGTGGTTCTTTGGTGTAAAGCACTTTGAGTGAAGGTGGAAAAGCTCTATTAAAAAAAATGTGGCTATTGACTATATTAACTAATGCTATATTAAAAATGTACACAGATAACAATTCAAAACACAATATTCTCTTTTGAATGGTAAAAGTCCCCAAGATGTCGCCCATAAACAGGACGCTTACTTATTGTTTTATATTATCTTGTTAATGTCTTATTTATTATGAACAGTGAGTGTGTAATGGCATATCTGTCTCCTGTATCTCTCCTCTATCGGATTTCCTGCAGGTCGTTGGCAGTGGATCAGACTTGACTGAGGACCAGCAGCAGATGAAGAGCCTCTTGTCTGAAGCCTTTGTTTCTATAAAGACGGAGCTCCACTCTCTCCCTCCTCTCCCTCCTCTCCACCCCCAGGAAGATGGCTCTCATGTGGGCAGAGGAGAGAGGGATAAGACCCTGGTTTTACTGGAGCAATACGCACAGCTCCTGCTCCAGTCCGTCGAGAAGAAACTAGATAATAAAACCTGAAATATTAACATTATAAGGTAGTCTGGTCCATGCACTGGAAAAAAAAAATCTAAAATCATTGGACTTATTGACACTTATTTCTGGATATTTTGAACTGGTTTCATAATCTGTACTAAACTTTGGACTAAACACGGAACTCAACCTGGACTACAGGGCTAAATTAGGACTAGACCAGAACTAAAGCAGGACTAGACCAGGACCAAACCAAATCTTCATCAGGAGGACTAAACTGGGCTCAGACTCATCCTAAGTACTAGAATTAGTACTTAGATCTCATTTGTCTTGAAACTAGGGACAATGAAAACCAATAAGAAATGTGTTGGAGATAAGTTAAAGGTTTTATATTATTACATGTTATAATGCTGTTACCTCCTCACAAACAGACCTGGAGTTCTGTTTTGTTTCATTCACACGTTTGAATAATCCTGCATTATTAGTCTGTCTACATCTCCAAAACTCAAAATGCTCTGTTCCACCTTGTGATGTCATGAAGCAGATGTATCAGTCACCTTTTATCTTTTGTTTAGTAGAGATTGTCAATTCCAGGTCTGAAATTATGTAAATGACTCTAGTGAAGGTGTATGAGTTTAAAAACACAGTGGAGCACTTCCTGTATTACCACATGACATCACAAGGTGGTGTTTGAGAGAAGAACTCAGCGGTATGTTTGTGATGAGGAAAAAACATTATGACATAGATCAGAAAATAGAGTTATAAATAATCTATATTATATAATATTAAATAATATAGGTTTAATAAAAAAAAATAAAAAATAAAAAATACTTCTAACTTATGTAGGATTCATGTTTTCACAGTACTTTGCACATATAAGCTCCGTGAATGCGTTCTTGCACAATTTTGTAGATATGTTACTGATTTATTTATATTGTATGTCCAAATTATGAATGTTATGGATGGAGCTGAGAATGATAAAAAGTTGCCTTATATTTTAAAGTTGTCCTAGCTCTTTTAAAGTACTACCTTTTATATTTAGAATAGTCTGAGTTTTCACTGTAATATAATGTACTTTCTTGATCATCCCTCCCTTGTAATTTCTTACTGAAATAAAATACAAAATTAAACTTAAGCTGTGATTAATGCGAGAAAATCCTCAACATGTTGCCCATAACAGGATGCTGAAACTAGGGATGGGTGATATATACAGTATGTTCCAGTACTGATACAGATTCATCAGTATCGGCCAATATGCTTTTCTGACTACCTGGCAACCAACTTCAACCAACAAAGAAGTGCAGCATGTGCAGTTCTAAGGACACAAGTAAGACACTGTTGGATTGTATGAAATGCTTGTGTTTTCCCTGTATCCATGGATATTGTGCTAGAGGATAGCTAAGGAGCTAACTATGGAGCTAACAATGGACATTTGAGATGCTGAAGGCTTTTTACAGCCAATGTGGCAGAGGACCTTCCAGAGGAAATACTTAGAGGGAATGAACCATTTCATCACTAACTGGAATGGAGTAAGAACGAGGCCTTTCCTGTTGTGTTCATCTGGTGCCCCCTGGAGGCTGCTGTGATGTTGCAGGACACTGAGGAGGGACACTTTTGTCTCTTCCTCTCCTCAAACTGCCCTGACACAGATCTGCTGACCCTCCCTGATCAGTCCTCCTGTTAAACTGTGCAGGAATAGCTTTGAAAGATGCAGTTGCAAAAAGTTTCTACGGTTGAATTAACTCATCGACTTTCTATTGTTTATTTCCAATCAAATCACAAAATACAAAAATTACACAAAATTATTACAAAATTGAATATTATTATTAGCTTTTGTTAATATTAATAACAATATGAAAAGCAAATATTGTATACTTTATATTGCACAGTCAAAACAAATATTAGTCAGTTTTTCCTATAAACAAAGGAGACAATAACATTAAACAGGTCATACAAATTATACGTGCTGTATGAGTGCTTAAAGGTGCACTGTGTACCTTTTCTGGTGGAAGATCCGCCACCTGCTTGTCTCCATGGAAACATTTATTGCTTTTCCCAGAATATTCCACAAAATTAACTTATCTTGCAATGTGTTTTCATTGCTCAAAAATGCCTTAAATAACATGGATTCTCGTTGTGAGCAGGTTTGCCTCTACAGATCTGACTTGTAACTTGGTCTAGTGCGTCACTGCTTGTCTCCATGGAGATAGGTAAGTTTAATGCCATAGTGTAAAACAATCCAGGCAAAGCAAAACACAATCCAGGCAAAGCAAAAAACACTTCAGTTAGACATGCAGGTTCCATAGTGCACATTTAAAGATGGGGTATTACACTTCCATAGGGAATTAAGTGCTAATGCATCACATATTTAGATCACCTTTTGTATTGTTGTCATGTTTAAGAAGTTTCACTTTTGTTTTAGACATTCTGAGCCCCCCTTCCCTTTGCGCTCCCTGCTAAGTCACTCCTCCAATCACCGTCCATCCTGCTAATCTAATTCGGCTTGTGGGCTGTGCATTGGACAAAATCTTAGAGCTAACTGTAAGGAGGGTTCAAATAGTGCGAGAGAGATCACTAAAATACTCAAACATGCATGGATGACATCTAAAACCTCATGTTTTTGATGAGGGAACAACATTAAAACACGGTAGAAAGCTCCAAAAAGTTGATTTAGCATAATACCCCCTCTTTAAAACTTGTATAGAAGCAATAAGCGACATCTGTGCTCTGTGGAACTCATACTGAAAACAAAACGGGTACATGTTTCTATGGCAACAGTGACATCTCCCTAAACAGAAAAAATGTGGCATACCCTCCACCAGAAAAGTTACACAATGGACCTTTAAAAACAAAGCAAGTACATGTTTCTATGGCAGCGTCTCCACGTGCACGAAGTTGAGGATGACGTCGTGCAGGATGTTGATGCGGTTGACCTGGTTCAGCTCGGTGACGCGGTGTTTAAACTCAAACAGAGGGAGGTTGTTCACTGCCACCCTGAACGACTCATGGGTGCACAGGATCTTCATCTGGAAAACAGGGAGAAGAGAAGGTCCGTCAGCACCCGTGGGTCCCACTGTGCATGCAACGCCCACTTCAACACAAACACAAGATAGAGGAGGGCTCATGTGCTATGTGTTTAAATTCAAATCTGTCTATAAACCAAAATTGTTCCTAAAACTGCATTTGTTTACTATATTTTAAAGGTGCACTGCGCAGCTTTTCTGGTGGAGGGTCTGCCACCTGCTTGTCTCCATAGAATAGTATAGTATATAGTATAGACATATACATATCTATCACAAGAGAGAGAAGCAGGTTACAGCACTACACGACATTACATTTCAGGTCTGTGGAACGTCATCCCTATTCACAGAAGAAATTATTGTATTTCTGTATAATAGAAAGACCCGTAATGAATAAATCCTTGAGGGATATGTTTAAAGTCATACCATGGAAGATTCCAGGCAAAGCAATAATTAGGTAGCAGACCTTCCATCAGAAAAGTTGCGTAGTGCACCTTTAAATTAACTGAATGCAAGATTTTGATTTAAAATTTCATACTCTTGAGCCTATTTGTCCCCAGGTATGAGGTAGTTCAAATCCAACACGACTTTACTGATAACAACTGTAATGCTGATTTATTCTTGATTACAAAAAACATTGGACATGATTCCCATTTATTACAGGCTAGGCTACATAACATTGCTTTAAGTGAATAAATATTATCATCTGAGCCCTATACTGACCTCCATTGATCTAGGAGCCTGCCCAAACTTCTCTCCAACCTTTTCCACTTCCTCTGCCAAACGCCACAGTGTAAGAGAAGCTGGGGTCAGTCAAGTACACTGTATTTGTATCTTTTATAAAAGTCTGAACTTCATGAGATTCACAGACACTCTCCTGATGCTCGTAAAATAATGTTTTCTACCAATGACCACAACCATCCTGGGGACTGTTCCAGAAAAGTTCCTAACTCTTTAAAGGTACATTATGTAACTTTTTAGTTGGAGGTCCGTCACCTGCTTGTTTCTATGGATATGTCATTGCTTTGCCTGGAATGTTCCACAGTATGACATTAAACTCTTCTACTTTATATTTAATCAATTACAGGTGGTTTTATTGCTCAAAAATACCTAGAAAAACAGGCATTCTGACTGTGAGCGGGGTCGCCTCTCCACAGATCTGATTTGTAACTTGGTTTGGTTTTGTCTGCATTATGAAGATAGAAAGGTTTAATGCCATACTGTGAAACATTCCAGACAAAGCATGAAGAAAAGCATCTGACCGACCCTCCGCCAGAAAGTTACACAATGCACCTTTAAGCTTTTTTTGTTTTTTTTAAAGTCTGGAAATAACAGTGAAAGTTTGTCTAAGTCTGTATTCAATAATCCTGACTTTTCTGAGCCTTTTCTTGAACAGCCCTGCTCACACACACAGCTCTGTTCAAACACACAGCCCTCACCTCAAATGGACTCCCCTTGGCGAATGGAAAAGCCCCCTTCAGGTCCCTCTCTTCGGGGCCCCAGCGGTCGCCCACTTTATGGTTCCGGACCACCACCTGTTTGCCCCCCTCACTGAAGCGCGGATTAATGTGGAATGCAATGTCATTCCCTTTCAGGAAGTTCACAGTGAACCTTGGACAAGACAAACAAGAGGGAAGTTTTCTTTTGTTAATGAATTCTTGTGACTTTCCTGTGAGCAGAGATTGAACAGACGTCCTCACATTTTAGCGTCTGGTTTGACCTGTCCCACGATCGTCATCATCATTTTGTCATAGACTCCTCTGGACAGGTTCAGGTTGTACGGCACACTCTGAATATATAACAAAAATACATTTTAATCATGTGCTCATACAAACCCTTTAAAATACTTTGTCATCAGAATGTTCAAAATTCCATAATCAAGTTGACTGGAGGCAAAATGAAGTTGGACTTTAATTTTCAGTTTTCTAAAGGCTGATGGTTTTAAGACTTTATTAAAAAAAAACAAAAAAAAAACAGTGTCAGAGTCAGTTTGCTTTCTATGGCAAAAGAATGGAAAGGGCCAAACTCCTTTAACTTTTCATTTTTTTGATATGCTTTGGTTAATTTGGACAGTTCAGATGCTGTAGGCTTTTTACACCAAATGTAGCAGCGAATGTGGCAGAAGACCCTCCAGAGGAAAGACTCTGAGACCTTCTAGTGGAAATACTTTAAGGGAATGAACCATTTCATCACCAACTGAAACAACAGAGCGCAGTTAGAGTGAGGCTTTTCCTGTTGTGTTCACCTGGCGCCCCCTGGAGGCTGCTGTGATGTTGCGGGACACAGAGGAGAGACACTTTTGTCTCTTCCTCTCCTCAAAATGTCCTGACACAGATCTGCTGACCCTCCCTGACCAGTCCTCCTGTTAAACTGCACTGAGACCTTTGACTGAGACACAAAGGACACTGAGACGCACAGGGAAAATGTTGCTGTCGCAAAAATTAAATTTCTCTTGGAATCAAAGTATCTCTCTCTCTTTCTCTTTCTGTCTTTCTCACTTTCTGTCTCTCGCTCTCTCTCTAATACCAGTTTCTCCACTGAAATTGCATTATATTCGACTTCCTTTTTGCCTACAGTTTTCCTTCTAGACTAGAAATTTAGAATGTATTTCTAACTTTATAGAAACTTTTAAAGGGTCTAAACAACAACCAGCTTAAACTCACCAGTGGCCCTGAAGTGGGTGGGAGCCAGTTCGGGGGCAGGAAGTTTGGGTGCTGCCCGGGCCACCCAGACTGCCCCGGGTGGTACCAGCTGGGGCGGGGGGGCCAGATGTACGGGCGCTGGCCAGAAGACGGGGCTGCGACAGGTGCAGTGATGGGGGCAGGGGTGAGGACAGGGGTGGGGATGGCAGAGGGCACTGGGGTGGACATGGGGGTGGATACTTGGGTGGGCACTTGGGAGGGCATCTGGTTTACCACCGGAGCAGAGGGGGTCCAGCAGGTCTGAGTGGGGCAGGGCTGGACCGGGGCTGGGGTTTGGACCACAGCTGGAGGAGGAGCAACTGCAGGGACTGAAACCTAAAAATGTGGGAATACAAAACAAAAGTCAATGAAATAATATTAAAGACAGGTTGAACTACTCATTTTACTAAAACACAGTTGACATCATTATATTTAAAGGTGTACTATGTAACTTTTTGGTTGGGGGTCTGTGCTTGTTTCTATGGATATACAGTACAATATGACATTAAACAGCTCTACTTTACATTTATTCAATTACACGTGATTTTATAGCTCAAAAATATCAAGAAAACAGGCTGTGAGTGGGATTGCTTCTCCACAGATTTGACCTGTAACTTGGTCTGGTTTGGTCTCCATGACAATAGAAAGGTTTAATGCCATATTGTGAAACATTCCAGACAAAGCAATAACATCTCAAAGCATTTGTCGGACCCTCCACCAGAAAAGTTTCATTTATATTCATTTATATTTACAACAGGCATTATGTCACTAAATTAAGTCAAAATGATAGAATCAACAATACATTTTCAGAGGTAGAACAGGTTTAAGGACAGCTATTGGCTAAAATTCTACAAAAAATAAATAAAAATACCACCAAAAAGATGGAGGTGTGTCTAATTTAATACAGTATTATTAATATGTAGTTGTTTTGCTGAACTATTAATATAGAAATCACTGTTATGTAATAGCTTGACATCTGTGAAAATTGATTTTTTTTTGTATTGTATGTTTATCAAAATTCATTTTGGTTTGAGCTGTTTCTGCCCCATTTTGCCATGTTTTTATTCTAATTTATTTATAATGGATTTAATTTTTTTTTCTTTATTATAATTTTAGCTACTTCATTGAAAGACTGAATTACCATGGGGGTTTGGACCTGGGCGGGGACCATCTGTGGAGCTTGTACCACCATGGGGGCAGGAGGAGGGGCAGTGGCGGGCACAGACATGGGCACTGACATGGGCATAGGGGCGGGTGCCAGGACAGGGGAGGGCATCTGCTGTGAGGGGACGCTCCAGCACGGAGTTGTACCTGGGGATGTGAGGTAAGAGGTGAGGTGAGTTTCTCTATTATTATGACAAAAAAACATGCAAAATATTTCATTCACATCCACACTTGTCATGTGACTAAACTGAAATGTAACTTTTGGATTTTGGAAGTTTAAAGGTTCTATATTACACAAAACGGACTCTTGTGAGCTTTAAGCCAGTTGAATGCTGTTACTTCATCAAAAACATACCCGAAGTTGTCAAAAATAGTACCCAGACCTAAATGAAGACTTCGATCTCTCCTGCAACCTATAGCCTTAATATTATGGAAATGTTAAACAAAACTATCTGAAAACAATCTGACTGCCCTCTAGTGCCCGAAGTAAAAATGGTCCCTGCTAAAATAAAATGACTGCCCTTTAGTGCCCTTAATGAAATTGTCCTGAAGCTAATAAGTTCCTACCCCTTGTGCCCAGTCAGAAGAACTAAATGAGTGAAACGTCCGCCCTGCACCTCGAGTGTGTGAGCTCAAACTGATCCTCACCTCTCATTCATCATCACACCCTGAAGAAGACTTTTTTTTAATGCTACCTGCCCGCTCACAATAAAGACTTTTAAATATTTTGTAATTAAATGAGTGTCTGATATTTTGCTTTTTCTCAATACCCGAAGTTGCGTTTTGTTCCATTCACATGTTTGAGTAATCTTGGTTTATTAGTCTGTCTATGTCTCCAAAGCTCAAAATGCTCTGTTCCACCTTGTGATGTCATGTAGTGGTAATTTTCAGGTTAACAGCTACCTTTTACCTTCAGTTCAGTAGAGATTGGCAATTCCAAGGCTAAAATCATCCACATTAGTCTAGTGAGGGTGTATGGAGTTTAAAAACACAGTAGAGCACTTCCTGTATGTGTGTAGAGTGTTTTCAGTTTGAGAGAAGAGCCTAAATATGGAGGATTTGTGAGTTAAACATGTATGAATGAAACAAAACACAACCTCAGGTATGTTTGCGATGAGGAAACAATTATAACATAGATCAGTAATACGTGCCCTTTAAATCAAATTTTGTTGCATCTAAAATCCTTGCTGTTATTCAACTTCTAACTCCCTCTCTCTCAGTATTTTTACCTGGCTGTCCGGTCCAGCAGGGGTTCTGGGGCTGTGCTGGAGCTGCCTGGGTGAACTGTGTGGGGGTCCCGGGCCAGGCGGGGAAAGAGGAACCTGAAGCCTGCACCGGCCACATCATACTGGGCTGAGGGACGGAGCCAGAGGACACACACCCGCCACACAGAGGGTCCATGGGGTCAGGGGTCTGCGGGGGCGAAGGAAGAGGAGGAGCAGAGGGAGGGGGAGAGAGAGGAGGAGAAGAAGAAGGAGGAGGAGGAGGAGGAGGAGGGGAGGAGGAGGAGTTTAAGATGGAGTAATGGGGGGGAGAGAGAGTGGAGAGAACAGAGGAAACCAGCTTGAGGGGGTAAAGCGAGAAATGTCAAATCAAAACTACATAAACTTGTCTTACCATTTGGGCGACCATGTTTGGAGAGGTATTACTTACATCCATCCTGCCTGAGAAAAAAACATACAAATATATGAAGCAAATGTTTAGGAAATATAACATAAATAAAAACATATGTATTCTCAGTGACAAAATGTTTAAAGGGCCCATATTACACTAGTATTTTCTGATGTATGTGATAATGTTGTTTCCTCATCACAAACACACCTGGAGTTGTGTTTTGTTTCATTCACACATGTTTAACACACAAACCCTGCACATTTAGTGTTTTTTTTTTTTTTTTTTTTTTTTTCATACAGAAAACACCTTTCCACCTTGTGATGTCACATGGTAATACAGGAAGTGCTCCACTGTAATATATCTTCACTAAAATCATTTGGATGATTTCAGCTCTGGAATTGCCAATCTCTACTGAACAAAAGCTAAAAGGAGCTGTTCACTTGAAGCTTCCGCTTCTTGACATCACAAGGTGGAACAGAGCATTTTGAGCTTTGGAGATCGATAGACTAATAAAGCAGGATTACTCAAACATGTGTGAATGGAACAAAACATAACTCTAGTATGTTTTTGATGAGGTAACAGCATTATAATGTGGCTTAAAGCTCAAAAGAAATATTTAGTTAAACTGTAGAAACTCATTAACTATATGGGTTTCTCTGTCTCTGTATATCAATACTATAGTACCACACATTTGTATTCCAGTGCTCAAAGACCAATAAGAGAAGGCATTTTAAGCTCAAGGATACAACTACAGAATGGGTCTACCAACATAAGATAGCTTCATATCTTGATTTGACAAGTTTTCACTGTAGTTTCGATAAATAAATGGTTACACCACGTGACGGTTTCAATATAATAATTAAAATGGTTTTGGCAGTTACAGTATTATTATGTGCCAATGGACAGTTCTTCAGTTTCCAGTTAATGTGTCTTTTTGGCATAGAAAAAAGAAGATTTTTTTTTTAATTATTAATCTTCAAGAAATATTGCTTGAAATTAGTTCTGTAATTTAGGCCTAAGTAAAGAAGTATACCACTCTAAAAATCACAACATTTTAACTAATAAAAACATTTACTTTATTCCAGAATTTCTACATCACGAGCTCAAAACAGTTCCCCCAATCCACCAGCAGAGGACGCCAGAGCCCACTGTGTAACACTTCACTTACCAACGCACCACAGAGGCTCATTGAGGACGTAAGTGGACCCGAGTGCGTGACGTTACGTGGACCCCATCATAATTTAAACGGAATGAGCTGACGTCCTGACGCACCACGGGTCGTTAAGTCATTTTAAACGGGAATGTGCCCAGACAGTTTCACTATTGTTCACATGACAACAGTGAGATGACCTCTGTGGGAATGACTATAGCAACAATAAGATCTCCAAACACAATATTCTGATTCTTACTTTGTTAGCAGTGTGTTACTTACAGATGTCATTTTGGTCATTTTGTAAAATAGTTTCACAATAATTTGCACATTACTTCTTTTTCACTTTTTCACGTCCACTGCATGATCATTGTTTTTATATCTTCAGCCTTGTATTCAGTCACAGCAACTTCGAAAAAGTATTGTATCTAGTATAATGTTTAGTGTTTTTAAAGCTGCACTGTGTAGCTTTTCTTGAGGAGGGTAGGCTACATACTTGTCCCCGTGTAGCTGTATTTAAGTGTTCAGCCTGAAATTTTTCGCAGTAAGGCATCTGTCTCCATGGAGGCAAGCAGGCCAGGGTACAGATCGGTTCGGCGGAGAGGCGAGTCCGTTTACACAATGTGAATGTATGTTCTTAAAGGTTTTTCTGAATAAATAAAATGACCTCTAATGAAACAAAGGCTGAAAACACCTGTAAAAGTGGTATACCCTACCAGAAAAGTTACACAATGCTCCTTTAAAAAAAAAAAAAAAAAAAAAAAAAAAAAGTCCAAATTTAAATTTCATCTAACAAAAAATAATATAATATTAACTGCAAACATGTCTAGAAAAATAATAATTTTAAAGACTAAAAATGGTTATGAAGTAGGGTTTATGTTTATTTATTAATTATGGGATAGTGCACATAAATAAACATGCAACATTAACAGCATGTAAATATGTAGGCTCAGTTTTAGGCAGTTTTAGGTCAATATTTAAGTCACAAGCCAAGTTTAAATAAATTCTTTTAACGTACATACATATACAGCTATACAGGACATATAATAATGCATTTAACAACATAGAAAAAAGATAAAAGTTTTCCCAAAAGTCTAACCTGTGTCTGTGAGTCCTCAGGTGTCCCGGGGCCGTTCTGTTCGATCAGCTGGACGGGGGCGGCTCTGTGGCTCTTATAGATTTTACCTCCTCCTCCCCTTCTTTCCCCTCCTCACTCTCTCCCTCATCAGCGGTGGAAGAAGTACTTGACTTTGTTACTGAAGTAAAAGTACAGATACTGGAGCAAAAAAATACCCAAGTAAAATTATCAAATGAAAAAATCTGCACAAGTAAAAGAGTTAAGAATGTACTTAAAGAGTAAAAAGTAAGTATTTTGCACAGATTTTGAGATGATAAAGATGTGTGCTGAATTTTGTTCAGCAAAAACATTTGAATTTGTATATGTATTTGTATATTTTTATTTGCTCAAATTATGAACATGTTAAAAATAACCAGTCTGCCTTTTTAGTAGGTCTCAAACTATAATAAAAAATACTTTTACTTTTCAGTCCAGTTCAAAAATGTAGTGGAATAGAAAGTACAGATACCTGCTCTCAAATGTAGTAAAATAAAATTAAAAAGAAGTACAGATATGTAAAATTTGTACTTTTTCACTCATACTTCGTTACATTCCTGCACTGCCCCTCCACCTCTCCCCTCACCCTTCCTCACATGTTACCTCCCTCCTTTCACCCTCCTCACCCTCTCCTTACTCTCCTCCATCACTTCATTCACGGGTGATGTCCTCACATGATGTCTGTGCCGATAACACAGCAGTATAATGGAGAATGGAGGCCTGGGATTCCTCTGTTTTTAGATGGACTTGAATTCAAAATACATTTATCGAAATTTGAGGCTGACTTAAACCATTTTATAGACTGCCAGTTTCTTTTAAATATCTAAACTTGCACAACAGGTCAAATCCGCCAGCTAAAATATGATGGTCCTTGTGTGGCGCCCACTGGAATGGGTCAAATGCAGAGGATGAATTTCCCTAAGGTCATCTATAAAGTCTATTCATTGTATTTTTCACTAAATAATCTCCTTCAAATACAAAGCTTAACCTCCATCCATCCCTCTGATTGTTTAAAGGTGCACTTCGCAACCTTTCTGGAGGAGGGTCCGTCACCTGCTTGTCTCCATGGAAATGTTATTGTTTTCCTTGGAATGTTCCGTGGTATGACATTAAACACATTTATTCAGCATTTATTCATTACCGGGTGTTTCTATTACCTCAAAAACACAGTATTTTTCTTAGCCTATAGTTGTCTCCCTTGAGATAGATAAGTTTAAGCTCTACCGTGGAACATTCTAGACAAAGCAATAACATCTCCATAAAGACAAGAAGGTGACGGACCCTCCACCAGAAAAGTAGCGCATTGCACTTTTAAATCAGGGAAGAAATGTACTGAATTTCTTGGATAATTTAGCTACACTAAAGCGCCAAAACCTCGCTCAAAGATTCACCAATGGGCAGGTTTTGCATTAACATTTTTACTTTACCATTTTAACTTGTATACCAGTGGTTATTTTATATTAAGTATTAAACATGTTACTTGATCAGACCGTCCTCCTCCGTCCTAATCTCCACGGCAACAGCAAAATAGAAATATTTATGTGCCAAGAATGTGGGACAAACTGGAGTGATTGTCTTTCATATTAGATTTGGCATCATCTGCTTTAACAAATGGCTGAAAAATTGTTGAGATTTTTCGAACGCAACTCACCAATACAATAACAATAACAAAGTTACAAAAAACTGAAATATATGTAGACTAGCTTCATTTTTTGTTTCACTCCACCTTGTGATGTCATGTGATGATACAGGAAGTGCTCCACTGTGTTTTTAAACTCCATACACCTTCAGAATAGAATCATTTGGTTGATTTCAGACCTGGAATTGCACATTTCTACGGAAAACAAAAGGTAAAAAGTAGCTGTTAACTTGAAAACTACCACTATATGACATCACAAGGTGGAACGGAGCATTTTGAGCTTTGGAGATGTAAACAGACTAATAATAAAGGGTTACTGAAACGTGTGAATGAAACAAAACACGACTTCGGGGATGTTTTTGATGAGGAAACAACATTATAACATAGATCAGACAATAGCGTAACATGGGCATTTTAACATTGTGTATTTTATATATGTATTATTATCATTACCAGCAATGAAAACAGAAAGCATCCACATACAGTCTGTTTCTGCATGTTATTCTCAGTGATGGTAAACCCGTATTAAAGCCCATTTGCTCACTGGCTGGTTTTATCCTGATACAAGCTGCTTTTGGCAACACAACAACTCCTCCTCTTTACAGTCCAATCTGTTCATATACGATACATCAAATCCAGACACACATCTTATGGAGCTAAAGTCTTCTCTATCCTCCGGGCATATGCTGTTTTTACTGAGATACAAATGTCAACAGAATCAATATTTACAATAAAATACATTAAAAACAGAGAAAAGACAATAGAAACAGGAATCACATACTGTACGTGCAGATAACTGGTGATGGATTTAAAGCCACAGAATGTAACTATTAAGCAGAAAAATAGGCTAATATAGAAGCATGTTTATTTATTTATTTGTTTATTTTGGTTTTGTTTGTTGCATTTTACTCTGAGTGGGCTGTTAACTTGAAAACTACCACTTCATGACATCACAAGGAGATGTAGACATACTAAAAATAAAGTGTGAATGAAACAAAACACAGCTCTAGGTATGTTTGTGATGAGGAGAACAGTATTATAACATGACTTAAAGCTCACAAGAATCAATTTAGTGTAATATAGGACATTTAACTTAAATTACGCAAATAATAATAATGATGATTGTTGTTCTATAAAGTGTGTTAAAAGTGCATTGTGTAACTTTTCTGGTGGAGGGTCTGTTAAATGATTTTCTCCATGAAGATGTCATTGCTTTGTCTGGAATGTTTCACAGTATGGCATTAAACCTTTCTATCTTCATGAAGACCAAATCAGACCAAGTTACAGGTCAGATCTGCGTAGAGGCAACCCCGCTCACAGTCAGAATACCTGTTTTTCTAGGTATTTTTGAGCTATAAAACAACCTGTAATTGAATAAATGTAATATAGAGCTGTTTAATGTCATACTGTGGAACATTCCAGGCAGATCTCCAGTGCATCTTTAAGATAATTCTTGATTTCTAGGCTTAACACTTTGAATACACTGCATCATTTGGAATTATGAATGAGATATTTCCCAGCAGAAAACACAGATTTACTATGTGTTTGATTTTCCGTTGTCTTTGGTGAATCTTTATCTGAGCAATGCATGAATGAATTTCATTTTTTCAAACCAGGATAGTAGTAATGATGTCACTTTGTAGTAGTAGCTGTCTGTTTACAGAATCGACCAATGGGAGCGCAGAAGAAGAAAGAGGCTGCTGGTGCTAGGCAGAATAGAGCATCCTGGCATCACGCATTTAACTCCAGATCAGCTTTTGGGCGTTCTTCCAACTCCGCCCTGTAATTCTCTTTATTTATTTCCCATTAAACAACACCGTTATCTATGTTTACCATAGGGTCCAATGCAAATTTTGAATGGTGAAATGAATTGAGAGCGCTGCAGCAACCTGTAGCTCTGTTTCCTCAGTCGCTTGGATTCAGATGACATCATTATATTCTGCTAGACACAAAGATGGAGGCAAGAAAATGCTAATCGTGAAAATTGTGGAGTTTTTTTTGGGTGTGGTTGGATAATTATCGCAGGATCATGAGTGGACCTTCTCTCAAATATAAATTATAAACATTTTAGGTGTTCAACTTAGACAGTGTTGAATGCATGTACCAAGAATACATATACAGAATACCAATTTCAGGTAACTGTATTCCGATATAGTTATAGTTATTTTTAATATCAAATGCATTACAATATTTGATCATGTAATTTAGGCTTCAAAGTGTACAGAATTAGTGAGAAAAAAAAATAGAAAACTCTGCTCTTGTGGTGAGTACATGTGTAGGAAATGCTTTAAAAACAGTGAAACAAATATAAAGCTGTTTTAATACTGTGTTGCGTCTACTGTATACACTATAATTTAAATGCACCTCAGTGTAAAAGTATTCTAAGTATTCAGAATACAGTACTCTGTTTGTCAGAATACATTACAAAATACATTCAAATGCAGGTTCTCAGTATTCTGTGACTAAATACATTTTCAAAGTATTTTTTCCCGTTACTGAAGTTTAAGATGACATCACAACATTTTATTGACATATGGGACAGTAAAAGCTGCACTATGTAACTTTTCTGGAGGGGGGGCATCTACACCTGTTTGTTTCCATGGAGATGTTATTTGCTTGCTTTACCTGCATGTTCCACAATACGGCATTGAACTTGTACAGGATATATAATTGCCGGTGTTTTTAATGCTCAAAAATACATTAGCAGGGTCAACTTTCCACAGATGTGACCTGTAATTTGGCCTGGTGCATCACCTGCTTGTCCTTATGGAAATAGATTAGTTTAAAGGTCTTATATTATGTAAAATTGACTTAAGTTATGTTATAATGTTGTTATATAATCAAAAACAGACCTGGAGTTTTGTTGTTTCATTCACATATGTTCGAGTAATCCTTTGTTATTAGTCTGTCTAAATTTCCAAAGCTCAAAATGCTCTGTTCCACCTTGTGATGTCATGTAGTGGTAGTCAAGTCAAGTTTCAAGCTTCCTTTACCTTTAGTTCAGTAAACATTGGAAATCCCAGGGCTGAAATTATACAAATTATTCTAGTGAAGGTGTATGTATGTATGGAAAGCCCTTTAAAACCATACTATGTAACTTTCCAAGCAAAACGATAACATCTCCATGGAGACAAGTGGTAGCAGAAATGTTACACAGTGCCTTTTTAATGTGTAGGTTTTGTGATGTGGTTTGACATAGGCTATAGTGTATACGATCCTGGCCAAATCAGAATTTCTTTTTGTATATCGATAAATTTATAGATAAAAACAGTTACAAAGTCCAGTTTCCTGCTTTATCAGTACAACCACACCACAAAATCAGTATAAAACATAAACATTTCTTACGTGCCATTTTCCATAAACACTACAACCTCATAGAGTATTTAATGACGATATCTGAAAGTCAAATAATATGTCTTTAATATGAACTAAACACAACATGAATACAAGTGTGCTGCGTCCAATCGCGAGCGAGGGGAGCGTTCAAAGAAAATGATATTTCCTCAGTTGCCATGGGGACAGCAGCATGTTCTGCACATAGTAACATGTCTGTGTGTGTGTTTACAAGAGTTCAGATCAGAATAGGCAATATGCAGTAAGCGCTAACATTAGAACTATAGAAGGAATAATACAATGTAAAAGTGTATAGCAGTAGTGGTGGTAGTAACTGTCATTCAGAGTAACCTGAAGTGCTTCCAGGGGCCACCACTAGAGGGAGGTGTCCTGTGGATAGATCTGTGGGAGATTTTTCATTTTTTCATTCATTTTTCATGTACTAAAAAAACTGTAATACTGTAAATCCATTTGACAATAAAAACAGCTAATGCACAAATTACAGAACAAAACAGATACAAGATTTGCTACTTTACAATAACCACACTATTTGCTAGAGGTTAAATTTGCACTGTGTAACTTTTCTGTGGTCTGCCATCTGCTTGTCTCCATGGAGATGTTGTTGCTTTGTCTGGAATGTCCCGGTATGGCATTAAAGGTATCCATCTTGCATTTACTCAATAACATGGGTTTTGATTGACTTAAAAACTTTATTTCATTCTTAGTGTGAGTGGGCTCGGCCTGTCACAATAATTACTATACTGTTCAATTCATAACAGATGGAAGAATCACTTTTGGGAGTCAATATTTATCATAGAGACATTTTCTTTGTTCAAATGGACAATTGCTATACTATTTAGAGATTTGAGCTGTAGAAGGTTGAATTATGAACTGCTATGACTCATTATATACACAAACTAACGACTTAAAGGTTGCATTATATTATGTCTATATTGCAGCTCATATTATTTCACTTTTATTTATTTGTTTATTTTACTGGAATGCCTCTTGAGATGTGCCATCTCGTTTTCGAAGTGGTCCAAAAAACACAAAACACTGGTAATACACAATACAATACAATACAATACAGTACAATACAATAGACAGAATACAAAACAGGTTTACATTACAAAACACACACACACACACACACACACACACACACACACACACAGACAGGCTCCCTCATGACCCGCTCCCAACTCCTGCAGCATTACCTGATTTATAAATTATATTATAACAATGATATAAACAAATGGAAACAGACAAAACAGAATGCCGATTTTTCTAGTTATTTTGAGCTCTAAAACCACCTGTAATTTAATAAATGTAAGGTAGAGCTGTTTAATGTCATGACATGTCCATAGAAACAAGCAGGTGACGAACCCCCAACCAAAAAGTTACACCGTGCACCTTTAATAAAGCATAAACAACCATCTAAATGTAACTGATGTCGAACATAACACTGTATCCCCTGTTTTATTGCCTCCATCTTCTTTCTCTGCTCTTAGAATCACAAAGCACACGTTTTATCGATAAGGGCAGAGTCAGGGGGTCAGCAGCTGCAGACTGACTTCACCTATTCAAAGTGCATTCCTTTTCAAACATGCTGAAGCCAGATCTGTGTCAGAAATACAAAGAACCAGATGCTAGAGGAGAGGGCAGGCTGCGTCTAGACAGATATGTGCGTTTTTTCCTATTCAGCACTACATAGCAATAACTGTACTGCATACTATACTACAGCTACTACAGTGAGTATTGCTGGTTGTGTTTGGTTGCATGGTCACTGTGTAGTTTAAGTGCATATGACAGATTAGACTACGCATGCAATTAAAACTTGTAACTGTTGTAAATAACATCATAACATAACATAACAAAAAAAAAAACATGAAAAATGAGTCAAAGTCTTTTGCTCTTTGAAATTCACAACAAAAATGTCCCTGGTTTAAAGGTCCTATATTACGCAAAATTGACTCTTGTGAACTTTAAGGCATGTTATAATGCTGTTACTTCCTCAAAAACATACCCGGAGTTGTTTTATTGTTTCATTTACACATGTTTGAGTAATCCTGCATTATTAGTTTACATCTCTAAAGCTCAAAATGCTCTATTCCACCTTGTGATGTCATGAAGCAGAGGTTTTCAAGTTAACAGCTACTTTTTACCTTTTATTCAGGAGAGACTGACAATTCCAGGACTGAAATGATCCAAATGATACTAATGAAGATGTATGGAGTTCAAAAACACAGTGGAGCACTTCCTGTATTACGATGACATCACAAGGTGGCGCAGAGTGTTTTCTATTTGAGAGAAAAACCCAGCCTAAATAATGCAGGATGTGTGTGTTAAACATGTGTGAATGAAACAAAACACAACTCCAGGTCTGTTTGTGATGAGGAAACAACATTAAAACAGATCAGAAAATAGCGTAATATAGGCCCGTTAAGTAAAGCCACTTTTCTAATTATTATTTTGACTTGAATGCATTTTTATCTCCGCTACCATCTCTGGAGTGAATAAAGACATCAAAGTTTGCCTGCAGACATTCCTTTTTGACTTTTATAGAGAGATTTTGAGTTGGGAACAGAGTGAGTCCTTCTCCTGTCAGACGACCACAGGCTGTCACTGTCTCTGTACCACTGGGCTCTGAGCTGGAGCTGTTACCGTGGTGATGAGGAAACTGACAAAACTTTATACTGTCTCAAAGTCACGGAACATTTTTAATCTGAAAAATGAAAAACGCAAATGCTTTTGTCCATGGAGACGTTATTGCTTTGTCTGGAATGTTTCACAGTATGGTATTATGATAGATAGATAGATAGATAGATAGATAGATTGATTGATTGATTGATTGATTTCTTTCTTTCTTTCTTTCTTTCTTTCTTTCTTTCTTTCTATCATCATGGAGACCGAACCAGACCAAGTTATACTAGCTATCTTGTGACTTTCATTTTATGCGTGAGAGTCAGTTCTTTTTGGTCAGATTGTGTTAAAATAAAGCTCAGATTAAAGTCTAACAGAGCTTCAGACAGAGCAGTGCCTTTAATTAGCATCACACCCTTAGAGAATGTTGACGACATCACCTGCAAAGTGTCAATACCTTTGTAGCCGTATATGTGTTTACTGTACTGTACTTCACTTTATTTTAATATTATTTACCCATAGCGACACATATACTATAATAAATAATACGAATGATTGACCTTCATTTGTGTATATACGAACTAGAAGGTCTTACAAATACTATGCAATAATATTTAATGATGCAATTTAATACAATTTACAAATGAATAGAACCTGTGGCAATCTAATAAAACATAGGCCTTTTAAAGATTGCTAGATTGGGTGTTTTTAAAGGTCTCATATCACACAAAATTGACTCTTGTGAGCTTTTAGTCATGTTATAATGTTGTTATCTCCTCAAAAACAGACCTGGAGTTATGTTTTGTTTCATTCACACATGTTTAAGTAACTCTTTATTATTAATCTGTCTACATCTCCAAAGCTCCAAATACTGTGTGTGTATGTTCCACCTTGTGATGTCATGAGGCGTTTTCAAGTTAACAGCTACATTTTACCTTTAATTCAGTAAATATGGTCAATTCCAGGGCCGAAATAATCCAAATGATTCTAGTGAAGGTGTGTGGAGTTTAAAAGCACAGTGGAGCACTTCTTGTATTACCACATGACATCACAAGGTGGAACATAGTCAAACTGAGAAGAGCTCAGTCTAAATCTGCAGGGTTTGTGTGTTAAACATGTGTGAATGAAACAAAACACAACTCCAGGTGTGTTTGTGATGAGGAAACAACATTATAACAGATCAGAAAATGGCGTAATATGGGCCCTTTAAACTCTTTCTTAATGTAACGTGTATTTTTTCGGTTCTAAACATTTTACGCCTTTAATCTTTGCAGTCTCACAGTTACACATTGTCATTTACTAGGTCAGCATCAGGTCGAAGTTAGCCTAGCCTCCTGTAGCCGCTCCACCGGTGCTGGAGCTGTCCCTCTTGGTCCATACCGGGTACAGGTGCCGCGTATTGGCTGCGCTCTCCGCCCTCCGCGCCGCCACACACAGCGCTCATTCGCTCTGCGCTCCAAACACCCGGATGTAGCCCTCACCACGGCACCTCCACTCCTCCTCCTCCACACCACTCAGTCAAAATAACATGGCGCAGGCGGATACATAGCGGTAACCCTGTAATAACACCAAACAGCATCGTAACAGGACAGAGACGGAACCGGGAATGTAACCGTGTGGACAGCGGATAAGGAGGTGAGTGCGCTGCGCTTTGGTCGCGTCTTGGTTGCGTGACTTTGCCTTGAAAACGAATGCTTTTTCCTTGCAGGCGATTTGGAGGAGACGAATGATCCCAAATCGCAATAGGTTTTTTTTTTTTTTACGTTGTGTCTATGGATATGGATGCAGGATTACGCATCGGGGTGAATCAGCATAGTCATCCCGTAGTGGTGTTTGGTGCGTTTTGGCTGCGTTAAATACGGAGTCATTTTGTAGCGCACGTTGTCATGGCTGGCTGTCGACCGCTGTCCTTGGTATTGAACTGGGTGGGCAGCATCGCACCTTCTAATGCTATATCAGAATCACAATTTTAGACGCATATGAGATCGAAATAAGCTGCCAGGCGTACAAATGAGACGTTTTTGTTGTCGATGGTTGCCAGATATCTGAAAATTCCCCATAGCGCGTCTGTCTTTCTCGCGTTTATAATCCTATAGGAGCGTAGTGTCTGTAGTGAGTTTGAATGGACTGGCGTTCATCCTCGTTCCACACGCTAGCATCCTCAAGGCTACTATGTTATTTTATGCTTTTGAGTCTATATTTGGACGTGTTAACAGTGCGGTTGCCTTTTATAGACCCTTTCAAACCAGATTTAACCAACTGCAGGGGCGAATATATTGCAGTATAATTCATAAAGGTTGATTTATTCTCAGTCTGGGTAATAGAGGGTGAATGATAGCAACTTTGACCTGATGTTCACCTATAGGAATTACCTTACAAGTCTGATTTATCACTTATATATATATCGTAAAGCGCTAATTCAATGCAGCATAGGAACTTTTATAATTGTTGTCCATATAGGCCACTGTAGGCTACCGTAGGCCTGCATAATAGCTTTGTAGCCCTTTTTTTTTAATCCAACTGCTTATATTGTATTTCATTCATATTATTCTACTCCATTTAGTATGTTAATGTCTATTTTTAGTCTAGTTTAGTCTTTATTTGCAGGGACAAGTTGTGTTTTGTTTCATTCGCACATGTTTAACACACAAATCCTGTATATTCAGGCTGAGGTCTTCTCTCAAACTGAAAACACACTGTTCCATGTTGTGATGTCTTGTGGTAATACAGAAAATGTTCCACTGTGTTTTTAAACTCTATACAACTTCACTAGAATCATTTGGATAATTTCAGACCTGGAATTGCCAATCTGTACTGAACAAAAGGTTAAAGGAGATGTTATCTTGAAAACTGCAGCTTCATGAGCTTCAGGTGGAACAGAGCATTTTGAGATTTGGAGATGGAGACAGGCTATTAATAAATGATTACTCAAACGTGTGAATGAAACAAAACACAACTCAAGGTCTGTTTTTGATGAGGTAACAACATTATAACATGGCTTAAAGCTCACAAGAGTCAATTTTACATAATATTGGACCTTTAAACAATGATATAAAATACATATTAACTTACCATTTCTGCATTTCACTATTACATCAGTCCATAGCTTAAAAAACAAAACAAAAAACAGTGCACCAGTGTTACAGAAATTTCGCAGTGTGTGGTCCTGTATCTACAAGCGCTATAGGCAACAATGTTAGACACTTGACTAAGCAGTTATTTTTAGCATTTCTTCTAGCTCTAGCTGCTGTATAACTCACTACGCCATTATTGTTGACCTGAATGATTTAAAAGCACTAAAACACACACGATGTTACGTATGGTCTTGAATTTACTATTTACCGTGTGCCTTGGATATTTTGCACTGGGGTGAAAATAAGAACAAACTCGTGTCAAATGCCTGGGAGACAAAAATAAGGGCAGAAGCAGGTGTCAGGGGTCACGTATTGGCTCCCGGTGGTGAATTGCTGTGGTTTTGTTTCTACCACTTTGCAGAAATATATTCCTAGTCTATAAACTAATGTTATTTCGCTGGAAATACAGACAAATCAGTCTTTTAGGAGGCATCTATTGTGAAACAGGTCTAAACCAGGACGAGGACAAGAGTAAAGTAGGACCAAACCAGGGCCAAACAAGGACTAAACTAGGACTAAGCAAGGACTAAACTAGGATTAAGCCAGGAATAAAGCAGAATTTGAAATAAACAACAATATGCTATATCTTTTAAGCAACTAAACTGGGACTACATGGACTTAACCAAGACTAAAACCTGTCTAAACCAACTAGGGCTCTAGGTCAGTCTAAGTAAACTATATTCATTAAGGATTCATAAACCAGAACTAAACCAGGACTACCTAAGGACTAAACCAGGCCTAAACCAGGACTAAAGCAGGACTAAACCAGGACTAAAGCAGGACTAAACCAGACTAAGCAAGAACTAAACCAGGACTAAAGCAGTTCTAAACCATACAGAGCAATACATCTAAAGTAGAACTAAACCATTCTTAAACAAGGACTAAACCAGGTCTAAACCAGAACTAGAAATAAACCACGATATGCTTTATGTGTTATGGAACTAACCTGGAACTACACAAGGACTAAACCAGGTCAAAACATGGACTTAACCAAGACTAAAGCCTGTCTAAACCAGGACTATAGGTCTATGACTAAACTATATTTATTAAAGGGCCCAGATTACACTTTTTTCTGATCTATGTTATACACAGAACAAAACTAATACTAAAGGACTACCCAAGGACTAAACCAGGACTAATGATGGGCTGAACCAGGACTAATGATGGACTAAACCAGCATTCACACAGCCTTATATAATTATATGTAGGTCAATACAATATAGTGGGCCTATGTTTCCTGTGTGAGATTGGGGACGTTGGGGTCATATCATCTGATCAGAAGAGGGATTACACTGCACTTAACCGACATTTTCTTATCACTATTTCAATTAATGGAAGCCCTTCGGTCACAATCAGCCCTTTACCCTGTCCATTGGTTTCATAATAACCAAAAACCACAACTGTCGCCATAGCAATTAACAATTTCAAACCAAATATTATATAAAATTAGAGAGAGAACACACATTGATTCATATTGAGTGCAAGTAACTTAAAAGGTCTGCCACCAGCTTGTCTTCATGGAGATGTTATTGCTTTGCTTGGAATGTTCCGCAGTATGGCATTAAACGTTGTCTATCTTCGCGAAGACAAGCATTAGATATGACAGCAAAGTTACATGTCAGATCTGCGGAGAGGCGAATGCGCTCACAGTGAAACCTCTGTAATTGAATAAATGACAGATACTTTTTGTAGCATTATACTATGATTCCGGGCAAGGTAATGCTAAAGTAATCTCCATGGAGACAAGACAATAGCTGACTCCTCCCCATAAAAGTTACATAATGAGCCTTTATGATCTAAAACTGATCTGATTGAGTGATGTAATTGTTATTTATTCTGCAAGTAATTACGGAACAGCTTTGTATGAGTTAAAGTTCAAACATCATGAGACATCCTAAGTCAGTAAATTATTCTACCAACCCAACTATTTCTTTCTCTCTTTCTTTCTCTCTCTCTTTTGCAGTCTTTCTTTCCTTCTTCCTCTACATCGCTCTCTCCTCCTTTCTCATTTTGAGCTTTGGAGATGTAGACTAATAATAAAGGATTACTCAAACCCGTGTGAATGAAACACACAATTCCAGGTCTGTTTTTTGATGAGGAAACTCTGTGTAATGTAGGACCTTTAAAATATCGCAGTAATAACATTATCTCAAAACAAAACATAGTTATTCCGTGTTTTTGTCATATTGTGTTATTTTGTACTTTCTTGGTTGAGACTCAAGTACAAAATGTGAATGGACTGTAAAATTAAACGCAAAAAAGACTCCAACCAGGATATCGGAAGAATCGATAACATGGAACCGATACCCGATCCAGCAAATATTCTATACCAGTATCAGTTTCGGTATCGGTGCTTCCCAAACAGAGACGTGATTTTGTTCTGTAAAGAATAAATGAGTTTTAAGTGTATTAAAAGTTGGTCAGAGTGTGTTTGTGTCCACACATTTTGTATTCAGTGTCAGACGGAGCGCTGCATCGTGATCAAAGCTGGAGGAGCGAGAGTGGCTTTAGCTCCTCTAATAGTAAAATAATAACCTTTGAAGTTATCGCTCTATTGCAACCCCAGTCTCCTCTCTGTTTCTCTCCCTCTCTTCTGCAGTCTTTTCTTTCTCTCTGTATCACTCTCTTCTCCTATTTTATCCCTCCACTGTCTCTGCCTCCAATAATATCTTGCTCTCTCTCTCTCTCTCTTTATTTCTCTGTCTCGCTGTCTCTCTCTCTCTCTCTCTCTCTCGCAACACCAGTTTCCCTCCTCTCTCCCTCTGTTTTGCAGTCTTTCTTTCCTTCTTTCTCTGTATCCCTCTCTCCTCCTCTTATTCTATCTCTTGACTCTCCCCCTCCTCTCTTATCTCCACTCAAATCTCTCAGTCTTCCTTGCGCATCCTTACTTTCTCTCAGATACCAGAGAAAAAACAAAAACAAAACTCAAGTAAAAGTAACAGTATCATCTGAAAATATCTACTTAAGTAAAACGATTAAAGTACCCAGTAGTAGATATCTCTCTCTCTCTCCCTTTTTCTCTATCTCTCTCTTGCCCCTCCCTCTTTTTCTCACTCTCTCTCTCTGTTTCTCAAACCCACTTACAGAGGTCCTTACATGTCTGATATTCTGGAGACACGGTGACATCTCTAAAGAGGAGAGATAATGAACAAACATTGATCTATTTTGGTCTTTCTCTTCTCCTCCCTCCCTCCCTCCCTCCCTCCCTCCCTCTTTCTTCTTTTCTTTCTCTCTTCTTCTCTTTCTCTCCCTCTCCTCCCCGTCTCTGTCTTTCTATCTCTCTCCCTCTATTTCTCTCCCTCTCTCTCCACGTCTCTCCCTCTTCTTCTCTCCCTGTCTCCCTTTCTCTTCCTCTCTCTCTCCCTCCTCCGTCTTTCTCTCTCTCCCTCCCCCTCTTTCTCTCTCTTCTTCTCTCTCTCGTCTTTCTCTCTTCTTCTCTCCCTGTCTCGCTTTCTCTTCTTCTCTCTCTCTCCCTCATCCGTCTTTCTCTCTCTCCCTCCACGTCTCTCTCTCTTCTTCTCTCTCTCTCCCTCCCCGTCTTTCTCTCTTGTTCTCTCTCGCTCCCTCCCTGTCTCTCTCTCTCTCCCTCCCGTCTCTCTCTCTTGTTCTCTCCCTGTCTCCCTTTCTCTTCTTCTCTGTCTCTCTCTCTCCCTCCTCCGTCTTCTTTCTCTCTCTCCCTCCCCTGTCTCTCTCGCTCTCTTCTTCTCTCTTTCTCCCTCTGTCTCTCTTTTCTTCTTCTTCTCTCTCTCTCCCGTCTCTCTCTCTTCTTCTCTCCCTGTCTCCTTTTCTCTTCTTCTCTCTCTCCCTCCCCCGTCTCTTCCTCTCTCTTCTCTCCCTCTCTTTCTGCCTCCCTCTCTCTCTGTGCTCTAGACTGGTCCTGCTGTCTGTGGAGGCTGCTCACTCAAATGCTCGTTACATAACAGTCCGAGGGAGTTGGAACAAGGAATGGACCCAGTTTTAGGAAAAAGAGCCTTCTTAAAGCAGACCTGTTCTGCAAAATCTACTTTTCAGAGCTTTTAACCATATTATAGTGGTTTCCCCTTCTCATTTACCCTCTCGAAGTTGTATTTGGATTGATTCATGCATGTTTGAACAATCTTTAATCGTTTATTTTCAAGACGCCATATTGCCAATCAACCCCTGTTTTCTGCTCCAGTGAAAAAAAGTATAGAAAATCAGATTAATCGACAAAAGAAAAAAGTATAAGAGCACATAGACTAGTATACCTCCATGGACAGATATAAGGACACATGGGAAAAGAAACTATCATCATGGTATCAGAATCGGTATTGAGTATCGAGTGCATTCCTCAGTATTGAAATCGAGTTTGAAACGTTACTGTGCAGTCCTACAGTTAAAAGCAAGGACAACACAGGTGAGAGAGAGGAGTGACTGCTAAAGGAAGAGAAGAAAGGCGAGCAGATTGGACGTGAGTCGCAAAGATATGAGGTGAGATAGGACAGCCCTGTCTGCAGAGGTGAGACGAAAGACAAAACGCAAATACTAAAGGTACCTGATTTTTTCCATGTATTTTAGCAAACCTTTCTTGCCTCATTACAGATACATTGTCCCAGCAGCTCTTGAGGTCAAAATAAGTCTGCTGTGTACTGTCTGCATCTCATTATAAACCGTTTTATTGTCCGAGAATCATCAAGAGCACTGTTAGCATGCTAGTTGTTGTTAGCATTACTATGGCAGGATCTGAAAGTTGTGAAAAGCACCTATATAAACTTATTGTGGTGGATAATTAGGTTGTCCAGAACATTTAACTGGATGGCAAATATATAAAATTAATGGTTAAATGCAAAATTTTTTTGAAGTACAATTTGCTTCTGAATTTATCTGGGCTTAGGGACCAGCACAAACATTCTTCAGCTTTGAATAGTGATTTAGACTTGATAGTGGTTAGTGCAGTTTTATATTGGATAAACTGGGGGCTATGGGAAATGAAAATCAGATTGTAGATACTCAGTGTTTTTTATTATCATTGTGGAATTGGTATTGAGTATCGAATCCATAGACTGTAAAAAAAATAGTGGATGTCGGCCATAGCGTGCAGTCAAATGAAGCTCACGAGGCTAGCAGTTACAGGAGCAAATTTATAATCGAGTTCCATATTAGGAAAAATAATTTATTTACGGACAAAATAGCAAAATGAAAACTCCAGGATCATGTAGAGCGGGTTTATATGAACGTTTTAAGACCAAATGACGAGGCTCACAGCAGCGGTTACAGAAAGGGGTGATAGTTTTTCAATGTAAAGTCAACTGGAACCAGTCGATGGAGCCAGAGGTGCACCCACGATCACTTCCTGTTTGGAACGGGGCGGCCAGCGGGTTAGCTATGTCCATTTATAAATACAGTCTATTCCTTAGTATCACGATGAACTTTGATGTATCGTGACAACACTACAGGGTCCACTGTTGATTGTCTTTTCGTCTTGTCCAGTTGGTATCGCCTTTTGCTGTTTTGCGGGGGGATAAAGGATAAAGGATAGGAAAAGGAGCATCCCCTGTGGTTTGTGCTTGACTGGGCCTGTCAGTAACAAAATGAGGCCTTTATGTGCGAGCGAGGGAGACGGAGGAGATGGAAGAGAGAGAACAGGATGTAACAGGAGACAATCAGAAGAGAGAGAGAGGAAGAGGGGAGGAGAGGGAGAAGAGACAGGAGATAACAAATAACATGATCTCATTAGGGAATACATGCATTTTGAATATAGTTGGATTTTGATTGAAGGTAACAGTGATCAGTAATGGAATATATAGAATTCATATTTTGATCATAAGTACTGCATATTTTAGCGAACTACTACTATAACATTACTACTATTATTTCTAACTAATATCAACTAACAACAAGAAAATTATGATATCTGATACTAGCCTATACTACTGCTACCACTGACTACTACTACTACTACAACTACTACTATAACTATTACCATGCTGAATTCTACTACTACTACTCCAACTGCTCTTGTTACTACTACTACTTCTCCTTCTAGACTACTACTACTGTTACTACTTCTACTACTATGACTACTACTACTACTGTTACTACTACTTCTCCAGCTGCTACTACTACTACTACTACTACTACTACTACTACTACTACTACTACTACTACAACTATTACCATGCCGAATTCTACAACTACTTCAACTGCTCTTGTTACTACTACTACTTCTCCTTCTAGGCTACTACTGTTACTACTCCTCCTCCAGCTACTACTACTACTACTACTACTATTACTACTACTACTACTACTACTACAACTACTAAGACTACTACTACTACTACTACTACTACTACTACTACAACTATTACCATGCCGAATTCTACTACTACTACAACTGCTCTTGTTACTACTACTACTTCTCCTTCTAGGCTACTACTACTGTTACTACTTCTACTACTATGACTACTACTACTACTGTTACTACTACTCCTACTACTCCTCCAGCTCCTACTACTACTACTACTACTACTACTACTACTACTACTACTACTACTAGGCCTACTACTGCTGCTGGTACTACTACAACTACTTACAATAAAACTCTCAAAAAACTGTATAGGAAAGATAATATAGGCCTTGTAATCTGTTAAATATTTGTTACCTTGAGTATAAAGACTTTGCAGTATTTTAGAGCAGTACATTTCATGACATCTCCAAAGTTCAATATCAGATCCATAATTCAGACGTGTCTATTCTCTGTGAGACCTAACCTACATTTCCAGAGAGCGGTGGAGTAAAAGAGGGCCACTTCAGTTCAGCCTACATCTCTGTCCAACTCCTACCACTCTAATCAGGCTAAACAGGAGTCATTGTCATGGATCATTCTGACATTACAACTGAAATAAGTATACATTTTATTGACATCTAGGTAAAGGTGCGTTGTGTAACTTCTCTGGTGGAGGGTCTGCCACCTGCTTGTCTCCATGGAGATGTTATTGCTTTGCCTGGGATGTTCCATAGTATGAGATTAAACATATCCATCTAGCATTTATTCATTATGAGTGTTCCTATTGCTCAAAAATACAACAGTTCCTTCTCTGAATAGGGGCGACTCTCCACAGATCTGAACTGTAATGTAGCGCAGTGCTGTAACCTGCTTGTATCCCTCGTTATAGATACTGTAGGTTTAATCTATACTGTGTAGTTTCCATGGAGACAAGTAGGTGGTGGACCCTACACTAGAAAAGTTGCTCAGTGCACCTTAACCTAGATTTCAATACAATTTATACTTACTATCAGTTGTAATATAAACTCAAACTTTTAGTCTAGATAAGAGTGGTATGTTTTTATGTTTTTTTTTTTTTTTTTAAATCTGGTCACCCTATTATTGGTTTATTATTGATCCAAAACAACAGATTTGATGCGTTCCATTTTTTATTCTGACATTAAAATCCCTTCTCTCTTCCAAAATACTGCAGTGGTTGGACGGAGAATGCCTACCCATGTGTTAGCCTTGCTTTAGCCTGCGGCCATGTAGCGCAGTGGTGAGGGGTTAGCCATGAGGGGTCCAGTGAAGCTTGAACGCCCAGTGGAGCCCTCAGGCCATGGGGCTCTTCTGCCTCTGTCCAGCCCAGGCTCCTCTGTCCAGCCCCAGCTCCTCTGTCCAGCCCCAGCTCCTCTGTCCAGCCCCAGCTCCTCTGTCCAGCCCCAGCTCCTCTGTCCAGCCCCAGCTCCTCTGCTCCTCTGTCCAGCCCCAGCTCCTCTGTCCAGCCCCAGCTCCTCTGTCCAGCCCCAGCTCCTCTGCTCCTCTGTCCAGCTCCTCTGCTCCTCTGTCCAGCCCCAGCTCCTCTGTCCAGCCCCAGCTCCTCTGCTCCTCTGCCCAGCCCCAGCTCCTCTGCCCCACAGCGCTGTCGGCTCTGCTATTTCTGTCTGAAGTATGCATTAGTGATATGCTAAAGTCAGATGCTCAGAAGAAGTCTGGTGGTCCTTAGCAACAGCAACCAGCCTCTTCCATTTAGTGTAAGGCTGTAGTCGACTTAGGAAATTCTCAGTCGACTAAAGACATGTTCTGATCGATAGTCTAAGGCTGCATCCCATTACTCTGTCTTACCCCTTCGTCTTACCCCTACCCATTGGTTTTGCGCGTTCATGTGAGGGCAAGGGGGGTCTCGATTCTAAGTTTGATCAAGGGCTAGGGCCACGACCTCGGGCTACATACCCCTTGAAACGAAGTAAGCTCTGGACCAGACTTGAAACGAAGGGGTCGGCCTACAAGCTCAGGCAGGTGTCGGGATCAGGATGGAGCGTCACATCGACCAGCCAAGGAGTCTCATAAATCTAAGTATTTTCAGCAGTTGTAAATATCAATTAACAGTTTAGCAGGTTTACAATTCTGACGCTTATGTTCTACGTTACTTTTAGTGAACTGTTGTTGCGGTTTTAATTGTAGTAATGTCTGTTTAGCTGACGTTATTGTTTTCATCAAACTTTCATGTATAAACAAGCTCATTTTTTGTCAAGCTGAGGTACCTGATAATCCTTGACGTGGCACTTTTTAGGTAAAATCAGTGTGAAGTCAATTTGCTTAACAGAAGCAAACGGTAATCGAGTGGTGTCCCATTTCTTAGGGGAACATTTGTACCCCGAGCCCTCACAGCTCGGTATCGAGGGGCAAGGCAAAGACGTAGATAAAGGGGAAGGGGAAGGGGTAAGACAGAGTAATGGGATGCAGCCTAAAACTCTCCACCATAGTCTAAAAACAATCTGGATTATATATTGGCATAACAAAGTTAGACTTTGTTGCTCACTGTATTATCATAAACTTTTAAAACAGACTATGCAAGTGAAAATTATTAAATTTGAGCACTAAGTGACATATATAATCCATAACTCCAAGAATGGGATGAGACACAATTTCCAGAAGACGAAACGAGATACGAGTCTGGGTCCGCGAGAACGAGACAAGACGAGATTTGAACATAACTCCTAATATATAAATTTCACAATTCAGTTTCCAGTTTTGGCCTCACAATTTTTATTTCTTTGATTTCATATTATTGTTTCCATTCTAATATTTTTTGGAACTGTAAGAGATGTAACTCAGCAATACTTACAATACTTTTTTGTTCAATCCAAATGTAACACAAAACAATGCGTGCACAAACTTGTGGCAGTTTTGTCTCATGAGCTCTTGTGGCACTTGTACCATCCCTAATAACTCCATATAGTCCATAAATTTAGTTATTCAAACAAAAACTATTTGTGCCACCATAATCTTAAGAAAATCTATGAGAAATACTGTTATGTATCTGTCCCAAACTGCACTCTCAAGACAACACCTGTACTGCAAAAACTATTTACAGAAAAAGCACTAGGAACTGTGCAATTATATGTAAGACTGATTAAACTCTCAAATCTTAAATTAATCCACACATTCTCCTTTCTGCTGCTGTCCCAGAAAAATCATTATATTCTACATAAAATAATTAGTTTCAAACTTTAACATTTTCTCATTCACTTTTGCCTTTGCCACTTTAGTTTCCCCTGGCGTCATTTTTATTGTCAAAACCTGCACTTTGAACCAAAAAGAATCCATGAGAAAGAAATCAGATCACTCACATCACATGCAACTGTTTACATTATATTTCAACACAGTAATCTGATAACGCAGAGAAATCAGATAATGCTCAGACGTCTTTCTGACGTGCATGTAAATGAACACAGCCTCAGACGGGACTGCGAGGGTGGAGTCGTGGTGTTGTGAAATTTCGAACGTTGCTGTCAGCAGATGCCACAGAGAACTCAGACTACTTATGTAACAAAAGCAGAATGTATGACTTTGTTTATTTGCGTTAATATTGAATAGGGCTGAACAATTTAGCAAACAGTTTTAATAGTTTAATAGACCTGGAGTTGTGTTTTGTTTCATTCACACAGCTCAAAATGCTCTTTTCCACCTTGTGATGTCATGACGCTGTAGTTTTAATAATAGGATTCTGTTCAAATTTCACATTTTAAACATGTCCAGAATAACTGACAAAAATTGAATCTGAACTGACAAACTAATGCAAGAATCACATTTCAGAACAGGTTTGTACAGATCTAAACTACAGGGTTAGCAGTTTTATTCAGGATAAGACCACCGACTGTATAAAGAAGTGGACTAAAGGAGTATGACGTCACCCGTAGCTCCAGTCAAATTAAGCTCATAGAGGCAATAGGGGCGAATTTGGAGCCATGTCCATATTTACGTACAAAATAGCGAAATAAAAACACCAGGATCATGTTGAGCGGGTTAATACGAACATTTTAAAACCGAAATGACGAAGCTCACAGCAGCAGTTACAGAGAGAGGGGTGACAATTTGTCCATATAAATGTTCACTTCCTATTTGGATCTCAGCGGCCCATTTATCCATTTGTCCATTTATATACTCCGTCTGTGAATAAGACAGGACATTTTGTTGTTTGTGGAAATTATAGTACTTCGAAAGCTGCAGCCTTTGTGATTTACTTAGTGTCAGTGGAAATTGCGATGTCAGTTTTGTAAAGCTTGTGTATTCCTTGCTCTTTCATTGTATCATTATATTGCATAGTAAAAGTTGGCATGTCTTTGTAAACAGTGTAGTAACCAGTGGGAGGCTAATTCCACTTAAACCGTTGTTAAAGTGATCCCCGTTCTGACGAGACACTCTTGGAAAGCCTGTTGCTGTGTCTGCGTTCACCTAACTTAAGTACTGCTATCTCATTACATTGTATTTTAAGTTGGTTTGAAATCTAAGCCTTGCTCACCTGGAGGTTGGCAGTTCAATCCCCATGCCAGCATTGCTCACTACCATTGTGTCCTTGTGCATGACCCTTCACCCTCTTTATAAATGTTTTTTTATTGTATAGCAGCCAGAAGTACCTCAGTTTGTCCCAGGGCATCTGTGGCTACAAAACTATTTAAGAAAACTTCATTTCTGTTTTGTGAATGGGACTTTTTTAGTATTGATACTTCAAATGAGTATCTAGTTTTGATACAAGTGTCTGATTTTCGATACTTTTCACAACCCTATTCTATTGTGTTTGCGTAAGATACTTTATAATGTTCTAAAAGCTCCATGCATGTCATAATTAATAAAATGTTAGTCAACCGATTTGTTTTTTCTTTAAGTTTTGTGGTGTGAAGACTACCAAAAGGGCCACTGTTCTGTGTCTGACTGGTGTAAACTCAGAGCTAACTCACAGCAGTGACAGTAGCGTGGCGGTTTTATGCAGAGTTAATCGTGCTAGCGGCGCTGTCTTTGTGTCTCATTCTCTATAATTACCTTCTTCTTTTGTTCCTCCTGGCTCTCTCCTGCTCTGTGCACGAGAGCTTCCAAATCAGGCCCATATTTCTACAAAGAATCTCTATGCCAACACTAGAATTATCTTTTTGTGTGTATTTTTGTACCTTTGGTTAATATTTTTTACACAAAGGTAGCCAAAAATGGTTCTCATATAAGAGTACAGTTACTTCAAAATTATGTTACTCAAGTAGAAGTACAAAGTAGTCCAAGAAGTAAGAGTAACTGTCTGGCGGTAATGTCTGGTTTGTATGATAATGTAATTGGAAGGACATAACATTGAATTAAGCATGAAATCCTGCATTTTCAAAGAACAGACCACAAAAATTTAAAAAAGACAAAAAAAAAAAACATCTCAAGGAGCAGTGCAAGAAACACAAATGTATAAATTACTTAAAGCTCCAATATGTAAGTTTCTGGAGGTGGTACGTCACCTGCATGATTCCAGAAACAGAAAGTTAAAACCATACTTCAGAACATTCTCTGTGGAGTTAGATACATTTTATGGCATACTGTGGGATATTATAAGAACAACATTTCCATAGAAACAAGAAGGAGAAGACCCTCCTCCAGGCCAGATAAGAGTCAGGTTTGTGGAGATGCAAGCCCTCTCAGAGTAAGGATGCATGTTTTTCACTGCAGTCAAAATGAAAAAAAAAAAAACAAAAACACGCTTTTTGGGTAAAACGTTACATACTCTGCCTTTAAATTTGTCAACATGCCACTTTTGTCATTTGTAGAGTTAATCACAGTGGGAAGAACATAGACTTGCCATGATCCTGGTGTTTTTATTTCGCCATTTTGTCCGTTTATAAATTCCTTTTCCTAATATGGAACTCAGCTCCAAATTCGCTCCTATAGCTGCTAGCCTCGTGAGCTTCATTTGACTGGAGCTGAACGCCATGGCTGAAGTCACACTCACTCAGTCCACTTCTTTACACAGTCCATATCAATTAGAAGTACTTTTGCATGAGAAAACTACCCTGAGAAGTATACAGTTTTGAATAATGGAGCTGTACCCACCTCTGCTTTATGAATGACATCATATGAAACTGTGGCTTGTCCTGCGTTTGATAAAGAGGTTTTATGCGAGCAGTGCCTCCCCTCCACAGCCTAGTCCTGTTTTTCATGTTGCTTTAATGAATGTGATGATGTGGTTACATGCTGCTCCGCTCACTCAGAATAAATGACTAACTAGAGCTTATAAGCAAATAACATAATGCACTGGTGAGGTTAGAGAGTGCGACTGTAAATCAGGGCTTAGCTGCTCTGTACAAGACTCCACACTGATGTACAGGCAGTTTGAACGTGGACTAATGAGGGACGGGAGAGGGTTATGGAGTTTGGTGCGTAGATATTGGCAGGGAGATGTCAGTGATGCAGTGAAGGGAGATTATGATGATGGTTTAGACACTGGTGGTGGTGAAGAGGAGATGGAGAAGCTGAGGGGACGGATGGTTCTGCTGCTGTGGTGAAGATGGGGCGGAGGAGGTTTCGTGTTCCTGTCTGAAAGTACAGGGTTGCAAAATAGTGTCTAGAAAGTGAATAAGTCAGGGCTACACCAGGATAAAACCAGGACTAAACCAGGACTACGCCAGGTCTAAGCCAGGATTTTTTTTAAATGTTGTGATACAATCTGATATCCAGCTATACAGCCAGTGTTTATGTTACTTTTACTTCTTCCTTGAACTATTCTGAGCAGAAATTGGTGTAATCCTTCATTTGTCCAAAAGTGGTCCATTGTAGAGTAGAAATGCAGCTTTTTTGTTCTGATACTGATACTTTGGTTTTAAGTCTTCAGATACCCATTATCAACCGATATTGGGACAGAGACTGAAAATATCCTTTAAACACAAGTTTGTGTATGGTAAAAACTGATCTAATTGTGTTTTGTAACTGTTATTTATCAGAAGAGCTTTTAAAAGTTCAATATTAGAAGGCGTTTGGGATCAACATTGGTCAGTAAATCGTGTTATTACACCAATTTATTGACCAAAATGGTATCTCGACTAAACTGATATCTTGGAACCGATATCCGATCCATCAAAAAATGTCAACATTAGCGCAGATATCCAATACCAGTATCGTACTGGCGCATTGCTATTGTATAAATCCAGATAATTACCTTTTCGAATATTCTGAGCTCAAATGAAATAGCAGTAAGAGCGCCACAAAGCTTCAACACAACACCCTCCAACCTTTAATGTGAGTGTTTTTTTCATTTATACAACGTAAACTTATGCTAAAGGGGTCACTTAACGTCCATCTTATAACAGCCTTGTGCACCCGGGTCAGTGCGTACGCTGTAGTTTGAGTTCATTGATTTGAGTTCACTGATTTGAGTTCAGTCAGGTGGAGTCTCATCAAAGCCGGCATAATGAAGGCCTCATTACGGCTCAGCTTGTTTCAGTAGGAACCTTCGTCTCCGCAGCCCTTGGGGACACTTCAAAAGGGAACACACAGGAAGACTGGGTCCAGCACATGCACCTGAACACTGCATTAAGATAACAAGACTGTTGGCTTTATGTTTATTTGCTAGGCTAATAGGCCTTCACGCTTACCGGAAGACGCTAGGAATCATGCGGATGATGAGTTCCGGTGTAGTTACTGACATTGGGCATGCATGGATCTATAATAAAAACGTTTATTTTTATTATAGTTTATTAATTAGATTTATTGTAGTTCTATGTGGGCATGTAATAAAACCAGCAGCATCTTCACAACCTGCCAAAGCTTTCCATGGGGGACAGAACGCTAATCGTGTCTTCGATGTCACTTACAGGCAGCTGGTCGTAACTGTTGATCTGCCGAACATAACAGAATGCTACAATAACATTTTTTTTTATTAAGTTAGACAAATTATAATACACAAATGAATAGGCAATTTATAAAAGAAAAAAAGAAAGCATACAATTATATCTAGATAAAGAAAACCGGGCAGTTTTCTCAGTTGTTTCTCAGAGTTACTATCGCCAAAAGAGCCCAGAGGAAGTCGTCATCCGCATGTTTCCAAACGTCTTGGAACTGGTACTGTTTGGGTTCATCTTTATGCCAGGCTATCACTGCAGAATATTTAGTTCAGTGTAGAGGACATTTGCGATTTTATAATTGTGCCAACTTAAATGTCAGTTTTGATTTAATTTCCATATTCCGCAGCCTTACACTTTACCCACATATTGGTCATTTTATTCTTAAAAAGAGAAACAAAATGATTTAACTAACACAGAATGGTAATGCTAATTAAATATTTCACAAAGTTTCCACAATTACCCTGAAATGAGTTCTAACTGTGCAAAATGGTGTCATCTTTTGTACCTGCTCTTTCATTGGGAATTGGGGGTCAGATATTAAAATGGCTAATTAGCAGCGTAACTATAGCAACACGATCCTAACACATAGAGAAGCAATCTAATCTACTGAAATTACCAGGACAAATCCGACAAAGGTGCATTGTCCTTAAAAAGATCAGACCTTAAAACATGCGAGAGTAGTAGAGCTGTGCGTTTTTGGGAAAGAAGCAATTAGCAATTAGCAAAAGCAATTAGCAATTAGCAATTAGGATTAGATTTGTAATATAGGAGTAGGAGTTCACCTTCCTGGAGCATTAACATTCAAATATTATCGAATTTATAAGCTAACACAAGAATCCCATGCATTTCAGAACATGTTTGTATTGATACTTTCCAGCTGTCATCCACATTCCCTGGGGGTATGATGCTAACTGTAGGCTCTGCTCTGTCTGAGGCTTTGTTAGACTTTAATCTGAGCTTTATTTTAACACAATCTGACCATAAAGAACTATCATAGCTGGAACTACGACTATGATTTGTGCGATTAAACAAGTCCCTCACACTCAAAATTACAGTCACAAGCTAGTTAACATTAGCCAAGTTTGTCGGTTAGTCACTCTCGTCATTTCTGTTGAAATTAAAACTCCTCAATGTGAGCATGAACACTCGTATTGATCACAGGCTCCGGAAAATGTGTTGTTTGAGTTTTCAGACAATCTTAAAACTTTTCTGACAGTGTTTCCATGGTAACAGAGGAACATTCCAGCATAGAAATACACGTAGAAGCATGGTGTCACTGCTACTAAACTACTGCAGTACAGCAAAATATTTCCATAAAAAGACAAGATATTTTGTCCTTTGCAGAAGACATTTTATTATCCAAATAATTACAGCCTTTGATCATTTGTCCACTTTAAATTGTGATTTTGTTTTGATTGCGATGTATTGTGTGGCTCTAAATTAGTGATAACAATCTGCAGCTCTATTATTGTAATTGCATTTCCTATTGACCATCCAGCGCCAGCCTCCCATTCGTCTTTCAGCTAAATCCATTCGATCAGAATTAGCGAGACAGACAGCATCCTGTATTTAAGCTAATTACACAGAATAGACGAGTTTCTGATTGGACGCAGTCAGTTGACAATGATTTATATGAGTCCGATGGGGCTTAGCATTTGCTTTGTAGCTCTATAAAAATTGACTGCCTTCACGTCCCTGAGCCAAGTTCGCCATCAAGATTCCAGCCGTGCCTTTGGCCTGTCAGCTGGTGCGGGATATTGACACAAACAGATGTCTTTGAACGCACCACTGGTCTGTATCATATTAATGCTGTGTTTTTTTCTATCGTGCAAATCTCGGTAATTCTGTTGCAAAACAACTCCTTCCTGTTCCATGTTTAATTTTCTGCCTCCATCTATGTCACTATGGGTGTTACATTTTTTATGTACTGTATTTGAATTAATTATGATAATGGATGTCAGTAGGGAGTAATCATATACATAGGCCTATCACGATGACAACATTTGAAGTACAATATATTGTTATAGGGATATACTGTAATAAACGATAATATAGAAAGTAATTTATACCACTGACAAGATAAAAATAAAGAAGTCCCAAAAACAGTTGTTTAAAATACAGTCTCATTACAAAGCATGAGCGATAACAAACAGCAGAATTAACCAATAATTATTCCTGGAAGTTACTTTTTCAACCTCCCCACAACAGAAATATGCACACGATACACATGGAGCTCCAAAATATATTGTTCCAGCTTTCATATTCTGGACGATAAGTCAATATTAGTCATGGGACAAGATACAATTTCAATCCACAACATACATAATTTACATAATTCCTTATATATACATATACAGTTGATTTTCCGATTTTGGCCTCACAATTTTTTATTTATTTGTTTACATATTTTGTTTCCATTCTAGCACTGCTTTTTAGAACTGTAAGAGAAGTAACTCACCAACATGTAACTCTTTGTGTCCTTGGGCAAGACACTTAACCCACCACCCACCACTTGCCCCCAGTGTCTGTGTACACTGGTGTATGAATGTGTGTGTGAATGGGTGAGTGGTTCCTTGTTTGAAAGACTTTGAACCATTTCTTTATCGTGGGTACTTTTTCTTTGTATTAATTGGACATTTTTAGATTTTTTTTTCTGTACTATGGTGAGATTTGAGCTGTAGATGGTTCCTCTATAAACCATCTAACTACTTAACTGTTGCATTCTGTTATTTAATTTATTTATTGCTATGTTTTTCTTTTTTTTTTTTTTTCTTTTTTTTTTTTTTACAGTATTGCACATTTAGAATAGTTTTGGGGGATCATTCTGTTTTATAGTTTGCTTTTGTTTATCATCTGTATTTTCTTCATCAATATATCACAGTTCATTTATTCTTACAGTGTGCAGGTTCACCTTTCCACAGATCCGAGCTGTAACTTAGCCAATTGACGTAACCTGCTTGTCCCCTTGGACATAGATAAGTTGATCTATTGATTAGTGGAACATTCGAGGCAACACAATTATATCTCCATGGAGACAAGCAAGTGGCATACTCTCCACCAAAAAAGTGAAATCATGCACCTTTAAAATAGGCATTAGGCAATATTAATTTTCCATACATTCTTTATTTTATTTATTTATTTTTATTTATTTATTTATTTATTATATTTTGTTATTTTTATTATTATTACTTTTTTTTATTTATTTATTTTTTTTTTAGATAAGTTCCTGCTTGTTTCTATGGAGATGTCATTGCTCTGCCTGACATTAAACAGATCTACCTTACTTTTTTTTTTTTAATTACAGGTGGTTTTATAGCTCAAAAATACTTACAAGGCATTGTGACTGTGAGCGGGGTCGGCTCTCCACAGATCTGACCTGTAACTTGGTCTGGTTTGGTCTCCATGAAGATAGAAAGGTTTAATGCCATACTGTGAAACATTCCAGACAAACCAATGACATTTCCATGTAGAAAAGCATTTGACGGACCCTCCACCAGAAAAGTTACACAGTGGCACCTTCAAAACAACCTTCTTTGCTAATATTAGCCCCGTTTTGGTGGAGAGCCCTGTGTATGAGGCAGGAGTGACGTACTTTAGCCTGTCACAGCTCACAGATGCTCGGGTTGAATACATGAGACGCCCTCACAGCTGTGTCTCTTTGAAGCTAAAACTACAGGAAATGACACAAAAGAGCCACGTTAGTGCTGTTAGCTTCACTACAAAAAGCCTGTGCTCTGATGCTGCGAGCTCTATGCTAGGTCTATAATAGTGCAGCTGCAGGCTCATGCTTCTCTAGTGCACTTCTTACAATGACTGACGCTGTTTAACGAAGGAGGTTTGCAATTGATTTATGTTATAATGTTGTTTCCTCATCACAAACATACCTGGAGTTGCGTTTTGTTTCATTCACACATGTTTAACACAAAATCCGGTGCGATTCCAGCTCCCACGGATGAATGCTGTTGTTGTGTCCTTGAGCAAGACACAACAAGATCTCGTGCCTCAAGATCTCGCGAGACAACATTGCCACACATGAGAAAAATGATCTTGTGAGATGGTTTCCCCCTGAATTTTATGCAGTTTGAGAAGCTGTAGTTACAAAAAGCAGAACCGCTAAAGTATTACATAAAATAAACAAACATACTGAATCCAAAATTGTGAAATGGATTGCACTACTTATTTATTACAAATTAGGTCAAAATCTCGTTTTGTCTCATTCTCGTGGACCTAATCTCGTCTTGAAAAGTTGTTTCGTTGATGTAAAGCGGTTGGAGTGCCTTGAAGGTGGAAAAACGCTGTATAAAAATGTGACAAATAGAGGTCTACATTTTTATTCCAAATGGCTTTAAATATCTTTATGCCCCTTGTGTGTTAGACCTGATTTTAAAGTATAAACCATGCTATATAACCATAACCAACTATTAGTGTATATTTAACCTAGATTCAGTCATTTTCTAATTGTCAATGATCAGCTTGGGTCTTTTGTGTGTAAAATGGCACCGTTTGTATTGTTTATGTCCCGGAAGTTAATATTAAACATGATTTTTGTTGATCAATATGAAAAAAAAAAAAAAAAAAAAAAAAAAGCATGATAAATGTTTTAGTCCAGTATTCCGTTGTGATGAGTTGTGCCTTTAGTCTGTTTGTGGTGTTATTTTTAAAGTAGTGAGAGAGAGCAGCAGTAATGAGCTGAGTTGAGCTGTAAGTGTCTGTGAAGAGAAAGAAGTACACAACAATTATACAAAACACACTTTGGTTTGGTTCAGTTTACTCAACAAAAATAGATAAATTTGCACAGGAAAGCTAGTTTATCAAATACATTTCGCCTACATTTTTATTAGCTTTTTTGTGGTTAGTTGGACCCCATAACATGATAAATGATAACATCTGTGAGGAAAAACCACGACTGTCGAAACGGGACATTATATTTACAGTAAATTAAAGATGTACTAACTTCTCTGGTGCAGGGTCCTCTACCTGCTTGTCTCCATGGCGATGTTATTGCTTTGGTATGACATTAAGCATATCCATAATTTATTCATTATGGGTGTTTCTATTGCTCAAAAATAGAGAGGGAGAGAGCAAGCAAGAGAAGCAGACAGAGAGACAGAGACTGTGAGAGACAGAGCTGAGAGACTGAAGGAGAGAGAGCGTGCAGAGAGAGAGAGAGAGAGAGAAACTGATAGAGAGACAGAGCAGAGAGAGAGACTGAGAGAGAGAGAGAGCGTGCAGAGAGAGAGAGAGAGAAACTGATAGAGAGACAGAGCAGAGAGAGAGACTGAGGGAGAGAGACAGAGTGACGAGTACAGAGAGAGAGAGCTGGGAGAAAGACTGAGAGAGAGAGAGAGAGACTGAGAGAGAGAGAGAGAGACTGAGAGAGAGAGAGAGAGAGAGAGACTGAGAGAGAGAGAGAGAGACTGAGACAAAGAGACAGAGCTGAGAGAGAAAGAGTTTGAGAGAGAGAGAGAGACAGACTGAGACACTGAGACACCGCTGTTCCACCTGCTGGAGGCAGTGTTCAGGAGTGTGGGGCAGGTGTTTAACGCACAGGTGTTTGTGTGTGGGCTCAGATACTCTGTGAGGAGCAGGAGAAGGGGCCAAGTGCTGAGCTTCTTGTTAGGACGGGCCAAGATGGCGGTGTATGTGAGCAGGAGGAGCTGCGGGCTCTGTTTTTGTAAATAGTGTAAATAGTGTGTATATGTAATGTCAATACCTTTTATGTAAATAGCACGAGGTGTAGATGGAATTCAGTGTAAAATGTTTTTGACGGACACGATAAAGGTCTGAAGAAGCAGCTTGGATGAGCTGCGAAACGTATTCGACCAAATAAACTTTGTCCAGTTGACAAATTGAATTTCTCCTTTTGCCATGGATTCTACCTGGACAACTGAGGGACTCTACACACACAATAAAAATAGAGAGAGAGAGACTGAGAGAGAGAAAGACTGAGAGAGAGAGAGAGAGACTGAGAGAAAAACTGAGAGAGAGAAAGAGAGAGCTAAGACTGAGAGAGAAAGAGCTGAGAGAGAGACTGAGAGAGAGTGAGAGACAGAGAGAGAGACAGAGAGAGAAAGAAATAGAGAAAGACTGAGAGAGAAACCGAGAGAGAGAGAGACTGAGAGAGCGAGAAGTAGAGAGAGAGAGTGAGAAAGAGAAAAAGACAGAGAGAGAGGAGAGAGTGAGAGAGAAAGAAAGAGAGGAAGAGAGAAAGATACTTTATTGATCCAGAAAGGGAAATTCATGTTTTGTATTATAAACAATATAAACAATAATTCCTTCCACCAGGAAAGTTACGCAGTGCAGCTTTAATAAGATGCAGTTCTTATACAGTGTTACCAATCGCCCCTTTAAAGCTTATACACATATACACACATATATTAAGAGCAGTAAACAGGCTCCATGTTGTTTTCTGAGCAGTTGAACCCTCGCCCTCTCCCTTTCCTCGTGTCGTTAACTCGATGTAGCGGTATCCCGGGTCACGCACAGGTCAGAGCTGTGAGGAGATCCGACTCACAAACGGTTTTCTGTTCACAGCTCAACCACGCTGGGAAAAAGTCCTCTCTAAATCAGCTAAAATATACTTGCTTTCTTTAATCAAGTCATTTACTGTGTGTCTGCGTCGCTAAAAGGGAAGATACATAGACAGTAATTATTTTAGAATTCTGTGGATCTTTATCAGAACTATTTTAAGACCACACGGTAAAATTAAAGGACCCATGTTACACTATTTTCTGATCTATAGTAGAATGTTGTTTCGCCATCACAAATGTACCTGGAGTTGTGTTTTTGAGGAGGTAACAACATTATAACATGGCTTAAAGCTCACAAGAGTCAGTTTTACGTAATATAAACCCTTTATTGTGGCTATTTATGTGGAAATTTAAATGAAATGTCAACAGTTAGTGAAACTGTAGTGTGATCTAGTGTAGTCTTTTTCTCCTGCTGTCTGTAACTCCCATAGACACAGACAGTATAAAGTCCCTATAATCCCACAGAGCTCATGTCTGTCAAGTCACATGCTGAAACACACTGTACTTCTGCTGTTTCAGGTGTTTCATTGATATTTTCCATGTCATTTTTTTGTTTTTTTTCCCATGTAATATGTAATATAAGTCATCAACATCTTAGTTAAAGGTGCACTATGTAACTTTTGTGGTTGTGGATCCGTCACTTCCTTGGCATATGGCATTAAATGTTTATATGCAGCATTCAGGGTGTTTTTATTGCTCAAAAATACCTTGCACACAGTGAGTGAGAGCGTTACTCCACAAATCTGACCTGTTTGTTGTCATGGAGACCGATAAGTTTAACAGTGGAACGTTCAATGTGATGGGCTCATTGGAGGAGAGTGAGTGACAGATCCTATAGAAGAAAAGTTACATAGTTTGCCTTTAAGCAGCGTTACCTGAGCGACTGACACAAAACACGTGCAGATATTTTGCTTGGATTTATGAAACATACTTTTTACAGTTTTTCTTCTTCTCCTCAGTCCTGCCCTCCTCTTCTTCCTCCTCCTCTGTCCTCCTCCTACATCTCCTCTCACTCCTTCTTCTCCTTTTCTTCCTCCTCCTCTGCCTCTCTCAGCTTCCTCCACTTCTCACTCCTCTTCCTCCTCTTCTTCTTCCACTTCCTCTCTCTTGCTCCTCTTCTCCCCCTCCACCTCCTCTTTTCCCACCTCCTCTTCTTCCTCCTCCCCTCCTCTTAATCCTCTTCCTCCTCCTTCCCTCCTCTTAATTCTCTTCCTCCCCCTCCTCTTCCTTCTCCTCCTCCTCTCCTCTTCCTCCTCCACCTTTTCTTCCCCCTCCTCCTTCCTCCTCCTCTTCTTCCACCTCCTCCTCTCCCTCTTCCTCCTCTTCCACCTCTTCCTCCTCCTCCTCCCCCTCCTCTTCTCTCCACTTCTCTCTCCTCTCCTTCACCTCCGTTTCCTCCTCTCCTCTCCTCCTCTTCTCTGACGCCCACAGTGTCTCCTACAGAAGTTTTGGCCTGGGAACCTGCACTAGCGAGCTTCTATATTTAGCTCCGAGTGAAGAGGAGAGAATGGATATAGTCAAATGCTCCACACGCTCTCACTCGTCTGTGGAGTCATTAAACATGGATGGGTTTAAACTCCGCTTTGGAGATGGAGGTTCAACCACTATATCCCACAATGCAACAGGGGTGTAATACAGTTTTACCAAAATACTACTGGTTTCTTCAAGTGAAAATATCTGCAAATGGTTTTATTACATTTAACTTGAAATAAGAATAAAAAAACAACAACATTTTGTCTGACTAGACTAGGGCAGTGCAAAAAATAGCAGTATTTAATATCATTATCGAGAGTATTGGTCGATACCGATACTGATACTGATATATCGCCCATCCCTACTGCTCATAGTAACAATGCAATGCAACAATTTTTCATCACCTTCATTTAAATGACATATACAAAGATTAGCCATACTGTGGAACATCCAAGCAAACCAATAACATCTCCACGGCGATGGTGTATACCCTTCATCAGAAAAGTTACATAAAGCACCTTTAAAAGACAAAAAGACTAAACTTTTCAATAAATTTAACCAACAGATTAAGTCTTAGCAGCCAATATTAAGCCTTGATTGTTCATATTCACTTCGGTTGTCCATGACTCCAGTTTAATATTAAGGGTGTATTCAGACCAGTAAAGTGCTAAAGTCCGCTTGTATGATTATTTTTTTCAGTTGGTTCGGATCGTATTCTCACTGCACATTTGGAGAGTGGACTATAAGAAGTAAACAAACGCATGTGTATGACAATCAGCGCACACACTGGACAGAACTGACTGGGTTTCCAAACACGTCTCTCATGCGCGTGCATCAGCTGTTTGTCCTTTACGCATCTTTAAATCTTTAAATTTGGCTCAGACAGGTCGACGTGCACGAGCCTTGTGTGTCTATAGGTGTAAAAAAATGAAAATTGAAGCTAGTTTTAAATGTATTAGGCTAAATGAAAGAAAATTGTACGGATATAAAGGACACATCAGTGAGCAAAGTTATCAGATACTGTAGGCTGCGTTTGCATTTGGAGCAGAAACAGCGCAGTCCTTTTGCTCAGATGCTGCACTCTCATTTACATATTAGAATTGCGGGACGAAAAAGAGGAGCAGTTTCTAATGGAAAATCAGGTCCAACACGCCCACAAACAGCACACAGTTTGCACTCATAATTTAGCAGATGCTTAGTAAATACACCCCTTAGTCTCTCAGCGAGGAGGGCATTGGTTTTTCTAATTCTGGATGAAAGGAGAATTTCGGCTGCATTTTGCCAGTACAAAAATAACATTATAATAATTATCCTCTGTGTTACTGACTGGTCCATGAAGTGCACATATTTGCTGCTTTAGAATCATTTTGTTGGTGGTTTTCTGTGGGGAATATCAAATTGCGCTTAGATAATGGTGTTTTACATAATTACAGATACAACTGGAGCTAGTTTCTGGGTCAGTGGTTTTACAGCACAATGCCACTGTTCTGAATCTCTGCTATATTATAACCAGGGTTCTCAAACTGTGGTGCGTGGGCTTTTGAATGGTGGTCCTTTTGCGGTTGTTGACCTGCTCTGAGTTACATAGTGCAGCTTTAATGCTCAAAGGAAATATTGAGTTCAGAAACGAAACCTTGATTTGAGAAGTTTTGTGGATGTATCAGTGTTATTAGAATACATAATTTACATTTCACTTTTATTAACTTTTGTGCTTTTCTAAGTGCAATTCTCCAAGCCCAATGTCAGATACAATAAAATCTGAAATGATAAGAAAACGGTATTACAAGAACTATTCAAATCAACTCCAAACATATCAGGTATGCAGATAGTCCTTATTTCAAGTGCATCAGAGAAACCCATGCTCACTTTTGTTATTAAGTCATCTTCAGTCTATCTCTTGCTGTGTGTGTGTGCGTTTTTATGTGTGTGTGCGTGTGTTTGTGTGTGCGTACATGTGTGTGCGCGCAGTGTAATGCGGGTCAGCAGGTATAAGCTTTATGCTCCATCACAGCTGAGCACCAGTGGAGTGGAAGAGAGCGAAAGAGAGATGGAGAGGAGAGAGTGAGAAAGCGAGAGAGATGGAGGAAGGGAGGGAGAGATGAGAGAAGGGGAGGAGAGGGAGGGAGACAAAGAGAGAGAGAGATGGAGAGAGGGAAAGAAAGAGGGAGAGAGAGAGCAGTGCGTTCACCATGACTGAGTGGCACCATCAATGTTTCATAAGAGTTTCATAAGTGAATATGAACTCCGCTTTTGTAGGTTACACTGTCTCTGCTTCATGAGGACTAATGCATGCTGGGAAAAACACTGGATATGTAGAGTTAATGTATTTGTCAAGTGTTAATGCGTAATGCCACACAGTTTGTATTGCAGATGAATATAGTCTTGTATTCATTAGACTAACTGCGTTAGTCTCAACATTAACATAATCGACATTTTTACACTTGTGGACTTGAAGTAGTTTTTAGCACATTTCTGATAGATTGTCCTGCAAAAAACATTACTTTTTGTCAGTATCACCCTCTCCAGCTATAGATCTATATTATATTACTTACTCTTGTCAAATCCACCTGCTCTTCATAATTCTCCTGCAGTCCATCTCCTTTACCCTTTATAATGAGGTATGTGGCTTTGTGAGGGTTAATAGTATTAAACTGAAGGGGGCGCTCTTTGGCTCAGGCTTCCCCTCCCTCCCTCTCTTTCTTTCTCTCCTCTGTGTTAGCTGTGAGCTCAGGGCCTTGGCTCAGACCTGGAGGATGGATCACCTCATAACAGCAGCCTTCATCAGACTGTACAACTATGACCTCTGCAACCTTCTGATACCAGACAGACTTCAGAAAAGGGAGAGTGATGTATGTGCTTAAAATACATAATCAAGTCATTTTTAAATGTGTTTTTAATTGCATTTTACTCCACAGGAAAGTTACACATTTGACTATGACTGGATGCTGTTTATGGAAATATATCATGTTATATTGACCTGATTTTGTTTCATTTACAAATATTCACATATTCCTGGATGGTGATGTTTCTCCTTCTGAAACCCTATTTAAGCTCCTGCATGTTTTTTAAGCATTTATTCGTTTCATGTTGTAAATAGCAGAGCTGCTAATTTGGCCATTTCACAAGCAGGTGGCTGACCCCCCACCAGAAAAGTTACACAGTATATGTTTTAAGTTGTAAAACATGAAAAAAACAATAACCTATTTTAAATGAGCATGGCATTGAGGTGGACCTTTTTGCTTTTATCAAAATGAAACGTGTGTATTTAAATTTTATAGGCTGAAATAAACTAAAACTAAACTAAATGTCTAAGATGATTTACAATGCCAGAGTCCATTTTCAAACGGAGCACAAACTGGCTTTACAAATCCTTCTCCTGTTTACATGTGTTGGTTTGTACAGTTTCCCCACAGCTCCAGCAGCGCAGTGTCCTCCTCAAGCATCAATAATAGAAGCTCAGACCTTCTCTTGAACATGAGAGTGGAGATAATGGAGCACAGGAGAGAGGCTTTCAAAGAACACAGAGCTTTTAGTCCAGAAAACCACCAACCGAAGGAAACCGTTTTAAAACACAGGAGCAGAACTGCAGTGAACTTCTGAGCAGGGGCTGGGTCACTGAATGCTAAGATCAAGTTTACAAATCTTACTTAAAAACAGGCCCGTCAACAGAAATTTGGGGGCCCGGGGCAAGGAGACTCACATGGGCCCCCATCTAATATAAATTAATAGGATGAAGTTGCAATTCTGGGCCCCTAAAACCTTGGGGCCCGGGACAACAGACTCCTTTGTCCCCCCGTCTACTTTCCTGCTTAAAAACAAACCGTAATAATCAACTTGAAATGTCTATATTCTTTTAAATTGACTGGATTTGAGCTATTTACCTTAGAAAAGCTGAAAAATAAGTAGTGCTGATTTCTAAAAAGGAATTCCTCTACCAATGTCAAAATTCCATCCAAAATGCAAATGGCTCACATTTTTCTGACTTTTTTTTTTTCTCAAATTATAAATATTGTATAAATTAGACAAGCTTTGGCCCTTTTTTACAGAATGGTTGCTAGGTAATAGATTTTGGATTATACCACTATGGGTTGCATATCTCTTACCCTGTATCAGGAAGTAAAATCATACATTTTCAACAAAATGATCAAACTATTTATTTATTGTTTTTGACTAAATCTCAAATATTGTTGTGTTTTTAGTGGTTTTAGTGAAATGAGTATAGTCTAACTTGTCACAAACCCTGCATATTTATGTTCTTCTCTCAAACAGAAAACATTATGTTCCACCTTGTGATGTCATGTGGTAATACAGGAAGAGCTGCAATGTATTTTTAAACAATGTATTTTTAAACCGCTACATGACATCACAAGGTGGAACAGAGCATTTTGAGCTTTGGAGATGTAGACAGACTAATAATAAAGACTTCTCAAACATGTGTGAATGAAACAAAACACATCTTCAGGTCTGTTTTTGATGCAGTAACAATATTATAACATGGTTTAAAACTCACAAGAGTCAAATTTGTGTAATATAAAACCTTTAAGTTCTAGTTTAGTTCTGTCATTGGAGTCTGTGTCCCATTTGAGAACAGAGTAGTCTTTAGTCTTTAGTCTCATCTCATGTCTGCAGCTCCAAACCTTTAAATCTATAAAACCTGCTTTAGTTTGAGAAGAAAGAAGAAAGTTGTCTGTCCGTGTACAGATGTTAGCCTGAGGCGCTCAAACTGGCATACGCCACAGTCTCAGCTTTCATTTACGCTTCAGTTTGTCTAATACTGTGAAGAAATGCCCCGTCTTGTTTTTGTTTTTATTCCATATTTTACTGGTGCCAATTAGATCAGCTTCTAGTGTTTTGTATTTGGCAGATTGATTTTGAGTTTTCCATCATTGTTTTTACTGTTTTTAATACTTTTCACAGATGCACTAAGTAACTTTTTGGTTGGGGTCCGCATGCTTGTTTCCATGGTTATGTCATTGCTCTGCCTAGAATGTTCCACAGTATGACATTAAACAGCTCTACTTTACGTAGATTCAATTACAGGTGGTTTTATAGCTCAAAAATACCTCCATCCTCAAAAAAGTTACACAATGCATCTTTAATGTTTATAAAGAAATATTGCATCTACTTACAAACCTATAGTAGCATCACACAAGCATTAGAAATTTGTACTTACTTTTGATAAAGTAAAAAGTTCTACAAAATTCTTAACATTTCCCAGCTATTCAAATTGAAGGTGCACTATTTAATGAGTGCTTGTCACCATGGAGATCCTATTGCTTTGCCAGAAATGTTCAATGTTCCACAATATAGCATTAAAGGCCCTGTACTTGACTTTTTTCCTATGTACTTGTCTTGGCCAGTACAGATATATAAGCAGCTCTTGAGGTCAAAATAAGTCCACTGTGTACTGTCTGCATCTAATTATAAAGCATTTTATTGTCTGAGAATCAGGAAGTGCATGTTGTTGCATCCTAGTTGTCGTTAGCTTCAACTAGGACTCCGCTCTGGTCTCTGAAAGTTCTGAGGAATGGAACTGGACCACTGCAGATTGTTTAAAATGATCTAGTTCTGTTTTTCATATTTTAAAACAGTAAAACTCAGGGACAGAGCTTTTAAATCTATCTCCATGGTGACACGCAGGAAAAGTTACACTAGTAAAACTTTAAAGATGAAGAGTGAGTGTTGAAATATAATGCGACATCATTACACTTCACTTTATAATGTAATAATATAATATACACTTCACTTTATAGTTGTGACACTGTGATCGTCCTTGTCTGTTCTATATTTGTGTACAGCTGTAAAGTTTTTAAAGTGCTTTATAAATAAAGTTGGTATGGTATAGTTCATTTTATAATCCTAAAAGTGTTCATATAGGCCTATAGCTTTACCCAATCCAGCTCGATCCTTACAGCTCAGATCTCAGTGCGTGGCGAGCAGCAGGGTTCACATGAGCTCAGTGAGTTTTGACCTCGAGACTGAGAGAAGTGTTCGGCTCCATCATCTCTGGCTTCAACTGACTTTACATTGAAAAAGTGTCCTTCTTTTCTCTGTAACTGCTGCAGTGAGCCTTGTGGTTTTGGTCTTAAAATGTTTGTATTAACCCGCGCTACATGATCCCGTCAGTAAATATTTTGTCCGTAAAATAAATTCTTATTCCTAATATGGAACTCAACTCCAAATTGCTAGCCTCGTGTTTTGAATAATCACAAATACAAAGTACTGCTTTTACAGAATATTCACAGAGTGTTTTCCGTTGAGAGAAAAACTCCTAAATAATCATGTGAGTGAATGAAACAAAACAAAACTCCAGGTACTGTATGTTAAAGCTGCACTGTGTAATTTGTGGCTAGAATGTTCCACAGTATGGCCGTAAACTTACAAACCACCATGGAGACTTGCAAGCCAAATTACAGGTTAGATTTGTGGACAGGCGACCCCACTCACAGTAAGAATGGATGTTTTTAAAGATATTTTTGAGCACTTAAATACCTGTCGTTAAATTAATGCCACACAGATTAGTTCAATACTGTATTCTTAACAATTAAAACCAAAGTATTAACAGTAGTGAGCGGGCCCTCCACCAGAAATGTTACACAGTGCACCTGTAATGATGAGGAAACAAAATTATACCATAGATCAGAAAATAGTGTAAAATGGGCCCTTTAAATCCTGGAACCCAACAGTATCTCCAGGTTTTATTTAGTGTGCAGCTGCCCGTGGCCTCCTCCTCCTCAGAGCGTATAGATTTGGCAGGGCCTCTCTTTCTCTCAGCCCCCTCAGAGCCTCTGGTCCTGTCGTATTTTTAACCAGAGGAGTTGAGTTTTGGGCGTGTCAGCTTCAGCTCCCACCACCAAACTCTGTCTCCTCAGGAATGCTCCAACTGCTGTGAGCCTCCGAGCATGTGGGCCCATAGCACAGCACAACACAGCAGGGCAAATCCAACCCAGAATATAGGGTTTGGAAAGGAAAGTGTGACATTCTTTACGTCTGTTCTCTCTAACACTGACTATATTTACACAGCGAAAATTCTGATCTAATTTGAGAATTATCCGATTATTGCTGGGTGTTATAATGATCCAAATCTCTCTGTAGATTTAGACTTAAACTTTGACAAACTTTATTGATCCACAAGGGAAATTATTTAAACGTACGATATTTTCATGATATACCACTCACGGTATGATATTTTTAAAGATATTTTGTGTAGGCTAACAAAACTGTGAATACGTTACTTTTTAAAAACTTTTAAAAATGCATTCACAAGACTTTAGTTCATAATCCAAAGAATTTAAAAATGCTTATAACAGTCATTTCTTCATGTAGTTTGCACTGAAACGGAGCAAAGGATCATGGTCTAAGTAGTTTCCTCTGTTTTTGTAGCTATATTGTTGCACTATAACTTAAGAGACTTGTAATTCGATATATTGTGATGGTCCACAGTATTATTGTGAGACTTTTGACGATACGATTTCACGATATTTTGGTTATTGTTACATCACAACATTCTATAGGCCAGTGTTATTTAATACAGATGGAGGGCAGCTCAAAGGAATATTGTAATACAGCTAAAAAACATACAACTACATATCCCATGATCCTTTGCGCTGTTTCAGTCCAATCTACATGATGAAATAACTCTTATTAAACATTTTTACATCTTAATTATTTGCATTATGATAGAAATTTAGCATATTCACGCTTTTATTAGCAAAATATCGCAATAAATATCGTACCATGGGCTGTATATTGTGAAAATATCATGTAGAGAGATTTAGATAGATATCGATTTAGTTAGGTAACAGATAAGCCTATGTTTCTGTCAATCATCATTTTCTATAGGACCTCTTGTATTTAACAGTGATATTTATGCTGTGATATTTATACTATATTTCTGTTTTTTACTTACTTGTACATACATTTATATAATTGTCTCTTATTTGACACCAGTCTCTTGCTACTTATTTAGAATTTATTATTACCATTTATATTTTTTTACTTTGTTATTATAATATATTATGATGTGTGAACTTCTGTGTCCAAGTCATTTCTCTTGTGGACCAATAAAGTTTGTCTAAGTCTAAGTCTAAGATATTGTTACAGCTCTACTAACGACAAAAAAAGACAAAAGTTAAGGGGAAAAAAGTTAAAGATGGGCGCTCTGGAAGATTTGCTGGCAATATAAATGTAGTGTAAATGTGAAAAATAGCAGTGTTGTGTGAGAATATTTTGGACTGACACACTTGTCTCCAGCAGGACAACACAATAACGTTCAGAAGTTTAAACCAAGAAACATTTTAAAGGAATATTTTTTTGTCATAATGTTGATTCGTGTACTTTTTCAAAAACTAGTATTTATTTTATTACATAAAATTGACCCTTGTGAGTTTTAAGTCATGTTGAAACATTTCTGCATTTCAGCAATCCTGCATTATTATTCTGTCTACATTTCCAAAGGTCACATTTATGCTCTGTTCCACCTTGTGATGTCATGTAGTGGTAGTTTTTAAGTTAACAGCTCCTTTTACCTTTTAGCTCAGTAGAGATTGGCAATATCAGAGACGAAATTAATGCAAATGATTCCAGTGAAGGTGTCTGGAGTTTTAAAACACAGTGGAGCACTTCTTGTATTACCACATGACATCACAAGGTGGAACAGAGTGTTTTCTGTCTGAGAGAAAGAAAGAAATCAATGTAAATGTACAGTGTTTGTGTGTTAAACATGTGTGAATAAAACCAAACACAACTCCAGGTCTGTTTTTTTATGAGGAAACAACATTTTAACACAGCTTAAAGATCACACGAGTCAATTTTGCGTAATATAGGACCTTTAAGTAATGATTAAGTTTCACATTTTTGGGGGGCCCTTAACACATGAACCAGGGGCCACTTTGAGATTGAGCAGCTTTATACCGAATAGCCTCTTGTGTCTCTGTCAGGGTTAGAGCTCAGTCTTTTTGCAGCTGCCACATTATTTTGTCATTTGTCCCTTTGCCTCACCTCATGTCCAGTCCCTGTCATGGCCGCCGCCCACACCAGCTGACCTCTCCGCTTCCTCTCTTTCTCTCTTTCTGCTGTTATCTCTCTGCCCTATCCCACACACAAACTCTCTCTTTTCTTCTCTTATCCCACCCTTTCTTTATCTCTCTCTCGTACTCTCCTTCTCTCAGCTCCTATCTCTATCTCTCTCATCCCATCCTCTCTCCCTCCCTCTCTCTCTCAACCCCTCTTCCTCTCCCTCTTTCTTCACTCCATACACCTTCACCAGAATCATTTGGTTAATTTCAGCCCTGGAATCGCCAATCTAAACAGATGATAAAAAAGTCCGTAGTTAACTTGAAAACTACCACCACGTGTGAAAGAAGCAAAACACAACTTCAGGTCTGTTTTTGAGGAGGTAACAACATTATAACATGGATTAAAGCTCACAAGAGTCAGTTTTGTGTCATCATCTCATCTTCAATTCCAAACATTAACTTTTGACTATTTATGGCTACTGTAGTGTAGATTTTGACACATTTTAGTGCTTGATTTCAACTGTTCTAACCACGGTCCCTTTTCTTTCTGACCCTCTGAGGCTCCCGTACTTGTCACTATTCCAAATGAATAATACAAACAGTAGAAGTGGCTGCGACTCACTGCAGCATCAGCACTTTTTTAGTCCATTTCAGATTGGAAGTTATCAGAGCATACAGACAGGGACTATCCTAACACTAGCATCGTCATACCCGTATTTGTAGCGTCATTTTTAGGCAGTTTTGGGTTTCGTGTTTTGTGGAGAAAAAAATAGGGCGTGTAATGGGTTTATCAGAAGTGCAATTTGACTTCAAAGTGGCAGATTCGGTGAGGAGGAGGGAGGAGTAGAAGAGACTGGTGTCATGGCGTATCCACGGAGACGAGAGGGGCTGCAAGGTAAGAGCAGACAGAGAGAAAGAGAGCAGAGATTTTGTTATTATTGTGTTTATCAAGGTGAAATTAAATGTTTTGTTGTGCTTTTAGTTTTAATTTTTTAAAGGTCCATATTCACACTGTTTTCTGATCTATGTTATAATGTTTCCTCGTCAAAAACATATCTGGAGTTGTGGCCCGGTAGAGATTGCTAAATTACTCAAACATGCACGGATGACATCTAAAACCTCTTCAGGCATGTTCTAATGAGGCAACGTTATAACAAGAAAGCTCCAAAAAGTCAATTTTGCATAATACCTCCTCTTTAAAGGTTCTATATTACACAAATTTGACTCTTGTGAGTTTTTAGCCATGTCATATTGCTGTTACCTCATCAAAAACTAACCTGGAGTTGTGTTTTCATTCCACATGTTGGAGTAACCCTTTATTATTAGTCTATGTACATCTACAAAGCTCAAAATGCTCTGTTCCACCTTGTGATGTCATGAATCTGTAGTTTTCAAGTTAACAGCTCCTTTTACCTTTAGTTTAGTGGAGATTGGCAATTCCATTTTCTTGAAATTATCCAAGTGAAGGTGTATGGAGTTTAAAAACACAGTGGAGCTCTGCCTGTATTACCACATGACATCACAAGGTAGAACGTGTTTTCAGTTTGACAGAAGAACTTGCAGGTTTTGTGTGTTCCAGGTCTGTTTGTGATGAGGAAACAACATTATAACATAGATCAGAAAATAGCATCATATGGGCCATTTAAGGACAATCAGCATAGAAGCTCAAAGATTACAACTGGACAGAAATAAAAAATACATTTATACATACATTTACTGATTAATATAATATAGTGTATTGTTATAGTGTTTGCATTGTTCTCATATGAATCATATGAACACCCCCCCCTCTCTCTGTAGCAGTCTGTGATCGCGTCAGATGCCCCTCCTTCTGCTTGTTTATCAGCTTCAGTTTGTGTTTCTCCATGTTCCATTTTAAATTATGGATGAAATGTGTTTGCATATTCGCACTCGCTCAGACTCTGTAACAAATCAAGTCTCTAAATGACAACAGAGAACAGAGCTCTCTCCAAAAAACTGCACGCATTTACAGAAAACAGACACCACAGATGAACATGAACACCGCACTTTATTTGATCTCATTGGTGGTTTTCAGATTTTAGCCATGATGTAATATTGTCAGATAGGGCAGGTGCTGGTTCCTTCGATTATGTGGTAGTTTTACAGAAAATACTGATACTTTGCAGCTGATGTCATCAACGGTCTCTGGGGGTGTGATGCTAACTGTCAGCTCTGCTCTGTCTGAGGCTTGTTAGACTTTAATCTGAGCTTTATTTTATTTTATTATTATTATTATTTTTTAACTTTTTTTGTATTTGCTAATGTGTGTATTGTGTCACCATGGTAACACCTAAACATTCCTCATGTAGAACAATAGAGATACATGTAAAGTAGTAGCAGTGTGTATGAATCGGTGGATTTCAGATTCTAGACGTGGTGATGTAATATTGTCAGATAGGGCAGGAGCCTGTGGTCCTGTATTGATTATGTGGTAGTTTTACAGGAAATATCCAATAGTAAAACCACAAATGTTCAGTCTGTCGTGTTGTCATGATCCTAAAATTTCAAACTCGATTTCTAAGTGAAATCTTGGGAAACAGTAGCTGAGTTGATAGAGCGTTTGTCCACTGAGCCGAAGGTTGGCAGTTCAAAACCCGTTCTTGACATAAACATCACTGGGCAGTCAGATCCACTAACGCACAGGTTGATGGTGCGATTCCAGATCCCACAGGTGAATGCTGTCATTGTGGCCTTGGGAAAGACACTTAGCCCACCTCACCCCCAGTGTCTGTGTACTCTGGAGTGTGAATAGGTGAGTGGTTCCTTGATGTAAAGAGCTTTGAGTGCCTTGGAGGTGGGAAAACGTATAAAAAAGATGACAGTTTACTGTTATAGTAATTTCAGTCCATTGAGGTTCATTTGGTCTTCCGATAATTTATGTTATTAGGTTCTTTTTTCATATCTTATTATAAATTAGATAACTTATTTTAAACAAGAGAATGTGATTTTCAAGAATAACTATTAGTGGTTTCATATTTATGTTTTTTTTTTTCAACATTGATACTTGAAATTTAAATGAGTATCCAGTTTCGATATTATTTTTAGTAACTGAGTATCGATACTTTTGCCAACCCTAATTTAATCTGATGTGATAAGGCTCTGCATTTTATCAAGAATAATTTGACCTGCGCGAATCTGTCCTGAAAATATAACCAAATAAAGTTTAATAAAATTCAACTGTCATCAGAGGAAAGAAAATAATCCATAAATATACTATTGAAAACAAGTTGTATTATCCCAATATATGCCTTTCCCCTCTTGATTAAAGATTAGAGCCCAGTGCCAGTGTTGTGATGTCGTGTGAGTGCCATAAACAGTGAGGGGGAAGTGCCTGTGGAGATGAGGCAGATGGCCTCAGACATTTTGAACCATGAGTCAGGAACTGCACCTTTGGGGGAACTTAAATGAACTGTAGACATGTAGGATTCCTGTATTTGGAACAGAGAGGAGATACTGCATGTAGTGAAATGGTCATTCGGGGTTATTATTGTAATTGGCAGAATGCTGGTCAGCTCACTGTGTCTCAAACATAGAACTGTAATCAAATCTGGAAGGGGAACCCAAGATGGTGTTGTGTTGTTTTCGGTGGCCTGTGCTCACTGGTGCAGGGGCCCAAAAAGTAATTTTCTCTTCCGCATTACTTCCTCAATACAGGCGAGCTCCTTCCACCCGTGTGACGTCGGTAACGTGCACGGCGTGGAGCGTTTGGACCAATCACAGCGAGAGCTAGGCTAAGTTTTACAAAGCTAACTTTTAAGCGCTTTGAGGATTTTTAATTTTTTAAAGTTTATGTTGTGAAAATAGAAAAGAATCTCTACAAAATCCAACCTTTGTGAAAGTTGTGGATGCTCTGTCAGCCGAACATGGGCAGTTTGAATTTCTTAGAAAATCTCTTGGCTCTTTGGAAGAATTCTGTCTGGGCCCAAGCTCCCAGGAGCTGCAGTACCTGGAGCGGCCACTAGTCGGTCTCGAGCCGGGACAGAGGGGGAATGCCTTATTCAGTTTTTATTATATATCCATGATCTCAAAGCTAACAGTCACTTTTATTAAAATCATAAACCTAAAATACACAGCCTATTAAAATTCAAATTAATTTAAATAAAGACTACTCGATTATTTTCAAATGTAGAATACTTCAGTGTGTGGCGTTATATTTATTATGTCTCAAAATCGGTATTAGCATTTGCATTGAGATTTTTAACATCCACCAGCAGCTTCCAGCCCACTGCCTTATCTGTAAAGGTGCATTGTGTAACTTTTCTGGTGGAGGGTCCGTCTCCGTGGGGATGTTATTACTTTGTCTGAAATGTTTCACAGTATGGTATTAAACCTGTCTATCTTTATGGCGACCGAACCAGACCAAGTTACAAGTCAGATCTATGGAGAGCAACCCGGTTTACAGTCAGAATGCCTGTTTTTCTAGGTATTTTTGAGCAGTAAAACCACCTATAATTGAATAAATGTAAGGTGGAGCTGTTTAATGTCCAGGAAAAACAAGCTGGTGACGGCCCTCCAATGCACCTTTAACTTACCCCATCAGTGACTGAGGAGTGGATAAATAATTCACTAAACTGTACAACTATTTAGAGTGTGAAAATGGTATGAATATTACATGGCCTTACCTCTCTGAACTACACTAAATCTCACTCATAGTCACAGCTCTCCTCTTTACTTCTAAAATAATAGCTGCCTCAGTCTGTAACACTGTGAGCGGGTGTCATTTGTCATTGGGGTGACACAGAAGCACCTTAAGGCCCTCAGTGTTCTCAAAGTGCTCTACAACCTGTCCATAAATCCACTGCAGAGACCTGACAGTGAGGAGTTCAGCTGAAGGAGACACAGAATAAAGCCAAATATATGATTCAAATTGTGTATTAGCACTATTTTACTTTTCTTGTGAGTGCTTTTCTGGTGCCACTCACTTTACGGAGATGTATCCTGGAATTTTCCACAGTATGGCATTAAACTTATGGCTTATATCTTCTTATATATTCACTTAGGTATTTTTATTGCTAAAACAACAATAAAAAACATGCATTTGTACTATAAACAAGCTTGCCTCTCCACAAATCTGACATAACTTGGTAACTGATTGTCTCCATGGAGATACATAAGTCTAATGCCATACCGTGGAACATTACCAGCAAGGCAATAACTAGAGACAAGGCGGTAGCAAACCCTCAATCAGAAAAATTAAGATTCATAATTCATGTCTTTTAACTTGTATATTTTTTGCTTTGTTTAAATTCCCAAAAGTAAGCTCACAAAAAGGACAGTGGTAAAAGTGTGTGGGACTAACTTGACCCTGTTTCCCCATCTGCTGTCTGTGAGCGTGCACGTGAGTCTGTGAGCGTGCATGTGGAGTGTGAGCGTGCACGTGAGTCTGTGAGCGTGCACGAGGGTCAGCTGCAGTGGACAGGACCAGACGCCTTAAAGCTCATAGGCTCCTCTAAGCTTATCACCCAAGACTGTGCATGTGGGTCAGGGGTCGCCACGGTTACCAACACGATGCTTAGGTCCTGCTTTACTAAAGAGACAGCTGGTAAAAGGGGAAGGGGGTGGTGAATGGGGCATTGTTATATGATAGGAACATAGCTTTATATTACATACATGCTTACATTAGCAAAACAGTAGGTAGTTTTAATTGGTGCATTGTAATTTAATGATGAGAAAACAGAAACATGCGGGCAAAAAGTGTTTTTAATAATATAGTTAAAAGTATAGTTATATATTGTGATATTTCATTGCCATAATTTTTTTTTTTTTTTTTTGGTATATTTTACAAAACTAAAATTTAGTGGTACCAAAAGTTTACATACATATGCTCAGTATACATGTTTTTGCCATGTTTTCAGTATACATGTTTTTGCCTTTTGCCAAAGGAATAAAACAAAATAATACTTACTGGGTAAAGAATAAAACATTTTTTGAAAGAGTAAAACATTTTTATCACAATAGAGATAAAAAAAAAGTAAAATAAATAAATAAATAAATACAATTTAAATGTTAAAAATGTAATGTAATGTAAAAAATGTAATAATAATAATAATAATAATAATAATAATAATAATAATAATAATAATAATAATAATAATAATAAAATAAAATCCCTCAATCTGGTTACCAGACCAGATTTTCTAATCTATTTCTACACCAGCCTGATTAGCCGTTAGCTTGTAGCCGTTAGCTTGTAGCTGTGAGCTAGCACTGCTCTGTCTCAGCCCATGATTCAGCTCTTGGTGCTGTCCCGCCTTAGTCACAGCTCAGAGGGGACGGCACTGTACTACACCTACACCACACTACACTACACTACACCACACTACACTATACTGCACTAACACTAACTCTACACCACACTTCACTGTACTACACCACACTACACTACACTACACTACACTACACTACACTACACTACACTACACTATACTACACTAACACTAACTCTACACCACACGTCACTGTACTACACCACACTACACTACACTACACTACACTACACTATACTACACTAACACTAACTCTACACCACACTTGACTGTATTACACTACACCACGCTACACTATACTACACTACACCAAGCTACACTACACTATACTACTCTAACACTAACTCTACACTACACTACACTGTACTACTCTATACCACACTACACTGTACTACACTACACTACACTGTACTACACCATACCACACTACACTATACCACACTACACTATATTACACTACACTGTACTACACTACACTACACTACACTACACTACACTGTAGTATTCTACCCTGTACTACATTACATTACACTACACAGCACTACACTATATTAGACTGTACTATACTACACTACACTACACTACACTGTACTACACTATACCACCTAGTACTACACTAGACTACACTCTACACTGTACTGCACTGTACTGCACTAATACTACACTACACTAATACTAACTTTACATTACACTGCACTGTACTACACTGTACTGTACTGTACTACACTATACCACGCTACCACTACACTACACTACACTACACTATACTACACTAAAGTACACTGTACTACACTAACACTACACTACACTACACTACACTACACTATACTACACTAAAGTACACTGTACTACACTAAAGTACACTGTACTACACTAACACTACACTACACTACACTACACTACACTACACTATACTACACTAAAGTACACTGTACTACACTAACACTACACTACACTATACGACACTGTACTACAATGTACTACACTAACACTAGCTCTACACTACACTACTGCTGAATATACTTACCCAATATTTTATCCCGCAGGGCTGTAGTGGACTAAAGAAATTTTGGTACTGATACTTTGGAGCTGATGTCATCAACATTCCCTGGTGGTGTGGTGCTAACTGTAGGTTCTGCTCTGTCTGAGGCATTATAGACTTTAATCTGTGTTTTATTTTAACACAGTCTAACCATAAAAAAATGACTTAGCTGGAACTACAACAGGGGCTTTGATTTGTGCTGTTAAACAAGTCTGTCACGTCAAATTACACATAAATATTAAAAACACAAAATCTTGAAAAATACAAAAAATTGAACTCCCCTCCTGCTCCACTGCTCTGGATCGTCCTTTGCTTTGCCTTTTCTGTGTCATGTTCTTAAACTCATGTCTCACACTGTCGCTGTGATGAGGTCGTTTTCTGGGGTCGCCATTTGGGCTAAACACAGGAGGAGGAGTTGGTTCGGAGGAGAGAGAGGGTCTGGGCCAAAAGACGAGAGATGATTTTGTTGCGTCACGGATTTTCCACTCAGCGTGAATTTGAGTTTGGATTTATTTGAGGATTTTGAGATTTGCTTCATGTTCTTTCAAAGACGTGATGTAATTTTCTTTTTTCTTTCTTTGCAATAACAATATATTAGTATGGCCGATTTGTACTACTACTATTGTTACTACTATTATTACTACTACTATACTATCAGTACTATTAGTCTTCCTATTAACAGTACAAGTACAAGTATACACAGTACACAAATATTTTGTTACGCCTAACTTGGCTGGCATTTGGGCTATTGTCTTTTGTCCACAATTACGTCTCCACTGGCAACCGATAAACACAGAGGAGGCTGTAAGAGAGGGAATGAAGGAGGGAGAAATAGAGGAGAAAGAGAGACAGAGAGAGAAGGGTAAGGGAGAAAGAGAGAGAGAGTGAGAAGGAGGAGAGATAGAGGAGAAAGAGAGACAGAGAGGGGGTAAGTGAGAGAGAGAGAGAGACAAGAAAGATGGAGAGCAAGAGAAAGAGAGGGAGAAGGAGGAGAGAGAGATAGAGGAGACAGAAAGACAGAGGAGGGGGCTTAAGGGAGAGCGAGGGAGGGAGAGAAAGAGAGAGAGAGAGGAGAGAGGGAGGGAGAGAAGGAAGAGAGAGAGAAGAAGAGAGATAGAGCTGTCTTTGTCTTGCGTTAGAACAATAGCTGCAGACAATACAAGACAAGGCGATGCATTCAGGGCCCTCGTGACGCTTGCTCCTGTGACTGGACACTGTGCTTCACCCAAACAATCCTCCATTTCTCTGACCGTCCAGAGGTTTATGGTCCCACCAAAATACTCACAATTTGAGCCAAAAATGTAGGTTGGAATCCACTTGGCTAGAGACAAAGATCTGTGTCAGCCTCCAAAACAAAAACTGTTCACGATAACAACATTTGAAGGTCATTAAAGTTGCACTGTGTAACTTTTTGGTTGGGGGTCCGTCACCTGCTTGTTTCTATGGATATGTCATTCCTTTGCCTGAAATGTTCCAAAGTGTCACATTAAACACCTTTACCTTACATTTATTCAATTACAGGTGGTTTTATAGCTCAAAAATACCACGAAAAACAGACATTCTGACTGTGAACGGGGTCGCCTCTCCACTGATCTGACCTGTAACCTGGTTTATTTTGGTCTCCATGATGATAGAAAGGTTTAATGCCATACTGTGAAACATTCCAGACAAAGCAATAGCATCTTCATGTAGGAAAGAATCTGACAGACCTCCACCAGAAAAGTTACCCAGTGCACCTTTAAGATATTGGTCCCAAGATATCGGTTCAGTCGATATCACATTTTAATATATAAATTGATGTAATAAGACGATTTACTTACAAATATTGGCCCAAAACACCTTGTAATATTGAACTTACAAAACGAAAAACACATTTGTCTATTTTTTCCCATAAGCCATTTGTATTTAAAGGAAATTACTTAATATTAATATTTTCAGTCTCTGCTCTGGTATCGGTTGATTTCGGTATCGGCTGACACTCAAAGCCAAATCGGAACATCAAAAGCTGGATTGATGCATCCCTAGTCGATATAGTCATGATTGTGACAGGCCTGCAGCTCCTTGGCCCTCGTAGAATTGTTCTTTATTTCAGAGATTATGTAACTTCACTGCACACCAGATTTTTGGGCGTCTTGGACAGAGCGTGTTCTATTTTCTGTCTTTGCAGCTCAACTCCAAAAGAGTTATATGTTTCTGAAGAATGTTTGGAGTGTCAATAGCATTTGCATATCTGCCAAACTCCCCTTTGATTTTGTGGTTTTATTGGAATGAACCCACATCAGTTTTCCTTTAAAGGTCTTTTGTGTTTCTGATCTGGGGCTGTAGTTCTTTAGTGATTTAGTGGATTATTTGTGGTGTATCAGTGGTGTATTCTTGACCATTTTTTGTGCTAGTTTTAATACCACTTTAAAGACAGAAGTGAATTCATATGCGTGAGTTCGTTAGCTTGAGTTTCGGGAGTGATTGGAAAGTTTAATCTGAAACAGAACCAGAAGGAGCTGACTTGGTTGGAACTACAACAGATGAGATGAATTGTGCTGTTAAACAAGTTTCTCACACATTAAATTCTGAACATTATGATCACCTTATGATGTCATGTAGTGGTAGTTTTCAAGTTAACAGCACCTTTTAGCTTTTGTTTCGTAGAGATTGTCAATTCCAGGGCTGAAATGATCTAAATGATTCTAGTCCAGGTATATGAAGTTTAAAAACATGAAATAAAACCCAACTCGATATTTGTGATGAGGAAACGTCATTATAACATAAATCAGAAAATAGCGTCATATATTTCAATCCTAATATTTAAATCCTCTTTCCTTGTCGCAGGTTTGCCAGGGTTTTCCAGCATGTTTGGGAAGAAGAAGAAGCGGTTGGAGATCTCGGCGCCGTCAAACTTCGAGCATCGCGTTCACACAGGATTCGACCCGCGGGAGCAGAAGTTCACAGGACTGCCCCAGCAATGGCAGAGCCTGCTGGCCGATACTGCCAACCGACCCAAGCCCATGGTGGACCCCTCCTACATCACCCCCATACAGCTGGCTCCTATGAAGGTACAGGGGGACGGGAGGGACAAAATACAACATTAGACCAGTGGCTGTCAAACTTTTAGACTTTTTTAGACTTAGACAAACTTTATTGATCCACAAGGAAATGATTTGGACACCGTAGCTCACACATCACAATATACAAACATAAAATACAAATAAAATACATTCTAAATAAGTACCACAGTTAGTAAGTACCACTTTAAATGATTTAGATATTATGATTAAAAACAGCATGGTAAGAGTCAGACTTCACTCTCCTCAGATGCTTCATATAGCTGAGAAATAGTCGTAATTTGCAATTTCAGTAAAACAACAAGATTCCAACAAACACAGCCTCTGAAACTTCCAAATAACTTTTTCTTAACTTATTTGTTTTAAAATCAATACCAATACTATCAATATATATGTTTTTCAATTACGTATTGAGTCTTTTTAAAGATTATTTTGAATATAAGAACATTTGTACTCCTATTAGTGATTACTTGGTTAAACATTGCTATATAACAAATGTAAGAAATACTATAAAATTAAGAAAAAAATAAAAGAATACTGCAGATGGAAATTAGCCATTTTGCTATAAACTCTTTTGTGTAGGTCAATGTTTTTATGTGAATTGGCCCTGATGAATAAACAAATGTATGTATTTGAAAAAAGGAAAAAAATAAAACTACGAATAATTTTGAGTTGTTTTGACTTGTTATTTTTACATAAACATATTTAGTGCTCCATAGAGAGAGCTATAGTAAAAAAGATCAAATTCTGTTAGTTTTGATCAGTGGTAGTAGGGTAGGCCACTCTCGAGCTCACGCTGTTGCAATTTTGCCCCCTACTGGCCAAAAAAACTTCCACCCAACTTAAAGGGCTCATATTATACAATTTTTAATGTTTTTTCCTCATCACAAACACACCTGGAGTTGTGTTTTGTTTCATTCACACAGTGCATATTTAGTTCTTCTCTCAAACTGAAAACACTCTGTTCCACCTTGTGATGTCAGGGAGTGCTCCACTGTGTTTTTAAACTGCATGCACCTTCACTAGAATCAGTTGAAAATGTTCAGCCCTGGAATTGCCGATCTCTACTGAACAAAAGGTAAAAAGTAGCTGTTAACTTGAAAACTACCGCTTCATGACATCACAAGGTGGAACAGGGCGTTTTAAGCTTTGGAGATGTAGACAGACAGTTACTCAAACGTGTGAACGAAACAAAACGCAACTCCGGGTATGTTTTTGATGAGGAAACAACATTCTAACACTCACATGAGTAAATTTTGCGTTATATAGGACCTTAAATATGACTTTTTTTATTCTAAACACACTACTTTGCCTTTGCATGTAAGTATATTTTTCTGTGACGGTTGTGTCTCTTGTGTCAAACCTTCCGAGTGTCTCCTCTGATGTGGTGTTGTTCATTCACTCACAAAAATGTTATTATTATTATTATTATTATTATTTCAATTCTATATCAGCATGTCATTGTGTTTTACAGTATTTTATGAATTGGCGACTCAGTTGTTTCACATTTCATCTTGTGTGTGGTCCCAAGTGTATCCTGCATGTGTGACCTGAACAGTGACGCTCTATGGGCCATTTTACTGTACGTCTCTATGGCTCCAGCTATAGTCTACTCTTCACTGCAAATATATACAAGTACATTACTTAAAATGACTTGAATTCATGTATTAGTCTTGTTTTGAGTTGTCTGGACTTATATACTTTGGTTAATACTTATTTTTTTGTATTGGAAACTATATTTTAGTTTTAAACAGTTGCACCTATGTATAAATCAAATTACAATATTTAAAAAAAAAAGACTACATTGGATTAACTTATTAAATCTAGTTACTACTACTCAAGATAATTATTTTGAATTCAAGTCATTTTAACTAATTTCAGTAATACAAATTTTACAGACATTTCCAACAATACTACAACATTTAACAAATAATTGTTGGTCAAGTTTCAACTGAGTAAGACAAATACATTTTAAATTCCACACGGCAAAAAAATAATTAACATTAATTAGATTTTTGAATTTAAATTATTTACTTGGTGCAATGTGTAACTTTTCTCCATGGAGATTCTTATTATTGCTTTGTCTGAAATGTTTCACAGTATGGCATTAAACCTTTCTATCACCATGAAGACCAAACCAAGTCAAGTTACAGGTCAGATCTGTGGAGAGGCGACCCCCTCACCATCAGAATGCCTGTTTTTCTTGGTATTTTTGAGCAATAAAACCACATGTAAATGAATATGTGTAAGGTAGAGCTGTTTAAAGTCTTACTGTGGAACATTCGAAGCAGAGCAATGACATATTCATAGAAACAAGCAGATGACGGACCACAACCGAAAAGTTACATAATGCACCTTTAAATAATGTTTTGCGTTTGATCTACTCACTAGTATTAGACATAATATTTGCAGTTTTCTTACTTCCTCAGCAAATATTCAAGCAGTGATGTCAAATTCTGTAGATCTGATAAAGCAATAAATCAAATCAAGTATTTTGAGTATAGACACAGAGTTGATTTTTTTTACAGTGCGTTGTCATGGGAACAGCAAACTGCACAGGAGGAGATATCTCTGAAGAGGCGTGACCAGGGAATAATGCTCTTGCTCTCTTCACAGATATCTCCCAAGAAAGTGCGGCCGTCCGAAACGCCTTTGGTTAAAGTATGACTTCCTCTTCCCTTCTTCCCCTCCTCTCACATACACTGCAAAAATACACCTCCGCACGAGTCAAAATGGCCTTAAAGCTGCACCGTGTAACTTTTCTGGTCTCCATGGAGATGTTGTTTCACAATATGGTGTTAAGTGTATGTGTCTATCTAGCGTTTATGTTATTACATTGCTCACAAGTACATTGAGCATCGTTATTACGTTCTTACCATTAGTGGGGGTCGCCTCTCTACAGATCTTACCCGTAACATTTCTCACCATGGGGAAAGATACATTTAATGCCATGCTGTGGAACATTCTAAGTAAAGCAACCAGAAACATTATACAGTGCAACTTTCAATTCAGAGTACTACACTGATAAAATGACAAAGTTGATTAAGTTAAAAAAAACTTGATTTGAATAAAACAGGACTAGTCACTTCTGAATAGAACTAAATAGCTATTTGTATTGTATTTCTTGTAATATTTTTAAGTGAAATATAATATTTCAACTAGAATATGACTTGTTCCATTAGCAAATAGTATACTGGACTAGTTATAATCTACTCAAATCAGGTAAAAAAGGAGTTTATGTTAAAAAGTCATTTTTTCAGTGTAATTGCTTTGAGTAACTTTGTAATATTTATGAACTAAATATTGTCAAATCTTCTCAAATCAAAGTTATTCTGAATTATAGTCACTTTGCCTCTTGTAGGTGCATTTATTGCAGTGCGTAGAGCTGTTTGTTCCATATCTCTGTTCAGGTGGAGCTATGGACCCTCAAACAGAAGCATATATACTAGTACTAGTACTAGTACATCACATACAGATAGACTTTAATCTCATCTCCTCCTGATCCATCGGCATGGCTCTCTCTGATTAGAACTACGGTAGCAGCATGCCCCCTCTCTCCCTTTTTACTTCTCTCTTGAGCTTCTCTCCCCTTTCCTCCTTTTCTTTCTCTTTCTCTCCCCTCTCTTTCTCCTTCCTGCTCTTTTCTACCCTTTCTCTCTCTCTCTCTCTCTCTCTGTTCCCTCTCTCCCCCTCTCCCTCTCGTTCTCTCTGCACAGTAGCACATTGATGATAATGATAATAAGGATAATCTGAATGATGTAAATGGCGGGGCTGATATGAAATTGCATGTTGCCATGACGCCCTGCTCCGAAGCCTCAGTGGAGAAAACAGAATTTTCAAACCCGTGCATGTTTTAGCTCAAGATTTTACACTTATTTTTGCTTTTATGACCTTTGACCTTTTCTTCAAGCATCTGCAAGTCAATAAACAAAAGTCCAAGACACAGTGGTAAAGATGGAGCAGGGAAACTTGGACCAACTATTGATCCATGAGACATTTTACTTGGGAAGAGTAGTTCAAAGCATTTATAGAGTATTATTAGTAGAAATAAAGTAAAATAAGTTTAAACATACGAAATTCTGGATTGTGGCAGATAAGCATGCAAATCAAGACAATTAGCTTTAACCCAACCTAACCTATGCTACATGTGCCAGGCAGGTTACAGTGTTATAGAAACATGTTGTATTTTATATTAAACACTGCAATAACAATATTTTTGCACCACTGATACTTTGCATTGACCTCACACTGGTTCTTCATGTATCTGAATTGGTAGAATGTTCATCAGTGGTGACACAATGCACATGTGTGACATTTTAAGATTGTCGGAAAACTGAAGAAAAAATACAAAACTGAGTCTGTGATCAATCCGAGCGTTCATGGTCCTGTTTAGGAGTTTGAGTTTCAACACAAAGGTGAGAGCGACTAACTGAAAAGCTGTTGGCTAATGCTCACTGGCTTGTGACTGTAATTTTATGTGTGAGAGATTTGTTTAACAGCACAAATCAGCTCACCTGTTGTACATCCAACAAGCCAGTTTTTTCTGCACAGATTGTTTTAAAATAAAGCTCAGATTAAAGTCTAACATCAGTAACAATGCTTCAAACAGAGCAGTGCTTACAGTTAGCATCAAACCCCAGGGAATGTTGATGACATCAGCTGCAAAGTATCAATTGCCCGGCTTTCACCAGAGGGAGTCAAGCATGAACCAAAGCATAAGTACAAGTATTTCAGATGTCCTGTAATTATTAGCATTTTGTCTTAAAGCTGCACTGTGTAACTTTTCTAGTTTAGTCGAGATGTTATTGCTTTGCCTAGAAAGTATCTGTCTCCATGGAGACAAGCAGCATTTCCAGATCTGTGGAGCGATGACTCCGTTCAGTGTAAAATGCTTTTCAATGCGTTTCTGAGCAATAACACACATGTCACTGATTAGCTAAAGAACAGACTGGTTAAATGCCATACTGTGGAACATTTCAAGCAATAACATCTCCATAGAGACAAGCAGGTGGCGGACCCCTCATCAGAAATGTTGCACCTTTAACCATCTTTAAAATGACATGTCAGCATTTTACTGTGATGTTTTTTAATGCAGTAAAATAGTGTGTTCTGTGTGTAATATTTGACTTTAAAGCTGCCTGTCTCTCTCCCTCAGAAGTGTCTAACCTGACAGTTGGCCTTTGCTGTTGCCGCGGTGACAGTAGTTTGTATCTGCTCCGCTCAGGTGGAGGTGGGCTGGTATTTATAGCTCTGATCCTCCTCTGTGATAGCCGTGACGTTTGATTGACAGGAGGCAGCTCGGCCCCTCCCCCTCATACATGTACGGGGGTTTAGTATAAAGCTGCACAGGGCAACTTTTCTGCTGGAGGGTGCACCACCTGCCTGTCTCCATGGAGATGTTATTGCTTTGCCTGGAATGTTCCATAGTATGACATAAAACATATTCATCTGTATTTATTCATTACAGGTGTTTCTATTGCTCAAAAATACAGTAATTCCTTCTGTGAATAGAGGCGACTCTCCACAGATCTGAACTGTAATGTAGCGTAGTTCTGTAACCTGCTTCTCTCTCTTGTGATAGATAGAATATATACTGTGGAACATTCTAAACAAAACAATAACATTTCCATAGAGACAAGCAGGTGGCACACCCTCCACTACAAATGTTACGCAGTGCACCTTTAAGTCTGGTTAGAATTAACATATTTTGGACACTTTATATATATACACACACTTATTTATACCTTTATTATTATTTATACCTTATTTATACCTTTCAGGAAATGATCATTGTATAATCGCAGCAAAACTACCAAAATATACAGTGGTGGAACGTAACGAAGTAAAAGTAGTAAGGTACTGTACTTAGGTATTTGTTTACCTAAGTACTACTTAAGTATACCGAATTACTACTTAAGTATCTTTTTCTTAAGTAGATTTTAAAATGGATGTTTTTTACTTTTACTTTACTACATTTGAGAGCAGGTATTTTTTATTTTTAGCACATTACAGGTGCCTTTAATACTTCAGTTGATTTTTTCATGTGTGTGATACTTTTACTTGAGTGTTCTTTTTTTTTTTTTGTATCTGTACTTTTACTTAAGTAACAAAATTGAGTACTTCTTCCACCACTGTCACGTACTAAAAGTCCAAACTAACATTATCTCACTAAGCATTAAACATGATAAAAATGTCACGTTGTTCTTTATAACTTACAGTAACACACACTAATTGACAAACTAATACTGTATATTTATGCATTAGCACGCCCTCTGCTGGCCGTAGTAGGAAACCACAACAAATTGCTATAGTTGATGTGATGATCTTCATATTGTGGGAGACATTTACACTGTACGGGGCGGATCCTGGTACTTATTTGTTAACATCTGTGATCCTCTCCTGTGTTACGCACCAGCTGACCCTTTGTGCGTGTTCTAATGCGTTGCTTTCATTAGCGGCTCAGGGGCAGATGTGTGGAGCTATAATTACTGCCCTCTCATGTTGCACCTTGACTTTCGCACACTTTAACTGCCCCCTCCCCCCTTTTCTCCTCCTCTCCTCCTCCTCCTCCTCCCATCTTCACTCTGCATACTCACGTTTCATGGGGGAGTGTCATATTATGTGTAGGTATATTAAGAATAGGTCTAGACTTACCTAATGCACATTAAAAGGCCTATATTACACAAAATTGACTCTTGTGAGCTTTGAGCCATGTTAGAATGTTGCTACCTCCTCAAAACACACCTGGAGTTGTGTTTTGTTTCATTCACACGTGTTGGAGTAATCCTTTATTATTAGTCTTTCTACATCTCCAAAGCTCAAAATGCTCTGTTCCACCCTGTGATGTTTTCAAGTCCTTTTACCTTTAGTTCAGTAGAGATCGGCAATTCCAGGGCTGAAACAATCCAAATGACTCTAGTGAAGCTGTATGGAGTTTAAAAACACAGTGGAGCACTTTCTAAATCAGCCTAAATATGCAGAAGTTGTGTGTGAATGAAACAAAACACAACTCCAGGTCTGTTTGTGATGAGGAAACAAAATTAGAACAGCGTAATATAGGACCTTTAAGTCTAATTTTACATGTCTGAAATGAATGTGCAAACACATTTATCTGAGTTTGTATTAATACAGCCTGGTAGAGTATAAATGCAGTTTTAGCTCTTGTTTTCTTGTATTCAGGCTGTTTCACTGGTGTAGGAGGAGATGTGTATTTTAGGGACTCAGAGCTGTCAAACATGTACTCTCCAAATATTCACGATTACACCAGACTCCAGCTCTACTTTGTCTACATTTTGCAAACTGTGCAGGCGTTATGCACTTACATCATCTTCATTTGACAAATATTCCTCCAAAATTCAGTCTGAGAGGAGTTATTGGCAGCTCAAAAAATAAAATGCGCTTCGTTGCTTTTTTTTTTTTTTTTTTTTGCCTAGTTTTCTCCCAGTGGAGCTATTGTCTTGCTGAATTTTGTGTTCAGTTTACATTGTGCTAAAGCTGTTTCTCTACTGTTTCTTCGTCGTTTCAATAGTGCAGCTTGTTGGCTAACGGCATGTGGAGAGGGGGCTGCCATTCCCCAATTTGAGTCACTTGCCAAATTTGTGTCAATTATGCCATTCGTTAGCTTAAAGGGTCCATATTATTCTATTTTCTGATCTATGTTATAATGTTGTTTCCTCATCACAAACAGACCTGGAGTTGTGTTTTGTTTCATTTACACACGTTTAACACACAAATCCTGCATATTTAGGCTGAGTTCTTCTCTTATACTTAAAACACTTTGTTCCACCTTGTGATGTAATACAGGAAGTGCTCCACTGTGTTTTTAAACTCCATACACCTTCACTAGAATCATTTGGATAATTTCAGCCCTGGAATTGCCAATCTCTACTGAACTAAAGGTAAAAAAAAGGAGCTATTAACTTGAAAACTACTGGTACATGACATCACAAGGTGGAACAGAGCATTTTTAGTTTTGAAGATGTAGACAGACTTACAATAAAATATTACTCAAACATGTGTGAATGAAACAAAACGCAAATATGTTTTTGAGGAGGTAACAACATTATAACATGGGTTAATTTTGTGTAATATAACATAGATCAGAAAATAGCATAATATTGGCCCTTTAATGCCATACTACGGAACATTCCAGGAAAAAGCAACAACTTCTCCATGAGACAAACAGGTGACTCCATCTGAACAGGTACATTGTGCACTTTAACCTCTGTCAATGATAACTGTTCATTTAACCTCTTCACTCTCTGTATGAATTGTCCATCTAAAATATTAAAAGTGCAATGTGCAACATTTTGGTTGGGGGTTTGTCACCTGCTTGTTTCTATGGAGATGTCACTGCTGTGCCTGGAATGTTCCACAGTATGACATTAAACAGCTCTAGCTTATGTTTATTGAATTACAAGTGGTTTTATAGCTCAGAAACACCTAGAAAAACAGGCATTCTGACTGTGAGCGGGGTCGCCTCTCCACAGATCTGACCTGTAACTTAGCCTGGTTTGGTCTCCATGAAGATAGAAAGGTTTAATACCATACTGTGAAACATTCCAGACAAAGCAATAACATCTCCATGGAGAAAAGTGTTTGACGGACCCTCCACCAGAAATGTTACACAATGCAGCTTTAACTGAAGTAGCATTGGTAATTATAATTTATGCTATAAAGATTTGACAGTCTCCCTAGGTAATTGTTATTAAATCAGACACAACACGCCCACTGGTTACCAAATACCCACTGTTGTCACACTGGTATTTTTATGCCTGTGTTGATTTGTATTTCTGTCAGATGCCCTGCTTAAAATATCGCATAAACAAAGTCATGGCCATTGGCACCGCTTGGATCTTAAAAATAATAACACGTGTTAATGCTAACTACTACAGTAAATGTCAGTGGGTCATTGGGAGCTATGTGGAGCTGTAGCCACGCCCCCTTGGCTTGGCGAGGTGACTGGGGAGAGGGAAACCTGATCATAGGGCAGTCTTCAGAAAGCACTCAGCTGTCTGGTACTGGAGCTAGTGCTGTCCACCCCGAGGATACTATCAAAGGAGTGAGAGTTAGCATGGCAGGGGGGCGTGGAGTGGATCGGCCGAGAGGACGGCAGGTGCAGACAGGTGCGAGGAGAGAAGAGGCTTTTCAGAAACAAATACAGGTGCGGTTCATAAGTAGTCTCAAATATGCTGGTTTATTTTGAATTCTCATTGTATGGTGCAAAAAGGAGCCAATGTCTATACAGCAGTGGTGGAAGGTAACGAATTCTAAGAGTAAAAGTACAATACTTAAGTACATTTTTTAGGTTTAGTAAATTTTACAGTGGATACTTTTACTTTTACTTCACTACAGCAGGTATCTGTACTTTCTACTCTACTACATTTTGGAACTGGACTGAATTTTGAGAGCTAGAAAAATCAAGAAATCAGTTGAATCACTTAAAATCAGCTGAATTCTTTATCAAAATCACTACATTTGATGCTTTAATTGTTCTAAACATCTGTAAAATGCTATTACATATTTAAACAGGTACTTTAATAGTTTTACATAGATTTTTTCATTTCATCTTCTCATTTGGACTTTTGCTTGAGTATTTCTTTTGCCCCTGTGTCTGTACTTTTATTTAAGTAACAAAATTGAGTACTTCATCCACCACTTCTTTACAGTTTGCCCATGCCTTAAGAGTCAAAAGTTATTATAAAGGGAAAAAAATGAAACTAGCACTCTACCAGATCTAAACCAGGACTAAACCAGATCTAAACCAGGCCTAAACCAGCACTAAACCAGGACTAAACCAGCACTAAATCAGTACTAAACCTTGACCAAACCAGGTCTAAAACAGGATTGAACCAGGACTAAACCAGGACTGAACTATGATTGAAAAAGGACTAAACCAGAACTAAACCACTTCTAAACCAGGACTAAACCAGGTCTGAACCAGGACTAAACTAGGACTAAATGAGGTCTAAACCACGTCTAAACCCGGACTAATCCAGGACTGAACCAGGTCTAAACCAGGTCTAAACCAGGACTAAACCAGGACTAAACTCATAGCCTATATACGCCTTGCCTTGTATTCCTCTATTAACACACACATACATCACAGTGTTCTTAATAATTATAGTATACTCTATTTTATGATTTTTACGAGCTTGTCCGACCATGTTCAAGTGAAAGTGCTTCTATATTCTGCCAACGCTGCACATTTACAGACCCCCCATGCCAACAGTCGTAAGTGTAAACACAGAGAACAAGTCCGACTGAAACATGAGCTGCTGACTGGACTGGGGTTTCAAATCACGCAGGTTTGATCTGTTAAAATGCTGCTAGTCCGTGGGTTCTTTTGCATCATTTTCTTTGCAATTTTCACAATCCATACATTTCCGTGCACTGTGAGATGTGGTGTTGTCCTCATGTTGCGCTAACTTTATCTTGGAGGGGTATTTTAGTGAGTTAGTTGTGTGTAACTCTAGAAATGCTGACTTGAGCCTTTATTTAAATTATGGTTTAAACACATGCCAACAGCGGCTAATTTGAGATACAAGTTTGTTAATGACTTTGGGTGAGAGTTCATTAGCTGTGACTGAACGCTGTCTAGACATAAGAGGTGACACAAGGTACTGAAAAACAAGCAGGGCGTGTAAATAGATAATATTTGTGTTTTTAATCCAGATATTCACATACATCACTTAAAAGGCGCTGTACTTTCTTTTTACTGTCTTAAAAATAAAAGCGAAAAACAAAACTGGTTTATTTTAATGGTACAAAGTTATTCCACACTTACCTTATGCATTCGGGGCATCGTAACGATTCACCGCGATGAGTTTGTAACAACAACTAGCATGCTAACGTTGTTCTTCCTTTGCCTTTGCGCATTAGAACTGAGCTCTTTAGCACTTTAAATCCTTGCTCAAAACGCACCTTTTCTCCTTGGCATTTGTACAGAGTTAGGAAGAGACACCTTGGCACCTTGCTGTGCTCCTTAATTATTATTATTATTATTATTATTGTATTTGTTTTGCTTATTGTATGTTTTATTCAACTGCAAATGTTGTTCAGGGCTTTGGTAAGCTTTGGCTGTTTTGAACGTGCCATACAAATACATTTGATTTGATTTGATTTGATTCTCGGAAAATAAAAACTGACTTATTTTGACAAACAAGAGCAGCTTATACAATATATAACAAATTGGGTACAGGAACGTTACGTGTTATAAACCACACTGGCAAAGTTGTGCACTAGAAGTTCTTATATTTAATTATAGCAGGGGAAAAAAGGAATGAAAACTAACTAAAACCTAACTCCTGGAATGAAAATGTGTTGCTTAACGTAGAGAACAGAGCCCAGAGCCCAGAGCCCAGAGCCCAGAGCCCAGAGCCCAGAGCGTGTGTGGTGGAGAGAGGAGGGTCCAGATCTGCTCGGGCTTTAGATCAGTGTCTGTTTGTAATGAATCCATCACAGGCAGCTGTCCGTCTGTGTCACTGACGCTCGTGACCTGATAACGGAGAGAGGGAGAGAGGGAGAGAGGGGGCATGGAGGGATGGAGCGACGGGGGAAAGAGAGAGGAGGGGGGGTTAGAGAGAGAGAAAAAGAGAGGGCAGCAATACAGAGTGAGAGTGAGGGGGGAGAGAAAGAGATAAAGCTATATCTAGAGAGGGAACAGTGGGTTAGAAGGAGAGGAAGAGAAAGAAGGGATGGGTATGGAGGGAGAGGGAAGGAAAGGGGGGGTAGAGAGATAGAGGGAGAGGGAGGGTGTGAGACAGAGCAAGAGAGAGAGAAAAAGAAAGGGAGAGAGTGGCGATAGAGAGTGAGAGTGAGGGGAGAGAGAAAGAGATAAAGCTATATCTAGAGAGGGAATGGTAGGTTAGAAGGAGAGGAAGAGAAAGAAGGAAGGGGGAGGTAGAGAGATAGAGGGAGGGAGCGAGATAGAGAGAGAGAGAGAGAAAAAGAGAGGGAGAAAGCGGTGATACAGGGTGAGAGTGAGGGGAGAGGGAAAGAGATAAAAGATATATCTAGAGAGAGAGCTAGAAGGAAAAGAGAGGAATTATATAGAGAGAAAGAGCGAAGAGGAGATTAAATAAAGAGAAAGAAAGAGAGGGAGAGAAGAGAGATGTTAGATGTTACTGCTTTGCCTGGAAAGCTCCACATTATGGCATTAAACTGATCCATCTCCAAGGTCTTATTTTACTGATTAAATACAAAACATCTAAGTTCATTATTTACACTGTATTTCAAAGCACCGACATCGCCATGGAGACAAGCAGGTGGCAAACCTTTCACCAGAAAAGTCCCACAGTGCGCCTTTAAGCAACTACGGCTCTTGTTTTCAGCCTTATTCGGACTGCTTCACTCCTCAGTGCAGGCGGAGAGTCTATTTATAAATCTGTGAGTTGCTGAGGTCAGTGTTATGAACGCACAGAGGTCAAAGGTCACAGGGTCAAACTGGGCTGAGCCGGTCGTCAGCATCTCAGGCTTAATGAGCATCTGCTGAGTTTTAACGAAGCACAAATAGTCCATTGTCAGAGGGTGAAACGGGCTGTCCTTCGCAGTTGATTCTTTATGGCTCTCATTAAAAGGTATTTTCTTAAACACGAAGAGATAAAAGTATAAGTACTTTAAGATTACAAAACTCATTTTTTAATCTCCAAATCTTGCACTAGTCTTAGTCAGGATCTTAGCTCGAGGATTTGACCTACGGTGCACGTTTTTGGTTGATGGGGGAAACTGAAGTTCTCAGAGGAAACCCACACAGCCACAGGGAGAACATGCAAACTGTGTAAACCTTATTTTTAAAAGTGATCTATAATTAAAGATGTATTTATTATTATAACACAACGCTGGAGTCAAACCTGAAACCTTCTTGCTGTGAGTTGAAAGTGCTACAGCCATATTGCATTTAAAGTCCTATAGCGTCCTATATCCAGCAGTGTTTGTGATGAGGAAACAACATTATAACAACTTAAAATAGTGTAATATGGGCCCTTGATGTAATATAAGTCAGACAGAGAAGTCAGAATTTTAAAATTAGAATGATCTTAAAACCAGGCTACTTCTTTGAAACAAGCTGAACAATAAAACCCTAAAGACTTTAGGCCAACATTGTAAATAAGAATTAGCTCTTAATATTTAGCGTGGTAAAATAAAGGTAAAATAAATAAAATACAGAAATCTACTCACATTTTTGCTTTTAAGGAGATACTGACTCTTCCAGGACCTATTTTCTTACATGTTGAGTTGTGGGCACTGTGGACTTGTCAAAAAAATTGACTCTTTTGAGCTTTAAGCCATGTTATAATGTTGTTACCTCCTCAAAAACAGAGAGTGGAGTTGTGTTTTGTTTCATTCACAGCCTTTTATTATTAGTCTGTCTACATCTCCAAAGCTCAAAATGCTCTGTTCCAAGTTGTGATGTCATGTAGTGGTATGGTTTTTAAGTTAAAAATTGAAAAAAAAAAAAAATGCATAGCGTACTCAAATGGCCGTCCAAAAGCGTTTTTTTATTTTTAAATAACGTTTCGGCATTTTTCTTGCTTTGTATCTCTCATATGAGCACCTGGGCTGGCAACCTTTTTGTATAACGTGGTCCAAAGCAAGAAAAATGATCAGACGAAGGCTTTTTGCCGAAAAGTTATTTAAAAATAAAACACATTGGACATTAGCCATTTGAGTGCGCTATGCATTTTTTTCACTTTTGAATCCTCACATTTGCTCCTCTACAAGGACTTTGGTGTGCGTTTTCTGTTTCTTTTGATGGTTTTCAAGTTAACCGCCACTGTTTACCTTTTGTGACGAAGGACATAATCTATTTCTGGCGGGTGATGATTGATAGACATTGTAACCAGTCAGATGCTGTAGTTTTCGAGTTTGTTTGACAGCGCCATGTGTTTTAGTTTTGTAGAAGTGCTGTGTGCGTATTAAAGAAGTCAGTAGTGGTTTAAAAAAGGCACGCATATATCAGCATGTTTGCAGAGTGTTTTGAAGTTGTTCGCAGTAGTAGATTATAGGAAATGTGTGTTTAAGGGCCAATTAGATGTTTATTTGTGATATTTTGAAGTGCTAAGTTCCAGATTCTAAGAGCCAGCTAACGGCCCGCTATTATTACCGAGCTATATATCCTTTGTTTGTATGTTTCAGGACCACACACACACACCCAGACACCCACACAAAGTTCAACGTTTTTAATAGAAGTCGTAAAACTTCATCTCTCATCGTGCATTCTTACCGATGCCCCCAGTTATAAGCCGCACAACTAGCTTTCCCGAAAACACCTTTAATTCAGTAGAAATTGGCAATTCCAGGGCTGAAATGATCCAAATGATTCTAGTGAAGGTGTGTGGAGTTTAAAAACACAGTGGAGCACTTTCTGTATTACAACATGACAAGGTGGAACAGAGAGTTGTTCGTTTGACAGAAGATTTCAGCCTAAATATGCAAAGTTTGTGTGTTAAACGTGTGCGAATGAAACAAAACACAACTCCAGGTCTGTTTGTGATGAGGAAACAACATTAGAACAGATCAGAAAATAGCGTAATATGGGCCCTTAATGTAATACAAGTCAGACAGAGCAGTGCGTTTGGTGTTCTGATGAGTATCTTGTGTAACAGCAGCAGGGCCCCAGGAAACAGGTCAGATCAGAACACAGGATTCAAATGTTTCTGAATAATATCCGCTGTCTGTGTTTGTCTGAAGCTAACGGTGTAAGTAAAATAAAATACAACAGACAGGGCTGCTGCTGTGGACCTGTGCGGATCAGAGGATTGTGGGTCTAATGGGGTCGTATAGGGTTGGGCAATTAATCAAATCAATTCAGTTAATTTGGGTTTGAAATGTTGAAAAATTGCTAAATCGTGAAACTGAGGATTATGATACTTCTTTACTCCTGACTTCCTTACTTGCAAAGCAGGGTTATTGTGCAATTACAATTAGAGATCTATAGACTTTTAATATAAGGCACTTCATCATTTCTTAAATAAGAGCATGTGATAAGAAAGAAAAGGATAAGAAAGAGGTCCAGTCGTCCAGTGTCCAGTGTGTGCAAAAAAATCTCTTTTTTTTTTTTTTTTTTTTTGCCATATTGTCCGTCCCTAGTATTTGGCGTAGCATACATGAAAAAAGTGTGTGGCGCTATAACAAATCTCCTCAGTGAGCTGTGATTCAGATGTTTAACCAGTAGAGGGCACCATCATGCAGGACATATTATTCAATTTCATGAGTTTTTTTCTTGCCAAAAATTCTTTCTTCCTATGAGCGGGTTCACCTCTCCACAGATCTGACCTGTAACTTGGCCTATTATGCAAATGGCTCCAATTGGGCCTGGCAGTTTTCTAACCTGGAAGTCCTCAGCAGACCTGTTTCTTTTATCAAGATGTTTTAGATGAATATTGTGATTTAAATGTCCAAAATGTAACTTAATGATCCACGGGTGTCATAAATTATAACTATTATAACTATATAGAAAACAAAATACAACTCTTAGTACACTGTAGTGCTGACAGAGATAAATGTAGGCAAAAATATAGCATGATAATAGGTTAATTACTATAATAAACACATTTTTAAAAGCTTAATTTGAAAGAAAATAGGTTATATATTAAAAAAAAAAAACTATACATTTTACTTTGGTTGCACAGTACGCTACATTAAACATTTACTGAGCATTTTATCTGCACACAACAGCACTACAGATCTCATTCACACTTCCGCACACTTGAACGTGACTCAGTGCTGTCATTACCGCCTTTCCCCAGCAGAGGGCGCCACACACTCACTCCTCCTGTTCTTTCTCCTCGTACTGTACCTTACAGCAGATGTGCTGAGCTCTGCTGCATTGTCTGATTGATACCAGCAGCAGTGACTGTGCACATGGCTATTTTTACCCTCACCCCGAATCACTCTTGGCGTAAAATAGTCCCTCGTTTTGATTTTTTAAACTGTTTTTCGTGCATTTATCTCAAACTGTAGGTTGCGTTGGGTCTTATCTCGACTAAGGAGAGATCGTGCTCATTTCAAGGGCTCGTGATGTTATCTTTTTCAGACGACGGTGAAAAAGGGTCTCTTTAGAACAGGACCGGAGAGGAGTGCTGCGGTGTTTGTAGTACAGATATTACTGCTCTGTGTCTGTGAGCTTGTTCTCCTGACAGTGGAGACAGGAACGCCTCATACAGATGCTCCAGTGGGAAAGTGGAAAAGGAAAGAAATAGATGAATATTTGGAATTATATGTGTGTTCACTGCCAAAAAAAAAAAAAAAAAAGTTAATGAGATGACTTGAATTCAAAATCTCATTCGCTAGAACTGAGTTTGACTGCATTTTTTTTTACTACATATTTTTTACTTATTTTTTATTTATTATTATTATTATTTTTTTTTTTTTATTGTGAAAAATTTAATTGGAAAAGAAAAAAGTTAATTATATGTGTTTTTTTATGTGTGTTCAAAATTCTAGTGTTGGGTTTGACTACATTTTTATAACTGATGAGAGATGCTTCATAATATTTCTGACCCGTTTTGATTTATTATATATATTTTTTTCTTTTATCTAAATTGAGGGGAAAAAATAAATAAATAAATAAATAAATAATAAAATAAATAATTATAAATAAATCATGTGATAAATAAATAAACAAATACATAAATAATAATGCATTTTAAGTGTAATTTTAGTCATCTGATGGGGACATTTAAAATTAGAATGATCTTAAAATCAGTCATAGGCTACTTCTTTGAAACAATAAAACCCTAAAGACGACAGGGCAACACTGTAAATAAGAATTTGTGTGGTAAAATAAAGGTCAAATAAATTAGCTATAGAAATGTACTCAAATGAAGATCTTAATAATTGAAAGTAATATACGCTAAGTACATATATATATTACATTTTTGCTCTTTTGAGGAGATATTGACTCTTCCAGGACCTATTTTCTTACATGTCGAGTTGTGGGCACTGCGGACTTGTACAGAGGAGGAATACTGGGGGGATGTGTGTATTTAAATTGTATTGAAATATATGGAAGTGGAAATTGAAGCTACATAAACTTGAAATGCCAGTTTTTAATATTAAATTTTGCGTTATAAGAACTGCACTTGATTTTGGCCTTGTAAGAGAAGAGAGTGTGTAGTGGATTTGGGTGACGAAATACTTATTAATAGTTATTTTATTTATTTTAACTCATTCACTGAACTGCACGTCTTGAATTTATCATGTAGAAATGTGTGTTTTCAGAATATGTGGTGCTCTAGTACACGCCCTTTATTTAAACAGCTTTTTTCTCTGAGTTGTAGCACTGCAGAGTTTAGGAGAGGAGAGAGGTGGAGCTACTAAGTGATGTAGGTACCCATGTGTAGTAACAAATCAAGTTTACTGGAGTTTTTTAGATTTTGCAAAAGAAATGTAGAGTTTTCTGAATAGATTATATATATTTTTATATTTAAACTGCATTTGTGGCATATTGAGAACTTGTAGGAGAGGAGAGGGACATGGCTGATGGTTGTCCAGACATGAAATAAGAATCATTTGACTGTTTTGCAGCATTTAAGTAGCAGTTAAAGCTTTTCAAATAAGCTCTATACACCACTATATGTTTTGAATCACTTTTTATTGAACTGTAGCCAGTGCGGACTTGAAAGTATAGGAGAAAAGGCTCGTTAAAATGATTATAATTCATGTTTTTTTTTCTATTTTGTTGTGTTAAATGTAAAAAAATACATCTTTTCGACATCATTTCTGCTATGTATTTTTGAAACAGCCTTTGTCCTGAGCTGTTACACTGCGGACGTGTAAAAAAGGAGAGAGAGGAAGAGAAAGTGAGGGATGAGGTGAGAAAGGGTTTCATGAGACAGTATTTCTATTTTGTATTCAAGTCAATTAAAGATTTCTCATTACTATAAAGCTTTGTAATGGTTTTCCTTTGGGTTACTGACACTGCAGACGAGTAGAAGAAAAGAGAAGGATGGAGAGAGGAGGAAGAGTGGGTGATGATTGTTTAGAAAAAAAAAAAAACACAAAAAATTCAACTCTTTCTAAATACACACTACTGTAAGCCTTTGTAATGGTGTTTCTTTGGGTTACTGGCACTGCAGACCTGTAGAAAAAAGAAAGAAAGAAAGAAAGGTGGAGAGAGGAGGGAGAGTGGGTGATGGTAGTTTAGAAATTAAAAAAACACATGAAAATACATATATATTTCTAAAAACATGCTACTGTTGTTTAGAAAAAAAGTAAAAAAAATAAAAAATACATTAAAAAAACAAAACCTTTGCAATGATGTTTCTTTGGGTCACGGGCACTGCAGACTTGTAGATGAAAGAAAGAAAGAAAGAAAGAAAGAAAGGTGGAGAGAGGATGGAGAGTGGGTGATGGTAGTTCAGAAAAAAATAAATAAATGCATGAAAAAATATATATTTCTAAAAACATGCTACTGTTGTTTAGAAAAAAAAAGTAAAAAATAAAAAATACATAAAAAAAACCTTTGTAATAATGTTCCTTTGGGTTACGGGCACTGCGGACTTAGGAAAGGAGAGAAAAAAGGAGAGAAAAACGGAGAGAAAGAGGAGGAAGAGTGGGAGATGTTCGTCCATGTGTGACTAAAGACAGTAGAGGGGGCGGAGCCTGGCATCTGCTGCAGACGTGTTCGCTAGAATCACATCCCGGCGCTCTTCGCTGACGCAGGACTCCTCTGCAGCTCGTAGTAAATGCAAATGAAGCCGTATACGAGCGAACGGGGAACTATAATGACTGATTTTTATGGCGCCGTGAGGTCAGGGGGTCAGGAGTAAAGTGAAATGCAGTTTTCGTGGGTTTGAAACAGCTTTGAGAAGGTTTAAGCAGTGGGCTGGTGCGCTGTGATAAAACACATGTGTGCGTTTTAAGATAGACAACATCAGAGCAGTGTTTGGAGAGTTTCGGTGTTGGAAAGAGTAAATTATCAGCAACCACTGCACTGGACCCAAAACTATTTTTAAATCAAGTTAAAGGGGATTTTGAAGTTTTAGGATTATGGGCGGTTATTCTGAAATCTGGTTTAAAGATCCTATACTATGCAAAATTGAGTCTTGTGAGATTTAAGACATGTTATAATGTTGTTTTCTCCTTAAAAACAAACCTGGAGTTGTGTTTTGTGTCATTCACACATGTTTGAGTAACCCTGCATTTTTAGTCTGTTTACATCTCCAAAGCTCAAAATGCTCTGTTCCACCTTGTGATGTCATATAGTGGTAGTTTTCAAGTGAACAAACAGCTCCTTTAACCTTTTGTTCAGTAGAGATTGGTCATTCCAGGGCTAAAATTATCCAGCTGATTCTAGTAAAGATGTATAGAGTTTAAAAACACTTATTTCTTTTTTTTTCAGGTGGAGATTTTTTTCATTTAAATAGAACAATAGATCATAACGAAACCCATTTTATGATTTCACATTTTTGCTGACTACGGTAAATCTCCTCTCTCTCTCTCTCTCTCTCTCTCTCTCTCTCTCTCTCTCTCTCTCTCTCTCTCTCTCTCTCTCTCTCTCACACACACACACACACACACACACACACACGCACACACACACGCACACACACACACACACACACACACACATTCTCTCTCTCTCTCCTCCAGTTTCTTCTTTCCTCCCTCCTCTCTCTTGCTCTTCTCCATCTTCTTCCCCCCTCTCTCCTCCGCTTCTCTCTCCCCTCTTTCCCCGTCCCTCCCGTTCCTCCCCTTTCTCCCTCTCTCCTCTCCCTGTCTCCCCTCTCTTCCATCTCTCTCCCTCTCCTGCACCTCCCATCCTCTCTGTCTCTTCTTTCTCTCTCTGCCATCCTGTGACCCTGGTGCCCACTGAAGCACAGCCTGTCCCTCTGTTTAGCTCTCTCTGTGTCTCTCTCTCTTTCTCTCTCTCGCTCTTTCTCTTTCCCTCCCCCTCTCCTTCCCCTCTCTCTCCCTTCCCCCTTCCTCTCTTTCTCCCTCCCTCTCCCCTAGCTCTATCTCTCCCTCTGACGCTCTCTCTTTCTCTCTCTCCCCCTCCCCTCTCTTTTCCTGTCCCTGTCCCTCTCCCTCCCTCCCTCCCTCCCTCCCTCCTTCTCTCTTTCGCCCTCTCTCTTTTTCTCTCTTCCTCCTTCTCTCTCTCTACCTCCCTCCCTCCCTCCCTCTCCATCCCTCTCTCTCTATCTCTCCCTCCCTCCCTCCCTCCTCTCCCTCTCTCTCTCTCTCCCTCCCTCCCTCCCTCCTCTCTCTCACTCTCCCTCCCTCTCTTGTTCCCTCTCTCTCTCTCCCTCTCTCCCTCCCTCCTCTCCCTCTCTCCCTCTCACCCTCTCCCTCCCTCCTTCCCTCTCTCTCTCCCTCCCTCCTCTCCCTCTCTCTCACTCTCCCTCCCTCTCTTGTTCCCTCTCTCTCCCTCCCTTTCTCTCTCTCCCTCCCTCCCTCCTCTCCCTCTCACCCTCTCTCCCTCTCTCCCTCCTTCCCTCCCTCTCTCTCTCTCTGTGTGCAGTGAGCTGGAGTCAGGAGAAGGGCGATCTCATTCATTACTCGCCCTGTCACTCCCCTCTTCATTACAGCAAGGTTAATCCGCCTTATCTCCCCCCGAGGGCCATTTTTCACCAGACCCCCCTCCCCCCTCCCCCCATCCCCCACTTACCCCCCTGTAACCCCTCCACCCCTCCCTCCACCCCTCCTCATGCCCCCTCCTCATGCCCCCTCCTCTGCTCCTCTGTCCAACCACAGCGCCGCTTTAAACGTCACTGTCCCGAGTCACGGCACAACTTCTTAATCAACTTTCACATTTGCATTTCCCAAGATTCCTTCATTTTATTTATTTATTTACTGGAAGTTTTCTAAATGACGGGACAGAGACGTGCTTTTACTTCACTGCTCGCCTGCGGTGGACTCAATAATCACGATCTGTCTCATGATGTTGCAGATCAGTCTGAGTTTGGGGCATTTTGTGGAGCTGATACAAAGACGCGGTCAAAGTCTCAATTTGTTCCTGGTTTGAGCCTTTTATAGTTAAGGGACAGTTTATTTATATGTGTCACTCTGTGAGTTCTACAACAGTCTGGGATGGTGCTCCTCTTCCTCCTTCTCTTCTCTGTCCTCCTCTTCCTCCTCCTCCTCCACCTCCTCCTCATCTTCTCTTCCTCCTCTCCATCCTTTTCTTCTCTTCCTCCTCTTCTTCCTCTTCCTCCTTGTCTTCTCTTCCTCCCCCTCCTCCTCCTCCCCTTCTTCCTCTTTCTCCTCATGTTCCTTTTGTTCCTCTTGTTCCTCTTCCTCCTCATCTCTACCCCTCCTCTTCTTCCTCCGCTTCTTCCTCTTCCTCCTCATTTTCTCTTCCTCCCCCTCCTCCTCTTCCTCCTCTTCTTCCTCTTTCTTCTCTTGTTCCTCTTTCTCCTTGTCTTCTCTTCCTCTTCCTTCTCTTCCTATTCCTCTTCCTCCTCCCTCCTCTTCTTCTTTCTCCTCCTAACCTTCCTCCTCTTCTTCCTCTTCCTTCTCTTGGTCCTCTTTCTCCTCGTCTTCTCTTCCTCCTTCTCTCCCTCTTCCTCTTCTTCCTCCTCATCCCCCTCTTCCGCCTCCTCCTCTTCCTCCTCACCTTCCTCCTCTTCTTCCTCTTCCTCCTCCTCTTTCTCCTCCACAAAGCATTCAGAAAACACAGAACGTCATGACGATTATTTAAATCTGGTTGTGGAAGTAAGGAAGGAAAAAGCCAAGAAATCAAACTTTAGTTAAATCCAGCTGACAAAAGCTCAGACGTCTTTCCCTGTGCACAAACGCACAAATATGTGAACTCACAAATATCACCAGAGTCCATCTTGTGGTGCAAGTTTACTTTATTGTCCCCATAGAGACATGTGTCCTCTGCATTTGACCCATCCTCCTGCCGCTGGGCCAGCCTGGAGCAGGGGGCCCATGTCCAGATCTTGAGCTGGTTTTGGTCAGGACTTTGGCTGGAGGATTTGACCGGTTGTTGACGGGGGAAACTGGAGTACCCAGAGGAAACGCACACACTTTTATTTACTGTCATATAATTAAAGATACTTCTACTAGTGCAACTACAACTACTGTCACTACAACTACTTCCACCGAGGTTTCACTTTCAGTTTTACAGTGTTAATGTTAGAGTTGATCTGATAGAGAATCAGACCTTCTGTACAGTGAAAATCTGAGTTTACCAAAAGTGAATCATTTACCAGTGTGTTTCATTTCATAGAGAAAATAACAACTACAACAACAACAACAACAACAACAACAACAACAACAACAACAACAACAACAACAACAACGCTACTGTATTTATAGCATCACAAACACACATGGAGTTGTGTTTTGTTTCATTCACACACGTTTAACACATAAACCCTTGATATTTCGTTCACAAAACAGGTAGCCATTGACTTGAAAACTACCACTGCATGACATCACAATGTGGAACAGAGAATTTTGAGTTTGGAGATGTAGACAGACTAATAATAAACTGATAGGACCTTTAACAAAGTATTTATTCACCGATGTATTTCACATCATAGAGAAAATAATACTGATCGCTGACTGTATTTAAAAGAGGGCGACTTTACATCAGCCCCTCACCCTCCCTCTCTCTCTCTCTCTCTCTTCTCTGTTCTCTCCTCCCTCTCTCCTTCTCTCTGTCCTCTGTTCTGTTCTCTCCCTCTCTCCTCTTCTCCCTCCTCTATTCTGTTCTCTCCTCCCTCTCTCCTTCTCTCTTTCTGCTCTTCTCTCCTCCCTCTCTCTTCTCTTTCCTCTGTTCTCTCCTCCCTCTCTCATTCTCTCCCTCCTCTGTTCTGTTCTCTCCTCCCTCTCTCGTTCTCTCCTTCCTCTGTTCTGTTCTCTCCTCCCTCTCTCCTTCTCTCGCTCCTCTCCTCCCTCACTCTTCTCTCCCTCCTCTGTTCTGTTCTCTCCTCCCTCACTCTTCTCTCTCTCCTCTGTTCTGTTCTCTCCTCCCTCTCTCCTTCTCTCCCTCCTCTGTTCTGTTCTCTCCTCCCTCACTCTTCTCTCTCGCCTCTGTTCTGTTCTCTCCTCCCTCTCTCCTTCTCTCCCTCCTCTGTTCTGTTCTCTCCTCCCTCACTCTTCTCTCTCTCCTCTGTTCTGTTCTCTCCTCCCTCTCTCCTTCTCTCCCTCCTCTGTTCTGTTCTCTCCTCCCTCACTCTTCTCTCCCTCCTCTGTTCTGTTCTCTCCTCCCTCACTCTTCTCTCTCTCCTCTGTTCTGTTCTCTCCTCCCTCACTCTTCTCTCTCTCCTCTGTTCTGTTCTCTCCTCCCTCTCTCCTTCTCTCCCTCCTCTGTTCTGTTCTCTCCTCCCTCACTCTTCTCTCTCTCCTCTGTTCTGTTCTCTCCTCCCTCACTCTTCTCTCTCTCCTCTGTTCTGTTCTCTCCTCCCTCACTCTTCTCTCCCTCCTCTGTTCTGTTCTCTCCTCCCTCTCTCGTTCTCTCCTTCCTCTGTTCTGTTCTCTCCTCCCTCTCTCCTTCTCTCTCTCCTCTGTTCTGTTCTCTCCTCCCTCACTCTTCTCTCTCTCCTCTGTTCTGTTCTCTCCTCCCTCTCTCCTTCTCTCGCTCCTCTCCTCCCTCACTCTTCTCTCTCTCCTCTGTTCTGTTCTCTCCTCCCTCACTCTTCTCTCTCTCCTCTGTTCTGTTCTCTCCTCCCTCACTCTTCTCTCTCTCCTCTGTTCTGTTCTCTCCTCCCTCTCTCGTTCTCTCCTTCCTCTGTTCTGTTCTCTCCTCCCTCTCTCCTTCTCTCTCTCCTCTGTTCTGTTCTCTCCTCCCTCTCTCCTTCTCTCGCTCCTCTCCTCCCTCACTCTTCTCTCTCTCCTCTGTTCTGTTCTCTCCTCCCTCACTCTTCTCTCTCTCCTCTGTTCTGTTCTCTCCTCCCTCACTCTTCTCTCCCTCCTCTGTTCTGTTCTCTCCTCCCTCACTCTTCTCTCTCTCCTCTGTTCTGTTCTCTCCTCCCTCACTCTTCTCTCTCTCCTTTGTTCTGTTCTCTCCTCCCTCACTCTTCTCTCCCTCCTCTGTTCTGTTCTCTCCTCCCTCACTCTTCTCTCTCTCCTCTGTTCTGTTCTCTCCTCCCTCACTCTTCTCTCCCTCCTCTGTTCTGTTCTCTCCTCCCTCTCTCCTTCTCTCTCTCCTCTGTTCTGTTCTCTCCTCCCTCTCTCCTTCTCTCTCTCCTCTGTTCTGTTCTCTCCTCCCTCTCTCTTCTCTCCCTCCTCTGTTCTGTTCTCTCCTCCCTCTCTCCTTCTCTCTCTCCTCTGTTCTGTTCTCTCCTCCCTCACTCTTCTCTCCCTCCTCTGTTCTGTTCTCTCCTCCCTCTCTCGTTCTCTCCTTCCTCTGTTCTGTTCTCTCCTCCCTCTCTCCTTCTCTCTCTCCTCTGTTCTGTTCTCTCCTCCCTCTCTCCTTCTCTCGCTCCTCTCCTCCCTCACTCTTCTCTCTCTCCTCTGTTCTGTTCTCTCCTCCCTCACTCTTCTCTCTCTCCTCTGTTCTGTTCTCTCCTCCCTCACTCTTCTCTCTCTCCTCTGTTCTGTTCTCTCCTCCCTCACTCTTCTCTCTCTCCTCTGTTCTGTTCTCTCCTCCCTCTCTCCTTCTCTCTCTCCTCTGTTCTGTTCTCTCCTCCCTCTCTCCTTCTCTCCCTCCTGTGTTCTGTGCTTACCTTGAGTATCTATTACAGCTTATCAGTTGAGGACAGGCCAGCGCCGCACGCCGATGAAATATGGCTCCTGTCAGGGACGCTGGCGAAGAACGCTCTCGCTCGCCTCTCTCCACTCCGTGAGGACAGAGGAGAGAGGGAAGGAGGGAGGAGAGAGGGAAGGAGGGAGGAGAGAGGGAAGGAAACCAATATCACTCGTTTAATTCAAATGAATGGGCAGATTTTGTCTCTTGATGCTGGGCGTTTGACAGTGATTTGGGATGTAATTAACCTTGTGCTCCGTGGTCACCTCTGGGCCCCGCTCTTCGTCTCTTCCTCTTCCTCGTAGAGCTGTCAGACGTCTATCGATTATGGGAGATGATAAGGTTTCATTGGATAACAGACTCGCCGCAGTTCGGGGGAAATTGAATTAGCGCGGAGAGGCTCGTGTCCAGCGTAGAGGAACATCAAGTGCCCCGACCCCCGGCCCAAATTCCAAACGGACGCTCCGATGAATTATGAGGAGTGAAGCAGTCAGACGGAGCGATTGTCTGCTCGGCTGTCAACAGTTTTTCAGTTAGCCACTTTCATTTGTCAAAAATCAAACTTCTAAACAAGACCATGAACGCTCGTATTGATCACAGGCTCCTGAAAATACGTCGTTTAAATCCATTTTGTCTGTATCCTCCTACGACCCGGTGTCCACATGTGCACAACACAAAGTTACACTGTTACACTGCCTTTCACACACAGGTGGACACTTTACAACAGCAACAACACAAAAAAAAAATATATATTTTTTTTTACTTTGTTAAAGGCATATGTTTTCCTCCACCTGTTAGCAGCACTTCAAATAAGCCACAATTGTTGTTTTTCATTTTGTTTTTACACTCAGGAAAAATGTTGCTGTGTTCAGGCACTTAATAAATAGTTTTTGCAAATCATTATTCAATCCTCATATGTGGACATCATTTTTCTCAGAAACTACATCGTCTAAAAAGATAATTCTTTGTTTTTGCATTCATCAGGGCCCAATCAGCCCAAATAACAAAGAGAAATCAATAAAGCACGCCATGGAAGAGTTCAAGTCCTAGGAGGCTATATATATTTTTTTGCATCTTCATTTTTTTTTGATTGATCAGGCTAAAAATATTAGCTATTTTTTTAGACCAATGTTTAATCTGTAATTCCTTTGTAAAGTGAGATTTGAATATTGTTAAATCCTTATTCATTAGAACAGGAATCAAATATGGCACCACGTTTTAACTTTGTAAACCAGCGCTTACACAGCTGATTTCAGTGAGTCCATTGGTGCCTCCTTTTCCCCCTCTTTTTCCTCCTCTTCTTCCTCTTCCTCTCACTATATTTTACTCAATGTGTTTATTGGCCGTTTGACTTTGAGTTCCAGTTCAGGGCTCTCCTCAGCAGCAGCAGCACTCTACACACACACACACACACACACACACAGAAAGAGAAAGAGGGCGCCAGTGAAGGAGAGAGAAGAGGGGAGAGAGGAAAGGCGAGAAGGGAGAGGAGGGGAGAGGAGTGAGCGAGCAAAAGGGAGTCCCATATTCTGTTAGTATAAACACTGGTCTTATGCAATCGTTTATTTTGAGTGTTTTTCAGGGTGGGTTTACACTGGTTTGAGCCCAATTTTGTTGTGTTTTTAGTTATTTAAATTCTTGTCATCCAGTTTGCAGTGCTGCTTTTCTACTAGTATTACAACAACTACTACTACTACTACTACTACTACTACTACTACTACTACTACTACCTCTACTACTACTAAACAGACTGTCTATAAAGATACACAGAGTCTGTATACAGATTGGACACTATTTGATGCCTGAGTGAGATGATGTCGTGTTGACTATTACTACTACAACCACTACAAATACTACTACTACCAGTACTGTTACAAATATTATCATTTCTACAGCTACAAATACTACATAAAGTGTATGAATGATCTGTTTGCTGACTTGCTGATTGGCTGCTGAGCTGAGTGAAGTTGATGGAACAGTGAGTTTGATGTAGGAGCAGTTTTCAGGTGGTCCTCAAACCTGCGTCAGCTTTTTCATCTACGTGTGTGAGTTTAGTTTGGATTCATGTGTGTGTGTGTGTGTGTGTGTGTGTGTGTGTGTGTGTGTGTGTCTGTGGGAGAGGGGGGCAGGGGCGGTCCGGTCCTCAGCACATGTGACTATGGCCCTGACACTTTGACGGGTGACACTGTGACAGGTGACGTTCTGACAGACAGCCCTGACACAGAGGAGAGACGTGCTCATAGGACAGCATCACGCCTCTGCTCCTCCACACAGAGAGGGGGGGCTGTTCTGACAACTGCACGTGTGTGGACTTTTATTCACTACTAAAATACTACTACTACTATTACTACTTCTACTACTGCTGCTACTATTACTACTTCTACTACTACTACTACTACTATTACTACTTCTACTGCTGCTACTATTACTGTCACCACTGCTTATACAATACTACAATACTACTAATACTAATGCTGCTATTGCCACTTTTATATATGATACTATATCTGATACTGCAGGTTTTTGGATTTTATTGCTCTTTTCTTCAGTACTACAACTACAACTACTACTACTACTACTATTACTACTACTACTACTCATTGTCAATTATTTGAATAAACTGAGTGATGAAGTAAAGGATTTGGACAACAGAAAAGTGTACTCCTCTTACTTCATATTTCAATACTGACACTACAACAATGCTACTACTACTACTACTACTACTACTACTACTACTACTATTACTGCTACTACTAATACTACTACTACTACTACTACTACTTCTACTATTATTACTACTACTATTATTACTACTACTACTACTACTATTACTACTACTGCTATTACTACTACTAATTTTCAATTATTTGAATAAACTGAGTGATGAAGTAAAGGATTTGGACAACAGAAATGTGTACTCCATATTTCAGGACTGACACTACAACAATACTACTACTACTACTACTACTACTACTACTAGAAGTATATGTATATTTGCACAATGCATATGACAAGTAAGCGCTCCAAAGGTAAAAAAAAAAAAAAAAAAAAAGTAAAATGTAAAAAGTAGTACTTACATGTAAAAAGTAGTACTTAAACTATCAGTGGCTGCGTTTACATGCACACTCAAGTCAGATTATGAGAAATCAGATTTTGGAGCTAAAATGACATGTAAACCACAAAATACTTGTACCTCAGCAAATCTGTAACTGTACTGAACTCTCCACCTTCAAGAAGCTGCTCAAAACCCTCTATTTAAAACCATTTTTAATGTCTAACCTGCTTTTAAATCATGCCTGTATTTTTTGTCTGATTACCTTGTTTTGTATATGTACACTTTTTAATTGTATTCTTTGTACAGTTTTAAAAGTTTGAGTGTTAAAAAAAGCACTATATAAACAAAATTTGTTCTTATAATTATGAGATCTTGTTCTGAACATGATCCCTGTTACTCACATCAGATGTTGCTATTTGCATTATCAGTCCAGAAATCAGATAATAATCAGATTTTGGTTTGCATTTAAACATAGCCACTGTTACTTTTCATAGAGAAATATTGTTCATCTACTCCACAATTTCCAAAGAGACTGACTGCACACGCTTCCTACTTGAACATCGTTTTACTGTACTGTTTCGACTTCTCTCCCCACCTCTTTACAGAACAGCACGTGTGGGACTTTATAACTCATAATGATCATGTAATTCGTTCTAATCGTACCAGATCCACTCAGGGAAAGTAGATAACGAGCGATGAAGAGCCCCCCCTCCTCTTCCTCCTCTGTGTGCCTGCAGATCTCCACTCACCAGGCTCAGTGCTGTAGTTTTGTGGAGGTGGATAAAACCCGAGCAAACACTGGAGTCACGACACAGCTGTGAACAGGCTTAGAGAGAGACCGAGAAGATCCGAGCTCCTCTGATACTAAAGCTGCTACAACTGATCTAACACACCTCCACTGATGTGTATGTGCGGACCTGGTTTAGTCCTGGTTTAGTCCTGGTTTAGACCTGGTTTAGTTTTGGTTTATTTCTGGTTTAGTACTAGTTCACAACTGAATGGGTTTGGTTTAGTCCTGGTTTAGTACTGGTTCAGAACTAAATTAGTCCTGGTTTAGTCCTGGTTCAGAACTGAATAAGTACGGGTTTAGTCCTGTTTTAGTACAGGTTCAGATCTAAATTAGTCCTGGTTTAGTCCTAGTTCAGAACTGAATAAGTCCTGGTTTAGTCCTGTTTTAGTACAGGTTCAGATCTAAATTAGTCCTGGTTTAGTCCTGGGTCAGAACTGAATTAGTCCTGGTTTAGTCCTGGTTTAGTACAGGTTTAGACCTGGTCTAATCCTGGTTTAGTCCTGGTTTAGAACAGAATTAGTTGAGATTTTGTCCAGGTTTAAATTGTTGGGTGGGGGAGAAGATCTGAGCTCCCCTGATACTCTAAAGCTGCAAACCCTATTTAGTAACACTCATGAACCTATGCATATGGGTATAGACCTGGTTTAGTCCTAGTTTAGACCTGGATTAGCCCTGGTTTAGTCCAGGTTTGACAGGTTTATGGTCACATTTTTATATTTCCACCCATTCAAAGAGCTTTACATCAAAGAACCACCAACACCAATGTACACAGACACTGGAGGCAAAGTGGGTTAAGTGTATTGCCCAAGGACACAATAACAGTATTCATCTGTGGGATCTGGAATCGCACCGCCAACCTGTGGGTCAGTGATTCTGCCTGTTCAAACCAATGATGTTTACATTGAGAGATTCGAACCGCCAACCTTCAGATTGGTGAACTGCTTAGTGCTTTGTCTAACTATACGCATTGCTTCATACCGTATATATTGAATGTAGCCTATATAGTATTATTGTTATACCTTTGGCAAGTCCTGCATCATTCTGTTAAAACTCAGATAGAAAGCTAAGAATTATATGGTGGAATTTGCTGTTTAAGATTAAAAATGCAAAATGCGTAGCTACTCACAGCTTCTCAGATCCACACATCACGAGTTACGACTAATATGTTTTGATCATCCCACTGAAAATGACAGTGATCTGCGGTGAAGGAAACTAATCCTTAAATGCACCGCAGGCTTATAGCAGTGACGTTACCTGTGGATTTCCCAACCTGAAACCCATATTATTGTATGTATTATACCTGCCAAAGAGACTGAAATATATGCCCGTGTGCGTTTGGTATTGTAATGTTAAATGTTTCATGTCAAAAAGTGATTTGAAATTTCACGGTATGCTAATCAGAACCTATTGGATTATGGTAGCAGTGACGCACCCTGCCATGTAACTGTGTATTCAATAGATTCGCATTATGAAATCTGTTTTAATGTATTCTGGTGTGTATTTGGCAAGTCCGTGGTTACAAAGGGATTTAAATGATCAAACATGTGATTGTAAAATAAAGTGGAAGCCAATGGAGTGATAAAAGGACGGGTGATGGTGCTAAGGTTGCTTCACAGACCTCAGTGATGTTATGAAGGGAGAGTATTGTAGATTTGTAAAGGAAAGAAGATGGAATGTCGGAAGTGGCTGATGGTGGAGCTGCTGTGGTGGTCTGGAGATGAGCCATTGAAGGATTGTAGCATCTTCTATATTAACGAGGTGATGGTACAATTCCCCATCAATAACTCAGTGTCTGATGTGGTTCCTCTAAATATTGATTTGTTTGAGCTTGACTTGCTAATTCAATAAAAACACATCAGGGTTGGAAACAGGGCTGCACGCACCACAAGTAAACCAGAACAAGACAGAAGTTATACACAGAGATGGAGAATTAGAACTAAACAACCAAACTAAAATAATACTGAGCTGGAGGATAGGTCAGAATTCTATGGTGGAATTTGCTGTTTAACTCTCAGATTGTACATTTGTTGACCTGGTTTATGGTTCTTATCTCTGTAATCACGGGGCCTATGCACATGAAACAAAAACCGTCACAAAGTTAAACCTCTTCTCCTTCAGCATAGATAAACAAAAGTGAAATATTGGGATTGTTGTCAGTAAAAAGGACATTCAGGGTCCTCTATTACACAAAATTGACTCTTGTGAACTTTAAGACATGTTTATAATGTTGTTACCAAATCAAAAACATACTTGGAGTTGTGTTTTGTTTCATTCACACATATTTGAGTAATCCTTTATTATTATATCACCATAAGCTCAAAATGCTCTGTTCCTCCTCTCGGTATATTTTTTGATGAGGAAACAACATTATAACAGCTCAGAAAATAGCGTAATATAGATCTTTTAAAATGTGAACACTACTTATTTGTTGTAATACTGTTTTATACATTATAGTTTGAAATGGTAGAAACCTTTTGGAAGATATACTCAGGTGGTTTCAGTAAAAGGCAGTGAGCAGTTCATTTGGTTCCTGTCACAGAGTCCTTGTAACATAATGTGATTTTCCTTTGTGCGCATTAATTTGTTTTTAGTCAAATTCAGCTGAGCAGGAATTTCAATTTATGTCTCTGCCGTTTTCTCACTGAGCGAACGTTTTATATCACGAGGGGCTGCATTTATCAAACTGTCAGGAGCAGCTTCACTCAAGGGCTAAGAGGGTTTTTTCACCTCTATAACTGCTATCGTATCGTATTATTATTGCTACTACTATGACTTCTACCACTACTAGTAGTAATATTGCTACTACTAATACTACTACTACTACTACTACTGCTGCTGCTACTACTACTACTACTACTACTACTACTACTACTGCTGCTGCTGCTGCTGCTACTGCTACTGCTGCTGCTACTGCTACTACTACTACTTTTTCGCCCATATAACTCCCGCTACTATTATTATTGTTATACTGGTACTACAACTTTAACCACTACTATATTACTACTACTACACTACTGCTGCATAATATTGGTGCTACTACTACTACTATTACTACTACTACTGCTACTACACTATTCCTACTACTTCTACTACTACTGCTGCTGCTGCTACTACTATTATTACTACAATAACTTCTACCACTTCCATACTAATACTGCTGTTACTACTATTGCTACTACTACAACAACTACAAGTACTTCTACTACTACTTCTACTTCTCTACTACTACTTCTTCTATTAGTACACTTCTACTACTACAACAACTACAAGTACTTCTACTACTACTTCTTCTTCTTCTCTACTACTACTTCTTCTACTAGTACACTTCTTCTACTATAACAACTACAAGTACTTCTACTACTACTTCTACTTCTCTACTACTACTGCTTCTGCTACTACACTTCTACTACCACAACTACAAGTATTTCTACTACTACTTCTACTTCTCTACTACTACTTCTTGTACTATTACAACAACTACAAGTACTTCTACTACTACTTCTACTTCTTTACTACTACTTCTTCTACTAGTACACTTCTTCTACTATAACAACTACAAGTACTTCTACTACTACTTCTACTTCTCTACTACTACTGCTTCTACTACTACACTTCTACTACTACGACTACGAGTACTTCTACTACTACTTGTACTTCTCTACTACTACTGCTTCTACTACTACACTTTTACTACTACAACAACTATGAGTGCTTCTACTACTACTTCTACTTCTGTACTACTACTTCTTCTACTAGTACACTTCTATGGATAAACTTTGCAGTTTTGTGCAGATTTTGTGTGTTAAACATGTGTGAATGAAACAAAACACAACTCCAGGTCTGTTTGTGATGAGGAAACAACATTATAACATGGATCAGAAAATAGCGTAATATGGGCCCTTTAACTATATTAATTAACCTGACCTTGTATGAATTAAATATTATAGTCCTACACAATGTTGCGATGACATCTAAAACCCAACAATTTTGCTTTGAATAACTTCCATTATATATATTACATTATTTAAATGTACTTTTCTTTCACAGACCATAGTTCGAGGAAACCGACCGCCCAAAGACGCCTCCATCAACGGTTTATTGGAAGAATTCGACAACATTTCCGTGACCCGCTCCAACTCTCTTCGAAAGGAAAGCCCACCTGGAGCTCACCAGGCCGGACCCCCCTCCAAACCCCTCATCGGGACCCTCCCTGGCGGCCCAGAGGAGAATGGATTCAGCCACTACTACTCCCGCTACTCCTGTGACCTGGACACATCGAGCAGGGACTTTGCACTGGATCCTGGCAAACCTAGCTTTTCCATAGACGGCGAATGGGCGGTGGGAAGGCATTACCGATTCACCAAACAAAATGGCCACTCTCATCCGATTCGTAGTCCCTTTTATCCCGACGCAATGCCCCAAAAGTCTGACTATGCCAAGCTACCACCGGATTACCATACATACCTGGAAAGCAAGGGGCGTTCTGCCGATGAAGTAGCCTCGACAGTGGGTAGTGGGGTGGGGTCCAGTGGGTACTACCGGGCATCAGTTGGGGGGTCATCCAGCCAGGACTACAGGGAAACTTCAGTTGGTACGCCATCTCGAGCATCTCTACACAGCGAGCAGATCACGTACCCCGATAGCGATTGGAGTTACGGAGGATTACGAGATGATTATGAGAAGAGGCCCAAAAGTTCTTATGTTTCGCAAACAAGTCCCACTCCGGCGATCAGGCAAAGATCAAGGTCTGGGTCTGGGCTGCAAGAACCAAATGTCCCGTACGCAGCGAGTGGGGGCCTAAGAAACCCTCCGCAGGCCCATTCGTACAGCTCCTACACCTACCCACGACTATCGGAAAGTCTGGCCAATTCACAGACACTTGGAAAGGTAAGTGACGCTATTTTACACAAACACAATCAATCAAGCTTTATTTATAGAGCCCTTTACAACACACCAGGCGACCAAAGTGCTTTACATTCAAATCATCACAATATAAAAGCATGCAAGACATTAAACAATGAAATAAAAAAACTGTGCACAAAGTGTCACTGCATTACTGAATAGATCAGTTTTGAACCTGGATTTAAACAAGCCAAAGTCTGTTTGAGCTTAAGGCACTGTCTGAGTTCTGAGCAGACAGGAGTTCAAATATGGAGCAGCAAGACCATTAAGAGCTTTAAAAACAAACAATAAAAATAAATTCTAAAGTAAACTGGAAGCCAATGGAGTGATAAAAAGACGGGTGATGGTGCTAAGGTTGCTTCACAGACCTCAGTGATGTTATGAAGGGAGAGTATTGTAGATTTGTAAAGGAAAGAAGATGGAATTTCCGAAGTGGCTGATGGTGGAGCTGCTGCGGTGGTCTGGAGATGGGCCATTGAAGGATTGTAGCATCTTCTATATTAACGAGGTGATGGTACAATTCCCCATTGATAACTCAGTGTCTGATGTGGTTCCTCTAAATATTGATTTGTTTGAGCTTGACTTGCTAATTCAATAAAAACACATCAGGGTTGGAAACAGGGCTGCACGCACCACAAGTAAACCAGAACAAGACAGAAGTTATACACAGAGATGGAGAATTAGAACTAAACACAACTGTGAAATAGTGAACATATTTGTACACTTGTGTTAAAGGGCCCATATTAGGATATTTTCTGATCTATGTTATAATGTTGTTTCCCCAACAAAATCAAACCCAGTTGTGTTTGTTTGTTTATTTATTGCATTGTGTAACTTTTCAGGTAGAGGGTTCGTCAAATGCTTTTTTTTTTTATGGAGATGTTACTGCTTTGGAATGTTTCACAGTGTGGCACTAAACCTTTCTATGTTCATGGAGACCAAACCAGACGAAGTTACAGGTCAGATCTGTGGAGAGGCGACCCCGCTCACAGTCAGAATGCCTGTTTTTCCAGATGGCAAAAAAGGAGAAAATTTAATTTGTCAACTGGACATAGTTTATTTGGTTGAATACGTTTCGCAGCCAAATAAACTATGTCCAGTTGACAAATTAAATTTTCTCCTTTTTTGCCATGGATTCTACCTGGACGACTGAGGGATTTTACATACATGTTTTTCCAGATGTTTTTTGAGCTATAAAACCACCTGTAATTGAATAAATGTAAAATAGAGCTGTTTAATGTCATACTGTGGAACATTGCAGACAGAGTAATGACATCTCCATAGAAACAAGCAGGTGATGGACCCCCAACCAAAAAGTTACATAGTGCACCTTTAACTCACAAACCCTGCATATTGAGTTCTCTTCTCAAACCGAAAACACTCTGTCCCACCTTGTGATGTCATGTGGTGATACAGGAAGTGCTCCACTGTGTTTTTAAACTCCACACACCTTCAAGAGAATGATTAAGATGATTTCAACCCTAAAATTACCGGTCTCTACTGAATAAAACATAAAAGGTAGTTAAACTTGAAACGTACCACTACATGACATCACAAGGTGGAACAGAGCATGTTGAGCTTTGGAGATGTAGACAGATTAATAATAAAGCGTTACTCAAACATGTATGAATGAAACAAAACACAGCTCCAGTTTGTATGTTGTTGATGAGGTAGTTCCTGCCTTTAGTGCTCCTCTGCAGTGTCTTGTGTCTGGTCCATAAGTGCTACTGTCTGTCATTATCTCACAGGGCTGTAGTGGAGTGTCAGGTCCTAATCTACTCCTCCTGCTCAGACTGAATTAGCCTCTCTTCAGCCTCTGTCTCTGCACAAATCAATTAAACACGATGGACGGTCCACTCCCAAAGCACAGAGCTGCACAGGAGAGAGGGAGCAGAGGGAGAGAGGAGGAGAGGGAGCAGAGGGAGAGAAGAGGAGGGACAGAGCAGAGGGAGAGAGGAGGAGAGAGAGAGCAGAGGGAGAGAAGAGGAGGGACAGAGCAGAGGGAGAGAGGAGGAGAGAGGGAGAGAAGAGGAGGGACAGAGCAGAGGGAGAGAGGAGGAGAGAGGGAGCAGAGGGAGCAAGAAGGAGGGACACAGCAGAGGGAGAGAGGAAGAGAGAAGGAGCAGAGGGAGAGAGGAGGAGAGAGGGAACAGAGCAGAGGGAGAGAGGAGGAAAGAGGGAGCAGAGCAGAGGCAGAGAGGAGGAGAGAGGGAGCAAGAAGGAGGGACACAGCAGAGGGAGAGAGGAGGAGAGAGGGAGCAGAGGGAGAGAGGAGGAGAGAGGGAGCGGAGGGAGAGAGGAGGAGGGACAGAGCAGAGGGAGAGAGGAGGAGAGAGGGAACAGAGCAGAGGGAGAGAGGAGGAGAGAGGGAACAGAGCAGAGGGAGAGAGGAGGAAAGAGGGAGCAGAGCAGAGGCAGAGAGGAGGAGAGAGGGAGCAAGAAGGAGGGACACAGCAGAGGGAGAGAGGAGGAGAGAGGGAGCAGAGGGAGAGAGGAGGAGAGAGGGAGCGGAGGGAGAGAGGAGGAGGGACAGAGCAGAGGGAGAGAGGAGGAGGGACAGAGCAGAGGGAGAGAGGAGGAGAGAGAGAGCAGAGGGAGCAAGAAGGAGGGACACAGCAGAGGGAGAGAGGAAGAGAGAAGGAGCAGAGGGAGCAAGAAGGAGGGACACAGCAGAGGGAGAGAGGAAGAGAGAAGGAGCAGAGGGAGCAAGAAGGAGGGACACAGCAGAGGGAGAGAGGAAGAGAGAAGGAGCAGAGGGAGCAAGAAGGAGGGACACAGCAGAGGGAGAGAGGAGGAGAGAGGGAACAGAGCAGAGGGAGAGAGGAGGAAAGAGGGAACAGAGCAGAGGCAGAGAGGAGGAGAGAGGGAGCAAGAAGGAGGGACACAGCAGAGGGAGAGAGGAGGAGAGAGGGAGCAGAGCAGAGCAGAGGGAGAAGAGGGAGAGAAAGGAGGAGAGAGGAGGAGACAGCAGCAGGAGAGGAAGAGGGGGAGAGAGGGAGCAGAGGGAGAGGAGGAGGAGGAGAGAGGGAGCAGAGGGAGAGGAGGAGGGACAGAGGCTGTTAAAGGCGCATTGTGTAACTTTTCTGGTGGCGCGTCCGTCAGATGCTTTTCTCCGTGGAGATGTTATTGCTTTGTCTGTCTCACAGTATGGTATTAAATCTTTCTATCTCCATGGAGACCAAACCAGACCAAGTTACAGGTCAGATCTGTGGAGAGGTGACCCCGCTCACAATCAGAATGCCTGTTTTTCAGAGCTATAAACCACTTGTAATTTAATAAATGTAAGGTAAATCTGTTTAAAGTCATATCGTGGAACATTCTAAGCAGAGTGATGACATATCCATAGAAACAAGAAGGTGACAGACCCCTAATCAAAAAATTACACAGTGCACCTTTAAGTTATAGGCTCTTTATATAGTTTTAAAGGTACACTATAGATAATAAATCAATCAATAAATAGTATTTGGATGTATTCAGATTTGAATGATTTAAAAGTAATAATTAGCTTTAACTCAGGGCTACATTTTATTTACTTTATTTTCTGCAGTATTCTCTATGTCCCAGTAGCAGTTATATAGTTATGGAGAGGCTGTTGCAGCTAACAGCTCCTGCCAGGACCCAAAATGAGCACATTTCAGGGAGACGCAGGGGGGAAATACACTCACTGTAAAAAAAAAATAATATCATTTTAGCCATGTTATAATGTTGTTACCTCATCAAAAACACACCTGTAGTTGTGTTTTGTTGTTTGAGAGAAGAACGCGGCTTAAATATGCAGGACTTGTGCGTTATACATGCGCACATAAAACAAAACACAACTCCAGATACGGTTGTGATGAAGAAACATTATAACATAGAACAGAACCAGTGTAATAAGAGCCCTTTAGTGCATTCTAATACATTTTACAGCGCATGCCTTTTGTGATTTGCTGCACTGTTAAAACGCGCCGTCGTTGGCCCATTAGCTGTGGGACTGTGAGTGTGGTCCACCTCAGCGCTCTGTCACACGCTGGGTCCGGGGCCTGTGCTTTGCTGATGTAGATCCCATGGTGCCTTGATGAAAAAACATTAAACCTGCACGCTCCAGTACGTCTCCACTCTCACAAACCTGAGCACAATCGGACCACAGCAAGCAGAAGGTCATTTTTTTACACCTTTTATTTATGACCCTGAGCTGCTGTGCTTCAGGAGGTCCATATGCTGTTAGCTGGAATTGGATAATATGTGCAGGGAATGTAAAGATATAAGCAATGGTAGAAAATGTATGTACGCAGCTCATAGACTGTATATATAAATGGACATAGCTTCCAAATAGTAAGTGAGCATGGAAGTGTTTCTGGCTCCATCGACTCTGGCTCCAATTGACTTTACGTTGAAAAATTGTCACCCCTCTCTCTATAACCGCTGCAGTGAGCCTTGTCATTTATTTCGCTATTTTGTCAGTAAATACATTTCTATTCCTAATATGAATGCCATACTGTGAAACACTCCAGACAAAGTAATAACGTCACCATGGAGACGAGACGGGCCCACCACCAGAAAAGTTACATAGTGCACCTTTAGGGCTAAACTAAGACTAAACCTGGAACATCATCAAGGTGAACCAGGACTAAACCAGGAGCAAACCATGTCATCAGGACTAAACCAGGACTAAACCAGGACCAAACCATGTCATCAGGAGTAAACCAGGACTAAACCAGGATTAAACCATGTCATCAGGAGTAAACCAGGACTAAACCAGGATTAAACCAGGACTAAACCATGTCATCAGGAGTAAACCAGTACTAAACCAGGACTAAACCATGTCATCAGGAGTAAACCAGGACTAAACCATGTCATCAGGACTAAACCAGGACTAAACCAGGACCAAACCATGTCATCAGGAGTAAACCAGGATTAAACCAGGACTAAACCATGTCATCAGGACTAAACCAGGACTAAACCAGGAGCAAACCATGTCATCAGGAGTAAACCAGGATTAAACCAGGACTAAACCATGTCATCAGGACTAAACCAGGACTAAACCAGGACCAAACCATGTCATCAGGAGTAAACCAGGACTAAACCAGAACTAAACCAGGACCAAACCATGTCATCAGGAGTAAACCAGGACTAAACCAGGATTAAACCAGGACTAAACCATGTCATCAGGAGTAAACCAGTACTAAACCAGGACTAAACCATGTCATCAGGAGTAAACCAGGACTAAACCATGTCATCAGGACTAAACCAGGACCAAACCATGTCATCAGGACTAAACCAGGACTAAACCATGTCATCAGGAGTAAACCAGGACTAAACCATGTCATCAGGACTAAACCAGGACTAAACCAGGAGCAAACCATGTCATCAGGAGTAAACCAGGATTAAACCAGGACTAAACCATGTCATCAGGACTAAACCAGGACCAAACCATGTCATCAGGAGTAAACCAGGACTAAACCAGAACTAAACCAGGACCAAACCATGTCATCAGGAGTAAACCAGGACTAAACCAGAACTAAACCAGGACCACACCATGTCATCAGTAGTAAACCAGGGCTAAACCAGAACTAAACTCAGACCAAACCATGTCATCAGGACTAAACCAGGACTAAACCAGGACCAAACCATGTCATCAGGAGTAAACCAGGGCTAAACAAGGACTAAACCAGGACCAAACCATGTCATCAGGAGTAAACCAGGACTAAACCATGTCATCAGGACTAAACCAGGACTAAGCCAGAACTAAACCAGAACTAAACCATGTCATTAGAAGTAAACCAGGACTAAACCATGTCATCAGGAGTAAACCAGCACTAAACCTGGATTAAACCAGGACTAAACCAGGACCAAACCATGTCATCAGGACTAAACCAGCACTAAACCTGGACTAAACCAGGACTAAACCAGGACCAAACCATGTCATCAGGAGTAAACCAGGACTAAACCTGAACTAAACCAAGACTAGAACAGGACCAAACCAAGTCATCAGGACTAAACCAGCACTAAACCAGGACTAGAATAGGACCAAACCAAGTTATCAGAAGTAAACTAGGACTAAACCAAGACCAAAGTAAGTAATCAGGACTAAACCAGGACAAAAACCAAGACTAAACCAGGACTAAAGTGTTAATCAAGTGCACAGAACGTAAAAATGTAGAGAGTTGATGATGTACAAATTGTCTGCAGAGATTCTTGTGCTCAAATGAAATCAAACACAGATTCAGCAGGTTTAATGCGCGGTGTGGTATTTATAGGAGGTTTCAGAACAATGGAGGGAAAAAAGAAAAGACAATGTGGTTGGGTGGCAGGTTAACAATGACTATTCTTCTGGTTCTCTCTCTCTTCTTTATTCTGTCTTTCTCTTCGTTTTTCTCTTCCACCCTCCACTCGCCCACCCATCCCTCTCTCCACTACAGTAAACTCCCTCACATAAAGTGTAGTCAGCGCAGTCCCAGCTGTTGTGTAGCCATGGGAAGAAGAGGAGGAGGAGGAAGAGGAGGAAGAGGGAAAGAAGAGGGGAGGAGGAGGAGGAGGAGAGACACGCAAACACTATCACACCCACACACATTCAGAAAAAATACACTTCCTATGATATGACTTCGGGCTTCCCCCAATTGGGCCTCTCTTCCTCTCTCCACCACCCTTCTCTTTCTCAATCTTTTTATCTTTATCCTCTCTCTCTCCATCTTTCTCCCTCGTCTCTTCTCACTCTTCATTGCTCTCCCTCTCTATATTTCTCACTCATGTCTCTCCAGCCTCCTTGTCTCTCTCTTCTGTGTAACTTTTCTTTTTCATTCTCTCTGTTCTCTTCTCTTGCTCTTTTCCTCTCTCTCCCTCTCTACCCCATCTCTCTTCCTCCTTCCTCCTACATCCCTCTCCTCTCTCCCTACCCCCATCTTTCTTCTCCTCTCTCTCCCTCTCCCCTCCTTTCCCTCTCCCCTCCTTCTTCCTTCCTCCCTCCCTTCCTCCATCTCTTTCCCTCTCTCTCTCTCTGTAGTGCCCACCTTCTTCTTGTCCCCTTCTCCCCCTCTCTCCCTCTCTCTCTCCTCCCTCTCTCCTCCCTGACTGCAGCTCTCCCCTCCTTCCTCCCTCCCTCCCTCCCTCTCCCTCCTCCCTCTCCCTCTCCCCTCTCTCCTCTCTTCGTTAGTGATCGACTGCATCTCTCTCTCTCCCTCAGTCCCTCTGTCTGTAGTGTTCTGACTGCAACTCTCTCTCCTTCTCTCCCTCCCTCTCTTCCTCTCTCCGTAGTGGTCTGACTGCAGTTCTCTCTCCTTCTCTCTGTAGTGGTCTGACTGCAGCTCTCTTTCCATCCTCTCTCCTCCCTCTCTCCGTAGTGGTCTGACTGCAACTCTCTCTCCCTCCTCTCTCCTCCCTCTCCTCTCTCTCTCCGTAGTGGTCTGACTGCAGCTCTCTCCCTCCTCTCTCCTCCCTCTCCTCCCTCTCTCCGTAGTGGTCTGACTGCAGCTCTCTCTCCTCCCTCTCTCCCTCTCTCCGTAGTGGTCTGACTGCAGCTCTCTCTCCCTCCTCTCTTCTCCCTCTCTCCGTAGTGGTCTGACTGCAGCTCTCTCTCCTCCCTCTCTCCCTCTCCTCCCTCTCTCCGTAGTGGTCTGACTGCAGCCCTCTCTCCCTCCTCTCTCCTCCCTCTCTCCGTAGTGGTCTGACTGCAGCCCTCTCTCCCTCCTCTCTCCTCCCTCTCCTCTCTCTCTCCGTAGTGGTCTGACTGCAGCTCTCTCCCTCCTCTCTCCTCCCTCTCCTCTCTCTCTCCGTAGTGGTCTGACTGCAGCTCTCTCTCCTCCCTCTCTCCCTCTCTCCCTCTCTCCGTAGTGGTCTGACTGCAGCTCTCTCCCTCCTCTCTCCTCCCTCTCTCCCTCTCTCCGTAGTGGTCTGACTGCAGCTCTCAGTGACAAATTGCTGTTGCGGCACTACTTTCTGCAGCCTTAGCATAAAGCGTCCCGTGTCCCGTGTCCCGCCGCAGATTCAATTTCACACTTGAGTTGTGTTGTTGATTACGCTGCCAAACTCAGATTAATGCGCCTTTAACCAACATGGATCAGGAGACTCCACAGACACCCCCGCTCCCCCCGACGAGGAGCTGGACAATGATAGGGGGGCTCTCAAGGGCTGTCCCGGGAGCAGTATACCCCCCTCCTCTCTCTTTTTCTCTCTCTTTCTCTCCTCTGTCTCTATCCTTCATTCTTACCTGCTTCCACCAGCCTTCCACTTCCTCGCAAAGGCACACATTCAGACTGAAATATACTTCCTGTGCTTCAACTTCAGGCTTCTCCTATTCACTCTCCTCTCTCACTCTTTCTTCTCTCTCTTTCTCTCTCCATCCCTTTCTCTTTCTTTTATCTCTCTCTCTCTCTTTCTCTATCCTTCACCCTTACCCGCTTCCAGCCTTCCACTTACTCTCAAAGGTGCACAATCAGAAAAAATATACTTCCTATGCTTTGACTTCCTCCATTCATCCTCTCTTCCTCTCCCCTCCCTCTCTTTCTCTCTCTATTTCTCTCTCTCCCTCTCATCTCTCTCCTCTCTCTATCCTTCATCCTCACCTGCTTCCACCAGCCTTCCTCATCCTCTCAAAGGCGCACATTCAGAAAAAATATACTTCCTATGCTTCGACTTCGACCCATTCATCCTCTCTTCCTCCCCCTTACTCTTCCTCTTTCTTTCTCTGTCTTCTCTCTCTTTCTCTCCTTTCTCTATCCTTCATCCTTACCTGCTTCCACCAGCCTTCCTCTTTTTTTCTCTTCTGCCTCTACTAACAACACGAGAATGCTCATTCAAAAAAATTCAGGCTTCCCCCATTCATCCTCTCCTTCTTCTCTCTACCTCTCTTCATCTTTCTACCCTCTTTTTCTCTCATACCTCTTTTCCAAACCCCCCTTTTCTGCCTTTTGTCTTCTTCTCTCTCTCTCTTTTACCTCTTTCTGTTCCTTCTCCCTTTCTCTGTCTTTCTCTGTCTCTCTCTCGTTCTTTCTTTCTTTCTTTTCCTTCTCCTGCCTCTCCTGTACTCTACTCTTCATTCTCCCTCTCCTTCTTCACCTGCTCTGTGAGTGATTGATTAACACACTTCTCTCTGTGTAATTATACCTGGTGTGTTCACATCAGGACTCCCCCTCCGGCCCCTCTGCAGGCTGTGTTACAAACTCACCTTTCCCCTCTTTCTCCTCCCTCTCTTTCCCACCTCTCTCTCACCTCTCTTTTCATGTCTATCCCCTCTCTCTCCCCATCTTTCTTCTCACTCTTCATCTCCCTATTTTGCTCCTCTTCCTTTCTCCTCCCTCTCTTTCTCCAGCCCTTTGTCTCTCTCATGAATGCTTTTCTTTCTACTCTACCTCCTTCCTCTTTCTTACTCCTTTCTTTCTCTCATCTCTGTCCTGTGTCTTCCGGTTTTCGGTGTCTTCCTGTTTCTCCTGCCTCCCTCTCTTTTCTGCTGTCTTCTCTCTCTTTTTCGCTCTCTCTCTCTCTCTCTCTCTCCCTTCCATCTTCCTTCTTCCCTTTTCCTCACCCCCCATCTCTCTTTACAGCTCTATCCTCTCTCTCCCCATCTTTCTTCTCATCTTCACGTCTCCCTCTTTTTCTCCTCTCTCTTCTTGCTTACCCTACACACATTTCTTGTTCCCCTCTTTTAAGTCCCTTTGTGTCTCTCCCTCTCTCTTTCTCTCCTTCCTACTCTCTCACTTTCTTACTCCTCTCTTTCTCTCATCTTGCCTTCTGTTTGTTCTTTCTCTCTCCCTCTCAACTTCCCATCTCTCTTCCTCTTTTTTCCTTCCTCCCTCTTTCTCCCCCCCTCCCCTCTCTACCCCTATCCCATCTCTCTCTCATATCTCTTCATCTCTATCCTCTCTATTTTTCTCCTCCTCTCCTTCTTTCTCTCCTCTTTCTTACTCCTCTCTCTCTGTACCTCCCATCTCACTTTCTCCTTTTTCTCCCCACCCTCTCTCTCTTTCTCTCCCTTCCTTCCTTCTTTTTTCTTCCTTCCTCCCTCTCTCTCTCCCTTCCTCCCTTTCCCTCCCCCCTCTCTCTTTCTCTCTCTCCCCTTCTCTTTTCTCTCTCCTCTTTCTTACTCTGTTCTTTCTCTCTCTCTCCCCCTTCTTCCCTTTCCCTCACCCTCTCTCTCTCTTTCTCTCTCTTCCTTTCTCTCCTCTCTCCTCTTTCTTACTCCTTTCTTTCTCTCTCTTTTCCTTCCTCCCTTTGCCTCCCCCCTCTCTCTCTTTCTCTCTCTCCCTCTCCCTTCCTCCCTTTCCCTTCAGCCGTTCTCTCTCTTTCTCTCTCTCCCTTTCTCATCTCTCTCTCCTCTTTCTTCCTCCTTTCTCTCTCTTCCTCTGTCCCTCCCTCTCTCACCTCATAAACCACACCACCACCTCTTCTCACCTCTTCTTTCTTTCCTCTGAAGTCTTTGAGAGCAGAGGGGGGAGGGGCGAGGAGATTTAATTACATTTTATTGTCAGGCCATCACTCCCACAATGCACCAGTTCTCGTATCGATGTTTAAGGCTACACTTTTATCATCCTCCCAAATGCATTATGGACCTGACAGGTTTAGAATTAACGCCGCTCCACAGACGTTCTTTATCAATGACTGTAGCCACGGTTACAACAACTACAGTAATGATTTTCTAATGCCCACTCAAACTAGTTTATCACCGTCATTAATCTGGGTGACAGGGGTGCACTGCAAAAAATATACAAGACTTCAAATACTTTCAGTTTATTCATCTTGTTTTTTGACTAGTTTTGACTTGATTTTTTTTTTTTCAGTTTGTTGTTCTGGATTTCTGGAGTTTTTTCAGTCTATTTTTTAAGGGCTAAATATATATATATATATTTTTTTAATTATTATTATCCATATTGACATTAGTGCAATCATAACAACAGAAACAAGAGCAACAAAAAATGCCCAAAAGGAGTGGGAAGATAAGAAATGTATTTATATTGACATTTTACATTAGACCATATGAACTATTTACAAGGGAGACTTCTCTTTAAACTATAGACTTTTTGAAATTTTTATATGTCTAATGCAGATTTTCCATGATAATTCACTTGATTTATTGCATCGATTATTGCCACTGAGGTGGTTCTTTTTGTCCTTAACCCGTATTGTCAAGACAAAACATCAAATAATTAAGACATGAGACACATGAGTTAACATGAGTTTTTCAAGGATTTTTGAAAGGATTTTTTGAAACTATATTTGAATATTGGTATTACTTTTGCAGTTTTCATTTAATTTGGGAAACGCCCTGAATGAAATGATAAGTTGCAGATATGGATAAAGGGCCTTACAGTGTTTGTTTATTACTTTTTTAACCAGTACCATGTCTATGTCATGGCAATCTAAGAACGATGAATGAATTCTTGGTTGACTACAGACAAACTGACTTAAAAGAGGGCATGGCAAAAGCTGTGTATCTGTATGTGTCTGACGCAAATTTCATGCAAAAAACACTCTATCATTTATATATTTTTATATTTAAAAAAGTGCTAGGAAACAATATATCACCTAGCTCACTCAAATCCTTCTCCTTTCTGCTGTTGTCCCATATACATACAGATAAATTAGGTGTTAATTAAAGAAAATACTGTGCAGAATATACAAAAAACAACAACAAAACAATTATATTCACCAACACAGTTACTATATTGTAATAACAGGAATATAATTATAAAATGTGAATTAAAATGTGTTAATCTTGTCAAATTAACCTTTTAATTGTTGTGTTTTAATTGTTTTGCTCTTGTTTAAGTTGTTGTCTTTATTGTGACACCAGTAAACATAATGATACAGTGTATTTGTATATTTGACTTGCAATCTTTACTGTTTATGCTGAAATATTGCAGTAAAATCTCATAAAAATATTACATTTTTTCTCTTATACTACTCAGCCTTAAAACATAAAAAAAAATCTAAACTTCAAAGTCTAGTTTTTCAAGATTAGCCACGTTGAATCTTCATGTTTTCGCAGTGTAATGTTGTGAGTCGTGAGTGGATAGTATAGTGAGTAATCCAGTCTGAGTCAGCCATCTGATCTGACTCATCGAGCTGAAAATAGACCCCTCTCTCCCCTCCTCTCCCTCCTCCGTTCACGGGTCCAGTCTTCAGAGGAGTCCTGGGGGAGTTTGGGGGGTCTTCCGCAGGAGGAGTGTCCCGGTTCCAGATGTTCTTCCCTGATAAACGAGGCGGTGGTGGGGTGGTAATGATAAAGCATAGGGCCTGTCCTGTGAACTCAATGTGCTGAATTAAACCTGAATTAAACCTGAGTTAGACGTGGTTAGACCTAATATACAGATTCACTGTACCAGGGAGAGCTTCTACAACACTGTCCTTCAGCTAAAATTACAAGTTATATGTTTGGTTCTAGGTAATTGTGCATTTGGAGACTGCTCCAAGACACACTGACAGATATCCAGCAGCGAATTCAAGGCAAAACAAAGGCTAAACCAAGACTAAACTAGGAATAAACCAGAACTAAACTAGGACTAAACCATGGACTAAACTAGGAATAAATCAGGATTAAACCAGGACTAAACCAGGATTAAACCAGAACTAAACCAAGACTAAACCAGGACTAAACCATAGACTAAACTAGAACTAAATCAGGATTAAACCAGGACTAAACCAAGACTAAATCAGGACTAAACCATGGACTAAACTAGGATTAAACCAGAACTAAACTAGGACTAAACCAGAACTAAACGGAACTAAACCAAGACTAAACCAGGACTAAACCATGGACTAAACTAGGATTAAATCAGGACTAAACCAGGACTAACCCAGGATTAAACCAGAACAAAACCAAGACTAAACCAGGACTAAACTATGGACTAAACCAGGACTAAACCATGGACTAAACTAGGACTAAATCAGGATTAAACCAGGACTAAACCAAGACTAAACTAGGACTAAACCAGGACTGAACCAAGACTAAACTAGTATTAAATCAGAACAAAACCACAACCAAACCACCACTAAACCAGGACTAAACCAGGACTGAACCATGGACTAAACTAAAGACCTTTAATGAGAGAGAGTGTATTTACTGTATGGGTGGTGATTGGCTGAACGGTATTCACACGTATGGTGCCATTTTGAAGACTTTTTCCCCATATATTTTTTGTTTTAAATTGTTAATCACTTTGGCAACGCTCCCAACTCATTCTGGATCCATGGCTAGATAGAGAGCTGTGATTGGCCGACAGCAATTGACAGAATATAATATCCAGGAAGCTAATACAAACTTTGCTGAGTTTACTTTCCTCTAGTGTTGTCACAATACTCACAATCTGATACTAAAGAATGTACTCAATACTCAATACCGATTCTGATACCACAATGATAATAAAGAACGCTTTTTCTAGTCTATGTCAAAATATCGATTAGTATCTGATTTTCGATACTTTCCCCATATTCTCACCTCTGTCTCTTGTCCACAGAGCGATTATGAGCGTCAGTCTCGGGACACCAGCCCTCAGGTGCTCAGTGGAGACACCTACCCCCGTGGGCCTCTCAAACTACCTCAGAGCCACCCCAAACCGCCAGGGTACCCCCCAGCGCACCTGCCACCGCACCTGCCGTACCCGCCCGTGTTCCACCACTACAAGCCCTCGCCCTACCACCACCCGCCCTCCCAGCCCAGCCCTCCATACACGCCACAGGTAACTGCATCAGACTGGTACAATACTTGAAACTAGAATTAGAAACTAGTATTGACTGAACATTGTAGTTATATTTCAATTTTACAAGTGCTAAACAGTCTAAAATGGATTAAATGTTTTACCAAATTACTACAAAACACTGGAAGAGGCCAGTCCAACTCCAACAACATACATCTGTCATCATAAGAACAAGTTAAACCCGCAAGCGACAATGGAGGGCCTTGACTCCACTAAACCTGTTGTGTGATCATGTATTTACCTGAAAAATTTGGTAAATATAATGTCTAAACTTAAACTATTGCCAGTTTAATTTATTTAGATTTGAGATTTAAGACATGTTTAAATGTTACAAACTTTTGTTGAGTTGAGATTGGCAATTCCAGGGCTAAAACTGTCCAACTGATTCTAGTATAGGTGTATGAAGTTTAAAAACACGATGGAGCACCTCTTGTATAACCACATGACATCAGGGTTTGTGTGTTTGTGTGAATAAAACAAAAACACAACTCCAGGTATGTTTTTGATGAGGAAACATTATAACATAGATCAGAAAAGTAGCTTAATATGAACCATTTAACTCTTCTGTTCTGTTTTGCGTTTGTTTTTCAGGGTGCGTACTCCCAGCCCTCGTCGCCCTACATCCCCCCCGGGGCGTACCCTCCTCCGTCGTGGGGCTCCAGCTCAGACACTCAGCCCTCCAGAGTCTCCCACGAACAGTTTAGAGCTGCACTGCAGCTCGTCGTCAACCCAGGTCAGGAGAGACTCTGTTACCATAGCAGTTAAAGGTGTAATGTTTCATCTTGGTGATCTTATTGTTTTGCCTAGAATGTTCCATAGTATGGCATTAACCTTATCTATTGCCATGGAGCCAGGGCAGGCGATGACACCAGGTCAAGTTACAGGTCAGATCTGTGTAGAGGTGCAATAAATACACCTGTAATTGAATAAATGCAAGGTAAGTAAGCGTTAAACAACAAGGAACCATGGGTTATATATATGTTTAATGCCATTCTGTGGAACATTCCTGACAAAGCAATAACATCTCTAGCAGGGGAGAGGTTGCAATATCATCTGCTAGAAAAGTTACAGAGTGTACCTTTAAGATTGAAAGAAAACAGTGTAATATGAACCTTTTAAACTGGAGCACACAGTTGTAGTCTGTTGCTCAGAGCTTGTTGACCTCCAGGTGACCCCCGGGAGTATCTGGACAGCTTCATAAAGATCGGGGAGGGCTCCACAGGGATCGTGTGCATCGCCAGTGAGAAACACAGCGGAAAACAGGTGGCGGTGAAGAAGATGGACCTGAGGAAACAGCAGAGACGAGAGCTGCTCTTCAATGAGGTCTGGATATAACACACATTTAGACAGGCTATATATGCACATTTTATCTTGCATTCGACTACTTTTAGACTAAAAGTATGTATTTAGACTACGGTGGGGTGGGAAAAATCGAATTGTGAGCCCTACCCTATGACTGCAGTCTGCTGTTTTCATGCAGGTCTGTACATAAACACACTTTTCCCTGCACAAACTTTCTATATTAACATTAATTTATTTACCTCCTCAAGACAATATAAAGTACATGGATCTGGCTGTGACCTGGCTCCATATTTGTGTTTTTTTTGGGTTTTTTTTTGGCACATCTACCTCATGTATCTGACCCAAACTACACTCACAAGATTTAATTGTTGTCAAACCATTTTCAGTAAGCCTAATGTTACACCAGTTGTGATTTTATTATTCTGTTGTACATTTTTATAGTATTTTTGATGTTCAATTCCAAGATCTACAGAACACATTCATATCCAGTATGCAGACAGTGTCATGTCATTCCTGGTGTAAAATAAACATAATTCTTGGCTTTGAACAGAGATTAACAGTAACAACTGATACTTTGCAGCTGGGGGTGTGAAGCTAACTGAAAGCACTGCTCTGTCTGAAGCTTTGTTACTCAAGTTAGACTTTAATCTTTGTTTTAACACAATCTGACCAGAAAGAGCTGATTTGGTTAGAACTGAACAGGTGAATTAGTCCCTCTCACCTTTTTGTTGAAAATCAAACACTTAAACAGGACACTTGTTTAGATCACAGGCTCCTGAAAATGTGCAGGTTAAATCCAGTTTGTGTTTTTTCTTGAGTTTCCAGATGATAGAAAATCTTTTTGTGGCAGTGCTTTCTAATGTGTGCATTGTGTCACCATGGTAACTGCTGAACATTCCATCAGATACATGTAGAACACCCCCAGCCTGATGTCACTGCAAACAAAGTATCAGTACAATAAAAAGAATCCAGCTTTTTTCTATAAGTTAAACCAAATAGAGTAGTTTGAGTTTGATTATGGTGTAGTATATTATGTCCTATGCTCTTATAACTGATACATACACGACATAAATGCAGAGAGCTCAGTGTGTGTGTGTGTGTGTGTGTGCGTGTGTGTGTGTGTGTGTGTGCATGTGTCATCTTATTAGCTTCATTTAATCCTCCTTTAATCCTATGTGTAATCCGTTTACTCTTCAAGCTACACTACTTTTATGTTTTTTCTTTATTTCAATTATATATATTTAATTTATAATCGCTTACACTGCTTTTAATGTCCTTTCATGTGGTTTCGCTTGTTGCCGGGTAAGTTTTGGTAACAAGAAGTGAGTAGTGCAGTTAAAAATATATATAGCAACATTTTTTTTAACTTGTGCACTGTGTACCTGCTTGTCTCCATGGAGATGTGGCTAGAATGTTCCACAGTATGGCTATAAACGTAAGAACCTCCAAGGAGACCTGTAAACCGAATTACAGGTTAGATCTGTGAAGAGTCGACCTCACTCAAAATAAGAATGGATTTTTTTTAAAGATATTTTTGGGCAATAAATAACACTTGTAGTTAAATAAATGAAAGACAGATTAGTTTAATGCCATACTGTGGACAATTAAAACCAAAGCATTAACATCTCCATGGAGACAAACAGGTTAAGGACTGTCTCCAGAAAAGCTACACAGTGCAGCTTTAAATCAATGCACAAACATTTCAAATTTAAATAGTTAGCTAACTTTTCTGGTGTAGGGCGGTCACCTGCTTGTTTCTATAGATATGTCTCTGCCTGGAATGTTCCACAGTATGACATTAAACAGCTCTACTTTACATTTATTCAATTACAGGTGGTTTTATAGCTCAAAAATACCTAGAAAAACACATTCTGACTGTGAGCGGGGTCGCCTCTCCACAGATCTGACCTGTAAATTGGTCTGGTTTGGTCTCCATGAAGATAGAAAGGTTTAATGCCATACTGTGAAACATTCCAGGCAAAGCAATAACATCTCTATGGAGAAAAGCGTTTGATGGAGCCTCCACCAGAAAAGCTACACGATGCACCTTTAAAGAAAATAAAGAAAGTTTGATCTGTTCTAATAAAAAAACCCAAAAAACTCATCTTGTGAGTCTAAAATGCAGTGTAAATGTTCTTGTGCGTTTGTGTTCAGGTGGTGATCATGAGAGACTATCACCATGAGAACGTGGTGGACATGTACAACAGTTACCTGGTCGGAGACGAGCTCTGGGTCGTCATGGAGTTTCTGGAGGGAGGGGCCCTGACCGACATCGTCACTCACACCAGGTAAATTATCAAGGCTTTAGCTAATGATCATCACAGACTTAACTCAGTGGTTTTTATCTTCAGGTACCAGTACTGCAACGATATCAGTTTTGTTTTTTGTTTTTTTCCAGTATTATAGTTTCTTTGTTTTTTTCAATTGCTTTTGACAAGTCTAAATTTCAGCATAAATTTTCAAAACTTGCCACTGAAGGAACAAATACTCCAAATACTACTTGCACCTTATATTTATTTTCAAGCATTTAAGGCGCATTCTATTGAGCTCGGGACTCAAGGAAAAATGACCTCCACCTCGAGAAAGTGCAGTGGAACGGCCAGTCAAATCGGGGTTCCGAAACACAAACTCGGGCTAGATCGAGTCGGTTGGATTTACGCCACAGCAAAAATCGCAGCGCACACAGAAATACACATAGCCTACATAACGTTACAGTTGTATCGAAAGCCACTTCTGCTAACATTATGTATGCTGATATGGCTTGCTTATGGTATTCATAAGCTAACAAAATAAACATTCAACTTTCTCGGGCATCCATATTTTCCCCTACTGTTGCAATGGAACGCATTTACAATGGATGTCAGGAGAACTGACTCAGATTTATCGACTGTCAACATTCAGTAGAACGCAGCATAACTCTCAGATCAAAACGACAAAGCCCTTTTTGCAGAAGCTAAAACACAACAGTTTAAACTCGGATTGCAGCTGTAACACTCTCTCTGCACATGCCATAGTCTGTGTGTCTGAATACTGCACAGTTACCTTAGTCCATAGACATAAAGGACAAAACTGAACACACAAGCAGTCATGATATGAGATTCTACACACAGAAGCACTAGAAACACAATCTAAAAGACTTGTGTAGTGAAAACCTGTGTGGACCAGGTTTTCACTCAGAGACGTGGAGGTCTGACAGTTGTTAAAAAGCACTGATTTGAAAATGGTGCTTTTTTTTGTTCCCTAAATGGCATCTCCCTCAATCTCAAACCATCAGAAACAGTGTGATATTGGACCTACAGGTTAACAGGTCAACAATCTGCGCCAAGTTTTCTTACTATTATTCTGAACACTTTTTCTGTACTGTACTGGCACGTTTAAAAGTCTATCCTTATTCCTATTATATCCTTATTCAGTCTTTACACACAAAACATTTGAAAATTGTACTTCAAATCATACAACAATATTCACAACACTTTCTTTCAAACAAAATACAAGCATTCTAAAACAATACATCCTTGCCTACACTCTCCCTCATTATAATCTCACTGGAGGCGAAAGGCCCCGAGCAGAACCTCATATAATCCTGAGCGCTACATCGGATCATTGAGGGATTCGTCTCAAACTTTTCTAATCGCTGTGGGCTGTTCTTGTCATTGTTTTGGACCTACTTTGTGTGGCGTTTGATTACAGTCATTTGCGTGGAGTGTCTGCGCCATGTCAGATGTTAATAACACGCTTTGTCGAGGTGGTACTTGAACGCGTCTCCCACACAGATGTTAGCCTGTTTGCGAATGCCGCGTGCACGTTCCACTTGATCAGAATGCCCAGGAGCACTAGCTAAAACCGCTAATGGAAAACCGGGATGGATATTATTAGACGCGCTAAGCATACAGGCTATATTCACTGTTTTAAATACATCGCTCAGTGTGCGCTTGTGTGCAGGCAGGTGCAGAATTACAATGAGATTTTTTTTTTTTAGCTTTTAGTGATACCTGAATTGTATACTAATCCATTACTCTCAAATATTAAAAAAAAAAAAAAAAAAGGCTGCTGAGTAATCTTTAAAGGTGCGACTTTTCTTTGTCTGCATAGAGATGTTCCACAGTATGGCATTAAACTTATCCATCGCCAGAAAGTAGACCAAGTTACAGGTCAGATCTGTGGAGAGGCGAGCCCACTCACTGTAAATGCATGCTTTTCGAGGTGTTTCTGAGTAATAAAAACACTGATCATTACATAAATGCAATATAGATGACTTTAATGCCATACTGCGGAGCATTCTTGGCAAAACGTGCACTTTGTAACTGTCTGCTTGTCTCCAGAGAGATATTATCGAGATGTTATTTGCCTTAATTGTTCCACTATATGGTAAATAACCATGTTACACATCAGATCTGCAAAGACCCAGCCCTGGTCACACTAAGAATGCATATTTTTCAAGATAAAATACAAAAATACTTGAGAAGTAATTGAAGTACTCTAAGATCGATAAGTTTAAGGAGCCCATATGTTATAAGACCTGGAGTTGTGTTTTGTTTCATTCACACATGTTTAACACACAACCTGCGTATTTAGACTGAGTTCTCTCCAACAGAAAACACTCGGTTCCACCTTGTGATGTCATGTGATAATACATGAAGTGCTTTAAACTACCCCTTCATGACATCACAGGGTGGAACAGAGCATTTTGAGCTATAGCCCATTCTACACATATAGAGCCAGTGAAGCAGCATTAATACAGAATCACATCTTTACAGTTGCCTAAGTTTGTTTATTTGCTCTGTTCACATGTCCAGGTTGTTCTATTTTTATTATGAATCTTTTGTTGCAGAAATAACAGCAGTCTGCCTCATGTGGCGCCGGGCTTTTCAACTCACTCAGCTGTGCACAAACAGCCCTGTTCTGGTACAAAGAACCACAGTGCACTGTGCTCATTCTGATTTTCATTTTGTGTTTTTGACGTGTTTAAATGAATTCCGGCCAAATTGACTTATTCTGCAGTGTTTATCAGTAGTTCCAAAATGATCCGATAATGGGGTAAAAGAAGCAATAAAAACCATACAAAAGTCTTCTTGAAATTTAAAAAGAAATTGCGTTTATTCAAACCATCAAACCTTTATTGAAACAAATCATCTAGGCCTATGTAAATACTCGAGTAGCGTAGTAGTTCCTACCTTATAACTAGAAGGTTGGTGGTTCAAACCCAGCTCCAACCAGGAACTATACTCTACTGGAACCCGTGACTACAGAAGTACGCCATTAACTTTTGTTAAGACTGAACCGTAACACTTCGAGAAGCTAGATAGTTATTATTAAAGCTGTACTTTGTAACATTTCTGGTGGAGGATAGGCCACCTGCTTGTTGCCATGGAGATGATATTGCTTTGCCTGGAATGTTCCCCAGTAAAGCATTACAGACGGAGCGACAATGGCTCAGTGGTTAGAGCAGCGGTCTTCCAACTCGAAAGTCGTAGAGTGTCGGGAGAAAGTGTCGTTGTGTCCTTAGGCAAGACACTTCACCACATTGCCAAGCGTGAAAGTGTATGTGTGAAGTTACAAGTCAGATCTATGGAGAAGCAACAGCACTCACTATAAGAACGCATGTTTTCCAAATGTATTTTTAAGCTATAAAAATGTAAGTATCCAAATAAATAAAATAAATGTAAAATAGGTCAGTTTAATGCCCTACTGTGGAACACTCCGGGCTGAGATTTGCATGTTAAATATACATAGAAACCATATTCAGATAAGTAGCTGTTATGTAGCCATGATATCCTCCCTCATTGGCTGAGTCTGTCACGTTACGATTTCAATTATACTTTGGAGTTTGTTAATGAGCTTCTCTACACAGTCATTTATCCCTCTAAGTGCTTCTGGTGTGTGTCTGTGTGTGTGCGTATGTATATTTGTGTGTGTTCGTGTGTGCAGGGGTGCATGGGTAATTTCTCCTCCTCGTGACAACCTTTACAGGCTTGTTATTAAAACTGTTTTTCACTTTGTGTTTGGAGACAATTTTCTCTTTGACTGATCCTGTTTTCCGTGAGATTGGGTGTATTTATTCACCCGAGCGTCCCAGATTTTAGTTAGAATCTGGGGACTTGTGTCAGAGGAGCCTGATTTTGTAAAAGGTTAAAATCATAGTTTAGTTTAATGTAGAAGCAAAGAGGCTTATTTTCATTTTATTGCATCGATTACAGCTTTTATTTAAAGGTGCACTATGTAGCTTCTAAGGTGGACGGTCTGCTACTTGCTCGTCTCCATGGAGATGTTATTTATTTTCCTGGAATGTTCCACAGTAGGGCATTAAACATATCTCCCTTGCATTTGTTCAAATACACGTGTTTTATAGCTCAATAATACCTTTAAAAACAGGAATTCTTACCATGTGCATGCTTGCTTCTCCATAGATCTGACCATTAACCCAAGTTTATTTCCATACTGTGGAATAACCAAGACAAAACAGTTATATCTCCATGGAGACCCGCCACAGACCCTCCACCAGCAAAGTTGCGCAGCACACCTTTAACTAAAAATATTTTGTAACATCTAAATATTTTGCATATTCATTTAAATAGCTTTTAGAAATGGAAATATTCACACAAAATAGACCAGTGATAAATGCAAGACAGATACGTTTAATGCTATACCGTGGAACATTTCAGGCAAAGCAATAACATCGCCATGGAGACAAGGAGGTGGCAGACTTTCCCCTTGAAAAGTTACATAGATCAGCTTTACCACACATTGCTTTGTGCTAATCAGGTTTTTATAAGGTAATGCTTAGTTTAAAATGATCCTTAAATGTCCAATATTACGCAAAATTTACTCCTTTGAGCTTTAAATCATGTTATAATGCTGTTACCTTCTACATCTAGAAAGGTCAAAATACTCTGTTCCACCTTATGATGTCATGAAGCGGTCGTTTCCAAGGTTAAAGCTACATTTGACCTTTTGTCCAGTCGAGATCGGCAATTCCAGGGCTGAAATCATCCGAATGATTCTAGTGAAGGTGTATGGAGTTTAAAAGCACAGTGGAGCACTTCCTGTAATACCACATGACATCACAAGTTGGAACAGAGTGTGTTCCGTTTGAGAGAAAAACTCAGCCTAAATATAAAGGGTTTGTGAGTTAAACATGTGCGAGGAAACAACATTATAACATAGATCAGAAAATAGCGTAATATGGGCCCTTTAAAGCTGAACAAATGACTTTCTAGAAATGACTGTTTGTAATTCATTATAATTAGATTTCCGTGGCGTGGGGGAGCGATGAGTCCTGGAGGCAGGAGTGAGTAGGTGTTTTGGCAGATACTTCCTCCTCTCATTCACTTTACATTAGCCTGGTGTTTGTCCATTATCTCAAAGCTCATTTATTCCTGCGCCTGGGAATGCATACACGTGTGACCGTCAAATCTGCTGCTATCTCTGCCATCACATTTGTGCGTTCATGTGCCGTTGTAGCCTGGAGGCAGTGTTTCACAATTACAACAGGTAGACGCGTCACGATAATTGCTATAGAGGCGTATCGTTCAATATATGAATTTAGAAAAGGAAATGCACTCAAAAAATAGAACAGTGATTTATTTAAAGGCAGACTATGTAACTTTCTGATGGAGGGTCCCACAATATGGCATTAAACCTATCTATGTTACATTTATCCAGTTACATGTGTTTTTATTGCTCAATGTACCTTGAAAAACATGCATTCTTATGTAAATGGGCACGCCTCTTCACAGATCTGACCTGTAACTTGGCCCAGTGGTGTCACTTAGACTTAGACTTTATTGATCCACAAGGAAAATGACTTAAAAATAAATGGTAATAAACTTCTAAATAAGTAGCAATAAAAAATAGCAAGAGATTGGTATCAATAAGACATAAATTCTATAAATGTAAATGTAAAAAAGTAAAAAAAACAACTCTTGTTTCCATGGAGATAGTGCCGTTCTGTTGAACATTTCATGCAAAGCGATGTATGTAGATGACACATTATCCTCTCATTGATTCTGTATTAGTTTGTTGTCATCAAGCAGTGAGCCTCATCGTTTTTTGTCCTTAAAATGTTTGTAACTCACTCTACACGATCCTGGTGTTTTTATTTAGCTATTTTGTATGTAAATAAATTCCTGTTACTAATATGGAATTTGGATACAAATTCGCTATAACCTATAACCTATAACTGCTAGCCTCGTGAGCTTCATTTGACTGGAATCACATTTCAGAACATGCAGAATGTTTATGCAGAATATACTACAGGGTTAGCCGTTTTTATGCAGAATAAAACAGGATATTTTGTTGTTTGTGGAGGAAATGATGGTAGTCTACTTTAAAAAATGCTGCTATTCTGTTTAGTGCTCCATTGTGTCCATTTAAATTGCATTATGGAGATTATTTATAGAAAAGTCATAGTTTTGTCTGACTAAAAGAGCGAGTGAGCACATGTTTGGAGTCAGCTTAGCGTGCTGTGCGTCTGGGGGCCAGCTGGGGCTAAGTGTTAATGTTCAGTGGAGCTAGCAATAGCATGTTAGCGCAGTGAGTGTCCATATGGGGCCCTCCTGCTCGGACCGTACAGCCTCTGGGAACAGGGCTGCAGAGAGACCGTTACAAAGACGTTTGAGATGGAGAGGCTTTCACACAGCGGTTAAATTGGACACTGTGATGTATTGTATTGTGTGCGTTTGGAGCTGTTAAGAAAAACTATGAGGTTTCAAATAGTTCGCCTCTCTTCAGGGCAGTGGCAATTCTAGCTCCGCAGACCCGTAACTTGAGTCCATTTCAAACACATTGTCCAAATGAGTGCCTTTAATCACCTGTTCTGCCAGGAATCACTCCGGGACAAACGCGAGATTACACAGACTAAATTGTAAGTGTGAAAAATAATTTGTAAGACTCACGTTTATTTATATATTTCAACGTGTCTAACATCAAGAACCCATTTGCCCAATCATGCAGACAAACATCGATTTGAGTGCTGCCGTAGACTGTATAAAGAAGTGCTCTTTTCAGACCTCACAGCGGGAAGGTTTTAGGTTTGATTTCCCGATATAGACAGCCTTTCTGCAAATGATGTTCTCTCATGTCTTTGGTTTCCTCTGGTTCCACTGCGATGTTGCCTTGTTTTTCTCCCCAGTTGCCAAATCACAGAGAAACATGGACAAAATACCCACATATAGTAATCCATGTTGTAATTTGTGATTTTCATTACTTTAAAGGTGCATTGTGTAACTTTTCTAGTGTAGGGCCCGCTAAATACTTTTCTTCATGGAGATGTTATTGTTTTGTCTGGAATGTTACACAGTATGGCCACACCAGATCAAGTTACAGGTCAGATCTGTGGCAAGGCGACCCCGCTCACAGTCAGAATGCCTGTTTTTCTAGGTATTTTTGAGCACCTGTAATTGAATAAATGTAAGATAGATCTATTTAATGCCATACTATGGAACATCCTTGCATATTTTTTACCACATATTAAAACATAATACATATATATATATATATATATATATATATATATATATATATATATATATATATATATATATATATATATATATATATATATATATATATATATATATATATATTATTTATTTATTTATTTTTTTTGTATCTTAACTTTGAAACCCCCAAGATGTGTTATAAAGGGCTGTTCACAAACAAAAAAGAAAAAGAAAAGAAAAAGAGTTTTGAATAGAGGTGTATGGGTGTAAAAGATATAACCCTCCTTTTTTTTTTTTTTTTAAGAATTTTAAGAAGTATTTTTATTATTATTATTATTATTATTATTATTATTATTATTATTATTGTATTTTATTTTATTTTATTTTATTGTGCATATATGGTTTATTTTGCGATTGGGAATTGCATAGAAAATGTTTCTTAAAGCTTTTTTTTGTTTCAGGATGAACGAGGAGCAGATCGCGACGGTGTGTCTGTCTGTGCTGAGGGCCCTGTCGTACCTCCACACTCAGGGAGTCATCCACAGAGACATCAAGAGTGACTCCATCCTCCTCACCAGCGACGGAAGGGTAAAAACTCCACCACCTCTATGCTACAAAAATGAATAGGCTGTTTTTAAGTAGTACTAGCAGTAATTTTATTCAACTGAGGCTGAATTCACCATGGAGTATTACTTCATTACAAAAGCACAGCCTAAACTGTTTGAATAAAACCATTAAAATAAGAAGATTGGTATCGGAATGAGATCGGTATCAAGAATCACAATTGATTGGGACATCCCTAGTTGCACCTCTATGTTACAGTATATGTCGTGTACAACCTGGCTCCACGTTCTCACATTTCAAACAATTTTATGCAGGATTTTAGAAGATATTACATATTTGGTTGCCAGTTCATATAAACAATGAATTTTATGAATAATATTTGTACTGTAAATGAAAAACAACAACACATTAAAGCCACAAGTGGCAATAAAGGCCCTCGCTCCGACATGCACCGCCCTCCCTCCCGACCGCCATACCTTTGCAATAGTGTAATAGGGCATGGGTCTAATTGACTTTTTGAATCAATGGCACATGAAGTAATTTTCTGTCAAATTTCAACATTTTTTATTAAAGTAATTTTTTTCTCCCCATTGTAAATTGTGTGCACTTCTCTAGGGGGCACTACTGCATGGATCTTCCCTGTTGTTATGGATGCCTGTGCTGTCAACACAAAATAACTTGAATTCGTAGTTTAATAAACCTAGAAAATGAGTTGGGGATCTCTAATTTAGGTGGCATTCACACTAGTCCTGGTTTAGCCCAGTTTAGTCCTGGTGTAGACTTGGTTTGGTCCTGTTTTAGCCCTGTTCCAGTCCAGGTTTAGTCTCATTATGTGAACGCATCCTTAAACTAATCAGGTTCAACATTTGCGCTTTTTCAATTTGTGTTTTACATTCTACAACACTCCCTCTTCATAATAGTAAAACTGACCTTTGCCCTCTATTTGAAAATTTGACATAATCTAATTCTGCTACACAGCCATTTCATTTACTTTACAACATTTATGACCCCTAAAATTCAAATAACACCTTCCTTTTTTACCACGCCTTGCTCCTGTCACTGCACCTGTCACTGCTCCTGTCACATACACAAATACTGACCTTCTCCGTGGGTGCTGTACCTGCCACTTTTTTAATGCCATACTATGGACATTTATGGAAAAATAATAATATCTCCATGGAGACAAGCAGGTGACGGGCTTTCACCACAATTACCTTTCAAAAGTGTATGTTCTACCACAAATTGTATCAGATTTGTAAATAATGTAGTAATAATTTTGCATAACGTAGGATTTCCAGTGTGTATAGTGTATCTCACTAGGACTAGTCAATTTTACCTAATGTAGGACCTTTAACGTGAGATGTCCATCCATCCATTTTCTTCCGCTTATCCTGCGCCGGGTTGCGGGGGCAACAGTCTAAGCAGGGACTCCCAGACTTCCGTCACCCCGGACACTTCCTCCAGCTCCTCTGGGGGACCCCAAGGCGTTCCCAGGCCAGCCCAGAGACATAGTCCCTCCAGTGTGTCCTGGGTCTTCCCTGGGGCCTCCTCCCAGTGGGACATGCCTGGAACACCTCCCAAGGGAGGCGTCCAGGAGGCATCTGGAACAGATGCCCGAGCCACCTCAGCTGGCTCCTCTCGACGTGGAGGAACAGCGGCTCTACTCCGAGCTCCCCCCATGTGACTGAGCTCCTCACCCTATCTCTAAGGGAGTGCCCAGCCACTCTGCAGAGGAAACTCATTTCGGCCGCTTGTATCCGGGATCTTGTCCTTTCGGTCATTACCCAAAGCTCATGACCATAGGTGAGGGGAGGAACGTAAATTGACAGTAAATCGAGAGCTTTGCCTTTCAGCTCAGCTCAACGCGAGATGTGTTGTCACTAAAAAAAGAGGAAACCGTAAACATGATCATTATTTTCAATCATCTGATGGACCCGGAAGTGACATCACACTTACCAACTCTACAGTTCAAATAACACCCTCCTCTGGACCACGCCTCGCTCCTGTCACTGCACCTGTCACTGCGCCTGTCACATACAAACACTGACCTTCTCCGTGGGTACAGCGCCTGCCACTTGTCAACAAATTCTGCCAGAAACTCATCAGCATAAATTAGCACTTGAAACACTGTAATTAAATCCTCTAATGTCTGCTGATAAGACATGATTAATAGAGGAATAATGAGGCTCCTAATATAGAAGATTAGTGGTTTTCCTGAAAGCTCTCCATCGAAGAAGGTCACTGCATTTGTTGGTGTGGGATTCAGGATTCAGTGGCCACAACATGGATTTTAAAGACGAAATTCAACCAGGAAGTCTGTTTTAACTTTACTTACGTGGGCCAATCACAGCCTGCTATTGTTCCCTTACAACCAATGAAGTGTCAGGCAATTTATTTAAATACTGTACGTTCACTCTCCCTTACATCATCTTGTCGTCTTAACTTAAACTTATACAAACTTTACTGATCCACAAGGGAAATTATTTGGATACAGTAGCTCACACATCACAATATAATATAATAACAAAGAGTAAAAATATAAATGGTAATAATAAATCCAAATAACTAGCAAAAATAACAAGAGACTGGTGTCAAATAAGGCACAATTAAATAAAGGTATATGTACAAGTAAAAATACTTGTACATACAGTATACCTACCTAACAATGTGAGTTGTTGTACAGTTGTAGGGAGTATTATCTGCTACATAAGAGCGAGTTGTTGTACAGTTGTTGGGAGTATTATCTGCTACATAAGGGTGAGTTGTTGTACAGTTGTAGGGAGTATTATCTGTTACATAAGATTGAGTTGTTGTACAGTTGTAGGGAGTATTATCTGTTACATAAGGGTGAGTTGTTGTACAGTTGTAGGGAGTATTATCTGTTACATAAGGGTGAGTTGTTGTATAGTTGTATGGTGTATGGTATGAATGTAGTCCTGTATTTCTCATCTACAGCAGGAGGAAAACCGTCATCCTCAGCCTCTCCAGCTCCTCCTCTTCACCACCACCAGTGTCTGAGCCCCAAAGTGGATATCTACCCAAACCTGTAATACTCCTGTCACTGTGTCACTGAAATCTGTTCCTGCCAAAGTCTAGACGTCAAGTTTACCCTGCTGTTAGCTATCTTAAGCACTGATCAGACTGTTTAATGGACAAAGGATGGATTAACCAATCAGAGAGGTGCATGTTCAGTTCGCGTTGAAAACGTGGCAGCTTACACATAAAAAGAGGAAAAAACAACATAAAGGATAGGGAAACAGTGCAGATTCTGACAGAATCAACAATCGAAAGACCAATTTATTACTTATCTCAGGTAAAATAAGTTATATTGTTGCTGTATATTTTGTTCTGAATGATACAAGAAATTTGGAGAGGAGATGTCTTCCGCATTTGAGAGACACGTGATACAAATTAGCAGCTGTGGTTGGACCGTTCTCAAGTTTGGATGGAGGATTTTCATCCTTTATTGTCTGGTTCCAGTCCCTTCTTGGATTTAAACAGAATGTAGAAGGGACTGGCTGGTCAGGCAAGCTTTGCCCACCAGTCGATGGCCCTCGATCCGCGATGAAACTTGATAAGATAAGATAAGATAAGATAATCCTTTATTTGTCCCACAATGGGGAAGTTGCAGTGTCACAACACAAGTTTCAGAAACAGTAGGAAAATAAGAGCATGCATCAAAATCAAGATAAATAATAATAAGTATTTACAATCAACTAAAAAACACAACACTGTAAAGCTAAAAGGCACAGGAACATTGCACAATAAGTGTTTTTGATTCTGAGCAGTGAACAAACAGCAGTTAAAGTGATTCCAGTATAGTAATACATAATATTACTACAATAAACTGACTCAGATAATTGTGTACAGTGCAGTGATGGACAGTGGTGGTTAAATAAGTAGCAGGTAAAGTGACTTTAAATAATATTGCACGTTGTTATTATAACTACGGAGATGACACATGACTAGCATTGATCATTGTACAGTCTGACAGCAGCAGGAAGGAAAGACCTGCGAAATCTCTCCTTAACACAGCGAGGGTGAATCAGTCTGTCACTGATGCTGCTCTCCAGAGCAGACAGGGCGTCCTGCAGGGGGCGACACTCATGGTCCAACATAGACATGAGTTTAGCCAGGACCCTCTTGTCCCCCACCTGCTGCACTGAGTCCAGAGGACAGCCCAGGACTGAGCTGGACTTCTTGATGATCTTGTCCAGTTTCTTCTTCTCCCTCTCTATGACGCTGCTGCTCCAGCAGACCACACCGTACAGGATGGCTGATGCCACCACAGAGTCATAGAAGGTCCTCAGGAGTGGCCCTCTCACTCCAAAGGACCGCAGTCTTCTCAGGAGATAGAGCCGACTCTGGCCCTTCCTGTACAGTGCATCTGTGTTGTGAGTCCAGTCCAGTTTATTGTTCAGATGCACACCCAGGTACTTGTAAGAGTCCACTCTCTCAATGTCTCTTCCCTGGATGTTCACTGGTGGGGGGGCAGAAGAGTGGCGTCTGCGGAAGTCCACCACCATCTCCTTAGTCTTCCCTCGCTGAGCTCACCATGGAGCGGAGGTGACTCTCCAGAGTCTTCATCAGATGAGACGTGAGAGCCAGTGGCCTGAAGCTGTTGAGGTTTTTGGCATGCGGTGTCTTTGGCACAGGTACCACACAGGAGGTCTTCCAGAGCTGTGGCACCACCTTCAGCTTCAGGCTCAGGTTGAAGACATGCTCCATAACTCCACACAGCTCATCTGCACAGGACTTAAGGAGCCTGGGGCTGATCCCGTCTGGTCCAGCAGCTTTCCTACTCCTTATCCAGCTCAGTTCACTCCTAACCTGAGCTGTTGTGAGAGACAAAGAGCGGGGGGGTGTGCTGGAGGTGTGGCTGAGTTCTTGATGTGGATTCAGGGGCTGGGGGGCTGAGGCAGAGGTGTGAAGAGGTGGCAGTCTGGGCCCTTGTGCAGGAGACAAGGTGAGCCCATGCAGCGGTGCGGGGGGAGGGGTGGGTGATTGATCAAACCTCAGGAAGTGTGAATTCAGATCGTTCACCCACTGTTGGTCTCCCTTTGTCTGGACAGGTGGAGGACTGAAGCCAGAGACACTCTTCAGACTTCTCCACACCTCCCTGACATTCCGCTGCTGCAGCTGCTGTTCCATCCTCCTCCTGAAGTTGGCCCTAGCCTGTCTGATTCTTTCCTCCTCATCTTCTTCTGTACAGTCTTCAGCTCCTCTTTATTCCCGGACCTGAAAGCTCTCTTCTTCTCCTTCAGCAGAGCTTTAATGTCTGAGTTAATCCACGGCTTGTTGTTTGGAAAACGGCGCACCGTCCGAGAGGGTAGTGTTTTCAAAACAGAAGTTGATGTAGTCCGTGATACAGTCCATGATAGCATTGATGTCCTCCCCATGAGGCTGGCAGAGCTCTGTCCACACAGTGGTGCTAAAGCAGTCCCTCAGAGCCTCCTCGCTCTCTGCTGTCCACCTCTTCACCACTCGGGGCTCCACAAGCTGGGGGGGGGGGGGGGGGGGTTGACTTTGGACCAATAAGTCCAAAGTTTTATTGTCTCTTGTGGGGCAGGTCACATACTGGGTGTATGTTGGCAGGACAGATGAGGGAGATGCATGGTTGAAGTCCCCGGTGGTGAGGAAGAGGGCCTGTGGATGCTGAGTCTGAAGAGAGCTGATGCAGGAGAGCAGAGTGTCACAAGCATTCTCTGCGTTAGCACTGGGAGGAATATACACAGCCAGTGTGATGACAGGTGAAAACTCCCGGGGCAGGTAGAATGGCCTCATGCTAACAGCAAACAGTTCAATGTCTTTGTTACACATCTGCTCCTTCACTGTACAGTGTCCAGGTTTGCACCATTTCTCATTCACAAACAGCGCTAGTCCCCCTCCCTTCTTCTTCCTGCTCTCCTCCGTCCTGTCCGCGCGCAGCAGGTGAAAGTTGTCCACGGTGACGGCAGAGTCCGGGATTTGCGGTGTTAACAATGTTAGATGAAAAAGCTTTGGACACCCCTGGTCTAATGATTTGTTTGTTTGTAGATCAAGCTGTCAGACTTTGGCTTCTGCGCCCAAGTCTCCAAAGAGGTGCCCAAGAGGAAGTCTCTGGTGGGGACCCCCTACTGGATGGCTCCGGAAGTGATCTCACGGCTCCCTTACGGCACAGAGGTGAGAGAGGGTCTGTTTAACCCCTCCTGGGTTATTCTGCTGTTTTTAAGTTGTCTTTGTCTCCACATGTTCAGGTGGACATCTGGTCTCTGGGCATCATGGTGATCGAGATGGTCGATGGAGAGCCGCCCTACTTCAATGAGCCCCCCCTGCAGGCCATGAGGAGGATACGCGACAACCTGCCCCCACGGCTAAAGGAGTCACATAAGGTAAATGGATATTAATAACTAAGTGAACTAAACACTAAGATTCTCTCCCTCTTGCTTTACTATGACTTTAGTTACACGGACTGTACCTGATTTTTCTATGTAATAAAGTACAATTTGTTTGACCTGTGTACATTTATATGGTAAAAGCAGCTCCTAGGGTCAAACGTATTCTGTTGTGTGATGTCTGCTAATTAGTTACAGTAAAAATCTTTCGGTTTAGAAACTTCCATATTTCTGTCACCCTGTTCCAGGGCAGCTGTTATTTTAAAGCCCAGCACCACCTGAATTTTGACTAAACAAAAGATAGCAGACAGCTTGAAGCCAAAACAGCCAAATTAAAAACATGAACAAAGCTATAACATAATGGCATTGTGATTCTAGGAACACTTTTGTCCTAAGGATTGTTACTTCCCTTTAACTGACTTGATACAGGATCTGCTGACAACTCTTCTTGTAAAACTGCCCAGTGTACTTAAATTTCCTGTTGGTGATAAATGAAGTTATATTGATTGATTTCAGTTAGTACATGGGTATGTCGTCATTTGAAATCTCAGGATATTCATGAGGTTATTGTCGCTCATGGACATTTTACTTACTGAAGCTTTTGCCTTTTCTCTGCACGTCCTGCAGGTGTCCTCAGTGCTCCGATCCTTCTTAGACCGTATGTTAGTGAGAGAGCCGTCCCAGCGCTCCACAGCCCAGGACCTGCTCCAGCACCCCTTCCTCAAAATGTCCGGACCCCCATCATGTATCGTCCCCCTCATGAGGCACTACAGGCACCGCTGACCCCCCTTCACCCCTCTGTGTGTGCTCCCAAACTAACACCCCCACGCAAGACTCTGCTCACACCACCAGGAGGGGCACTACCGCTCTGCCCTGCCAGAACACGGCAACGCTACGGTGTGCCACGAACTCTCACAAATGTTGACGTAGATTAGCTAGAGGAATATATAATCACGTACACAAGGAAGAAGAAGACATTTTGAAGCTAGAAGAAGAACTATTGCTAGTAGTTCTAGGCTAGTCCTCAAGCTAACGTACTCCTGCTAACTCAAGATCTGGAGATGGGTCCCTTGGGTGCTCTGCGGTCACCCACTGCTCCAGAAAGGTTGCCCCAGTGGCGTTGAAGGGAGGATGGGTCAAATGCAGAGGACAAATATCCTTACGGGGATAAAGAACTTTAAAACATAGAAGCGTTTTTCTCTCTTCCTTAATAATAACTCTTCAGTGTAGAGTTTTGATAGCCATCAGTCTCAACATGGACGCCGATAGTGGCTGTGAATATCCCAAAATATTCACAATATGAACTGTCAAAATGTATTTTAGAAAGACATTTTCTTCTGTACAGTTTTGATAATTTGCAAATTTTATCGTGTCGTAACCATTGTGATATGAACAGTATTAAATCAATAGAGTTTCTTGCAGAGATCTTTTTCCTACTGTTTATAATTCAACTTTTTTGCTTAAAGATTATAAAAGAGTTATCCCAAAAATAAACCCAACTTAAGCTAAATGTTATTAAAATACTAAATATATTTATTATTATCTTAACATTTGTAGACAGAACTTCCATTTTGATGTCGGGGGTCAAAGGGTTAAACTGTTTTGTAACACATTTGGAATATTTATTTATTTATTTATTGGAATTTCTTGTTTGTTTTAAAGGTGCATTGCGTAACTTTTCCAGCGGAGGGTCCGTCGAACGCTTTTCTCCGTGGAGACGTTATTGCTTTGTTCAGAATGTTTCACAGTATGGCGTTAAACCTTTCTATCTTCATAGAGACCAAATCAGACCAAGTTACAGGTCAGATCTGTGGAGAGGCGACCCCGCTCACAGTCAGAATGTATGTTTTTCTAGTTATTTTTGAGCTATAATGTCATACTGTGGAACATTCCGGGCAGAGCAATGACATTTCCATAGAAACAAGCAGGAGACGGACCCCCAGCCGAAACGTTACACAGTGCATCTTTAAGTAGGATGGTTTTCTGTTCTGTTTTGGTGTTTTTGGTGATTTTTTGGAAAATTTTGGACATTTTTATTAAAAGTTGGCATAGAGCTAATTCATCGGAGCAATATCCAGTTATGAACACGTGAAAAACCTTGTACTGTTTCAGATGCTGTAACTGACAATGCATTTCTATGTAGCACAGAGTAGATTGGACAGTCAACTCGACACACGAGTCTATGCCAACCTGTTTTTATAATAGAAGTTTCATTGTCTGTCAAAGATTGCTAAAAAAAAAAAAAAGTTGACGCACACATTTTGGAACGCAATTAATATTTTTTACTCGCACTGCAAAAACAAGAGATCTACATGAGTTAAAATTACTTGAATTTATTTTCTGATCTGTGTTATAATGTTGTTTCCTCATCACATACAGACCTGGAGTTGTGTTTTGTTTCATTCACATGTTTAACACACAAATCCTGCATATTTAAGCTCTCAAACAGAAAATACAGGTAATACAGAAAGAGCTCCACTGTGTTTTTAAACTCCACACACCTTCACTAGAATCATTTGGATCATTTCAGCCCTGGAATTGCCAATCTCTACTGAACTAAAGGTAAAAAGGAGCTGTTAACTTGAAAACTACCGCTTCATGACATCACAAGGTAGAACAGAGCATTTTGAGCTTTGGAGATGTAGACAGACTAATAATAAAGGAAACAAAACACAACTCCAGGTATGTTTTGGCTCAAAGCTTACAAGCGTCAATTTTGCATAATATATGAACTTTAAATACCACCTCTGACAGTCCATATACCGTTGCTATGTCCTTGGGCAAGACACTTCGCCCACCTCTCCTGTTTGAATGTCATGAGTGAGTAGTGGTGGTCTCTGATAAATGTAAAGTGACAATAATGTTCGTATTAACCCGCTTTACATGATCCTGGTGTTTTGTTCATAAATCAATTTCTATTCCTAATATGAACCTGGCTCCAAATTCGCTGCTAGCCTCCTGAGCTTCATTTGACTGGGGCCGAACACTATGGTTGATGTCACACTCCTTTAATTGACTTCTTTATACAGTCTGTGTTTATAACCAGTCAAAACTCCTAGGTTCAAGTGATGTTAACTCATGTGGGTTATTTTGAGTTTTTACAGTGTACCCTGACGTCTGTCTCATCTGTCACTCACTGACACACACCACAAACGCTGCCATTCTCCTGTGTGTGTGTGTGTGTGTGTGTGTGTGTGTGTGTGTGTGTGTGTGCGTGTGTGTGTGTGTTTGTATGTGTATGTGTGAACCGGTGAACAGTGTGTCCTCTGCCCCATACTCCACTGTGATCTGTGTGTACATAGGAAGAGGGGGAGAGAGATAGAGAGGTAAGAGAGAGGGTGTGTGTGCTGTGTGTGTGTGTGTGTGTGTGTGTGTGTGTGTGTGTGTGTGTGTGTGTGTGTGTGTGTGTGTGTGAGAGAGAGAGAGAGAGACGGAGAGATGGAGGGAGTGTATCCTTTGCTCCACCCTGCACTGTGATGTGTAAATATAGAACAAGAGTCAAAGAGAGAGGGATGAGAGAGAAAGAGAGAGTGGAGAGAGGGTGGGAGGGGAGGGAGAGAGAGAGAAAGAGAGAGTGTATGTGTGTGTGTGTGTGTGTGTGTGTTGGTAATTAGAGAGAGAGACTGGAGAGACAGGGAAAAAGAGAGGGACGGAGAAAGATGGAGAGATACTGTAGTTTATATCAGTAGACATTAGAACCCTTGTCACCTGTTGTGAGTGTATGAGAGGGAGAGAAAGAGAAAAGGAGTGAGCGAGAAGAGGTGTGAGAGAGAAAGAGAGCGTGTGTGTTGTCAATTAGATAGAGAGAGAGAGAATGGAGAGACACGGGGGAAAAGAGAGGGAAGGAGAAAGACAAAGAGATACTGTTGTTTGTTTCAATAGACATTAGCACCCTTGTCATCTGTTATGTATGTATGGGTGGGAGTGAGAGAGGGAGTGAAAAAGAGTGAAAGAAAGAGAAAGAGAGAGTGTGTGGGTGTGAGTGCCCGATCCTCGCAGAGTTGAGTGGGGTTCGTAGCTCCTGTGGCCTGTACAGTCATATTGCATGTTTGTTATCAGTGACGCTGCTTTCAATTAAAATCAAAACACCCATAAAAAAACACGTCTGCATGGAGTTTTATTTTGGTATTTTTAGTACGATTGTCTAAGCTTTTCATTGAGTTTTTATAACGATACATGAAAGAAAAGAAAGTCAGCAAAAGTTAAAGGCCCTGTACCTGATTTTTCCCATGTATGTGAGCAAAATGTGTCTTGCCCCAGTACAGTTTAATATATTTATGTAAAATCCCTCAGTCGTCCAGGTAGAATCCATGGCAAAAAAGGAGAAAATTTAATTTGTCAACTGGACATAGTTTATTTGGTTGAATACGTTTCGCAGCTCATCCAAGCTGCTTCTTCAGTTCTGGTCAGATGCTGGCGGACACTGCTTTATATCTGCCTGAAGGGAGGAGCTTAATTACAATGAAAATTACTCTGAGACACACATATTTAAATACAGTTTCAGTTGGTCAGGTGATACAATAAAAAGGGAAAACAATGGGACTAGCCAGGTCAGGTCCAGAGGTGTGAAAACACCCATCATGGCCCTGAATGGATATGCTAACTACTCCCCCACTCCCACTCCATATTGAATAGACTCACCTGACTAACAGAAACTGTTAACAACTCCATATTGTATCACCTGACCAACTGAAACTGTATTTAAATATGTGTTGTCTCAGAGTAATTTTCATTGTAATTAGCTCCTCCCTTCAGGCAGATATAAAGCAGTGTCCGCCAGCATCTGACCAGAACTGAAGAAGCAGCTTGGATGAGCTGCGAAACGTATTCAACCAAATAAACTATGTCCAGTTGACAAATTAAATTTTCTCCTTTTTTGCCAAGTTTAATATATTGTACTATAAGCAGCTCTTGAGGACAAAATAAGTTCTGCTGTGGACTATAAAGCATTTTTTGATCTGATAATCAGGAAGTGCAATGTTTGAGTGCTAGGTATTGTTAGCTTTACCATACCAGCAAAGAATAAGGACGCTCTGAATGCATGAGGTAAGTGAGGAATGACTTTGGACCACTGCAAACTGTTTAAAATTAAGTAGTTTTTCCAAGTTTTTAAGAAAAATCAGGGACAGCGCCTTTAAAAACGTATGTATTCAGAAAAATGACTTACAGATTCACTTCTCCCATGTTTTTGGAGCTCTTCCTCTTCCACTCTTCCTCCCACAGCGTGTGTGGACAGTTTTTCCGTATTGTACGAGGTGATTTGTCAGTCGTGCTCTGAGGCCTTGTCCTCTCTCTCACAGTGTAATGGAGTATTGATCAGAGACACAGAGGAGCTCTTCTTCTTCTTCTTCTTCTTCTTCTTCTTCTTCTTCTTCTTCTTCTTCTTCTTCTTCTTCTTCTTCTTCTTCTTCTTCTTCTTCTTCTTCTTCTTCTTCACAGACTCCTCAATAGGCCTTTAAAATGCCTATGCAGTGGTGGAAGGTAAAGTAAAAAGTAAGAGTAATAATATACTTAAGTAATTTTTTTAGGTATCTGTACTTTATTTGACTGGGCAGCTTCTCTGGAAGAGGAACCCGCTACCTGTTTGTCTCCATGGAGATGGTAAACGATCACATTTTTCAAGGTACTTAATGCGCTCACCCATTCACATACATGTTCATACACCAGTGTACACAGACACCCTTCAGTTCAGGTGGCATGATCAAGCAAATTACAGGTTAGATCTGTGGAGACGTGGCTATTTATTTTTAAGGTATTTTTTTTAGCAATAAAAACACCTGTAACTGAATAAATGCTGGACTGACGGTTACTCATTCCACTAAAAAACAGTTAAGCTCATTATATTGAAGATTTTACAAAGCTCCACTGTGTTTTTAAACTCCATACACCTTTACTAGACTCATTTGGATCATTTCACGCCTGGAATTTTCAGTCTCCACTGAACTAAAGGTAAAAGGAGCTGTTGAACTTGAAAACTGCAGCTTCATGACATCACAAGGTGGAACAGGACATTTTGAGCTTTGGATGTATACAGACACAAAACACAGCACTCACCAAATACAAACAAATACTCCATTCTTTTGCCCTATATCTGGGGGCTGTGGTAATACATTTGGATGGGGCAGGTTTGGGCAGATGGATACACCTGTCTGACACGTACTTAAAGATGAACTATTGATTTCACATTGAGACAAAAATGAAAAATGGACTGAAATGAAGCGTGCTGTCACCAAACATCTGTAACTACGACAAGGAAGTCTCCCATCAGGACCAGAGCGGACGAGAGAAAGAGATTTTAGTTCAAAATGATCAGAATATTTAGCAACTATTGTGCAATAACCATTTTGAAGATGTCAGGGTAAAAGTGCACTATGTAACTTTTTGGCTGGGGGTCCGTCACCTGCTTGTTTCTATGGAGATGTCATTGCTCTGCCTGGAATGTTCCACAGTATGACATTAAACAGCTCTACCTGACCTATATTAAATTACATGTGGTTTTATAGCTCAAAAATAACTAGAAAAACAGGCATTCTGACAAAGAGCGGGGTTGAATCTCCACAGATCTGACCTGTAACTTGGTCTTGCTTTGGTCTCCGTGAAGATATAAAGGTTTAAGGCCATACTGTGAAACATTCCAGACGAAGCAATAACATGGACAAAAGCATTTGACGGACCCTCCAACAGAAAAATTACACAATGCACCTTTAAGCCTGTCACTGTACAATGAGCCTGTAGATTTTTGTCATTAGTCTGTTAATTTGCTAATATTTTAAATGAATTGATTGCCAGTCTGATAGCTGTATGCTTTGTATTGTGAAGATGGACAGATAATTAAGAAAAACGTCAAAACTTCAAGTGTTACAGATCACCTAAATGAGTAACAACCATCCTAGAAGTTAAAGGACACTGTGTAACTTTTCAGGCTGGGGCTACCATGGAATAAATATGCTATAAAATCTGCTATAAAACTCATACAAGATGCATTTGTTTAATTATGGGTGTTTTTATTGCTCAGAAATACCTTTAAAAACCTGCATTGTTACTGTGAGTGGGGTCGCCTCTTCACAGATCTCACCTGTAAATTGGCCTGGTGACGTTTCCTGCTTGTTTCTATGGAGATTGAAAGGTTTAATACCATACTTTGGAGGTAAAGCAAAGTAACTGACAGGCCCTTGTTACACAGTGCACCTTTAATATACAGTATGTACAAAAAAAAAATAAAAAAGCGTAACTAAAACTAAACTTATACATAAATATTTGGTCAGTAATTACAAATATAAATAAATAGCCGATTACAGTGAATATAAGGAACACATTATGAGTGTGGTGGTAAAGTAGTATTAATGGTTGGCAGTTAAAGGGCCCATATTACACTATTTTCACTATTTTTTGATCTATGTTATAATTTTGTTTCCTCATCACAAACCTGCAGTTGTGTTTTGTTTCAATCACACGTTTAACACACAAACCCTGTGTATTTAGACTGAGTTCTTCTCTCAAACTGAAAACACAACTCCAGGTCTGTTTTTGAGGAGGTAACAGCATTCTAACATGGCTCAAAGCTCACAAGAGTCAAATTTGTGAATGTAGGACATTTAAATACCACCTCTGACAGTCCATATACCGTTGCTATGTCCTTGGGCAAGACACTTCGCCCACCTCTCCTGTTTGAATGTCATGAGTGAGTAGTGGTGGTCTCTGATAAATGTAAAGTGACATTGTACTGTATGGAAAAACACTATAAAACCAAAGAATCAGTATTTTTAACTGTACTCACATATGAGGCGATCTTGGTGCATTTAGTATTAAACTACACAGTATCTAGATCCTTATTTTATTTTTCTCATTGTAAAACACAATATTGGTCAAAAACAGCTTAAGAAACAGGTCTATGATTGATGACATTTAATAAGAGTTCTGTTTTTAGTGGTGAGTCTGTAAAGAAAATTGGTAAAATGGACCTTACCACTAAATTAACTTCATTATTGGCTTTTATTTTTTATATTTTAAACATATTAATTTTCTACGTAAGGTGGAGGGTCCGCTACTTGCTTGTCTCCATGGAGATATTACTTCTTTGCCTGGAATGTTCCACAGTAGGGCATTAAACATACCTCCCTTGCATTTGTTTGATTACAAGCTCAAAAATACATTAAAAACACAAATTACCATGTGCAGGCTTGCTTCTCCATAGATCTAACCATTAATTTATCTCCATTGTAATATCTCCATGGAGACAAGCAGGTGGCAGAAAAGTTACACAGTGCACCTTTAACTGAACAGAAATAGAAACACCTTAACACAGTTGATTCATCTGTTTATTTGTCGTGAATCAAACACTGCACAGGATTGCATTGACTGAGGCTTGTGCATAGACTCTTTTCTGGAAAATATTCTCCACTTTTTTTTCAAATTCAAATGTACAATAATAACATAATATATATATTTTTACAGTAACATTCAGTACAGAAACATATGGTGCTTCATTCAGAGCTTTTAAACATGATTTAAACCAAAGGGACAGACTCGAAAAGCAAAAACCGCAGAGATGAGCCTTGTTTTGCCACTGCACGATTCACAAGACTGTCCACACAACACGATGGAAGCATTCACCATGAGATGAGACCAAATACAGGAAATCACTGCAAAAAAGAACTTTAAAGGCCCTATATCACACAAAATTGACTCTTGTGAGCTTTTGGGCATAGTTAGAATGTTGTTATCTCCTCAAAAACAGACCTGGGGTTGTGTTTTGCTTCATTTACACATGTCTGAGCTACCTTTTACCTTTTGTTCAGTAAAGATGGGCAATTCCAGGGCTGAAATGATCAAAATGATTCTAATGAAGGTGTATGGAGTTTAAAAACACAGTGGAGAAAAGAACTCAGCCTAAATATGCAGGGTTTGTTTGTTAAAAATGTGTGAATGAAACAAAACAAAACTCCAGGAAACAACAAGAGTAATATGGGCCCTTGACCAGCTTGACTCCTTGGAGATGTTAATGCATTAGACAGTAGACCATTTAAAGTACGTATCTCCATGGAGACAAGCAGGTAACACCATAGAAGTGGACTAAGGGCGACGTCACCCATAGCGTTTGGCTCCAGTCAAATGAAGCTCACGAGGCTAGCAGTTATAGGAGCGAATTTGGAGCCGAGTTCAATATTAGGAGTATAGGAATTTATTTATGAACAAAATAGCAAAATAAAAACACCAGGATCACGTAGAGAGGGTTATAAGAACATTTTCAGACCAAAAATGATGAAGCTCACTGCAGCAGTTACAGAAAAAGGTGACAGTTTTTCAATGTAAAGTCAACTGGAGCCAGAGTGGATGGAGCCTTGTTTCTTGTTGATCTAAAAATAAAGGATTTCCTCCACGGGGACCTGAATGTTACTAGTTAAAATGAGTTGAAGTAGTTTTAGATATTCTTTTTTGCAGTGCGGAGACAAAGAGAAGAAGAGGTGAGACAGGAGACAGCAGAGGCAGAAGTTCAACAGCTACAACAAATGAAATACAGCCTCAGTATGTTGAATACACAATACAAGTTCAGAAAAATAATGTTCTCTTAGTTAAAGGGGACGTATTACGCTAAATCACAATGTTATATCTTTTATCACAATGTTATAGTTAAGAAATGTTCCTCTGTGTTTTGAAAGTCCCTGTACAGGACCATAGACTGTATACAGAAGTGGACTAAGTGAGTGCGACGTCACCCATAGCGTGCGGCTTCAGTCAAATGAAGCTCACGAGGATAGCAGTTATAGAAGCGAATTGGGAGCCAGGTCCATATTAGCGATAGGAATTTATTTACGGACAAAAAAACGGCAGGATCATGTAGAGCGGGTTAATATGAACATTTTAAGACCAAAATGACGAGGCTCACAGCAGCGGTTACAAAGAGAAGGGGGGCAATTTTTCAATGTAAAGTCAATTGCAGCCAGAGTCGATTGAGCCAGAAGTGCACCCATGCTCACTTCCTGTTTGGAAAGCGGCGGCTAGCGGATTAGCTATGTCCATTTATATATACAGTCCATGTACAGCACTTACTCTGCTCATTTCTGTTTTATTTATATGTATTAGCTTCATGTTGATAATAGCGATGCTGCTAATTTGTATAGCCAAAATCTCCACGGTTCTTCAGACTTTCAAATTGTCGTTCAAATTGAGACAAACAGAAATCGTTGTTGAAAAAATCATTTGCGCCTATTTGTATTTAAAGGTGCACTATGTCATTTGTCTGGTGGATGGTACGCTAAGAGCCCCTCATGCATGGTGATGTTATTGCTTTTCTTGGAATGTTCCACAATAGAGCATTAGATTTACCTATCAAACATTGGACTTCATCAGATCAATCAAGGAGCAGGTCAGAGTATAGAGTTACGCTCGCAGTAAGAATGCACGTCACATCTCCATGGAGACGAGCGCCAAAAAGTTACACAGTGCACCTTTTAAATGAAAACATGACTAAAGCACAATACGTCCCCTTTAACTTGTATATAAATCTATGGCCTTGATATTCTTTTGCGTACATTTGGCTGGGGCCTCTGTGACGCCCCCTGCAGGCGCGGTGGGGTTTCACATGTTCTTGTAGAGGGAGCGGTCCCGGGGCAGCTGCGGCACTGGCGTGCTCAGTTTCAGGTGGAAGTGGTAGATCACCAGAGTGATGACGATGATCAAACCCAGGATCACCCCCAGGATGATGGGCAAGGTCTCCTCCAGACGCTCCCTCTGGTCTGTGATGCACTTGTACGCTGTGGAAAAAACACAGAAATATTGGTTTAAAAGGTCCAATATTGCGCAAAATTGACTCTTATGAGCTTTAAGACATGCCTGGAGTTATGTTTTTTTCATTCAAACGTTTGAGTAACCCTTTATTATTAGTCTGTTTACATCTCAAGTTCAAAATACTCTGTTCCACCTTGTGATGTCATGTTTCAAGTTTACAGCTACCCTTTTACCATTAGTTCAGTACAGATAGGTAATTCCAAGGCTGAAATTATCCAAATGATTGTAGTGAAGCTATATGCAGTTTAAAAACACAGTGGAGCACTTCCTGTAATACCAAATGACATCACAAGGTGGAACAGAGTGTTTTCAGTGTTGTCTATAGACATCAAGATTGTGTTTTACAATCAACAAAATGTAAAATAATGATCTTCTATTGTCATTGTTTAATCTATGCTGCTGTACTATACTGAACATTCAGATTTGCTTAAACTGTTAAACCAGATGCCCTTCCAGTTGTAGCCAAGATACACAACAGAATGTGCCTTGACCATAATTTGATCGTGTCTCTCTCCTTCCAGTATGAAGTTAAATAAGAGTCTTTGTGAATTGTGAATAAACATTTTATACCCAATTTACAACGATTAGATGAAACTAACAAACTGTATACTTAATCTGACATTATGGACGTGAAACAGTACAGCAGCCTCCCTCCCTCCGTCTCTCTCTGCAGCTCTGAGGATCTCCAGGACAGTGTAAAATCTGTAAAACTGTACAACTCATAAACTCATAATGACGTCCCTTTAACGGCCGCACCACCTCTTCTCTTTATAACTCAGATTTTATGCATTTTTCTTTTATTCCGCAGTCACTCTTCTGCTAAGGTCATACAGTGGCCTAGAGCTGGGCTTACAATGGCATTAAAACATCCTGACATATAGTATTTTCACTGTTTTATTTTAACTTTTTGTTGATTTGTTTTTCTATTTATTCATTCCATTTTGTAAGACACATTACCTAAACATAAACAGATGAATGAAGTAATTGATACTAGTGTTACTAAGTACACAGAGTTCACAGTAATTCCATATATTCTGAATAGAACAAATGAGAAAATGCTTTGTAAATGTATGTCAACTTGGCAAGAACAAAGTATTTTAAAGGGTCAGTCTAAAGGAAATAGGTTAAATCTTTAAAAATGTAACGTATTGATTCAAAATGTATGTAGGCCTGTAGATGTATTTGAAATAAAGAGACTTAAATCAATCAGATGTGAAATGTGCAAAAATAAAACTTTACTTTTGCCTTCTGACTTCAGTGGTATAAGCAGCAGGCCTATACAGCAGTAGAATATATATATTTATTTTATTTTATTTATATACGTGGCGCAGTGCTGTGTTTTTCGTGTACTCTTACGCTCGCTGAAGACAAAGTCCGAGGCGATGTCGAAGGGCTGGATCTGGATGTCGTACATGGACACGGTGACGCCCTTCTGGTGGTCACTGGAGATGAGCGTGAGCGTCTGCTGCGCCGTGCACACGTACGAGCGGCCTGCGGGCGTCACGAGCGCGGAGAGACGGTGACTGCTGGCCGTGTGCTTACCCGCTGCGCACAGCACAAGGTAGAGTTATTACGCATCACCGGTTTACAAAGGATTAGTTAGTATGTATTCCTTTATATATGAAATACAAAAAAAGAACGAAATGAATATAAAATGCTCACGTCTGTCAATAGGATGAGGCATGAGGTGAAACTACAAGAACTACGCAAGGCTGGAGAAGGCCCTTCAGATAAAACAGGCGCTATAAAACTGCGCACTCTGACATGGACCCGTGCGGTCAGGAGTAGAACGGGACAGAACAGGCTGAGTGTGAGGCTCAACGCGCTGACGCAGCAGGACTCACGGTTATAGGCGTTGATGAAGTGCGATGTTTCTGACGTGTCGTAAACGAACTGCACTTTGCTGATCTTCCACACCTCGATGCCTTTGTCACGGAACTCCTTTACGCACACACACGCACACACGCACACACACACGCACAAAAGAGTTTATTACACATGCAAACTATGACAAACAGTGCATATAGTTGAATTAGTTGAACATTTAACTGTGCTCACCTTGGTGAAGTAAATGCGCAAAGTGTACGCTTTGTTCTTCCAGCTGATGTGGATCTCAGAGTCCGTGCTGCCGCATTTCCCCTCGATCTCCGCGCTCCGGGGAAGCATGAACGACGCCTGCTCCGTGATCAGCTGCAACACAGCGGGGTTCAGAAAACTGCCAAGTGCTGAAGTGACGCCAGTCTACGCTCCCGTCTCTTTATTAAGGACTATTAGCTGGACAGTGTAAATTCTGAACTTTGAGTGTGGAAACGTCTATGAACATATCAAGTTCTTACGTCTATTCCGTTGAGCGCGAGCACATCATATGGCACGAGGAACTTGACAGCGAACTCCACCATGAGGCACGTGGTGCTGTTCTCGCGCACGGCGAAGATGGCTTTGTCCGGGTTATTGGACAGACCGGACAAGTTCTCCCCTTCATGCGCCAGCACCACGGACAGCGGCAACACACCTGCACACGCACGCGCGTACACAAAGAACACTGTTAGGAGGCGCGCGCTCACACACACACACACACACACACACACACACACACACACACACACACACACACACACACACACACACACACACACACACAGCTAAAAAAAACTGCAGAGCTGGCAGAAAAGTCACGAGTGAAAGTCTAAAGGCAGAGACGCGCTCGGTCCGGTCCGGAGTCTGACCACCGCTCAGTGCGCACCGTGCGGGGGCCCACTCTGTGATATAAACTATTCTCTATTCTGTTCTCACTTTATCATGAACTATACAAGTACAGATTTAACCCACCAAACGCCATCACGCGCACGCCACATGACGCCACACACGTTCAAACACAGGTTCTTACCGAAAAGCACGCGGAGCAGGAGCCGGGCACTCTCCGTGGTGCTGATCGCCGCTGCTCCCATGACTGTGTGCGCTCTCCGGGCTCCGAGGCGCGAGTGAAGGCGCTCCTCACGCGCCCGCGGAGAGAGAGGGGGAGGAGAGAGAGGAGGCTTCACGCGCTCCACTCACCTCAGGAGGCACGCGCACACCATCCGGACTGCGCCAAAACCAGGTCCAGCCGGAACCCTCCGCCTCAATCAAGTTTGGTCCAAAACTCCGTTACATCCGGGGCTTAACCGGAGACAGGAGACAGAAGCGCCGCTGGTCCCGCAGAGCTGTTCTCTGGAGCTCTCCGGCTGCTCCGTGACTGAACCCCCTCCTCCCCTCACTCCAGATGCCCTCCCCCTGTCCTCCCTCGTGCGCCCGTGCCCTCCCCCTCTGAGGTGTCCCACAGCTGCGAGGTGCTCCTCGCGTCACACCAACAAAACTTTAGAACAGCGCGCTTCTTTCTCAGTCTGTTTTAAAGTTCGTGGCGTTAGTTCACAGGTCAAAGACAGTTATGTTTCAGAGCTATAGGCACGGGGTAGTCTGGAGTTGACAGTTTGACCAGGGACTAACTCAGATCTGATCCTGGGGCTTCAGTATGACAGAGTGGACACGCGCTCGGGGCTGCGCTGCTCCGTGCGCACTGGATGGTACAGTAGAAACGGGAGAGTTAAAATACTTGAAACTTGGGAAACCTGGAAAAGAATGTACAGATCTGGATTTTAAACAAGGCGCACAGGTGAACATCAACAGCAAAGTTCTGAACCAGGACGACGAGACGTAAGGACGTACGCGGAAAAGAAACGCCGCTGTCACTATGGACAGGACGCGGCTCTTTTTTCACGCCCTTTGCTCCTGTAGCTCTCTCCTTTTGTCTGGACATCAGCATCTTCAAGGCTTCCATCTCACGTGTCTTATCTTCTCTTAACACATAAATACATAGACTGACTCGTGTTGAAATACAGAATTATTTCAGGAGGCATTTATACAGGAAAGAGCGCGTTTTCATTTTCATTTCAAAATAAAACCACACAGAGTCAGCCATAGTTTTCTCCCATTCACCTGGATTTATTGGACACATACTATAAAACAGTATTAAAGGAGCCAAATAACAACAGTATTCATATAAGTCGAACAGTACAATATAAATACAAAAACACACACAGAATGTTGACGAGCTACCGTTAAAATAGAAAGGAGGAAATCAAACCTGTGACAAAGCTCTGCAAAAATAATCTGCTTTTTGACAAACTCGAGTCACACAACGAAACTAGTGCAAAAAGCCTCTAAAACAAACCTGGAACTACACGGTATATCTAATATATATCATATATTTATATAGCTTCATATAAATAACCCCTTAATTTGGCATTTATCATTCATAAAATAATTTAAAGGTCCTAACTGACACGAGTGGCACATTTGAAAGCGATGGGAGGAGTAAAAGCACTTGACCTGCACTAGATATGTGTGAGCTGCAGACTGGTGCAGAAGAGTCTATGGACCACGTACCAGTATTTACACAAAACCTTTACCAACACACAACGACTGCACTGCAAGAAACACCACCAACATCACTTCAATCAAAACTGGAATTCAGAATTTTAAAATTGTGTAACTTTTCTGGTGGTGCCTCCATCAAATGCTTTTCTCCGTGGGAAATGTTATTGCAATGTTTCACAGTATGGTTTCAAATCTTTTTATCATCATGGAAATCAAACCAGCCCGAGTTACAGGTCAGATCTGTTTAAAGGCGACCCCACTCACAGTCAGAATGTCTGTTTTTCTAGGTATTTTTGAGCTATAAAACCACATCTAATTGAATAAATGTAAAGTAGAGCTGTTTAATGTCATACTGTGGAACATTCCAGGCAGATCAATGGCATATCCATAGAAACAAGTAGGTGATGTACCCTCCACCAGAAAAGTTACACAATGCAGCTTTAAGATGAGTAGTGTTGACCTGTTTAGATCAAAATTGACAGTTGACATAAACTTTAATGATTGACAATTTTAATTATTTTGAAAAGCAAAATAACATTCTCAAAAAAAAAAAAAAAAAAAAAAAAAAAAAAAAAACCCTTGTATTTTTGTAATTTTTCTTTTGCTATGGATCCTACCTGGACAAGAAACTGAAGGTTTACACAGATAACATTCTCAAATTCATAGGGTTTAGCAGAATTATGTGATTAGATTAAAAAAAATAATAATAATAAAATAATAATAAATATATTTTTTAAACTAAATTATGAAACTGGAGTAAGAATGATGTTGAAACCAGACACAAATACGTGAAACCTCCAAACCCAAAAGGTCACCAGATCTAACCAAGTTGAATCACTCAAATCCAGTTTCTGAATTCAAGTGATGTCGGAGTTATTTCTGCAGTACAAACTGTTGAATTCTCACAAACAGACGATTAAAAAGAGAGTTTGTCGTGTACATGTGGCTCTAGTGTGTATATGGGATACAGTACTGGCAGGATCTCTCTGCAGTTGGACTTTTTAAAGGCTGTCATCTCTTATTACGTGTGTGGGGGTGAATGAGTAACATGGAACAAAACACAGGCCAATGTTCAGGTTACTAGGTGCTATGGAAATGACTTTAAGGTATTCAGAAGGTTTTAACACTGCAAAAAACAAATATCTCAATTAGTTAAAACTGACCTGCATTAAGAATTTTAATTTAAAGGTGCTGTACCTGATTTTTTTCACATGAATCTGAGTAAAACATGTCTCGACCCAGTACAGATATATTGTATAAGCAACTGTGTGCCGTTCGTCTCTATAAAGAGAAGCAGTAAGTGTGCAATTGTCATGCTAGCTGTTGCTGTTAGTATTAATGTAACAGCAAAACTCTGCACTGATCTCTGAAAGTTGTGAAAAGCGCTTAAAAAGTCATTGCTGTGAAAATCTGAATGCCCATTGTAAGTGAGGAAGAACTTTGGACCACTGCAAACTGTTTAAAATGATCTAGTCAGTAAAAACTAGAAATAATAACTAGATTATATTTACTCACTTGGCGGACTTATTATTTTGAATTGTTTAAAGATATTTCTCTATAGTTTTAATAACTGCTTCTAATTCTTATCTTATTTAAATGTCAGTGGAACGACAACATTGCAACTAAAATCAGATGTTGTCAAAAAAAGAATTGTCTTTTTCCAAGCCAAATTAGTCAGAAATGTAATAAAATAAATGAAATAATCTAGGTTACTTAAATAAATATATTGAACCAAGTCAAAACTACTCAAATGACGTTTATAATTCAATTCCTTGTTGGATATTAATTTTTTGCAGTATATATGAAAACTGATTTCGGCTAATTGTATTAACTTGAAATGCGGCGCTACAATTGGCATCCCAAGTTTTGTATTTTTATTTTGCTTAAACCTTTATAAAGTGACTTTCTGAACACATTGGTCTACATGTTGTTGCATAGTGTGGCTATAGGGACAAACAGATGTTATTTTAACCAAAGAATCTGACATAACTGCTCCTTGGTAACTTCACAAACCCGATACCAAGGCTTTACCTCCCTTTAATCCTTTACAACGCTGACAGAAATGGGACAAAAGCTGCTACTTCAGTGTTTTCTCCTTCGATGAGGTCTACATTCGAACACGTAGTTTTACAGTGCACTGACGGCGGCCATGTTTAGGACCTATACGGCGGGAAAGTGCTCGGGACAGGACAGGTGCGGAGCATACAGTGTTTTCAACTAGACTTTAGTGCTGACAGAATATATCAATGTCATCTCCATGGCGACCCCTGCGCTTATTAAACACCGAGGAATCTTTCAAAACGGTGCTCAGATTTGTGGATGAGATGTTACATGGCAAAAATAAAAAAAAACAACAAAAAAACAATCTGCATCGAGATGTGTTAAAATGACTTGAATTCCAATCATTTATTTTAACTGAAATAATCATGATTGGTTAAAATTCATTTCATTTTTCAATATATTACTTATTAATTCATACAGCAAGTAAAAAAGGTGCATTGTGTAACTTTTCTGGTGGAGGGCCTGTCAAATAGTTTTCGTCACAGAGATGTTACTGCTTTGTCTGGAATGTTCCACAGTATGGCATTAAACCTTTCTATCTTCATGGAGACCAAACCAGACCAAGTTACAGGTCAGATCTGCGTAGAGGCGACCCCACTCACAGTCACAATGCCTGTTTTTCTTGGTATTTTTGAGCTATAAAACCTGTTTAATGTCATACTGTGGAACATTCCAAGCAGTGCAATGACGTATCCATAGAAACAAGAAAGTGACAGACCCCTAACCAAAAAGTTGCATAATGCACCTTTAAAGAATTTGAGTACGAATGATTTGGGTAAAGATGACTTAAAAGGTGAAACAGCTTTCCAATAAAGTCAGATTTTGTATTTAAAAATAATAATGAAAATGTATGAATTAACTTGAGAATTTAAGACAAAACTCAACATTTTGAATCCACTGGCAAATACATGAGCTTAAAACCAGTTAGAAATGCCATGAAATAAGTTAAATAATCCAGAAAGTACAATGATTAATAAGGTGAATCAAATCAAGATTTTGAAGTAATTTGAACTCATGCTGGATATTTGTGTTTTGCAGCGTCCATGAGGACAGACTTTTGAGGTGCAGAGGAGGACCGGGGTGGAGGATGCAGAGGAAGCACGGGTGGAGAACAGTGGAGGAGCAGTGAGCTGTGCTAGAGGTGGAGGGGGTGGGGGCGGCGTGGTACAGTCCGAACGAGAATCTTACACTGCAAAAACTCACTTCTGCACGAGTTAACGCCACGCCAAATCAGCGTCTTGTTTTGTGAAGTTTGGATTTACTTACATTTATTAAGTTAGTAGGTCTGAATAATTGTACTCGCTTCAAGGGATTTTTGACATTTTTCATATTATATATTTTTTTTTCTGAATTAAAAAAAAAAAAAAAATGAGCCTGTTGTATGAAATGAATAAGTCAACTAAATGTGTAATAAATAAATAAATACATAAAATAAGCATTAAAAATGTTATGAGTTTTGTAAGAATTAGAAATAATTTAAAGAAGATCTAAAATTGTTTTTAAATCGATAAAAAAAAGAATTCTAGGTAAAAAAAAACAAAAAACAAAAAAAACAGAAAATATAACATAATTTAGCATGAAACAACAAAAAAAATCCATTCATATGTGTCCTACAAACTTAATCATTTTAAACTTATTCAGACTACTCAAAACATGACTTTGAATTCATGTCATTTTCACTCATGTAGAGGTCACTTTTTGCAGTGTATGTTTGGAGCCTGGTGTTTCTTGTTTTAGAGTGCGTTGCTGTTGGTGTGATTCTTGTTGTTTGTTTGTGGTTGCCGTGGCGTCAGGCGCTCACACCAGTGTGGCAGGTCTGCGCTCCATCTCCTCCTCCAGCTTCACCATCTGCTGCATGTCCTTGGCCTGTCAAAACCAGCACAATCCACTCACTGCAAAACTCCGCACAGGGAAACCAAAATATCTGGCAACCTTTTCAAATATGCACAGTTTTACAGTTTAAACGTCACTCGAACCTGTATTAAAGGTACACTGAGTAACTTTTCTGATACTCTTGCTTCCATAGAGATGTGTATTGTTTTGCCTGGAATAGTACGCAAAAAACTTGTGAGGTTTAGACCATGTTAGAATGTTGTTCCTTCTCAAAAACAGACCTGGAGTTGTGTTTTGTTTCATTCACACGTGTTTGAGTAATCCTGCATTATTTGTCTGTCTACATCTCCAACGCTCAAAATGCTCTGTTCCACCTTGTGATGTCATGAAGCAGTAGTTATCAAGTTAACAGCTCTTTTTACCTTTAGTTCAATAGAGATTCAATTCCAGTGATTTTAGTGAAGGTGTATGGAGTTTAAAAACACAGTGGAGCACTTCCTGTATCACCGCATGACATCACAAGGTGGAATAGAGTGTTTTCTGTTTGAGAGAAGAACTCAGCCTAAATCTGCAGGTGTGTTTGTGTGTTAAACATGTGTGAATGAAACAAAACACAACTCCAGGTCTGTTTTTGATGAGGAAACAACATTACAACAGATCATAGAATAGTGTAATCTGGGATCCATTTCTTACTTTATCTGATTTTCAAATGGTATAAATTTCCTAAAGGTCCATAGAACTAAACTCAAATCTTGTGAGACACGATTTTTTTTGTAAGGGGGAGGAGACTGTGCTTTTGCGTAGTAAGTCTCTGAGTCACTGTGATTTATGAGTCAAGCTGTTGCTGTCACTGTGCACCCCCTGTCCTCCCCTCTCTCTCTCTCTCCTCCTCCTCCTCCTCCTCTTCCTCCCTCTCTCCCTCCCTCCCCCATGTAAACACGAGAGAGGGATTTCACCGCGCGCTGTACAATCTGTCACGAGGCTGTAGCTCGCCTGTTCACGTCACTGCAGAGTATTTGAAGCAAGAAAGGAACTATTTTGACAGTTTTGGAAAAGGGGAAAACAAAATTGAAAATTAGTCGATGGCACTGAGAAAGAGAGAGAGACAGAAAGAGAGACAGAGAGAGAGAGGGAGAGAGAAAGAGAAAAAGAGGGAGAGAGACTAAATCATGCACTGCAAAAAATCAATAAGTAGATTAGATAAAATGACTTGAATTCTTTGTCATGTTTAATTTCTTGTATTATTGCAACTGACTCAAAATTATAAATATATGGTATTATTTATAGGCTTGATTTATACTCTCTCAAACAGAAAAACTGTGTTCCACCTTGTGATGTCATGGGGTAATACAGTAATTTTAGATTTGGAATTGTTAATATCTACTGAACTTAAGTAAAAAAAGGAGCTGCTAATTTGAAAACGACCTCTACATGACATCACAAGGTGGAACAGATCATTTTGAGCTTTGGAGATGTAGACTGACTCATAAAGAATTACTCAAACATGTGTGAATGAATCAAAACACAACTCCAGGTCTGTTTTTGATGTGGGAACAATATTCTAACATGACTTAAAGTTCACATGAGTCAGTTTTGTGTAATATAGGACCTTTAATTCCTCAGATTTTCGTGTTAAACTCTCAAATTAGTTGTTAAATCTTGATTTTTTAACATTAATTGAAATCTAATCATAATCTTGTCTGTAAAATTGCAATAAAATATTTTAATCCCTTGTTAATCCCTTATTATGTATAAAAGTTACATTATTTAACAGAAAACTGAAATCACTTGAAATCAGCATCTTGTTTTGTGTAGTTTGGATTTATTTAGATTTATTAAGTTAGTATGTCTGAATAATTGTACTTGTTTCAAGGTATTATTATTATTATTTTTTAACATTTTTCATATTATGTATTTTTTCCAAATTTCAGGAAAAAATAGGCGCCTGTTGTATGAAATTAATAAGTCAAATGAATGTGTAATAAATAAATAAATAAAATAAATAAAACAATAATTATGAATTTTGTAAGAATTAGAAATAATTTAAATAAGATCTAAAATTGTCTTTAGATAGATTTTTATTTTAATTTAACAAAAGAAAAAAAAAAAAAAATTACAAAAAACTGCCAGTATGATCAGTGCATTTTTCTTACCCAATTATTAAGCAGATAATTTTAACTCAAAAATTCAAATTTCAAGTCATTTAAAAATCTTCACATTGTTTTTTTGCAGAGTGTTCATGGGTGAGATGGAGATGCCTACCTTGCACCTGTTTGTTTGCATGGTGTGATTTCAAAAGCTGGAAAAGGCAAATCATAATCACATACTGTAAATTAGGCACAAACGCACACATGTGACAGATGATCAAATAAAACACAAGATGAAACTGTTTCATACAATTTTGAATGAAACAATAACAAGATTACAGTTTTTATATATCACTGGGTATCTGGAGCGAGTACTCTATGGAAGAATTTACTGCTAAACGGCTCATGTAACTTTCACGTTGGAGGCTGCTTGTTTCCATGGATATCTTATTGCTTTGCCTGGAATGTACCACCTTATAGCATTATCTCGGATTTACTCAATTACAGATGTTTTTATTGCTCAAAAATACCTAAAAAAATGTCTTCTTAAAAAAAAAAAAGACTAATTTCTCTTCACATACCGTGGAACATTCCAGGTGAACCAATAACATCTCCATGGAGACAGGCAGGTGGTGAACTCAACACCAGTATAGTTACATTGTGCACGTTTAAGATTCAGTTTCATAATATTTTTGGTCTTGTTTATAGTTATATATATAGTATAGTGTTTATATAGTATATCGCTAAAATTACTGGGGCTAATCCTATAAAAAAAACAATGCCACAATATTTGACAGTTAAAATCAACAGTTATGTAATTTGTGGGGGGACCATGTGAGGCTTCTTGCCCCAGGCCCCCAAATTTTCTGTAGACGGGCCTGTGTATTGTGTAGTAAAAATAGCATATATTATTTTATTTAATTATCCATTCTGCCTGTATTCTGTTTGTACAATGACGATAGATAAATAAATAAATAAAATGCATTTAAACCTGTGTAACTGGCTGTTACCTGCTCGTTAAACTTCTCCAGTTTGTCTAGCTGCTCCCTCTGGTTCTTCTCCAGTTGTTCCATCTCTTTCTGCTGCTTCATCGCCAGCTGCACAAATAAAAACACCGTAACCGTTAGCAACCACAAAATAATAATAATAATAACAATAAATAAACGTGTTATTTTCGATACTGTGTAAATCATACCCTCTTTCGTTCATCCAGAAACTTCTTGGTGTTACTGCTGTTTAGTTCTCTGACTCGCCTGAACACAACACCAGTGATTCATAATTAGAACATTACATAGGACAATATTAACTCATACAGATGGGGGCAGCTAGAATTAATATCGTTAAAACGCAAATTGTGTTGTCATACAGAGAGTTCCTGGGTTTAGTCAGTAATTGAAAATACCAAGTTCAACATTTGTGAGTTTACTTTTTGGGTATTTTATGGTAAAGTACAATGTCATCAATAAGGAAATCTGGTTCTTTTGGAGTATGACATTATCATATTATTCTAGAATCTAAAAACCACCAATATATAAACTTATTTCAGATCTGAACTGTAACGTAGTGTAGTGCTGTAACCTGCTCGTTTCCCTCGTGATAGAAAGGTTTAATCTATACTGTGGAATATTCTAGATAAAGCAATAATATTTCCATGGAGACAAGCAGGTGGCGAACCCTCCACTAGAAATTAGACTTTATGTATACAGTGTGACCTCACCTCTCCCTCTCTGCTTTGTTTTTGATGGTCTTGTCTTGACTGATGGCTTTGCTGTTCTCCATGGACATCTTGGCTTGGTTGGCGCGCATCTCTTTACTTTGTCTAAAAAAAACACAGACCAGAATATGATTTTAAAAAAAAGTTGTTGAGTTGTATGATTTGAGGAAGAACAGACGAACTTTATTGTTCCTATAGAAATATTTATTCTGTGCATTTGACCCCGAGAGAGACGACAGTCACTTTTTCTGATTCTAAACCTGAGGATCCTGATATTCAAAGCAGGAAGGAAAGGGAAAAAAGGATTTTAAGACAAACTACCTGGCAACATGGTGGCATAGAGGCTAGCACTCACGCCTCACAGCAAGAAGATTCTGGGTTCTGGGTTTGATTCCCTGGTCTTGGTAAAATCCTCCAGCTAAGGTAGTCCTGACCAAGACCAGCGCAAGATGTGGAGATGGACTTTTTAGTTTTGTGTGTGTGGCCTGTGTGGATAGAGGGGTGGATTGTGTGGTGTTTTTTGTTTTTTTTTTTGTCTATTTTTGTTTTCGTTATATATAATTTGTGCTACACTGTGGCGTCCACTGAGAAGGGGCCCCAAAGGCACTGAAGGATGGGTCAAACGCAGAGGAACAATTTAAAGTTTACCTTCCCCATTCCTAGCTCTAGTAAACCCTTTGGCACATTGTACTACTCACATTTTATTCTTCTTACACAGAATATGAACAGTACGAATAAAAATTAGAAATTGTTGATTCATTTTTGCCGCTCTATGTTATAAAAAGGTCTTTTTGTATGTGTTTTTCTGTTTGTATGGTTAAAGGTGCATTGTGTAACTTTTCTGGTAGAGGGGTCTGTCAAATCCTTTTCTTCATGGAGATGTTATTGCTTTGTCTGGAATGTTTCACAGTATGGCATTAAAGCTTTCTATCTTCATGGAAACCAAACCAGACCAAGTTACAGGTCAGGTCTGTGGAGAGGTGACCTCGCTCACAGTCAGAATGTTTGTTTTTCTAGGTATTTTTGAGCTATAAAACCACCTGTAACTGAATAAATGTAATGTCGATCTTTTAATGTCATACTGAGGAATATTCCAGGCAGAGCAATGATGTATCCATAGAAACAAGCAGGTAACGGAGCCCCAACCAAAGAGTTACACAGTGCACCTTTAAGATAACAATTCCGATAATCAAAATACAGCTCTTACCGCTCGTGTATGAGTTTGAGCTGGACAGTCTGCTGCTCCTGCACAGAGGTGAGGAGCTTCTTGAGGTGGTCACACTGCTGCGTCACATGAGCGTCTTTCAGCTCCTGCTCCTCACTGCTGTGGCTCCTGATCAGCTCCGACCACTCTTTAGTGTGCTGCGCCGTGATGTCTTTTACCTGTGAAAATATACAACAAACTGTCTGTTAAAGGGCCAATATTACACAAAATGGACTCTTGTGAGCTTTAAGCTGAGTTAGAATGTTGTTACCTCCTCAAAAACATACCTGGAGTTTTGTTTCATTCACATATGTTAAAGTAATCCTGCTTTATTAGTTTGTCTACATCTCCAAAGCTCAAAATGCTCTGTTCCATTTTGCGATGTCATGTGGTAGTTTTAAAGTTAACAGCTCCTTTTACCTTTTGTATAGCAGAAATTGGCAAGTCCAGATCTGAAATTATCCAAATGATTCTAGTGAAAGTGTAGGGAGTTAGAGCATTTCCTGTATTACCACATGACATCACAAGGTGGAACAAAGTGTTTTCTGTCTGAGAGAAAGAAAGAAATCAGCATAAATGTACAGGATTTGTGTGTTAAACATGTGTCAGTGAAACAAAACACAACTCCAAGTCTGTTTGTGATGAGGAAACAACATTATAACATCACAAACATAGTGTAATATTTAACTGTTCTTCATTCACAAAAACAAAGGTCCAAGGTACGGAGAAGGAGAAGCAGAAGGGATGGACTTTACCTTGGCTTTGTGTTCAGTGGCGAGTGTTTGAATTTTGTCTTCTGTCTCCTTCTTCAGATCTTGGCAGTTATTTTCTCTGCAATTCAGACAGGAGACATTTAATTTATTATTACTGAAGTCACAAAACACACCTTTGCCGAACTACTGTACAAATAAGAGTTGAAGGGTTTTGACTAAAAGTTGCAAGGCCATTATATTCTAATATGTTACAATATTATGCATCTCACATCGCATCAGGGATTTGATTATTTATGATCTTTTCATCAAAAACATATGCAAAAGAGGCAGTTATAACAAAGTATATGTGAAAGCTGCAAAACAATTATGTGTAAAAATAAATGCTTTCTCGTGTCAAGATGGTTACGTAGATTTTAATTTTAGATGGTTAATTTTAATTTTAAGTTAAAGGTGCACTATGTAACTTTTTGGTTGGGGGTCCGTCACCTGCTTGTTTCTATGGAGAAATCATTGCTCTGCCTGGAATGTTCCACAGTATGACATTAAACAGCTCTACTTTACATTTATTCAATTACAGGTGGTTTTATAGCTCAAAAGTACCACAAAAAACAGACATTCTGACTGTGAGCGGGGTCGCCTCTCCACAGATCTAACCTGTAACTTGGTCTGGTTTGGTCTCCATGAAGACAAAATGGTTTAATGCCATACTGTGAAACATTCCAGACAAAGCAATAACATCTCCATGGAGAAAAGAATTTGACGGACCCTCCACCAGAAAAGTTACACAGTGCACCTTAAATTTATGGAATACTTAGAGAAGTGGCTTTTGACTATTTTGTACAGACTAAAGACAAATCCAGAATCTTACCCGCGTTTCTTGATGGCTTTCTCAAGGAGTTTTTCCAGAGTGACTTTCTCTTTGTCGTGAAGAAACACCATTTTATCGGCCTGTGTGCAGTGAGCCTTCTGCATGGTGTTCTGGTCCTGGTACAACACAAACACAAGAGCAGGATTAGATCATTTAGTTACTTTGACTTAAAGGAGACGTTATTGCTTTGTCTGGAATGTTCCACAGTATGGCATTAAACCTTTCTATCTTTATGGAGACCAAACCAGACCAAGTTACAGGTGAGATCTGTGGAGAGCGACCCCGCTCATAGTCAGAATGCCTGTTTTTCGTGTTATTTTTGAGCTATAAAACCACCTGTAATTAAATAAATGTAAAGTAGAGCTATTTAATGTCATACTCTGGAACATTCCAGGGAGAGCAATGGCATCTCCATCGAAACAAGCAAGTGATGGACCCCCAACCAAAAAGTTACACAGTGCATCTTTAAGATCAGACGTGTCCATGCTTTCACTCACCTTTAAATGTTTCTTCTTCAAAGAGTTGAGTTCTTTCTGTTGCTTTTTTAATAACTTAAGGTATGACTACAAAAATATAAAACAAGAGGTTCACCAAATATGAATTGGTTACATGAATGAATACTTTTCACGTACCTTTTCACATGAGAAATAAACACAGGGACTTACCTTCATTTGTTTTAAGTCATCAATACTGACATGAGGCACAAGTCCCAAATCTGAAACAATCAATTATCAATTATCAATCAAATATTGTTAAAATTGGTCTGAATTTAAATTTTATGTGTAGAATATTAATTAATCCAGGAAGACTGTATTTTCCACCCATTACTGTCAGCCAATCACATCTTGTTATTTTTAATTCTCAACCAATCAGCTCTTTAACTTCATTTTATTTTATTCTTATTATGTAGCATTTACTTATCTAGTACTTCATTTAGTGTCTTAATTGTATTCAAAGTATATTTAGATTTGTGCAGAATTTCAACAGAAATTTTCCACAGAAACAACTGAATCAATTTTTTTTTTTCTAGCTGTTTTAATTTATATATTTTTTGCTCAAACTATGAACGTGCTAAAAATAAACCTTCAGCCTTTTCAGCAGGTTTCACACTTTAATAAAACATATTTTTACTTTTCAGTCCAGTTAAAAATGTAGTAGAGTAGAAAGTACAGATACTGCTCCCAAATGCAGTGAAGTAAAAGTAAGTATCCACTTTAAAATCTACTTAAGTAAAGTACAGATACCTAAAATGTATACTTAAGTGGAGTGCTTTATTACTTTGACTTCATTACATTGCACCACTGCTTCTAACACATAATAAATACAAAGTGGCACCCTTCTTGGTTTCCGCGTTGTTGTTCTGAGCAGAGTTGGAGGTCTGGCCCATGTCTGCACTGGCCTGTGGAGTCACACTGGCTTTCACCGTGTCTCCTTTGCCTTTTCCCTTCTTGTCGTTCTTTGAGCTGCCACTAGGAACATCGGCGATATCGTTCTGCAAAAACAGCTCATGTCAAACAGTATGTCACCGATGTGCTGCTTATGGAGCTCAACAGTGACCGCCCACCCCCCGGTTCCAGAGCTACATTTCCCATTCATTTTTCTCATAGACTTTCAGAAAGAAAATCATATTAAAAGTTTGAAAGCTCAGTGATAGTCAGTTATGTGGTGACTAATGACCACAAAACCTATAATTTTATTTCAAATCTGTTTCTGAAACTGTACAACTCTTTAATATTTGGATTTTTAAAAATGTTTATGGGAAAAATGAGAGGAAACTTCACTTCCGGGACCGGATAAAATGAATATGGTAATCTTAATTAAAGTCAGTTCAAACCATGTAGACAGTATTTTTGGCAGGGTATATAACATTAAAAGTAGGGTGTGTACCGTATCGATTCCCAGCGCTTTCATCTGGTCCGCTCTCTTCTCTGCGATGGTCAAGAACTTCTTTGGGTCTGACAGAGCATCCACAATTTCTACAAAAATAAATAAATGAATAAATAAAACAAATGAAAGTGATAAATATTACTAAATAATAACATTTGCATGGAGCCAAGCAGGTGGCGGACCCTGCACTAGAAATATTACACAAGCGCAACTTATGCTCATATTATGCTATTTTCTGAGTCAGTTTTCTCAATATAGGACCTTTAAGAATGAAAAAACACAAAGCTAGTGGCTAAATTTCAAAACTGTGTATATTATTTCCACATTAAAACAGTAAAAGAGCTATTGAAACGTGAGCCTCCACTGCAGAGGTAATAGATAGAGTGTGGTGGTGGTGGAATGTGCCCCTTTGGCTCACTTTAATGACAGTAGAATGGCTGTGCTCATTTGTATGCCCTCTGCCCACACACTCCACTGGCACGTCTCTGCCCAGGGCGCTGGTGGAAAACAGCAGGACGACGGGGAAGTGTGGGCTTTCAGACTACTGCAGGACACCCAAAATACTCTTCTTTGTGGCTATATGTGCTTAAAGCTGCACTGTGTAACTTTTCTGGTAGAGCATTCTGCATTAAACAAATATATTTATTCAATAACAGATGTTTTTATTTCACAAAGCTACAGCAGAAACATGCATTATTATTGTGAGCAGGCCCACTTCTCTACAGATCTGACCTGTAACTGGTGATGTGGCCTGCTTGTCTCCATGGAGATAGTTAAACGAAATGCCATACTGTAGAACATTTCAGGAAAAAAACAACAACAACAAAACTGGTGGACCATCCATCAGAACAGTTACACAGTGCACCTTAAAATAGAGGATTTTGAAGTTTTTAAGCACAAGCTGTTCGATGGAAGGAGAAGCCATTAATCTGAAGGTTGCTGGTTAAATTCCAATGACATTTTATACAGTTGTGTCCTTGGACAGGTGTAAAATATGATACACTTCACTCCTGGAGCAAGTCAGGATCTGTCATGAGCTTGAGCATGAGATTTCTTATAAATTTAACCAATTAATGCTAAAATTTGCCAATTTGAGGTAATGGAGGTATCTATAAAAAACAGTTTTCCTTACAAATGGCACGTGTTTGTTTATACCTCCAATAATTATAAAAAAAAAAAATTAAAAACAAACAGACAATGATTATTTCAGTTGACAATTATTTTCAGCTCTTAGGGTAAAAATGAGACCACTGCATACTGTCTGCATCTAATTATAAAGCATATCCTCCGAGAATCAGGAAGTGCGCTGTTAGCATACTAGCTGCTGTTAGCTTTAGGGTGACGGCCTCTCTGGAAAGTTGTGAAAAGCGTTTATAAACTCATCGCGGTAAAAAATTTGGATGCTCGGAATGCCAAAGGAGTAACTTTGGTCCACTGCAAACAACCAATGAAAACAAATTAATTATTCAAATTATTATTATGTATTATTTTTATACATATAATACTTCAGTTTGTGGCGTTGTTTTAATATTTATTATGCCTCAAAATCAGCATTAGCTTAGCGTTTAGACACAAACCTCTCTCTTTCTTAACATAGAAAGATCCTCTGCTGAAGTATTTATTTTATTTGTGCACTTTTTAACATGTTCAGGGACATCCAACTGCAGCTCCCTGTTCACTGCTTTATCTTTATTTTATTTTTTTTATTTTAGCCCGACTCAGCAAAACTGGACAGGAAGTAGTGACGCTAACATTACATTGGACAACACTATTACGAAATGAGAAGGGCAAAAGCAAATTTTTTTATTACGATAATGGAAAACGCCCGTGGAAATGGAAAACTAATTTGGCAGAATATTAACAAACTTATAGTAAAACAGAAAAGGAAAGGTGGTGATTTGGAGCTAAGGATAGGAAATGAGCTTATCCAAGCACCTAATGTATTAGCGGAAGAACTTAACTCATTTTTTTTAAGATCTGTAGAAGAAGTAGCAGCATGTTTTACTACACCTGAGTCAATAAGTGTTTCTATAAAAAATGAAGAAATGTTTGAATTAAAACCAATATCAGACGCAGAAGTTATAAATATTATTACAGTTATGAAAACTTCAAAGGCAAAGGATTACTTGGGTTTTGATTCTGGATTTTTAAAAACACATAAAATGTCATTAGCAAATCCACTTAAACATCTAATTAATCTATCTATAAAACACTCCATTGTACCACAGACCTAGAAGAGAGCTATTGTAACTCCGATTTTTAAAGCAGGTGATAAAAGTGATATGAATAATTATAGACCAATAAGTATATTGCCTGTGTTTTCCAAAGTACTGGAAAAATGGGTTGCAGGGCAGCTAATTGAAGACCTTAATAGTGGCCTGGCTCCTTTGCATCCCATGCAATTTGGCTTTCGTCAGTACCATTCGACTGAAACTGCAATAACAATGTTTTTGGAAAAAGTTAAAATTAAATTAGATAGAAATAATTATGTAGGGGCAGTATTTTTAGACCTGAGAAAGGCATTTGATGTTGTAGATCATGCTGTGCTTCTGTCAAAGTTGCATTCTTTTAATTTCTCTGACCAGGCTATAAAATGGATGGCCTCATATTTGTCCGACAGAAAACAGTGCACTGTGGTCAATGGAGTGAAATCATCGTTTGCAAATTGTCCACTAGGGGTCCCCCAGGGATCAATTCTGGGGCCGATTTTATTTTCCCTGTTTATTAATGATTTACCGGATGTTTGTAAGGATGTGGACATACAATTATATGCAGATGATGCAGTGATCTATACAAGTGCAAAATCAACAGAAGAAGCAGCTCAAATTCTCTCTTTAGCTCTAGGACATATTCAGAGTTGGCTTAACAAATCTTGCCTTCTCCTGAATACACAGAAAACAGTTTGTATGATGTTTTCCAAAAAAGTTACAAACATCAGACGTTCTAACGTATTTTTTGGAGATCATGAACTGCAACTGGTAACAGAATTCAAATATTTAGGTGTCCTGTTGGATTCCACACTTTCCTTCAAGAAACATGTCAAAATGATATCTCGCACAATTAAGTGTAACATCTCCAATTTTAATCAAATTAGAAGATTTTTAACAGATAAAGCTGCTATGATGTTTTTGCACTGTATGATTTTCTCCCATGTAAGCTATTGTATAACAAGCTGGTCTCTGACAGGGGTCACAATTCTAAAACCAGTAGAAGGGCTATATAAAAAAGCCTTGAAAATTATGGACAAAAAACCCTTCACCTTTCATCACTGTAACATCCTTTCAAAGTATAATCTCTTAAGTTTTGAAAATTTCATAAAATTTAAAAATGTATGTCTTATATACAAGAGCTTACATGGGCTGGCACCACCACCTTTAAAAGAATACATTAAACACAGGAGCATTTCATTAAGAACTACCAGAGCAATAAGTAGAGGTGACTGTGAAGTTCCAGTGAGAAAAACTACTTTTGGTCAAAATGTTCTATCATATAAGGGTTGTGGCCAGTGGAACAGTCTGCCCACTTTTGTAAGAGAGGCACCTACCTTTACAATGTTTAAAAGTTACCTAAAGGAGTGGCTAAGATCAACTCAAACATGTGAGCACAATGTATAAGAACAGTAACTTTAGGGCTTGGTGCAATACATTCAGCACTTTAGGACTGGTGCAATGTATTAAGCACTTTAGGGCAGGTGCAATACACTCAGCACTTTAGGACTGGTGCAGTGCACTTAGCACTTTAGGACTTGTGCAATACATTCAACACTCAGCACTTTAGGACTTGTGCAATACATTCAACACTCAGCACTTTAGGACTTGTGCAATACATTCAGCACTTAGCACTTTAGGACTTGTGCAATACACTTAGCACTTTAGGACTAGTGCAATATGAATTGTGTAACTCTCATGAGTTTTTTTTTTTTTTTTTATTATTATTATTTTTGATTGTGAATCGCTCCTGTGTGTAATCTGTATTTTTAATGTATTGTTCTCTTGTTTTATTGTATGTGTGACCTTTTAATTGGCACCATCAACCTGTCCAGGGACAACAGATGGAAATTAGCCTGTGGCTATAATCTGGCATATTTACATATGTATCATATGTTCATTAATGTGCACTGTCCCTTTCAAATAAATAAATAAATAAATAAATAAATAAACACTATACAGGCAGACAAAGTGTATTTATATTGAAGCGCGTGTTACAGTCTGACCTCCAAACCCATCGGGGACGTATGTCTTGAGGATGATCTGACAGAAGACGGTGGGCAGAGACAGAGGCTTGTTCCCTTCGTTCCTCAGGGAGATGTGTCTGTACCCGGCCTGCAGCCCGTCCAGCGGCAGGATCCTCTGACCAATCAGCTTATTGTTATCATCGTACACGGCGATACGCAGCACCGCCAAGTCAGGCAAGATCACCTGAGATAGAGAGGGAAAAGTTTGGTTATGGCTCGATCAGACAGTATCCAGAAGCAGACTAAGGGAGTGTGACGCGTCTCCAGTCAAATGAAGCTCATGAGGCTAGCAGTTATAGAGCAAATTTGGAGCCTTTTCCATATAAGGTATAGGAATTTATTTACGGACAAAACAGCAAAAGAAAACACTAGGATAATGTAGAGCGCATTAATACGAACATTTTAAGACCAAAATGACGAAGCTCACTGCAGCAGTTATAGAGAGATGGGGGACAATTTTTCAGTTTTTCAGCGTAAAGTCAATTGAAGTTGATGGAGCCTGAAGCGCCCCATGAACACTTCCTGTTTGGAACGCGGTGGCTAGTGGGTTAGCTATTCCATTTATACAGTCTATAGGCCCGATGTTTATTAAAAAAACGATTTAAAATTATTATTCAAACAGAAGAAAGGCAGCATAATGTAGGTCTTCTGCAATGAACTGAATTTTAAGAATTCAAATATAAATAAAAACTGCAACCTGTGTGACAAATTGAAAAACTGTAGGCTAATGGCTGTTTTGTGTCGCTCTCTTGTTATAGTTTACCCTTTTTGGTCAAATTGTGTTAAAACAAAGCTCAGATTAAAATCTAACTTGAGTAACAGCGCTTCAGACAGAGCAGTGTCTCCAGTTAGCTTTACACCCTCGAGGAATGTCAGTGTTGTAGTTAAGAAGTTGACATTTCAGTTAGAACGGGGCACTGTCACCTGTTTGTCCATTGAAATTATATCGATTTGCCTGGGATGTTCCATAGTAGAGCTTTAAATGTATCTCTCTCCATGGAAACAAGCCGGTTAGATCTGTGGAGAGGAGACTCCGCTCAAAATAAGAATGCAATATTTTTCAAAGTATATGTATTTTTCCAGCAATTAAAACACCTATAATTAGATAAAGTCACAATATCTCTAAGTCTTAATTTGGGACATTCAAGGCAAAGCAAGAATATCTCCATGGAGACAAGCAGAAATGTTCCATAGTGCACTTTTAATAGGCAAAGTTTTGAACAATAGAGCACAGCACAAAACAGTCCTCATCAGTTGTCAGCTTTGCAGTCATAATGTCATTCTTTCACCTGTACCTGTGATGCTGCAAACAACCAGGGACCAGGTTTCATATCTACAGAGCCGTGTCCTGGGGCGGCAGGGCTCGCCCGATGGGAGAGTCAAAGGGTGCGCGCAGACGGGTGCAGATAAGGAACAGCAGAGGATGATAAATACTCGAATACGAGGAGAGAGACTGAGATTAAGGTCCTCAGTGGAGATGAATGAGGAGAGTCTGTTTGTGTGGAAGTCTATGCAAATGTGACGGAGCCTGACAGCTTTGAGTTTAAACTGTACACTGTATGAAGATTTAGGTTCAAATTACTTTATATTTATTTGTAGTTTTGACTGTTTTCAATTTTGTTAAAGCTCCTGTATTATGTTTTTGATTAAGATACAACATTATAACATAGATCAAAATCGTGTAATATGGGCCCTTTAATTAACCAGGATCAAAATAGGTTCCATAAGTCCCATGAACACATCCTTTTTTGCTGTGTAGTGTATACTGTATATTATATGTATGCAGATCAGCGGTGGAGCGGTGGCGAGTGGGGGCAGATTAAACCAGATGCCCTTCCCTGATAGTCCCTTGTAGAGAGCACAGTAACAGCACTGCGGCAGAGGTGATGGATGAGGAGAGAGTCCTGGTCACGCCTCATAGACTTGTGCTGAGGGAGACTCTTATCCCCTCTACTGTAAATACTGAGCCTGCCTTTAGTTCTGTTGTACTTCTATTATTATCTACTTTATACTCTCTGTCCTTCATGTACTTTACTGTCCATAGTCAATAAAATGTTTGTTGAAATCTATGCTTGGTACACTGTTAGTAATGAAAAATACGAGCAAGACAAGAGAGTAATGACTACAGTAGGTGGGTCTGTACATTAGTTTGGCCCCGGTTTAGTTCCAGTATAGTCCCGGTTTAGTCCTGGTTTAGTTCTACTTTAGTTCTGGTTCGTCCTGGTTTAGTCCTGGTTTAGTCCCGGGGTTTAGTCCTACTTTATTTATGGTTTAGTCCTGGTTTGGTCCTGGTTTAGTCCTGATTTAGAACAGCTTTAGTCCTTCTTTAGTCCTGTTTTGGTACTGGTTTAGTCCTGTTTTAGTCCTGGTGCAATACCTTTCTGAAGACAAAAGGCTCCTCATTGTACGCAGGATTTAGTCCTGTTTTAGTCCTACTTTAGTTCTGGTTTACTCCTGTTTTAGTCTTGGTTTAGGCTGATTTTAGTACTGGTTCAATCCAGTTTTAGTCCGGGTTTGGTCCTGGTTCATTCCTGGTTTAGTCCTGGTCTAACCTTGTTTTAGTCGTGGTTTGGTCCTGGTTTAGTCCTGATTTAGTACAGCTTTAGTCCTGCTTTAGTCCTGTTTTGGTCTGGTTTAGTCCTGTTTTAGTCCTTGTCCAATACCTTTCTGAAGACAAAGGGCTCCTCATTGTAGGCAGGATTTAGTCCTGTTTTAGTCCTACTTTAGTCCTACTTTAGTTCAGGTTTACTCCTGTTTTAGTCTTGGTTTAGTCTGATTTTAGTACTGGTTTAATCCTGTTTTAGGTCCTGGTTTGGTCCTGGTTCATTCCTGGTTTAGTCCTGGTCTAGCCCAGTTTTAGTCCTGGTTTGGTCCTGGTTTAGTCCTGGTTTAGTCCTGGTCCAGTACCTTCCTGAAGACGAAGGGCTCCTCGTTGTAGGCGGGGTTTAGTCCATTGTTCATGACCATTCGAGTGCGAAACTCTTTACGGATCGTGTCTGTGGGCAGGCCGTACATGTCCACCTCCACATACGTGCCGATCTTCTTATCCGACAAGAACTGACCCGAGAAAACCTGCAAGGAAATGTTAATAATTTAAACCCATAACATTTTTTTTTTTTATTTTCATTTTTGTTAAAATATTTTCTTATGATTAAACTATTTCTATTTTTTTATATGTTCTCAATAAACAAATATGAATATGAATTATGAATTGAACCAGTAAAATGTATCTGAAAGAGCTGCACTATGTAACTTTTTGGTTAGGGGTCCATCACCTGCTTGGTTCTACAAATATGTCATTGCACTGCTCGGAATGTTCCACAGTATGACATTAAACAACTCTACTTCATATTTATTCAATTACAGGTAGTTATATAGCTGAAAAATACCTAGAAAAAAAGGCATTCTGACTGTGAGCGGGGTCGCCTCTCCAGAGATCTCACCTGTAACTTGGTCTGGTTTGGTCTCCATGAAGATAGAAAGTTTAATGCCATACTGTGAAACATTCCAGACAAAGCAATAACATCTCCATGGAGAAAAGCATTTGACGGACCCTCTACCAGAAAAGTTACACAATGCACCTTTAAAGAATCTGGTCTGAAAAATCTGTTAAATTAAAGTGAATATTATTAATTATATTCAGCTAAACTAATGTATTAATGCTATTTAAATGTGATGTAAATACGGCTGCAGTGTTCCTCTATACTAGTATAATGCAGGTCGATACACTACAGTTTGTGCACAACAATAGATTTTCCTATTACCTGGACACTGCAGGTAGCAGCAATGACGCCATCCACTGGTGTTTCTGAGAAAGGGTCAAACGTTCTGTCTGACCTCCTCATGAAATCTGGCTTCAACAAATACCTGAGGAAAATACAGATATTATAGTCAGCAAAACAAAATGTCACAATTTTAAAACATGTGGATCTGAGCTACACTGTAAAAGGCACTATTACAAAAAATGACTTGAACTCAGTCAAAATATTAAGAGTATTTAACCTATACATTTTTGTTTATATTTTATTATTATTTAAGACTTATTTGGTGTTATTAGTAGTTCTAATATGGGTTTTCCCGACAAATATATATGTAGATACTAATAATAATAATACGGATGGAAGCAAAACTAATTTGCACCATCGGCTCCTCCAACCACCTCATGCACACACCACATTCATACTAGGCAATGTGGGTGAAGTGTTTTGCTAAGGACACAACAACAGTTTTTACCACTAGCGCCCCACTGTGGCACCTGATATTTCCAGTGGTCTCCCAGTCTCACTGTGTACACAAATGTGTTCCTACAGGTGCACAAACACTGTGTATACCTAAACCTGGAACTAGACTAGGACCAGGACCAAGTGTGAATTATATCCAAAACTACTTGAATCCACATTAAAAATTCAAGTCCGTGTAACTAAAATAGATTTTCCTTCCTGCTCCTCCTCTGCAGCTGTAGTAATGGTCTTTATAATGAGTGGATATTAGAGACAGCACGATGTCCTCGGGCCACACGGGGCTGCACTGTAGGGGGCAGTAATGAGATGTGACAGGCCTTATTTGACGGGTCTAATGGAGGAGAGAAGGAGACCATGGACCAGGAGGTGAAGAAGAAGAAGAGGAAGAAGAAGAGGGAAACTCACCCGCAAGAGCCGTTATACTCAAACTTCCCCTGGTTCAACTGCATGGCCAGATCTGAGAGAGAGAGAGAGGAAGAATGTGAGGGAGGGAGAAGGGAGAGAGGAGGGAGAGAGAGAGAGAGAAAGAGAGAGAGAGGAGGAAGAGTGAGAGAGAGTGGGGGGGTTGACGGGAGAAGAGGGAAAGAGAGAGAGGAAGAAGAGGAGAGAAGGGAGGGAAAGAGGAGGGAGATAGAGAGGGGAGAGAAGAAAGAGAGGAGGCAGAGAGAGAGAAGAGAGAAAAGAGGCGGAGAGAGAGAAGAGGGAGAGGAGGGAAAGAGAGAAAGGGGGATGGAGCGAGAGAGAGGGGAGGAAGAGAGAGAAACTTTTACTTTTAACACTAGAAGTCCCAGGAATTTTTACACCCCCCTAAAAGTCCTGGAGAAGAGTCGAAAGACTCTTAGTCCAAACTGACGACTCTGATGGCCACAATTAGCATCTCTTCATTTGTAAATGCGTCCAGTACCTGAAGAATCAGCAGGGGGGAGGACTATCTGGTCAGTTCCCATAAGCTGTGTGGGCGTGTGGCAGTGGGGGATGGTGGGCTAAAGGTTCCAAAGTTGCATGCAGCCTTTTGTGCTGAGGGGGATAAATACAGTGCATCCGGAAAGTATTCACAGCGCTTCCTTTTTCCACATTTTGTCATGTTACAGCCTCATTCCAAATTGTATTAAATTCATCTCTTACCTCAAAATTCTACACACAATACCCCATTATGACAATGTGAAAAAAGTTGTTTTTTTTTTTTACATTTTTCACATTTACATAAGTATTCACAGCCTTTGCTTAATACTTTGTTGATCCACCTTTGGCAGCAATTACAGCCTCAAGTATTTGAAAATGATGCCACAAGCTTAGCACACCTACTGTATCTTTAGGCAGTTTTGCCCATTCTTCTTTGGAGTAATTCTCAAGCTCCATCAGGTTGGAAGGGAGACGTCTGTGCACAGCCATTTTCAGGTCTCTCCGGAGATGTTCAATCGGATTCAAGTCTGGACTCTGGCTGGGCCACTCCAGGACATTCACAGAGTGGTTCTGAAGCCAATCCTTTGAGATCTTGGCTGTGTGCTTTGGGTCGTTGTCCTGCTGAAAAATGAACCTTCTGTGTTTCATTTTTTTGGTGATGAGTGGTGCCTGGTTTCCTCCAAACATGACGCCTGGCATTCACACCAAAGAGTTCAATCTTTGTCTCATCAGACCAGAGAATTTTGTTTCTCATGGTCTGAGAGTCATTCAGGTGCCTTTTGGCAAATTCCAGACGGGCTGCCATGTTCCTTTTACTAAGGAGTGGCTTTCGTCTGGCCACTCTACCATACAGGCCTGATTGGTGGATTGCTGCAGAGATGGTTGTCCTTCTGGAAGGCTCTCCTCTCTCCACAGAGGAACACTGGAGCTCTGAGAGAGTGACCATCGGGTTCTTGGTCACCTCCCTGACTAAGGCCCTTCTCCCCCGATCGCTCAGTTTAGACGGCCGGCCAGCTCTAGGAAGAGTCCTGGTGGTTCCAAACGTCTTCCATTTATGAATAATGGAGGCCACTGTGCTTATTGGGTCCTTCAAAGCAGCAGGAATTGTTCTGTATCCTTCCCCAGATTTGTGCCTCAAGACAATCCTGTCTGGCAGGTCTACAGACAATTCCTTTGACTTCATGCTTGGTGTTTGTGCTCTGACATGCACGGTCAACTGTGGGACCTTATATAGACCGGTGTGTGCCTTTCCAAATCATGTCCAATCAACTGAATTTACCGCAGGTGGACTCCAGTGAAGCTGTAGAAACATCTCAAGGATGATCAGTGGAAAAAGGATGTACCTGAGCTCAATTTTGAGCTTCATGGCAAAGGCTGTGAATACTTATGTAAATGTGATTTCTTAGTTTTCTATTTTTAATAAATTCAAAAACTGTCAAAAAAAACTTTTTTCACATTATCATAATGGGGTATTGTGTGTAGAATTTTGAGGTAACAGAAGAATTTAATACAATTTGGAATGAGGCTGTAACATGACAAAATGTGGAAAAAATGAAGCGCTGTGAATACTTTCCGGATGCACTGTAGTTGCCTGCTTCACCTTCAACAAATAGAAGGATGGCTATGCTATGGCCCGAAACCGCTTCAAAGACATCATGCAACACCTACGCTTTGATGACATGTTCACATGAGGAAGGATATATCTTAAATATTTAACACATTTAATTTGAGAAATAAATAAAATAAAAGAAATGGACCGTTTTTGTGATTTTATTCACAAACCACACCATATTCAATACACCAAAGAAGTACAAAACAAATGTCATTTCAAGAGTCTACAGTGTCTCCCCTTCAGCCGCCCTCCTGGGGTGCGCCAGTAATGGCCTCGTTTACAAAACAAAAGCAGCTGTTCGCAGCTGAAGACGGGATGTTAGCTAAAATCCTTCCAGTCAATCGACTCCTCTCTGGGTTTTAAAGGTAGAAAAGTCAAATGACTCCTCTCTGGGACTTCTAGTGTTAATAAAACAAACAGTGAATCACAAAATGTATCTTAAAAACTGCAGCTACATATTTTTATTCAAGTTCATCCATGTGGCTCTAGTGTGAGTGATGTGAGGTTTCCTCCTCTTTAGTGTTCCCCCTGGAGCTCTGCATATGTCCTGCTCTCAGCTCCATCTGCTCTGACCCGGTTACCCTGTGGTTATAGGGCAGCAGCTGCTCAACAGGCTTCACTCACTCACAATGACAGTTTACAGTATATGGGACTTCTTACCTTATAAAAATCAAACTAACTCTAGGACCAAACCAGGACTAAACTAGCACTAAACCAGTACTAAACCAGGACTAAACCAGGAGGACTAAACCAGGAATAAACCAAAACAAAATTAGGACTAAAACAGGATTAAACCAGAACTAAACGAGGACTAAATTAAGACTAAACCAGGAGGACTAAACCAGAACTAAACCAGGACTAAACCAGTGCTAAACCAAGGCTAAACCATTACTAAACCAGGATAACTCAGAATAGCAGTTTACAGTACATAAAATCAAACTATATCAGGCAATTTAAAAAAGATTGTGACGATTGCACTTTAATTAATAGATATGTTTAATGCCATACTACAGAACATTCCAGGTAAAGCAACATCATCTCCATGGAGACGAGCAAATGGCAGACCCCCCTAAAAGTTACACAGTGCTTTACTTTAAGGCATTTCATAAATATTATACAACATCCCAAAGTGAAAAAAATGCATAGCACACTGGCCAATGTCCAAAAGCTTTTTCAGTTTTGCATTGTCTCCGTGTGGTCACTGTTTGTTTGTGCCTGTGGGTTCAGAGGTCACGTGTTGCCGTGGTTACCTGGGGTTTGGAAGTTGAGCGAGACCATCTGGCAGCCGGCATTCCAGAAGATCTGAGGCATGTAATTACTGGAGTCCACTCGGCCTCCTTTGGGATAGATCCTGCTCATCTGACGCTTGTTATAACTGCAGCCGAGCTCAGGAAAATCAAACAAAAATACACAAATACACACAAACATTTAAAGGGCCCATATTAGCCTATTTTTGGATCTATTTACTGTACGTTATAATGTTGTTTCCTCATCAAAAACATACCTGGAGCTGTTTCTCACACAAATCCTGCATTTTTAGGTTGAGTTCTTCTCTCAAACAGAAAACACTCTTCACTGTTCCACCTTGTGATGTCATCTAGTAATACAAGTACTCCACTGTGTTTTTAAACTCCATACACCTTCACTAAAAACATCTGGATAATTTCAGCCCTGGAATTGCCAACCTCTGCTAAACATCACAAGGTGGAAAAGAGCATTTTGAGCTTTGGAAATATAGACAAATAATAAAGAATTACTCAATCATGTGTGAATGAAACAAAAAACAACTCCATGTACGTTTTTTTGATGTGGTAACAACTTTCTAACATGGTTTGAAACTCACAAGAACCCAATTAAAGACGCCTTTTCCACTAAGTAACTTTCTGCTCAGTTAATTTTTAAGATGATTCACTACCAAGGCTGCAGCTATCTCATCTATCAAAAATATTTACAATTAAAGTGCATTTAAAGTGGAAAGTGGATTCTTTTTTGACATTTTGGTTTAATACTGCTTCTGTCTCTGTTATAAAAATGTATCTTATTTGTTTAGAATTCAGAGAAACCGATGGCTGATCATTTCTGCTGATATTTTTGGACCAATAGGTAGGTTTTGATTATTTTCCCCAAATTATATGATTTAAATTTACTACAAACTCAAAAGCACAGCCATTTTTTACTACAAACCGGTGTATACTCATGTTTTCAGCTGTTATCTTTTCGCACTGAAGAGTTAAAATAAATCTTTCTGCGTATTTTTAACAACAGAACGACCAAAACAAAAATATTTCAGAGGCCGAAAACCGCTAAAAAGTCAGAATATCGGTCTATCTCTACTTGGGATTCCAAATACTTTTGTCTTTGAGCTACTAATATAAAATAATACTTGGAATATATCCTCAAGTAACATTTAAATGGAAATATCGCATGTATATAGTCAGAATTTGGTTAAAAGCACTTGAATTCAAGTGAGGGTTGAGAAGTTTGGTTAAGTTAGATTCAGCTGTTCATTTCACCCGGGTAATTTAATTTATCATGACATTCACGACCGGTTCCCAAATATTTTAACCTGAAATCTGAAAGTAAATGTGGAGTAAGTGCATTTTTGGCAAATAACACAAATTTGGAAGTAATTTATTAAAACCAATCAGAAACATGTTAAAATAAAGTCAGAACTGGTCAAATTTAAATAATGTTCCTGAAATCAATTAATATTAAGTAATCTAACTATTATTTTTGGCAGTGGAGTGTGGGTTTGTCAGTTAAACAGACGCAGAGCTATTTTTAGAGGGAACAGTTGGGGTCAAATCGTCCCATTACGCTCACATTAACTGAAGTCATTGAACGCTACACTGGTCTGTGGGGGACCATAGATTTTACTGGACAAAACAGAAATAAATAGAGCTGAACCGTCCCATATATTTAAAACATCTTTGCAGTGATATAAACTACAGGACAGGTTCATAATTATAAGTTATATTTAATAAGTTATACATAATTTCAAATATGTTTTCACTTTGGATTGTGTCTTGCCATCTTTTTGACTGTTAGGACCCATATTACACTATTCTGATACAGTGTATAGAGAAGCCATAGAAAGTGTACCTTGTTAGGCATATAGACAATATAATAATTGATAACTTTGTGATTTACTAATGACAACTATTCAAATGTTTTCACTTTCTGATCATTGTCCAGCTCTAGTAACAAAATGAACCCATCAGGAAATAAATAAAAGCTTAAATCTGAGTTGAAGGATACTTGACAAACTCGATGGCGTTTGTTTTCAGGTAGCCCAGACCCACAGACTCGTTGAATGAAGACATGTTGTGGTGAATATTCCTTTCTGAAAAACAAGAATTATGTTTGTAAGAATTTGTACAACATGCTAAACACGCTAAAGACAGACAGACGGACAGATAGATAGATAGATAGATAGATAGATACTTTATTGATCCCCGTTTTTTTTATTTTTGGAGCAATAAAAAACAGTTAACAAGCAAACAAGCAAATGCACCATTTAAAGACACATGCCATTTAATAAAGATTAGACGATTTAGATTTAGACACCAGTCAAGTGGCTATCCAGGATTAAACCAGAACTAAACCAGAACTAAACCAGAACTAAATTATGACTAAATCAGAACTAAACCAGGACTAAATTACAGCTAAACCAGAACTGAATTAGGTCTAAACCAGGACTAAATTAGGACAAAACCAGGATTAAACCAGAACTAAATTACAACTAAACCAGAATTAAACCAGGACTAAATCAGGACAAAACCAGGACTGATTTAGGTCTAAACCAGGACTAAATCAGAACTAAACCAGGACTAAATTAGGAGTAACCCAGGACTAAATTAGGATTAAACCAGGACTAAACCAGAACTAAACCAGGACTGAATTAGGACAAAACCAGGATTAAACCAGAACTAAACCAGTACTAAATTAGGACTGGCTTTAGGATGATAAGAAATCTGGACTGTTGCCATAGCAATTAACAGTTTAAAACAACAACTTTTAAATGGAAAATGTCCTCAAAATGACATGTATGTAAAATCCCTCAGTCGTCCAGGAGAAAATTTAATTTGTCAACTGGACATAGTTTATTTGGTTGAATACGTTTCGCAGCTCATCCAAACTGCTTCCTCAGTTCTGGTCAGCTGCTGGTGGACACTGCTTTATATCTGCCTGAAGGGAGGAGCTTAATTACAATGAAAATTACTCTGAGACAACACATATTTAAATACAGTTTCAGTTGGTCAGGTGACACAATATGGAGTTGTTAACAGTTTCTGTTAGTCATGTGAGTCTATTCAATATGGAGTGGGAGTGGGGGAGTGGATATGCTAACTACTCCTCCACTCCCACTCCATATTGAATAGACTCACATGACTAACAGAAACTGTTAACAACTCCATATTGTATCACCTGACCAACTGAAACTGTATTTAAATATGTGTGTCTCAGAGTAATTTTCATTGTAATTAAGCTCCTCCCTTCAGGCAGATATAAAGCAGTGTCCGCCAGCATCTGACCAGAACTGAAGAAGCAGCTTGGATGAGCTGAGAAACGTATTCAACCAAATAAACTATGTCCAGTTGACAAATTAAATTTTCTCCTTTTTTTGCCGCTCAAAATGACATGAATGTATATCGGTCCATTATATTCAGTCTATTGGTTGGGCTCTTGTGATAGATGAATAGAGTAGATAGAAAAACAGACAGACAGACAGACAGACAGACAGACAGACAGACAGATAGATAGATAGATAGATAGGTAGATAGATAGATAGATAGGTAGATAGATAGATAGATAGATAGGTAGATAGATAGATAGATAGGTAGATAGATAAACCCTATAGTTGTACCTTCTGCGATGTCAAAGCTCTGGAACTTGATGGGCTGTGCGTAGTTGACCATAGCGGACAGGTACGGGTGGATGTTTGTGGTGGCTCCAACATAAGTGTACTGAGCAATAAGAGCCTCCTCTATGTCCTCGGCCACGTCCACACTCTGTAACACCGGGAGACAGGGACAGGTGATTACAAAAGGTAAAGGAAGCTGTTCACTTGAAAACATCTGCTTCATGACATCACAAGGTGGAAAAGAGCATTTTGAGCTTTGGAGATGTAGACAGACTAATAACAAAGGGTTACTCGAACATGTGAATGAAACAAAACACAACTCCAGGTCTGTTTTTGAGGAGGTAACAGCATTAGAGCACGGCTTTTGTGGAATATAGGACCTTCAAAAAAAGCTTTCAAATCCAAGAATTTGCTGATTTTTTTAATAGAAAAATGCCAAATATTCAATAATCACAAATCCTCACCTTCTTGTTGTTGTCTTGGTCGGAGGCCTCTGAAATGTCTGTGGCGTCTGTTGCTTCGGTCACTTCAGAGATCTCTGTGATGTCATCTTCAGTTACCTGTAAAACAAACAAAGATATTTATATATATATAATACCAAGCCTACATCACTTTGTCCTGGTTGGCTCCTGGTTTGAGCTGATTTTAGTCCTATTGTAGACTTGGTTTGATCCTGTTCTAGCCCTGGTTTATTCCAGGTCTAATCCCAGTATTTTGTATTATTTAAGGCTGTATTTTACCCATAGACTGTATATATAAATGGACATAGCTAACCCGCTAGCTGCCGTGTTCCAAATAGGAAGTGAACATAGGGGTGCTACAGGGTCCATCGACCCTCCAATTGATTTTACAGTGAGAAATTGTCACCCTCTCACTGTAACTGCTGTAATGAGCCTCATCAACTTGGTCTTAAAACGTTCGTATTAACCCGCTCTACATGATCCTGGTGTTTTTATTTCACTATTTTGTCTGTAAATCAATTCCTGTTTCTAATATGGAACTCGTCTCCAAATTCACTCCTGTAACTGCTAGCCTTGTGAGCTTCATTTGACTGGAGCTGAAAGCTATGGGTGATGTTACACTCCTTTAGTCCACTACTTTATACTTTATACTTTATCTGACTTCATTGTTCTACAGGGTGATTTTACATAAAGACAAGCACGAGGCAGATCTTCCATCAGAAAAGTCACATAGTGCGTCTTTTAATTTAACAGGTACAACAGAGACTATATAAACAGAAAGTGAATTTTTTGCCTTATTTTGTGTGCTGTCCTCATGCAGTTGTGTATTTAAGTATTGTCAAAGGTGCATTGTGTAACTTTTTGGTTTTGGTTGGGGGTCTGTCACTGGCTTGTTTCTGGAGATGTCATTGCTCTGCCTGGAATGTTCCACAGTACGACATGAAACAGCTCTACATTTATTAAATTACAAGTGGTTTTATAGCTCAAAAATACCTAGAGAAACAAGTGTTCTGACTGTGAGCGGGGTCGCCTCTCCACAGATCTGACCTGTAACTTGGTCTGGTTTGGTCTTCATGAAGATAGAAAGGTTTAATGTCATACTGTGAAACATCCCAGACAAAGCAATAACATCTCCATGGAGAGAAGTATTTGACAGACCCTCCACCAGAAAAGTTACACAAATCACCTTTAAGTACTTGTAAAGTCCTAGTACCTTCTTAAAGCTGTTGTTGCACTCGTCTTTCCTGGAGCTGACTACGTTGCCGTGGGATACACTGTTTGTGTCTTTCTCACTCGCTCCGTCCGACAGGCTGCTCGGAGCCTCGGAGTTCAAATCTTTGTCCTCTATATCCTTTTCCCCTGAAACAAATATAAGGATGGTTCATTTACAGTTAGAAATTAGTTTGGAATACACTTTCCTTCTAAAATTAATATATATATATACAGCACCTTTACTTGATCTCTCAAATCGTAATTAGTCTTTAAAAAGTTATTATGTCTCAAAAGCATTAGGCAAAAAGTGACAAAATAAGCTTAGTATGTTTCTGTTCCACCTTAATATAGGACCTAAACTAAATAAATATTTTTTTGTCCCTCCTCTCTGAATTTCACACTATTGTTACTGGTCTGTGTAATGTAACTCCTATATCTTAAAAAGTAGCAGAGTAAGTGAGTACGCACCATTCTCAGTGTCGTCCTCCTCTCCCATTATAATGGCTGGAGTATTGGTCTCTCCTGCTTCCATGTGCTTCTTAAAGGCCTCGAGTTGTTCTGTAGATATGATTAAAAAAAAAACACATTTACATCACAAGCGCTATGATAATAATAATAATCTCCATAGAAAAAGGTCAGGTTTAATACGTACTTTGTTCCACTTCTGGTTTCAAGCGTTTGTTTTTGATAAGGATTTTTCTCTTAAGGTCGTTTGGAGAAGGTAGAGGCCGTCCTGCTTCGATCTGTAGAGCAAATGGGAAAAAAAGCCCCCCCAAAATGCACAAAGAAACAATGAGTTAGTTTATTAGTTCAATGACTTGAAATCATCATTTTTTACTGTAATGCTTTGTTGTTATTAATATGTTTTTCTATTACCTGATGTGGAATTACTTTGGCTGGTCAAAATTTAAAGAACCCATATTACACTATTTTCAGATCTATGTTATAATGTTGTTTCCTCATCACAAACAGACCTAGAGTTGTGTTTGTTTCATTCACACATGTTTAACACACAAACTCTGCAGATTTAGGCTGAGTTCTTCTCTCAAACAGAAAACACTCCATTGTTCCACCTTGTGATGTCATTTGATAACACAGAAAGTGCTCCATGTTTTAAAACTCCATACACCTTCACTAGAATCATTTGGATCATTTCAGCCCTGGAACTGCCAATCTTTACTGAACTAAAAGGAAAAAGGAGCTGTTAACTTCAAAAACTACTGCTTCATGACATCACAAGGTGGAACAGAGCATTTTGAGTTTTGGAGATGTATGAATAAAGGATTTCTCACACATATGTGAATGAAACAAAACACAACTCCAGGTATGATTTTGATGAGGTAACAACATTATAACATGGCTTAAAGCTCACATTTTGCTAAATATAGGACCTTTAAATTAAAGCTGCACTATGTAACTTTTCAGGTTTAGGGCCTACCACATGTTTGTCTCCATTGTCTTGTACTGCTCTGTTTGAAATGCTCTGTAGTATGACATTAAACTGATTTGTCTCCATGGGGACAAACACATGGCAAGAATGACCCCAGAAATGTTACATAGTGCATTTTTAATTTCAACTCATGTGAATGGTGGGTAATAAAAGACAATAATTGATTTTTTTTCCCTTTTTCTTCGTATTTTCTATGTTTTGTATTTCATCTTCTGGGTGTGAATTGTATCATATTATATAAAGGTATATTTACAGGGTAGTTTTCCAGTGGCTGCTTCAGAAGTAAGTCCCCAAATATTTCTTCACAATATTTGGCCATCTTGTACTGCTGCGGTTTACTGTGAATAAAAAATAAAGAAAAAACACACATAAACTAAATATTTATCATCTGTTTTATAGAAATTAACTGGCAAATTTTCACAATACTCTACCAGTCAAAAGTTTGGACTCACCATCTCATTCAGTTTAGTTTTTTTGTATGTTTACTACTTTTTACATTTTAGACACATACGAAAGATCAAATATATGAAGCAAGGTATATGGGATTGTGTAGTAGTCTTCCACTGACAATAAGAGAACGTCCATCACTGTCCACATTCAAACTGCACCTTAAACTTAATATATATGAGAGAAAAACAAGTCTGTGAACACTTTTAATCTGGCCTTTTACTGCTCTGACATATTTACACTGTAATTCCAGATATTCATTAATATGCACTGTCCCTTTCAAATAAATACATTAAAAATATAAATAAATAAATAAATAACTTTATTAAATATTTTTTGACAAAGCAAAGAGTGGCTGCTTTGAGGATTTGAATATAAAATATAGAAAATACATATTTGGACTTAGACTTTATTGAAGGGAAACTGTTTAGACACAGTAGCTCAAACATCAAATATATTATAATAACAAAGAGTAAAAAATACAGATGGTAATAATAAATTCAATGTAAGTAGCAAAAACAGGAAGAGACTGGTGTCAAATAAGGCATAATTATATAAGTGTGTATGTACAAGTAAAAAGAAAATATACAAATGATACAAATATATCTCAGCTATGAACAAGTAGAGTTATTTAATGTTTTCTTCTTTGCTACATAATTCCCATAATTCCATATATCCTGCTTCATATATTTGATGTTTTTTGCTTGTATATAAAATGTAAAAAGTGGTAAAAATATAGAAAAGAAAAAAACATTGAATCCAAGCTTTTGACTGGTAGTGTACGTGTACATATTTTACCTGCAATGGTTTTCAAAAGACAAAATGACAGGGTAGTCTGACGTGACAAAAGCTGTTTCCTTAATAGCTTGAATAACATCCTGAAAAATAAAAATATAAAGTGAGAAAGATTACGATGCATTTTAGGTGCACTGTCACGTTATATCCTCTAGATGGCAGCATGTTGTAGGTAACAGTCTGTACCTTAAACAGGATGTCTGTGCACATGGCTTTTCCGTGGGTGATGATCGGCTCCTGGTCCTCTCCTTTTCCATCCCAACAGTCCAGCTCCACACACCTGACGAAAACAAAACAACAAAGTGAGAAATTATCTGGTCAAAAGTTTAAAGGGCTCAAATTACGCCATTTTCTGATGTTATAATATTGTTTCTTCGTCACAAACACACCTGGAGTTGTGTTTTGGTTCCTTCACACATGTTTAACACACTAACCCTGTAAAAAATTCTTCTCTCAAACATTTTCTGAAAAAGTTGAGAATTTAATGGACTTTAATCATTTATAGTTTTAACTTATTACAGTCTGATGAAAGTGAGATTATTTTAAAAACAGCAGCACATTTACATTTCAGAAAGTTTGATTTGCATTTCCAGCTCAGAGGGGAAAGACAGACTAAAGCTGGATTACACAAACACCACATCTGCAGGTGTCACTCTTCCTTTGTGCATGAGGTAAAAACATTGTAACATCTCATTCACGTACATACAACCTTCTTACCATAGACTGTATATATAAATGGACATAGCTAACTCACTAGCCGCTGCATTTCAAATAGGAAGTGAACATGGGGGCACTTCCGGCACCATCGACTCTGGCTCCAATTGACTTTACATTGAAAACTGCCGCCCATCGCTCTGTAACTGCTGCAGTGAGCCTCGTTGTTTTGGTGTTAAAATGTTCGTATTAACCCGCTCTACATGATCCTGGTGTTTTTACTTCACTATTTTGTCCGTAAATAAATTCCTGAAATCTGCTCCAAATTCGCTCCTATAACTGCTAGCCTCGTGAGCTTCATTTGACTGGAGCTAAACACTACGGCTGACATCACACTCCCTTAGTCCACTGCTTTATACAGTCTATGCTTCATAAACAGTTTTGTACAGATACCTGCATCCGGACAGCAGCACTTGGCGGTACATCTCCACAGAGGACTTCCCTCCAAACTGCCTGCCCGTCAGGTACGTGTTGTGGGAGGAGCTGATGAAGTAGTGGGCCAGAGGCTGGTCCATCTCCTGGTACAGCTCCAGACGGTCCAAAAACACCGGAGCATTCTCATCGGACATCAGGTATCGGCAAAAACCATCACTGGACATCAGACCTGAAGGATAAGAACAGTTTAGAGTCACTGTCAATTAGGGCTGTGCAGTTAATCCAGTTTTAAAGGGTCCATATGTCTCTATGTTCTGATCTGTGTTACAATGTTTCCTCATCACATTTGGTAATACAGCAAGAGCTCCACTGTGTTTTTAAACTCCACACACCTTCACTAGAATTATTTGGATAATTTCAGATGTGGAATTGCCAATCTCTACTGAACTAAAAGTAAAAAGTAGCTGTTAACATGAAAACTACCGCTTCATGACATCACAAGGTGGAACAGAGCATTTTGAACTTTGAAGATTTAAACAAATGAATAAAAAAGGGTTACTCAAACGTGTGTGAATGAAACAAAACACAACTCCAGCTATGTTTTTGATAATGTAACAACATTCTACCATGTCTTAAAGCTCACAAGAGTCAATTTTGTGTAATATAGGAGCTTTTAATCAAAGTCAAGATTCAGTCATTTCTAATAGTCAATGATCAGCTTGGGTTTATAGCCAATCCTCTGTCAGTAAAAGCATGTAGGTAGTGTGGAGAAGAGTTCAGACTTGGAAGAAGAAATTTGACTATTTATCTGTGTTAAATTGCACTGATTAAAGCTCATTTATGTTCTGGAAATTAATATTGGAAGGTATTTTTATTTGGTTTTAATAAGGCCAAAATCTTTAATAAAAACTGTGGTAATTATTTTGAGGAATGTAGTGCCACTGTACCACTGGTAGAGGGCGCCACAAGATTACAAACCACTAAAGGTAACATCTAGCTTGGTAAAACAGCAAAAATTTAACTTAACAGGTTCACTGTGTAACTTTTCTGGTAGAACTCCATGAAATTTTCCTGAAATGTTCTACAGTTTAGCATTTAATTTAACAATCTCCATGGAGACAAACAGGCCACATCACTAGACCAAGTTACAGGTCAGATCTGTGGAGAACTGGAACTGCTCACAGTAAGAATACTAGCTTTGAGAAATAAAAAACACCTGTAAATGAATAAATAATATATTTGATACATGCCATACTGTAGCATACATTACAATCAAAGCAATGACATCACCATGAGACAAGCAGACAGCGGACCCTCCACTAGAAAAGTTACACAGTGCACCTTTAAAGTTATAATACAATATAAATTCAAATACAAAAAGGATCTAGATTGAAAAAAACCTAATAATAATGTGAAAATCAGATCTACAGTACATTAGTTTACATAGTTTTATTGGATTTCCAGGCTTTACCTTTCTTCTTGAGGTCCTCGTCCCTCTCGTACTTGTCGATGATTTGCATGGCTCTTTTGGGGTCGTAGAAGGGGAACAGGATTTCGTTTAGTCTGGGGTCACGCTGGTTCTGGAGATTTAAAGATTCAACAGTCAAACACACCTCTTTATAAAGTACAAAGACGACGCAAAATGGGACAAAAGCACTTAGTAACAAAGCCCAAGTTACAACTAATGTGATGTGGCTTAAAGGGTCAATATTACTCTATTTTCTGATCTATGTTCTAATGTTGTTTCCTCATCACAAACAGACCTGGAGTTGTGTTTTGTTTCATTCACACATGTTTAACACACAAACCCTGCAAATTTAGTCCTTCTCACAAGCAGAAAACACTATGTTCCACCTTGTGATGTCATGTGGTAATACAGGAAGTGCTCCACTGTGTTTTGAAACCCTTTACACCTTCACTAGAATCATTTGGATGATTCAACCCTGGAACTGCCAATCTCTATTAAACAAAAGGTAAAAGGTGTTCACTTGAACTACCGCTTCATGACATCACAAGGTGGAACAGAGCATTTTGAGCTTTGGAGATGTAAACAGACTGATAATGCAGGTTTACTCAAACATGTGTGAATGAAACAAAGCACAACTCCAGGTGTGTTTTTGAGGAGGTAACAACATTATAACATGATTTAAAGAGTAAATTTCGTGTAATAAAGGCCCTTTAAATATTGAATGTGGCAAACAGTAAAATCGCACTGTAAATGACTTCATAATAAAAGGTCCATAAAAACACTATATTTAACTCAGCTATCAACAGGTGAGCTAATGGCTAATATTTACACTGTATAAACCTAAAAGCAATCTAAATCCAATAATTCAATAAATCAAAATGTAATCTTTGACAAATATTATACTTGAGTCATGGTCACTCTTGCTCTTGTTTAAAATTCTCCCTTAGATCTACAAACACTGCTATTCTTGTTGAAGTCATTGCCATAAACATACATGTGCATTTAAATCATAGACTGTATATATAAATGGACATAGCTAATCACATTCAGAACAGGAAGTGAGCATGGAGGCACTTCCAGCTCCATCAAATCTGGCTCCAATTGACTTTACATTGAAAAATTGTCACCCCTTTCTGTAACTGCTGCTGTGAGACTCGTCATTTTGGTCGTAAAATGTTCGTATAATTGTCTGTAAATAAATTCCTTTTCCTAATATGGAACTGACTCCAATTTCACTCCTATAACTGTCAGCCTCGATGAGCTTCATTTGCCTGGAGGCACTATGGGTGACGTCACACTCCTTTAGTCCACTTCTTTATACAGTCTATGGTTTAAACACAGCTTAAACATTATTCACAAGACAAAACAATAATAAAACACCACAGTATATTGGGTTGAAGCATTACACACAAAATGGTCTGAGCAGAAGGTGTCTACTAGAACTAAAGAAGCAACTAGAAGCAGGATTTTAGGCAGAACTAGAATGAAGCAGGTTTACAGCCACATACAAGTTACAACACAAGCTTAAAGCACAACCTTGTACTACCAGGGTCAAAGCAAGCACACACTGCAGAGAGGAAGGGCTGGGACTCATGCAGAGGAAGAGGAGGATGCAGAGGGGGAGAGGAGGGAGAGAGGATGCTCTGGTAGTTAGAAAAAAGGAGTTGTTTTTTGTTTTATGGTGTTGGTTGGTATGCAAGAGTGCGTCATTTCGGTTGGATTGTGATTCAATGCTTAAAGGGCCCATATTACGTTATTTTCTGATCTATGTTCTAATGTTTCCTCATCACAAACAGACCTGGAGTTGTGTTTTGTTTCATTCACACATGTTTAACACACAAACCCTGCAGATTTAGGCTGAGTTCAGGATACAGGAAGGGTGATCCACTGTGTTTTTAAACTGAATTTGTAATATTAGTGGTTTTGACTACTATAGATGTCTATACTTGTAGGACAGAGATAACTTGAGTTGTTTGTACTTCTGGTATTTATTTGCTCAATTGTTTACTCAGTTTGTTTCATTCACACATGTTTGAGTAACTCTTTATTGTTAGTCTGTCTACATCTCCAAAGCTCAAAATGCTCTGTTCCACCTTGTGATGTCATGAAGTGGTAGTTTTCAAGTTAACAGCTACATTTTACCTTTTGTTCAGGAGAGACTGGCAATTCCAGGGATGAAACTATCCAAATGATTCTATGGAGTTAAGCACTTCCTGTATCACCACATGACATCATAAGGTGGAACAGGCTGTTGCTGGGTTTGTGTGTTAAACATGTGTGAATGAAACAAAACACAACTCCAGGTGTGTTTTTGATGAGAAAACAACATTAAAACATGGATCAGAAAATATGGGCCTTTTAACACGTGGTTTTTGCAGCGTGAGGACTATTAGTAGTAATGTATAGATTTTTTTTTTTTTTGCTGTGCAGCCTTGTTCTGCCCACATCAAGGTCTACTCCAGCTGCTTTTTTCGTTTAGTTTTCAAGGTCAGTCCAAGGGCAACCTCCTCTCAACAGGAAAAACACAAAGCAAAACCAACACAGACACAGAGAAGTTAATGAATGATAAAAAGCTTACTTCATTCAGAAAGCTGACTAACTGGTCTACTGTTAAATAATCAGTTTTGTTCCCATTGCTGCAAAGAATTAATTAGAAAAAAAAAAGAAAAAAAAATACAAGTTATGCTTCTGAAAATAGACACCTTTGCATTCATTCAAACATTCGGCAGAACGATATACAGTCATTTTAGTAAAAACATGTTAATTCTTCACAGTGAAATGACTGCACTGTAAAAGCAGGTTAGGCTGTCCAGACATAGTTAGTGCAGCAGGCTAAGAGACACTGTCCACATTGTAAACAGAAAAATATCCAGAACTACACAGCAAAATATACATAGATGAGTTAAAATGACTTGAATTCACAATCTTAATCTTTTTGAGTGATTTGACCTAGTTTGGACGAGGTAACAGTTATGGAATTCCCTAGCGTGTTGTCATGATTTCCAACCAGGAAGTAAAATTTAAAACCTAAAACTGGCAAAACTGGGAAAAAAAATGTGGAAAATTGTGTCTTAAATCTTAATTATAACAATCTTAACTGTGTTTTGGTAAAATTTGTAGTCTAATCTGTTTAAGGCACTTTAAAGCTGCATTGTGTAACTTTTTCTGGTGAAGAGTCTACCATTTACTTTACCAAGGTGATGTTGTTGCTTTGCCTAAGATGTTCAACAAATATATCTTGTATTTATTCATTTACAGGTGTTTTTATTTCTCAAAACTACCCCAAAAACTTGCATGATTAATTATTATTCCGAGCAGGTCCACTTCTCCACAGATCTGACCTGTAGCTTGACCTGCTGATGTGGCCTGCTTGTCTCCATGGAGATAGTTAAATCGAATGCCACACTGTAGAAGATTTTAGGAAAAAAACAACATGGAGTCGAATTGGTGGACCATCTACCGGGAAAGTTACACAGCGCACCTTTAATTGAAACGCTTGTATTATTTTACTTCGACTTCATTGTCATTCAATAGTAGATTTTGACTGTACACATGACCAATTTAGGTATAAGTTGTTGTTGTTTTTTTCTATTAGTGAAATATGGACTTGTTCCATTAGCAAATTGTTTTTATAGACCAGTCAAAATGTACTAAAACCCTGATCAATACTACTTCAATCAATACATTTTAACTTACTCTGTTTTTGGCGTACTGCAGACAGATTTCTTATTTCAAGCTTTTTGGTTGGGGGTCCGTCACCTGCTTGTTTCTATGGATATGTCACTGCTCTACCTGGAATGTTCCACAGTCTGACTTTAAACAGATCTACTTTACATTTATTCAATTACAGGTGGTTTTACAGCTCAAAAATACCTAGAAAAACAGGCATTCTGACTGTGAGCGGGGTCGCCTCTCCACAGATCTGACTTGTAACTTGGTCTGGTTTGGTCTCCATGAAGATAGAAAGGTTTAATGCCATACTGTGAAACATTCCAGACAAAGCAATAACATCTCCATGGAGAAAAGCGTTTGACGGACCCTCCACCGGAAAAGTTACACAACGCACCTTTAGTTTAAGATAACACGCCCTTTTGAAATTAATAAAGTTGTTGATTGATAAAATTTAACTGACGAAGAAGTCACAAAAAGAAGGTGAAAGTCATTGTAACCCATGCTACTTATTCTTTTGTGCAGTGTAGCTCAGTTGTATTACAGTCCAGTAAAAAAAGAGGAGGGATTAAAATGGAGACTCACATCTTCTTGAAGAGCTCCTCGATGTCTGTGCGTGGGCAGATCTTCTGGGTCAGAGCGTAGAAAATGTCAAAAGTGAAATCTGAAGGTTCAATTTCATCATTCTGTGGAGACAATTTAGAAATGATATGAAGAGTAATTACTTAGAGCAGATGATAAGATTCGTTAAAAGGTCCTATATTACACAAAATTGACTCTTGTGAGCTTTAAGCCATGTTTAAGAATGTTGTTATCTCCTCAAAAACATATGTGGAGTTGTGTTTTGCTTCATTCACACATGTTTGAGTCATAATTTCTAGTTTGTCTACATCTCCAAAGCTCAAAATGCTCTATTCCACCTTGAGATGTCATGAAGTTGTAGTTTTCAAGCTCTTTTTACCTTTAGCTCAGTAGAGACTGGCATTTCCAGGTCTGAAATCATCCAAATGATTCTAGTGAAGGTGTGTGGAGTTTAAAAACGCAGTGGAGCTCTTCTTGTATTACCACATGACATCACAAGGTGGAACAGAGTACAATTTTCCGAGTGTACTTTTCTTACCTTGCTGGCATACAAAAAATAAAAAAATAAAACAGTCTGACGTCACTTGCAAAAGGTCAAATAAAAAGTTACAAAATATGAAATGTTAACTTTAAAAACACTGCAAAAATGAGTTTTCTCCCTTGAAACTTTGTATATTGTGTATTTGTTACTACTGTTTGCTTATTGTTCTATGAGGCAGATTGTGTGATACTTTATAAACTTTTAAAATGTCCACCTTGTGATGTTATGTGGTAATACAAGAAGAGCTCCACTGTGTTTTTAAACTCCATACACCTTCACTAGAATCATTTCAGTGATTTCAGACCTGGAATTGCCAATCTCTACTGAACAAAAGGTAAAAGGCAGCTGAAAACTACGGCTACATGACATCACAAAGTGGAGCAGAGCATTTTGAGCTTTGGAGATGTAGGCAAACTAATAATGCAGGATTACTCAAACATATGTGAATGAAACAAAACACAACTCCAGGTCTGTTTATGATGACGTAAAGACATTATAACATGGTTTAAAGCTCACAAGCTCACTTTAAAATGGGCTTCATAAATAATTGTAATTTAGATTTTCCATTTTGCTGTGTATTCTTTTATTTCATCGCTCTAAAACTCCAATATGTTTTATGCAGTGAACGTGAAAAAAATAGTTATTTCTTACAAACCTTTCCGCTCGGTAGCCCCAAATCCTTCAAAGCTTGAAAGATCCCCTTTTCTGTCTTCCCTGAAGCGAATGTTCGTGTGATGCTTTAGGACAGAAAGAGAGAAAGAGAGAGGAGGAGGAAAAAAGAGGGAGAGAGACATGAGAATTGTTATAAAGAATAGTAGTTTTGAGTGACAGGTTTAAAGACATCGTTTGGATCGGTCTCGTACCCTCTGACTGGTATCTTCCCGTTCACGTTGGTCAAGAAACACATCCTCATCCAGCTGGAGAAGACAAAACAGAGTTACACAGAGTTAGATTTTATAGAAAGAGCTAATTCAAACTAATACACAACTACTACTACTGCTTCTAAAAAATATTACTGAAACTATGGAACCATTCTTGGCATCAAATATGTGTTGAACCAAGTTATGAATGTGCTGGATTGGATACGGCCATTGGATATTACATCTGGATTGGACGAAAAAGGCGTAAGTGTTGGTGAGTCTCTTTCTTTTCCAAAAAGAAGTACAAGAACGGAAACACACATATGGAATTAAATAAATTAAAAATTGTGAGGTCAAAATTGGAAACTGAACCTTTCAATTTCTATATTAGGAATTATGTTAAAATCTCGTCTTGTCTCGTTCTCGTGGACCCAATCTCGTATCTCGTCTCGTCTTGTGGAAATTATGTCTCGTCCCATCCCTAGATATAAGTATTGGAAATATTTTTTGACTTGAAAGGTATTTAATAATGTTGTACTAATGAACTTTTATATGATGTCATTGAAGGTAATAAAATATTTTACTTTTTGAAATAAATACTTTTATACCATTTGTATTAATGACTTATATATGGCTGAAATGTAAATGTTTTTGTGTAATTATCTTAGAATAGAGTGAGCTTGGATCCTATCAATAAACGATAAACAAACAAACTACTAAATGGTAAGTGGTCACATGTTTATAGAGCTGTGACTGCTACTGCAAGCTCTACTACTACTACTAAGTTTTCAAATCCAGACTAACTATAATTGGGAACTGTACTAAAAATGTTGCAAGGGCAACAATGCAATTACAATTTGGGTGAGTTCACACTTTTACACAAATTGGAATTAAACTGGAGGTAAACCTGGATTAGAACAGACTAATCCAGGTCTAAAACAGGACCAAACCAAGTCTACATCAGGAATAAACTGGATTCAAACCAGGACCAAATGTAAAAAGGGTAAATGTATGAATATCATAGGGCTGCAAATCATACAAATACAAAATGATCAATATATTACAAAAGTCAAGAATATGATGTTCATGTAAGGAAAATAAGAGACAGCACGGCCAAACTAAATAAAATACATACTGATATACATTAGTTTTGGTGTATTTTCGAGGACACGTTACAGGACTGGTACAGTGTAAAGTTGTTATTGATCGTTTAAGTGAAAGGATTCTGGGAGGAGCAGGACTAAACTCACTGTTTCTTGAGGCAGGTCATTGGACACACGTTATTGGCCTTAAAGTTGTGAATGACGGAGCGCAGACCTTCTATCCACCTCTGCAGAACAGACAGGAGAAAAAATAATCAAAGGGAAAGATACCCAAGATCAAAACAGAATTCTTAGAGCAAAGCTTACAATGTACATTTAGAAGTTGCTACTACTACTACTACTACTACTACTACTACTACTACTACTACTACTACTACTACTACTACTACTACTACTACTAGCACTACTACTCTACTACTAAACAGCTGCCTTACTAACTAATAACCAAAACAAGGAGAAATATCTTGAAGCCAAGTTTAATGCTGAAAACAATAATTATAAACAAACAACTCAAAATTATTTATTGAAAGGTTTACTCTATTTTCTGATCTGTGTTATAATGTTGTTTCCTCATCACAAACAGACCTGGAGTTGTGTTTTGTTTCATTCACACGTGTTTAACACACAAACCCTGCATATTTTAGAATTCTTTTCTCAAACAGAAAGGGAAAGAAAGGAAGTGCTCCATACACCTTCTCTAGAATCATTTGGATGATTTCAGTTCTTGAATTGCAAATCTCTACTGAACAAAAGTTAAAAGGCAGAGGTCCATCCATCCATCCATTTTCTTCCGCTTATCCGGGTCTGGGTCACAGGGGCAACAGTCTAAGCAGGGACTCCCAGACTTCCGTCACCCCAGACACTTCCTCCAGCTCCTCTGGGGGGACCCCAAGGCGTTCCCAGGCTAGCCGAGAGACATAGTCCCTCCAGGGTGTCCTGGGTTTTCCCTGGGGCCTCCTCCTGGTGGGACATGCCTGAAACACCTCCCAAGGGAGGCGTCCAGGAGGCATCCGGAACAGATGCCCGAGCCACCTCAGCTGGCTCCTCTCGACGTGGAGGAGCAGCGGTTCTACTCCGAGCTCCTCCCGTGTGACTGAGCTCCTCACCCTATCTCTAAGGGAGCGCCCAGCCACTCTGCGGAAGAAACTCATTTCAGCCGCTTGTATCCGCGATCTTGTCCTTTCAGTCATTACCCAAAGCTCATGACCATAGGTGAGGGAAGGAACGTAGATTGACGGTAAATCGAGAGCTTTGCCTTTCGGCTCAGGTCCCTCTTCACCACAATGGTCCGATACAGCGACCACATCACTGCCGACACTGCACTGATCCGCCTGTCAATCTCATACTCTACCCTCCCCTCACTCGTGAACAAGACCCCGAGATACTTGAACTCCTCCACTTGAGGAAGGTAGAGGTTAACTTTGAAAACTACCACTACATGACATGACATCACATGGTGGAATGGAGCATTTTGAACTTTGGAGAAATAGACCAACATGTAATAAAGGGTTACTGTGAGAATGAAACAAAACACAGCTCCAGGTCTGTTTGTGAGGAGTTAACATGATCCTAACATGTCTTAAAGCTCACAAGAGTCCATTTTGTGTAATATAGGACTTTTAATCAATGTTAATTCTTGTTATTTCATGTTTCTATTGTTTTGAATGTGATTTGAACAGACCCAAGGCCAGAGCTGTGTGGGAGGTGGTAGTGGGTACTTTGTGAATAAATCAATAGAGGGTCAGACAGTTCATTTAGCCTTTATTCAGCTCAGTATTAGACATAAAGGAGGTGTATTCCCTGGACTAACACGGATCTGCTTCACTAAATCCTGTTTGCAGTTTTGAAAAATAATAACACAGTGAATGAATATGTGCCCTTGAGAATAAAATGGTGTTTATCTGCACTGTTCGGTTCAGTGCGCTCAGGCAAAACTCTCCAATCAAGGTCTGTAGTTCAAACCTGGACTGTATAAAGGCCACTGCTGTTATAGAATGATTCTGATGAACGCACTTCTGAAGTATATTATAATGTACTTTTCTCATCATGAATATACCTGGTGCCATTACAAGAAGTGCTCTATTATTTTGAAAAGCAGCTTAGTCTAATTGAATTGCTTCATTCTTTGGTGTGAAGTCCTTGCCCCCTCTGCTGGTAATAGTTTTTTTTTTTTTTTTTTTTTAAATAAGGTCATAATGAGAGCGCTGTGTGGTGTATGCATCTAATTAAAAAGTGTTTTATTCTCCCCAAAATGTGAAAAGAGCTTATGAAGTCATCACAGGGAATAATGAGGATGTTTGTAATGCGTTAGGAAAGTGAGGTAGAACTTTGGACCACTGCAAAATAATTTAAAATGGATTAGTTCTGTTTTTCAAAAGCCTCAATAATGTAAAAATATAACAGTAAATGATAACCTTTTCAAGTGATAACCTGCTTTTCATATAACCGAATAGATTAACGTAATCATAATCATATTGTAGGCCTCCTAATTTGTTTGATTCTTGGTATTTCTTTACTGCATTGTGTACTACTTATTGTGTCTATAAGAATGACTTAAATTGTTGTTTCTGGTTGTCAAATTGTATCATTTCTGTCTACGACTAATAATTATTCATTTGTCACCTACAGTAAGGAGGTGTGGGGGGTGGTTCTGTAGACTGTTCATATTTGTCTTTTTAAAAATCAAGCCGCTATTAAATCAATCAAAGAAAATATCATCATGTGATTTACTCTGGCCGTGTCGGGGGTCTCGGCCACCAGGAACATGAAGTTGAGGTTGACGAGGTCTGTGCCGCTGCAGATACAGATGATGCAGCCCTCCAGGTCTGACTCGGTCTTTCCCACCGCCTCGAACGAAGACAGGATCTTTGGGTCCTGGAAAACAAGGAGAAAATGCAATCCTACTTTAAAGGTACTACCTAAGAAGACACTAAAGAAGGGGTATTTTACTTCTGCTAACACATATTTAGACCACCATGTTACCTAGGTCACTCCCCCCAGAGCACTTCACAACACCATCATTGTGTATCCTGATGTGACTATCTCATCTTCTTCTTCTATTTATATATTTATTTTTTCATTTACACTCACAGGTTCGTGGCGTATGTGAGAGACGTGACATATTTTCCATGTGATTGAATAAAGCAGAGTTTTCAGAGCCATTCCTCTTTGCTCTTCATTAGATTACACAGTAACATGAAACAGCTCTGAGGCCTGTGTAACCTGGTTATCCTCTGCGGAGCCCCCTGCTGGAAGGGAGAAACTCAACCTGTTCAAACCATCACAATTATTCAATTTATTACGGCAACATTTTTTTTTTAATCAAAATTTCTACCTCAACCAACATTGCCCCTGGTAATCCCCCCAAAAAATCTTTGATATGTTATTTTTTGTCATTTTTTTCTCCTGTTCGAAGTTGTATTTTCCTGAGACGCTAACAGAAGCACACAGTCGTAATAAACGCTGATTGATTTGTCAGAAATGCTCACAGCGAGTCTGGAGATGATTTATGGATTTAATAACTGGCCAAAGTTTTACCCGTGATCTAACAATCCTAGGAGTTTTTGTGAGGCTCAGAGGGAGCAGACTTACCAAACAGGATTCATCAAGCAAGCCTGAATGAATTTAATTAACTTCAGGTCCAAGTCAAGTTTCTAAGTATTCAGTGCAGTTCTGTGTCTAATGCTGTAAGTAACCACAAGTAGTTTTACAGCAGACCTACTGTGCTTGTGTCTGCTATATAGTTCTAATCTATAACACCCCTGGATCATTATGTTATCATTTAAATTGCACTATTCATCTAAAACAACTTAATAAGAGAAGCAAGTCCACTCGGTTAGAAAACTGCGGTGTTCAATGGGAGCTGACGTCGCCGTAAACGTCATCACAACAAAGAACCAAACAACAGAAAACAAAGAACTCCTATGGATAAAAACAAAGAACAGTGGATTTTTTTTTGCATTTGTACCAAAATAACTACGCAACACTGTCAAATCCTACGCTTTTCACCAATTAAGGAATTAAAACTGGAGAATGAAGTAAGTACAGAGCAGTGGGCGTGTACTATGGTGGCAAAAACTGGGGTTGACCGGAGAAATGGCGTCTTGAAAATAAGAGATTAAAGATGACTCAAACATGCATGAATCTAACGAAATACATTTTGAGAGTGTAAAGGAGAAGGGTAAACAACTATAACATGATTGAAAACTCTTAAAAGTCAATTTTGCAGAATAGGCCCGCTTTAAAATATACAATTTTGTAGAATATCGGCATCAGCCAGTTTACAACATATTATTTGACACAGTCTCTTGTTATTTTTGCTACTTATTTTTAAGTTATTCTTACAATTTCTATTTTTGCTCTTTGTTATGATAATATATTGTAATGTGTGAGCTACTGTGTCCAAATCATTTCCCTTGTGGATCAATAAAGTGTAAAGGTGCTTTGTGTAACTTTTCATGCTTTTCTCTCTGGAGATGTTACTGGTTTGTCTGGAATGTTTCACAGTATGGTATTAAACTTTTCTATCTTCATGGAGACCAAACCAGACCAAGTTACAGGTCAAATCTGTGGAGAGGCGACCCCGCTCACAGTCAGAATCCCTGTTTTTCTAAATATTTTTGAGCTCTACAACCACCTGTAACTGAATAAATGTAAAGTAGAGCTGTTTAATGCCATTCCAGGCAGAGCAATGACACATCCATAGAAACAAGCAGGTGAAGACACAAACAAAATGTTACACAATGCACCTTTAAAGTCGGTTTCTGTAGTAGTAATCAGAAATGCACTAGATGTCTTTGTAATGTTGAAAACCCTGATGGATGTGTGCTTTGGGGAAACGCCGTGAGAGGGCCCTGGGTGGATCAATAGACAGCACTACAGGCACATTCACACTAATTAAACCATAAAGACTGCAATTTCTCTTCTGTGTTCAGTGTGAGGTGAGCTGAGGTCAGGACTCACCTTTGGGACGGCTCCCACTCGAATACTGTTTATGAGGGAGCACTCCAGGACCTGTCCCTCCTGCAAAGAGACAGCACAGGAAATACAGTAAATGAGTGACAGTCTGATTAAAAAAGGAAAACATTTATCTGTAAAACAGTGGAGACATTTCAGTGGTGCAATACCAAAGTACTAGAACAGCAGTAGAGTAAAAACTGATAGCTAGATAGCTAGATAGATAGATAGATAGATCAGAGACAGACAGATGGATAGATACAGTCATATAGACAGACAGACAAATAGATGGATGGATGGATGGATGGATAGACAGACACACACACACAGTCAGACAGACGGAAGGACAAATAAATAGATAGATAGATAACAATACCATGTTTTTACCTTAAATCTAAGCTATACTTTCAATAAAATGGAGATACTAAATGACATGATAGCTACAGATGGATCACAAAAGTACAGAGCCAAGAGTGTAGCACTTACATTTACAACAGTTATTTTGAATACAGCATACTTTCTACGTTCAGCGGTATTTTATTTCTATTTTGAAACACTGAGTTTATTTTTAAGTAAACCAAATGGTAATAATTCTGTATTATTTTCATTCTTTGTCCAATGACCTGTTTTTCAGATGGTCGAAAACAAATATAACAAAAGCCAATCCTGGATCAAAAGCTACATGTGGACAAAAAGCATGTCATGACCTGAACCAATATTTTTAGCAGAATACAATAAAATATTACGCTCTGTAAATGGAAAATAAAAAACAGCTTTGTCAGAGGATCAGCTGGAGAGGTAGCTGTTCTGATTCTGTTTGCACTAACCCTCATTTTTATTATATACAGACTACATTTTCTGTCCCGTGTACTCGAGCTGTTACCTTGCCCTCACTCTTCCAGGTGATGAAGAAGCCGTTTTCATCCACCTTCATCTGACAGTTCGGCTCAAACATGTACGGGTCCTGCAACAGACAGAGGAAATAAAATAAAATCCAGATGTAAAAACAAAACACAAAATCTGCATAAAAAAACTGTAAAGAAATGTTTTTATTTAGAGGTCCTAGATTACGTAATCTTGTGATGGGGCTGAAATTATCCAAATGATTCTAGTGAAGGTGTATGGAGTTTAAAAACACAGTGGAGCACTTCCTGTATTACCAGATGACATCACAAGATAGAATAGAGTGTTTTCTGTTTAAGAGAAGAACTCAAATATGCAGAATTTGTCTGTTAAACAACTCCAGGTCTGTTTGTGATGAGGAAACAATATTATAATATAGATCAGAAAATAGCATAATATTAGCCCTTTAAACAGTGCAATTTCTTGAACATGCAATAAGCCACCAGGTTGGCTAAAATATCATTACCCAGGTATCAATATTGCAATTAGTATCGAAACTAAATACTCATCTGAACAAGTCTCAAAAAAAAAAATGTTTAAAAAAATACCTAAAACTTGACATAACTGGACCTTTCTTAGTTAAAGGTAGTTTTTAAATAGAAACTACTATTATATTATGCAGAAAATCAAGTATTGTCTAAAATTAGTGTTTGTTTTGTTAATTATCATTGTAGTAGCAAAATAAATATCAAGTATTAATTCTTTTCCTTATCAAAATCAAGTCTAAACATTTTGTATAGGAGTCTGAGTCGCCCTGCTAATTTAGAAAATGCATCATTTCTGTCAGACAAAATCCATATCTTATAATACATTCATTTACTTGCAATATTCCATTTGATATTAGCAAAGTCATTTTATTATAGCGTCCTGTAATGACCCTGAAGTCTGGGAGCCCAAACTCAGCCAACACTACTGTATATAACACAATAGTCTGCTTATTTTAGTCAAACATTTGTGAGTGAACCAGAGCAGGAGCAGATCCCAGGACCAGAGGCAGAATAAAAGAATATATCTGTCCTGGGTCAGTGTTCTAATATTAGCACAGGGGACACAGTGACACAGGTGTAATGGACCGCAGAGTCTGTGAGAGAGACGCTCAGATACTGCGGGTTTCAAATCACATCACAACATTATATCCATCAGTCTTGTTTAATACAGACGGGAGGAGCTAAAATGATTATGGAGCATTACCCAGCAGTTTTTCAGTTTTTGGTTGAAAATCAAACTCCTAAACAGGACCATGAACGCTCGTATTGATCGCAGGCTCCTGAAAATGTGCATGTTCAGGTTAATTTTCTGATTTTTCTTGAGTGTTTAGATGAGCTTAAAACATTTTTGTCTGTGTAATGTGCTCATAGTGTCACCATGAACATTACGCCAATAGAGATACATGTAGAAAACCCCCAGCGTAATGTCACTGCAAATGATCAGTTGTGCATAATAAAGGTCCACTTGGTAATGCTTCTTGCATATACTGTTCAACCCTAAAAGTTACAGTGTGCACCTTTAACACACCGTAGACCCCAGCAGAACAACTTTTTAAACAACACATTAACTGATTCTTTACAGCTGATGTCATCCACATTCTCTGGGGGTGTGACGCTAACTGTAGGCTTTGCTCTGTCTGAGGCTTTGTTAGACTTTAATCTGATCTTTAATTTAACACAATCTGAACTACATCAGGTGTGTGTGTTTTTTTTAGACTATTTAAAAACATTTTGGCTGTGTTTGCTAATTTGTGCATTGTGTAACCATGGAAACTCCTCAACATTCCACCATAGAGATACATGTAAAACACTCCCAGCATGAGTTGAAATGAACATATCAAGTTTCTTTCAGTAAAACCACATGATGCAGGAGAGGGACCCCCACACAGGCAGGGGCTGCTCTGTTACACTGTCTCTGTTTCTCTGGCACAGATAAAGGCTTCAGAGGAACACCACGTCCTCCTCACATTAAAGAAACCATCAGACCCAAAGATCTGGTTTTAGTCCAGAACCAGGACTCAAAACAGACCCAGGACTCTGCTTCCTCTGAGCTCACATGAACCACAGTCACCACTGCCCCAAAGCAAAGCACCACAGCACGGAACTTTAGAGAAATAACCGATATTTAGCTTTTAAAATCCATAGCAAAGCCCACAAATTTATCTTCTGATGGAGGGTCTGTTTTTTTATCTGATTTTTTTTCCATAGAGATGCTATTGCTTTGTCTGAAATATTCCACAGTAGCATTAAACTTATCAGTCTTGGATTTACTCAGTTACAAAAAAAAAATATGAGCAGGGTCGCTTCTCCACAGATCTGATGTGCAACTTGGCTTGGCGTTGTCACTTTCATGTCATAGATAGATACGTTTAATGCAATACTGTGGAGCATTCTGGACAAAGCAACAACATCTCCATGGAGACGAGGAGGTAGAAAAGTTACACAATGCACCTTCATGCATAATGATCCAAGATGGCGCCGCGTATGGTCGCCCTGGTGATTTGGTGCTCTTTGTTTTGTCTGTTTTTGTGCGTAAATCGTGTGTCTGCGTGCTCTTACACCCGTGAAGAGCTCCTAAACATCAGAACAACGACTTCTGCTGATCTACTGCCAGTTTTTTTAGTGCCTGCAGTAGATTTAGTTCATTTTTTGGCCAAAAAAGTGAGACGCCGCAGACGAGGAAAACGCGCAGGGGCTCTGGTGCGCCTTCGGAGACGCGGCACACGGACGCCCTTACCTGGGATTTTCCTGTCCAACGTTCGCTCACTCAGCAACAAGATGGACGAACTGGCGCTGCTGATGAGGAGTAACAGAGACTTTTCTTCCTCTTGTGTCTTGTGCTTCACGGAGACATGGCTTAGCGAGCAGATCCCGGACCAAGCGTTACACCTGGACGGATTTCAGCTCCTCCGCGCAGACAGACAGGGGGCTCTCTCCGGGGGAAAGACAAAAGGTGGAGGGGTCTGTTTCTACATCAACAACGCCTGGTGCTCAGATGTAACTGTGATCTCCCAACACTGCTCTCCCGCTCTGGAATATCTTTTCATTCACTGTAAACCTTTCTACTCGCCACGTGAGTTCGCTTCATTCATTCTGGCTGCTGTTTACATCCCGCCATGCGCGGACGTGCACGAGGCTCTACGCGCACTCGCGGAGCAGATTTTGGATGTAGAACGAACCTTCCCGGACTCTCTACTTATTATCCTCGGCGACTTTAACAAGGGAAACCTGAGCCAGGAGTTACCAAAATACAAACAGTTTATTAAATGCCCAACGAGAGAGCAGAACATGCTGGATCATTGTTACACAACAGTCAGTGGGGCCTATCGGAGCATGTCACGTGCTGCTTTAGGCTTTTCTGACCACGTCATGGTTCACCTCATCCCCACATACAAACAACAACTGAAGCTCTCCAAACCAACAGTGAGGACTTCTAAAAGGTGGACCAGCGAGGCTGTGGAGGAGCTTCGCACATGCTTGGACACAACGGACTGGAGCATGTTCAAGACCTCCGCAGAGAATCTGGATGAGTACACGGACACAGTGACATCATACATCCAGTTCTGTGAGGACAGTATTATTCCATCTCGCACCAGGGTGTCATTTAACAATGACAAACCCTGGTTCACACCCAGACTGAGGCAGCTGAGGAAGGAGAAGGAGGAGGCGCACAGAAGTGGTGACCCTCACTCTTACAGACAGAGCAAGTACTCATTTAGCAAGGAAGTGGAGAAGGCTAAATCGAGATACAACACACATCTGAAGGAGAAGTTCTGGTCCAACGACTCCGTCTCTGTCTGGAAAGGTCTGAAGGAGATCACAAATTATAGACCCAAAGCCCCCCCTGCTGTGGATGACCGACAACTAGCGGAAAGGCTTAACACCTACTACGCTAGATTTGAAGTCTCACACCCCTCCCCCACCCCACTGACTACAATGGACATTGCGGCCAAGCCCACCTCAGACCCCTCCTCCTCCCCCACTGCCCTCACACTCTCCAAGCAGGATGTGACTAAGACATTTAAAAGGCAAAACCCACGGAAAGCCCCAGGTCCGGACGGTGTCTCTCCTTCCACCCTGAGACACTGCGCTGAAGAACTGGCTCCTGTCTTCACGGACATCTTTAACATCTCCCTGGAGTTATGCCATGTCCCAGCCTGCTTCAAGCTGTCCACCATTGTTCCCGTCCCCAAGAAGCCCAGGATCACCGGACTTAACGACTACAGGCCTGTGGCGCTGACGTCTGTAGTCATGAAGTCATTTGAGCGCCTGGTTCTGCCTCACCTCAAGTCCTTCACCTCCCCCTTCCTGGACCCTCTGCAGTTCGCCTACAGAGCCAATCGGTCTGTAGATGACGCCATCAACCTGGCCCTCCACTTCATCCTTCAGCATCTGGACTCCCCGGGAACCTACGCCAGGATCCTGTTTGTGGACTTCAGCTCTGCATTTAACACCATCCTCCCTGCTCTGCTCCAGGACAAGCTCGCCCAGCTCAACGTGCCTGACTCCACCTGCAGGTGGATCACTGACTTCCTGACGGACCGGAGGCAGTGCGTGCAGCTGGGGAAGAATGTCTCGGACACTCGGACTATAAGCACAGGATCTCCACAGGGCTGTGTACTTTCTCCCCTGCTCTTCTCCCTGTACACCAACTGCTGCACCTCCAGCCACGACTCCGTGAAACTGGTTAAGTTTGCGGATGACACCACCCTCATCGGGCTCATCTCGGACGGTGATGAGTCTGCCTACAGGAGGGAGGTGGACCGGCTGGTGTCCTGGTGCAGCAGCAACAACCTGGAGCTCAACGCCCAGAAGACAGTAGAGATGATCGTGGACTTCAGGAAAGTCACAGCCCCCCTGCCTCTCCTCACCCTGACAGACTCCTCCATCACCACTGTGGACTCCTTCCGCTTCCTGGGCACCTGCATCACCCACGACCTCAAGTGGGAGCCGACCATCAGCTCCCTCATCAAGAAAGCCCAGCAGAGGATGTACTTCCTGCGGCAGCTGAGGAAAGCCAAGCTGCCTGCCCAGATGATGGTGCAGTTTTACACGGCCATCATTGAGTCCATCCTCACCTCCTCCATCACTGTGTGGTACGCTGGGGCCACTGCCAGGGACAGACAGAGACTGCAGCACATTGTGCGCTCTGCTGAGAAGGTGATTGGCTGTAGCCTTCCATCTCTCCAGGACCTGTACGTCTCCAGGACTCGGGGGCGTGCAGGCCGGATAGCAGCTGACCCCTCTCACCCTGGACATGGACTATTCCAGCCACTTCCCTCTGGCAGAAGGCTACGGTCCATACGGACCAGAACCTCTCGCCATAAGAACAGTTTCTTCCCCTCTGCCGTTGGACTCATAAACACTTTATGAACACTTTATAACACCTGCACTAAGGACACTTTATAACACCAGTCACTTTAAATAAGTCATGTCACGTCACTTGCTCTTTTGCACTGTCAGTTTGCACTGTTGTTCTGATGCTCTGTATATACTTGACTATTTTTATTTTTTTTATTATATATCTTAATCTTTTTGCATGCTCTTACTTTATTCAAATAGTGATACTTTATTATTATTATTATTATTATTATTATTATTATCCTTTTCTAACAGTGATATCTCTACTTTGTATTATTATTATTATTATTATTATTATTATTATTATTATTATTATTATTATTATTATTATTATTATTCAGTGTTCTATGTTGCACCTTATCACCAAAGCAAGTTCCTAGTCTGTGAATTGTGTTCACTGACAATGGCAATAAAAGCTTTTCTGATTCTGATTCTGATTCAACTTAAAGTAACAATCACAAATAAACTTTTCACTTTTGTAAAAAAAATAAATAAATAACAAAATGTATTTTAGTCGGACAAAAAACAGTTACATTAAGTTACATGTTTATCCAGAATAAAAAGTTCTTTTGCGATGGATCCTACCGACAGAGGGACATAGTTACAATTAAAGGTCTATTGTCTAATTATAAAGAACACATTTTGTGGAGATATCATTCAATAATTGTGGAGCTTCCTTTTCAGTGTGGTTAGAACGAGGAAGAACTAGACCCTTTCATTACAAACACTAACTGTTAAACCAATGGAGATTTTATGATGCTAAATACTAAAGAGCGTTCATTCTAAAGTATTATATCCAGTCCCATGTTTTTTTTTGTTTACTTTTTACACAGTTTGTATCTCTATGGAAGTTTCACACTCAAACATCATCGCCGATTTTGTCAAAAACAAGCTATTGATTTTAGATGTTCGATCCTGAGCTCAAATGATTGGAGCGATAATTGCAATGACATTTAAACGTCCTGTATTACGCAAAATTGACTCTTGTGAGCTTTAGAAAAACATACCTGGAGTTGTGTTTTGTTTCATTCACACGTTGGAGAAACCTTTATTGTTATCTCCAAAGCTTAATTAATTTCACAGCCTTTTTAGTCCGAAATAGCTAAAAAAACATTATACTAAATACATGGTACAAATCCCTTAATCCTCCTGGTGACAGTATTTTGACGTCCGTGTACATTTTCCTTGATTGCATTGATGAGAGAATGCCCCGTCGCCATGGAAATCCAGGTCTTGATTGATTGTAATGGTTGAGAGTCAAACGCCCACACAAACAGGTCGTCGACTGACCACCAACACTAATAGCATGTGACCTTTGACCTGTGGCATTAAGAGCCCTTTAGAACAGCCCCATCCCAAACAGAGCAATTATTGGAAATCTATACATCGATAGAACTTCACAGAGGATGATGAAAAGTTACGGGAAAGACCAGGCTTTGAGTAGAAAACAGCTGAATGAAAATGGCTAAAAATAGAAGAAGAAGTCATTTAAAGGTGCACTGTGTAACTTTACTTGTCTCAATGGTGATGTTATAGCCTCGCCTGGGATGTTCCACAGTATGGCATTGTATTTATTCAATTACAGGTGTTTTTATTTCTAAAAACTACAGCAAAAATCAAAAATACGCATTATTACTGTGAGCAAGGTCCGCTTCTCCGCAGATCTGACATGTAACTTGGCCTGGTGATGTGGCCTGCTTGTCTCCATGGAGATAGTTAAATTAAATGCCATACTGTAGAACATTTCAGGAAAAAAATAACAACTGCGGATCCTGGAATTGGTGGACCCTTGACAATAGGAAAGGTTCATTCCTGTCCTGTGAATGTGATTTTTTTAGTATCAATACTTACACAGATGAGTATCTAGTTTCAATACTACTTTTAGTATCGATTAGTATCTGATTTTCGATACTTTTGACAACCTACTGAAAGTAGCACAACAGCAGAAGTGAGTAGTACTTACACAACTAAGGCTAATTCAGGCCTAGTTATTATAAAGAGGTAGCAGTATTTTTTTTTGTGTATTTATACTTTGCACCTGATGTCATTAATATTCTCTGGGGATGTGATGCTAACTGTAGGCTCTGCTTTGTCTGAGGCTTTATTAGTCTTTAATCTGAGCTTTATTTTAACAGAGTTTGACCAGAAAGAACTGACTTGCTGGAAGTACAACAGGTGATTTGTGCTGTTAAACAAATCTCTCACACTTAAAATGACAGTCACAAGCTCGTGAGCACTAGCCAACAGTTTTCAGTTAGTCACTCTCATCTAAACAGGACCACTGAACGCTTGTACTGATCACAGGCTCCTGAAAATGTGTTTTTAAAATCCATTTTGTGTTTCTTCTTGAGTTTCCACACAATCTCAAAGGTGCATTGTCTAACTTTTCTGGTGGAGAGACCTTATTGCTTTGTCTGGAAAGTTTCACAGTGTGGCATTAAACCATTTGAACAATATATAATATAGCATATAGAAGACATATGGAGACCATATGTCATGGAGACCAAACCATACCAAGTTACAGGTCAGATCTATGGAAAGGCAACCCCGCTCAAAGTCAGAATGCCTGTTTATGTATTTTTGAGCTGTAAAACCACCTGTAATTGAATAAATGTAAAGTAGAGCTGTTTAACGTCATACTGTGGAATATTCAAGGCAGAGTAATGACGTATCCATAGAAACAAGCAGGTGACGGACCCCCAACCAAAAGGTTACAGAGTGCACTTTTCACTTTTTCACAGTATTTGCTAATGTGCGCATTGTGTCACCATGATAACTCCTAAACATTCCACCATTAGACATACATGTAGAACACCCCCAGCTTAACGTCACTGCAAAGTATCAATAAATCAATATTCAACAATAGCTGAAAGTGCAAGGCGAGTCTCATAAAGATTTCACAGTTTCAAGGTCGACATCACAAATCGGCAGCAGCTACAAAAAGCCCACGTTATATTGACATTCAGCAATGACAAACGGCTCAGAGGGACCAGAGGAGCTGCCCTATTTGTGCCACATATTTAGATCATAACTGTGTCAACATGCTACATGTTAACCAGCGCAATGTGACCCTGTTAGCATCCAGGCCAGTCCGAAGCCCGTCCTGCTGCTTCTGGATCGTATTCATAGCACCAACACACTGAGGAGTTCTACAGAGGCCACGCCGCGCTAATTTAGATTTGACTTTGGACGAAATGGGGCAAGCTTAAAGTACATATGAGAAGTTAGCATGTTTTTCTCATAGTTTGGTAACACTTTAGAATAAAACTGCACTTTAATTAGCCTTAATGAATGTAATTGATAATAAACAAGGAGTGTATTCAGGCTTAGTAACTACCTAATGCTACCTTATGTAACTTTTTAACCAAATAAAAGACAAAAAAAAAAAAAAAACATATTTTGTTTATTGCACCTCCACAAACCTGACTCTTATTTGACCTCCTCTTGCTTGTTTCCATGGAAATGTTGTTCTTTTGGCTATAATCTTCCACCTTATGGGATAAAACATTTTTATCTCCATCGAGAAGTACAGTTTTAACTTTCTATTTCCATGGAATCATGTAGGTGACGTGCCACTTCCAGAAAGTTACACACTGTTTCTTTATTTAATACTTTAACTCCAAACCCTTCTTAATAAAGTATTTACTAAGCCTGAATCATTCTTAATAAACTATTTGAAGTAAGTCTATGTTCATGCATTAAGGTTGTAAATAGTGTAGTTATAAAGTGATATACTCTGTTATTTGGATTGCATCTAAATACAGTGACACGTTTTAGGGACCACATAATAATCCCTAATGAAATGGTAACTGGTATGCTAATTAGAAGAAAATAGTTCATGGCTTAATACTTGCAAAATACAGCCTTAGACAAAAATGCATTGAAAGTACTTTATAAATACGAACAAAATGTAATGAAGCACTTATTATGCATTTTACTATAAACTGGCTATCAATATGTGGCCCAAAACGAAAGTGTTACTCTAAATAAAGTATTAATCATAATTTTACATCAGTCAAGTGGCAGCTTGAGAAGAAAATAATATAAGAAGTACTTTAAGTAATCCCTCTATTTATGTCATCAAAACATTCTGGCAAATTTCCACACAATGGAACAGGATTTTGGCCTATGGTCATGAGCTTTGGGTAATGATCGAAAGGACAAGATCGCGGATACAAGTGGCCAAAATGAGTTTCCTCCGCAGAGTGGCTGGGCGCTCCCTTAGAGACAGGGTGAGGAGCTCAGTCACATGGGAGAAGCTAGGAGTAGAGCCGCTGCTCCTCCATGTCGAGAGGAGTAAGCTGAGGTGGTTCTGGAATCTGTTCCAGAGGCCTCCTGGACGCCTCCCTCGGGCATGTCCCACCGGGAGGAGGCCCCGGGGAAGACCCAGGACACGCAGGAGGGACTATGGCCCAATCTCAATTCTCCCCCTTCCCCCTCTGTCTTAGCCCTAACTCTCTGTTGTGCGCGTTCACGAGAGACAGAGGCGTGTCCCAATACTCTTTTCTGTAAGTGCGAGGACTAAGGGGAAGGGCTGTTCCACCCCTCTTGGCAGAGCTTTTGCAGATGCACCCTTTGCGCAAAGGGGATAGGTGTGGCTTAACGCAAGTCGGAGCAAAAAGCAACATGGCGTCGACGGACTCGTACAAAATTGCACTCAAGAACCTCATAAAAAGTTGTATAAAACTGTAGTAACTTTTGAAAAGTTGTAGGTATACTCATGGCGCCTGCATTTACGCTTTCTGACATATACGGCTTATCGTAACATGCCCGGTTAGAACTATACGCTTGTTACGGTAGAATGTGTAAAGTATTACGAACATGCATGGCCTAAAAGAACTATATACACATATATGTTAGACTAGAATGTGTCAAATATATCGCTGTATTTCGCCTCGTAACTCGTCTCATGCGCTTTTAGAACTATACACATGTTACGGTAGAATGTGTAAAGTATTACAAACATGCATGGCCTAAAATATTATCGTTTCATTTCGCCTTGTAAATTATCCCCTATTTATATTAAAAATGACATGTTATTAATCACATTTGTATTTTGTTTAGAAATTTCTTGTAGGAGGCTGGACTTGTTGGAGTTGTGTCAGCCCAACAAGCTTCAAAAAAGTGGGAGAATTTGAAAATAAAATATAAGGTATATTACATTCTATAATATTTGTAGGTACCAGAACAACTATATATGTTTATGACTATGTATTAATTTTGTTTTCTTTTTTGTGTGTACCAGGCATCCTCTACAACTCCGTCCAGCATTTTAATTTTGTGTTACAGTTGATTAAAATTTGATTTACATATGTTGTACAGAGTATAGTAACTTTAAAAAATTAAAAAATTAAAAAAACATTTGACTTTTTGCAAAGTTTATTTAAAACAAACTCAAAAGGAGCACAATACTTCAAAACTTTAAAAATAATGTCATATTGTTGCGACTGCAAAGGGGTGTCCCATTTCTAAGGGTTTAAAACAAACCCTTTGCCTTACCCCTCTGTTTAAAGACAGAGTGTAAGGGCGAGGGGTAGGGCTAAGACAAAGACAGAGGGCTAAGGGGGAGAATTGAGATTGGGACTATGTCTCTGGGCTGGCCTGGGAACGCCTTGAGATCCACCCGGAGGAGCTGGAGGAAGTGACCTGGGTGAAGGAAGTCTGGGAGTCCCTGCTTAGACTGTTGCCCCCGCGGTCCGGCCCCGGATAAGCGGAAGAAAATGGATGGATGGAACAGGATTTTCAGGCAGTTTTAGCATTTATTTAACAAAATACGTATGTTGTCTTCTTATTTGTATTTGTCAAATAATAAATACTGTGTAAATACAGATGAGTTTTGGCCCTTGTTTACAGTATGGTTGCTAGATAACAGTTATGAAGTTACCTCTACGTATTTCTACGGCCCATGTGCACCCAGGAAGTCAAATTATAAACTTCAACAAAACTATTGAACTAGGGAAAAGTAATACTTGAAGATAATCATGTTAACTATGTTTTAATAAAAAATGGTTTCATTTCTGTTTGTAAAGAACCTTAAGCCCTACTTTTCTCTATCTTCTCTCTCCCTCCGTTTATCTTTCTGTAAACTGGCCAGGCTTGAAGGACTTCCCTCTCTGTGTAAATGGGGCATGCCCTTGGTAAATGTCCTGATTAAGTCAATAGAAAAATAAAGACTAAACTGATTCTAGGTTATGTACACAAGGCCCTGTTAGAAGACCATGAGTTAGGAGTATGTTTCTGGAGATTCTTTTCCTAAAACTAAAAAAAAACAACAACATTGTAAATATAGACGCATTTATATTTAGAATACACAGATAAGAAAAAAAAGACCCCGCTCAGTCAGAATGCCTGTTTTTCTAGATATTTTTGAGCTATAAAACCACCTGTAGTAACTGAATAAATGTAAAGTAGATCTATTTAATGTCATACTGTGGAACATTCCAGACAGAGCAGTGACATATCCATAGAAACAAGCATGTGACACACCAACCAAAAAGTTACATAGTGCACTTTAATGAGTGATGAATGCATGTTTGAGTAACTTTTATTCTCCTGTATTCAAGACACCGTCGCTCTAAAAAATCCAGTTTTCCCCTACCCCCCATACACGCCCACTGCTCTGTGTACTTCATTTTTCAACTGTAAAAGGTCAGGTGGAAATCGGTGCTGCAGTTTTCAACCATAAGTCAGCAAACTTGTTTCATTTATTAAGGTGTTTTAATCCAATATTGAGATTTAAAATGGCCAAAATATAACATGATGATCTCGAAGTGTCATTGGTTTTTACATATAACTATAATATGTCTTCTTTAAGTTTAAAAGCAGGTTTATTTTGTCCTGAACTCTTAAGCTTTCTAATTCTTAAGTAATTAGTCTTGCCATCATCTTACAATTATCCTACTTCACTTGCCTACAACTGGAAGGGCATCTGGCATAAATAAATACTAATAATTATATCGACTTAATCTCATTATCTGTATTCTCGTTCCCACAAACCCAGAGTTGGAGTGAACATGTTTAGTGCTGGTTAAACTCCTCAGTGACATGTGGTGTCAGTGCAGCTTTAATGAGCCTGATCTGTGCTCTGTGATGTGTACAGACCCCCGACAACAGCAGTGACGCAGGCCGGGGGCAGGGGGCGCTATATTTTCAGATACAACAATGAAGTGATGTCATACTGTCAAATGGGATTAGGCTATATGACGTTTTCAATATCCAAAAGGAAAATTCACAAATATTGTTTAGGAATTATCTTCAATTATAGTATTGGGAAACCCGTAGACTAATTGGACATAGCTAACCCACTTGCCGCCACGTTTCAAACAGGAAGTGAGCATGGGCACGCTTCCAGCTCCATCATCTCTGGCTCCAATTCACTTTATATCTTTATTTCACTATTTTGTCCTCAAGATATGAAACTTTGAGCCATGTTAGAGTGTTGTTACCTCCTAAAATCATACCCGGAGTTGTTTTTTGTTTTATTCACACATATTTAACTTTTGAGTTTTTCTCTCAAACAGAAAACACCTTGTGATGTCATATGTTAATACAGGAAGCTCTTCATTGTGCTTTTAAACTCCATTCACCTTCACTAGAATCATTTGGTTGATTTTAGCCCTGGACTTGCCAATCTCTACTGAACTAAAAGTAAAAGGCACAAGGTGGAACAGAGCATTTTGAGCTTTGGAGATGTGCACAGACTAATAATAAAGGATTACTCCAACATGTGTGAATGAGGAAACAACATTATAACATAGATCAGAATATCATAATCATATCATCATAATCATAATATGGTCCCTTTAAGCATTTTAGGGTTAATGAACAGTTGTGATGTCAAAATGCCCTGTACAAACCAGTGCTAGGACTTCACTTCACTTCAGTGTAATAGGTTTACAGGTTTACAGGTTTTCTTACCTCATCGAAGCGGTCAAACAAGGCCCCCTCCTGCATGAACTCTGGGAGGGCCCTCTGCCAATTAAACTCATAGGACTTGGTCATGGCTGCTCAAAAACCTGGAGACGAAAAGGAGAAGAACATTAGACACATTTAACATGAACATCTCAAATTTCCGTGAGTTTTCGCCATTGTTCACTGGGGAAAAAATGGGGGTTGGTTAAGAAAAAAGAATCATATAATAATAATAAATGTATCATAAAAATATAGACACTTTAAAATCCTTTGCAATCAAAACTGGAGCCAAAGTGAAGCTAACATAACATATTTACAATGATTAACTGAGGAGCAGACCTAAATGCTAATGGTTTTATGACATTATAACAAAAAATAAGCAACATTTTAGTTAATTTGCTACTTAAGGAAGGAAAAATAAAAATTTCTAATCTCAAAGTTGTATTTGATCTTCACAAAAAGTATAATTTATGATGAAATGTGTAATACATCTGGAGATGAAGTGAAAAACTATTGTGGGCTCAACTTCTCTGTAAGGATTTGTCCAGTAAAACCTCAAAATATGGATTTTGCCTTTGTCAAAAATGCTTAGCGTTCATCATAATCTCTTCTTATGTTAACAAATAGCATAAAACACAACTGTAAGTGTTTTAAAACTGGGCTCTGATACCATTCGCATGTATTTGAGTGGTTTTCTTGTGCCAAATTTCCCTTGATTTTTAATATTTTGTGATAATCTGAAATTAATCCCAGTTTTCCCATTGAAATCACATTATGTTCCACTTCACTTTTGCCTCCAGCTGCCTGTTTTTGTTTTTACCATTTTTCAACGGGTCTATAAGCATAATTTATATAATATCACTTTGCAATATTAATAGGCCCTTCACCAGCTTTTGGCACTATGGCCTAATGATATAATTTCCAATTAGAAATATTAGATCTACACAAAATAACTTTAATTACTTGGTTGTATTTCTGTAGCTACTAAAAAGCCATTAAATTATGTTAAGTTATTTTTTTAATTTCACAGCACGGCCCAAAGACTCTCATCAGATGCACTAATTCTCCATTTGTGTTTTGAGCCAAACGTGATTTCAACCATTTCCAAAAACCATGAAATAAAACTCACATCAGCCAGACTCATAAATGACTTTATTACATCGCGCACATTAACAGCTCTCCCAGTGTGTGGAGCTGTCCCCGCTGCAGCGCTGCCAAAGGAAGCCAATATTGTTTTCTCCGTCTGAACGACAATCCTGGGCCTTTTATTTGAAATGCTGAAATAAATGAAAGTTGTTTTTTTGTTTATTTGGTGGTAAAATTCATATTGTTCAGTGTTTTTAAAGTATTATTGGGTCTTTTACAACCATTGTCTATCACATTGCACAAGAACGTCACCATCACATCCAGAGCCAAAAAGGAAAATCAGTTTTTTTAATGGTGGAAACGATTTATTAAAGGTACATTGTGCAAGTTTTCTAGTGGCGGGTTCATCAAAAGCTTTTCTCCATGGAGTTGCAATGTTTCACAGTATAGCATTAAACCTTTCTATCTTCATAGAAACCAAAACAGACCAAGTTACAGGTCAGATCTGTGGAGAGGCGACCCCTCTCATAGTCAGAATGCCTGTTTTTCTAGGTATTTTTGAGCTGTAAAACCACCTGTAATTGAATAAATGTAAAGTAGAGCTGTTTAATATCACACTGTGGAACATTCCAGGCAGAGCAATGACATCTCCATAGAAACAAGCAGGTGTCGAACCCCAAACCAAATTTACAAATGCTGCACTGCGCAACTTTTCTTCTGAAGGGTCCGCCATCTACTTGTCTCCATGGAGATTATGATTATTGCTTGATTTTGCCACAGATCTGAATTGTAACGTAGCTTAGTGTGACCTGCTTGTCTCCCTCATGATAGAATCTATATTGTGGCACATTCTAGACAGAGCAATAACATTTCCATGGAGACAAGCAGGTGAATGACCCTCCACCATAAAAGCTGCACAGTGCACCTTTAAAACAGCTTTGTGGTCCATATAGAACTTATTTGTCAAGATCAACAGCCTCACGCAACATTATATAACCCAAATGACAACTTGTGTAAGGTGAGTATTGTGAAATCTCAGGGCTGGGAATCACAGGGTCCCTCACGATTCAATTTGATACGATATTGTCACGAAATAGCGATACATGTGATAATTATTGCTGTTTTTTAAAAATCAAATTAATTTTAGCCTTTTTTCTGTTAAACCTCTACTTGTGCAATGTTAATATGAAATACATCTATTTTAATCATCAAAACCGTGAATATGTCACATGTACTGCACAAAATTGTAGTGCGGTCACAAGACATATTGCCAAAAAAGATATTTTAAACACAGCAGCTCACTATAACGATACAGTATCACATCAAATTTAGTATCACGATATACTGATATTTCAATATTTTTGCACACCCCGACATGAAAGTACTGTACATGAAAGTGCGTCTTGTGTCTAAAATGGGGTGAGGTTCACATCTGCTCCACACGAAGAGATCCCAACAGGCTGAGGTAATAATATAACAGCTCTTTTCTTCTCTTACGTCAAAGCTCAAAGTGTCAGAGCAGAGTGAGATATTGTGACAGTGGATACAACCAGGCGCCTGCGGTTTATTACAAAGCATCAGGAGCCCAAATGGACACACGCAGAGACGGGACAAAGCACATAAAAGACATACAGGACATAAAGGACAAGATGAGGTGGAGAAAGAGACGAGCGAAACATAAGATAGTGACAGAGAAACATTAGAGGACCTAAATTTAGAGCTGCGCAAAAAACGGAAGTGGAATCGAAGTGGGCGCAATTACCGTTATTCAGTCACTCCACATTTCTACTACTGTAGCCGTAGCTGCCCTGAGTCTGCCAATCTATGCCACTGGCCCCTCCGAGCATCAGTCGTTTGTAAAGTTCGACATAATCCTCCTTCTTTGACTAGGTAACTACACAGTAAAAGTGTAAAGTTATCAAAACAAAAAAACACGTGGTCCGCAGCACTGCCGTAGATATAAAAACCTATGTGGGGAAAGTGAAACTAAACCCATGTGAGCTTTAGCTGGTTCGTTTGTTCATTTGTTTTGAGTTAAAACTGAGACGTATGCATGTTTTAAATGTTTTCATGTTTTTTAAAAAGCGGAGAGATCTTCAAAAAATGTCAATAATCATCCTATATTTATTCAAAGTGTAGCGTTCCCCGGAACACTGGTTGAAAATCAATGTTATATAATTACCAGGATTTTAAGTCAATCAGAGAATTAAGAGTACATAAATAAATAATACATTTTTGCATTTTACCTGCTGGAGCGACCTGCTAATCTAAAGTTTAGACCAACACAATATAGGTATCTTAAATGTTATTAGTGTAGCAGCTCATATTTCGGTTTCCTCTGAAATGTTACAGCTCCTGGGTTAGGACAAACTATGCACAAATTACATATATATATATTTTGGTTTTTTTTATTTAACATCCACATTTCATTACTGCCCACAGTGATGATGATGTTATAATGTTGTTTCCTCGTCACAAACAGACCTGGAGTTGTGTTTTGTTTCATTCACACATGTTTAACACACAAACCCTTAATATTTAGGCTGAGTTCTTCTCTCAAACTGAAAACACTCTGTTCCACCTTGTGATGTCATGTGGTGATACAGGAAATGCTCCATTGTGTTTTTAAACTTCATACATCTTCACTAGAATCATTTGGATACTTTCAGAATTGCCAGTCTCTACTGAACAAAGGGTAAAAGGAGCTGTAAACTACCACTACATGACATCACAAGGTGGAACAGAGCATTTTGATCTCTGGAGATGTACAGACTAATAATAAAGGATTACTCAAACATGTGTGAATGAAACAAAACATGACTCCAAGCATTCTAACATGGCTAAAAGCTCACAAGAGTGAATATTGTGTAATAAAGGACCTTCACTGCTTGAATCGACTGTTGAATAATTGGTCTTATAGATGTACAAACAGGAGGAAGGAAGGAAGTGATAGAAGACGAAAAGACATGAGGAGGTGGGCAGAGAGAGATGGACGAGCGGAACAGCTGCTTATGACAGAGACTGAAAGAGGGGGCAAGGGTGAGGAGGGGAGGAGGGAGAAGGAGAAGAGAGAAAGGAGAGCAAGAGGAGGAGAGAAGACAGGAAGTGAGAGGAAGAAGGACAGAGAGGGATGAAGGAGTGAGAAAGGAAGAGATGAGGAAGGAGGAGGGATAGGAGAGAGCAAGGAAGAGAAAGAGAGTAGAAATGGGGGGCAAAGAAGAGAGGAGAGAGGGAGAGGAAGAGGTGGGAAAGAGAAAGTAAGGGAGGAGGGAAAGGGGAGAGATAACAGGAGAGAAGGGAGAGGAGGAGAGGGAAAGTGAGAGAAAAAGAGAAGGGAGAGTAAGATGAGAAAAGACAGGGGAGAGAGAAGGGAGAAAGAGAGAGACAGAAACAGAGAAAGGGAGAGATAGGGAGATAGTGAGAGAGGGAGAAAAAGAGGGGGAAAAGAGGGTAAGGAGAGGGGAGAGGAGGAGGGAAAGAGAGAACAAGAGAGAAAGAGAGGGAGAGAGGAAGGGAGAGAAGGAGAGAGAAGTGGGAGGAAGGGAGAGAAAGAAAACCAGAGAAAGACTGTGAGAGAAAGAGAGAGATAAAGAGCGACAGAGATGAGTGAGAGAGGGAGATAGAGAGATGAGTGAGAGAAGGAGTGAGAAGAAAGGATGGGGTATTTGATGTAGGAGTGACGATCAAAGACATCACGGACAACAGCAGCGGTCTGGGTGGGCTCAGGACTGAAACATGACAAACATAGAGAGCCTGTCGTATAAAGGGCTTTTATATAAAGGTCTTTTATATAAAGGGCTTTTATACAGGCTCATTAAGATGAGTATGATTAAAGAAGCAACAGCACAGAGGACACGGCTCACACACTCGTATTATAGGGCGCTGCACAGGGGAGCTAAGTGCTACAGGTCTCCATACATAATGCACAGAGGCCCTTTATACTCCCTACAATATATTCAACTTCATCAACAAACGGTCTTCTATAGTACAAACAAATGCAAAAACAAACAAAAAAACATTTAAAAGTATCGTGGCATGCACTGATAATATGTCAATATATGAAATGCATTGAAAAATATAAATAGGAGGACTTCAGCAGTAACTTAATATCTATTATTTATGGGGTAAAACCATGAGCAGTAGGATCCATCTTGGGGACCATGACTCGGAACAGAGACTTGAAACACAACACAACTCCAGATCTGTTTGAGATGAGGAAATAGCATTATAACATAAATCAGGCAATATGGGACCTTTAAAGTACACTATGTAACTATTGGGCCTTTAAAGTACACTATGTAACTTTTCTAGAGCGAGGTCCACCACCTGCTTGTCTCCATGCACGAAGGGGATTTGCTTGATAATAAATTAATCTGTACTGTTTTTATTCCTCAAAAATACATAGAAAACACCACCTGCTAAGTTTAAAGAGGGGGTATTATGTAAAATCACCTTTTAGAAGCCCAATTTTCCATAAATACACAAAAACATGATACAAAAAAATACACTACAACTTGACAAAGCTGATGTTCCTGGAGTTTCATTAGCGGGATGGACGTGGAATGTGATGTGACGGCTCTTTCGGCAAATATAGCATTTCAAAAACAATAAAAGGTAACACGGTGATCTAAATATGTTACGTGTTTGCAGTTAATACCCCATAGAAGTGTAATACCCCCTCTTTATTTGCCTCATGTTTGTGCAGTAACATTAACAACAGTTCATTGTAAGTGTGGGCTGCATCCAATTCCAAAGTGTCCGAATCCAAAGGCACCAGTTGGGACCTTCTCATGCTAATTTGGACTAATTGGGTTGTGCTGTCCTGCCTGATGTTAACCTAGATCTCCCCTCTCACTCTCTCTGTGTGTGCATTAGATAACATGTTCCTCTATGGACCGGACTCGACCAATCAGATCACAGCTGGACGAGGTGCTCTGAGGCTAACGGTGACGTGCATAACACAACCCCACGCTGTTCAGGGATCGCGCCATATCACATTCTAATGTTTGTGGATTACCGTGAGAAGAAACCACACAATTCTACGAGATTACAATTACCGACAACTTTCCTCTATGCTTAAATACTTAAATGCCATACTTTGGAGCATTTTCGGCAAAACTATATCATGTCCATAGAAACAAGCAGTGGCGTATCTTCCACCAGAAAAGTGACATAGTGCAGATTAGGGATGGGCCAAAAATGTTTGCACACCCTCTATGATTATGATTTTAATCGATCTGAATCAAAATCAGAGCAGGGACTGTTCGTCTTTCGAACGGTGAAAGCAAAAAAATGTACACCTTATCATATGTTCTTTTCTTTCTTTCTAAGTTTGGCATAATGACCATGCTTTGCGACTAAGAAAGTCAGGAGTAAAACAGGAGCAAAAACAAAAACTAAAAACCTGTAAGTCAAATTAATTAACTGCCCAGCCTTCATTCAGTTTCAGTATTACCATGTGGTCTTAGAAGTGATGTAGTTCAAGACAACTCTAATCAGGAAAAGTCAAAATTGGTATTCTTTACTTCACATTTACACTGATTATTTTAGTATTGATTGAACCGAAAGGACTTAATTTCGCACATAACATCCCTGTGGTAAACAACGCACGTGAGGAGACCAGGGAAACCCCACAGATCCAGGCCCAGAGTCCTAACAAGTCCCCAGCCTCAAGTCCGAGCTCCAACCTCTGACGGAGGGATAATTACGCCATCCGAATCCTCATGAGACGCACTGCTCCCACTCTTCTTCTTCTACCAAAACGGCAGCAGGCGAGCGTCAAGTGGTCCCATACCTCATAAGATAAAATTAGCCGTCCGCCAGTTAGCCAGCGGTGTGAGGGTTGACCAGGGACAAGCTGCACAAAGCCCAAACCATGACGTAGGTGCTAGTGTTAAAAGAACCACACTGTTGACCAACTGGTGGAGAGCTTTTAGCGAGTCTGGCTATTCACTGTACGTGGCAATTGAGTTAAAATCAGCAGGTTTTCTGTGGTTAAGGTCAGCAAGGAAAAAAACATTAAAATCTGGCCCGGTCTAACCTTTTCAATTACAAAAAAGCGGGTTAAGATAATAGAGACTGCGTCAGTACAGCTGCTTGAGAGGTTGTGATGTGTTGTGTACATATTACTCTATTTTCTGATCTATGTTATAATGTTGTTTCCTCATCACAAACAGACCTGAATAAAACAAAACACAACTCCAGGTGTGTTTTTGAGGAGGAAACATTATAACATGGCTCACAAGAATAAATTTAATCAACATATGAACATTAATAACAGCCCAGTGAGCCGCCTGCTTTCACCAAGGTCACTTCGCTAGCATTGGCAACAGGTTTGATTGACAGCGTTGCTTAGCCAAGGGGCGTTACCTTCCACAGTCTCACTCTGGATTGGCTGTTTGGTTGCTATGATACTCGCGGTCACAATTCCATATATGGAACTGGCTCCAAATTCGCCCCTGTAACTGCTGTCCTCGGTAAGCTTCATTTGACTGGAGCTGAACGCTATGGGTGACCTCTCTTAGTTCACTTCTTTAGACAGTCTCTGGTACAGCCCCTTTAATAAGACTGCACACTCAGCTAAGACTCGCCCTTATCCTGATCCATCCATACTTTTACCTTGTATGGCTGGACCCCAAAGCCTTGAAGACTACGGCCTATTTGCTTTGCTTGTGTACATTCTGTAAGGAGCAGGCTACGAAATATGAAATTGACTCTTAAGTCAATTTCTTTCTGTCCAACCAAAAATCTAACACTGGAGAAAAACACGGGGTTTGAACTTTGTCTGCTCAGTTTTTTGGTACAGAATAATATCAGTGTGAGTTCAGTGGAGTCTTATCTGAGTGTGGGATGAAGTATAACGAGAGAAACAAGCACCAAGACTCTCCACAAATCTGCACCAAGGAAACAGCTTTTGTCCGTGAGATGAAAAGTCAACTTTGTAAGACAAATACTATTATTTTGTGTAGAATGTGCTGAAAGATAAAAGGGCTTTCATTTCATAAAATACATTTTATTTAACCTGCTTTTAAATTTTTTTAATTATCCTTTATTATCCCTGTAGGGAAATTATCCTCTGCATTTCACCCATCCTAATCAGGAGCAGTGGGCGGCACATGAGGCGCCCGGGGACCCATCTTCATGATCTTGTTGCTAGGCTTGGTCAGGACCTCAGCTGGAGGATTTTTACCTATGGAGCATGATTTTAGGTTGATGGAGGAAACCAGAGTGCCCGGAGGAAACCCACACAGACACGGGAAGAACATGCAACCGAATCGAACCCGGAACCTCCTTGCTGTGAGGCGTGAGTGCTAGCCACTCAGCCACCGTGCCACCGCCGTCACTTTCTTACTTGCAAAGCGGGTTTATTGTTTATCTAATTGCAATTAGACATACAAATGTAATTGAAGGGAGTTTCTATTTACTGTATGATGAGAATGAAACATAAAGAGCTTCCTCCTTCTGTTTGTTATTAGGTTCTTTTTTCAGACCAAGAGTCTGTTTTCATACCTGACGTTTCGACTGATCACTAGCGGTCTTCCTCAAAGTGGTCACATGATGTTGCAGTGACGTGTCTGGTCAGCTGATTTATACAGGTTTTGGCGCCGTCTGCCTACCAATGGAGGCAGGATGACAGCGCCATCTGCAGTCCGACTTCCTCAGGACAGTATCCCAGATGTGTGAGAGGAAAAAAAAAACGCTCATCCTGGTTTATAGTCCCATGGGCACGTTTCTGTATTTCGATTGCTTCTTTAATCCAGTGACGATGTTTGTTGTCCTCTGTCCCAATGATGTTTGCTCCGTCCCAGTCCGTAATGTGATTCTCTCTTTTACAGTGATCACGGATGGCCGATTTGAGTTGTTCCTGTTCTGCTTTGTGTTTTGTTGCTTGTGTGCACACCTTCACTGTTTCCTTCTCGTATTCTGTCCTATGTTCCTTTTTTCATGTACTGAACGCCCTCTCTGTTTCCCCGATGTATGTTTGACTGCAGTACATGCAGGATACTCGGAGGAAGACCAAATGAACCTCATTTGGAGCTTCCTCCCCGTGCCTGCAATGTTCCACAGTATGACATTAAACAGCTCTTCTTTACATTTATTCAATTATAGGTGGTTTTATAGCTCAAAAATACCTAGAAAGACGGGCATTCTGACTGTGAGCGGGGTCGCCTCTCCACAGACCTGACCTGTAACTTGGTCTGGTTTGGTCTCCATGAAGATAGAAAGGTTCACCATACTGTGAAACATTCCAGACAAAGCAATAACATCTCCATGGAGAAAAAGAAAAAGAACCTCTATTTGATACAATGGTGCCACAGTTTGAGAATCACTGCTATAGAAGATACTTAACCCCTAAAACATTTGTTTACGCTATGTATGTATCACAGGTCATGTTTTATTTTACAGTTTAGTTCATTTAGAAAAGAGATTGCTGTAGTTTCAGGATTAGCATATTTTCTATCATTTTCCCACATCAAAATTTGTCATTGAAACGGCCCTGGGTGCAGCTTACACACACATTTTACACTACGACAGCTGTTTAAATCAGTCTTGAACTCTACCTCCCCCATTATAATCCAATGGCCGACAGCCATGAACGCACCACATGATAAACACAGTGACGCCACGTTCACTTGTTTTGCTGTGTCCCTGTTGTATAATTCATGTCTATGCTTTGTCTCTACTGAGACTGTTACTCACTACACTCCCACACACTGTTTGACAATATTACACATATTACAATAGCAGTGCTCTAATTTCATACAGCTTTATTTATTGTAATGCATCAACAGCACATCTCGGCCCCATGTGTAAACAGCTACTCTTGAATGGTGTCTTATGGGAAATTAGCTTAGCTATTAGAAACAGATTAGCGACGTTATCTGTCTTACTAAAAATAAAACATACAAATGTTCATGAGAATCTTTAAAGGTCCTAAATTATGCAAAATTGACTCTTGTGAACTTTTAGCCATGTTATAACGCTGCAAAAACATACCAGGAGTTGTGTTTTGTTTCATTCACACATGTCTGAGTAAACCTTTATTATTAGTCTGTCTACATCTCCAAAGCTCAAAACGCTCTGTTCCACCTTGTGATGTCATGAAGCTGTAGTTTTCAAGTTAACAGCTTCATTTACCTTTAGTTCAGTAAAGAGGAGCAATTCCAGGGCTGAAATTATCCAAATGATTCTAGTGATGGTGTATGGAGTGGACACTGTGGAGAACTTCCTGTATTACCACATGACATCACAAGGTGGAACAGAGTGTTTTTAGTTTGAGAGAAGAACACAGCCTAAATCTGCAGGGTTTGTGTGTTAAACATGTGTGAATGAAACAAAACACAACTCGAGGATGAGGAAACAACATTAAAACATGGCTCAGAAAATAGCGTTATATGAGCCCTTTCAAAACAAAATGTTGAAGAGATAAGAACAATATTAAAGGTGTACTATGTAACTTTTCAAATAGGAGTTCTGTCTCCATGGACAAGACTTTGACTGGAATGTTACACAGTAGACAAAGACAATACAATGCTTTGAAAATAAATGCAGACTTATTTTTTTTTTACCTCAAGAGCTGCAGTATATCTGTACTGGGGTAAGACATATTTGGTCAAATACATGGGAATACATTGTGTACAGGACCTTTAATAAAAGAACAGTATGTCTTATTCTTAAAATGGCAGCAGTTAATGGGTTTGTGCGTATGGGTGTTTTCTATCACTATAATGTACTGTGAAATTGTTGGACATATTGTAGACTGCAGGTTACATCACTCAGAGGGATCAGCGGGGCACAGGCTAAAATAAGAGCAAACATTAACAAGGATTAAACTCTGCCGCCTTTTGGTTGCAGGTCAGAGGAGGTCAGATTTGTACTGTACTTAAGCTGTTTAAGAAATGCTCCCTATTTTATAAACAATAATTAGATTTTTGTGTCAGTGTTGAAATAATCACTATCTTAGAGCCTAAAAAGGATTTAAGTACTCAAACCCATGACAAAATGGTTAAGAAAGACTATTTTTCTTTTAATAACACATTTAAAGAGAGCACTAGAGAAAATAAGCAGGATATGGCACCACCTTCCTTCGCACCATCTCCACCGCAGCTGCAGAACCACCAGCCTCCCATCTCCTCCTCTTCACCACCATAGAAAAAAGTTCAAAACGTGCACCATATAACTTTTCTGGTGCGTGTCTCCTTGGCTAGAATGTTCCACAGTATGGCATTAATCTTCTATCTAAAAGCAGTAGACTCCACCGGGCCAAGTTACAAGTCAGTGGCAAGGCAGAATACATGTTTTTCTATAAAATGTTTTTGCAATCACAAATAAAGATGTGTGTAATCCTTCAGTCACACAGGTAGGATCGATAGCAAAAGAAAGATTCAATAGGCTCTGTTCACGCTTACCGGAAGACGTTTGGCGACATGTGGATAACGACTTCCGGTGTATTTCTCGACACTGGGCATGTGATAAAACCGTGGATTCAGCAGCAGCATCTTCACAACCTGCCAAAGCTTTACATGGGGGATGGGACTCTAATCACCTCTTCTGTATCACTTACAGACAGCAGTTTTGTTTTTGTTTTTTTTATTAAGTTAGGCAAAATATAATACACAAATGAATAGGCAACTTATAAAAGGAAAAAAGAAAGAATACAATGACATCTAAATGAAGAAAACCGGGCCATTTTCTCAGTTTTCCCAGATTTTGTCAGGGTTACTACTGCCATTCAGTCTATGCCACCAACAGAACCCGCCGGAAGTCGTCACGTGCATGTTTCCAAACATCTTACAATTTTGTGACGTAAGTGTGAATAGAGCCCATTCTGTCAACTGGACCAAAAAAAAAAAAAAAACTTTTGTCCAGTTGCCAGAATTGAGTCTTTATTTTGCTATGGATCCCAATACTAAACATATCATCTCCACGGATAAAAGAAGGTAGCAGACACTACAAGAAAAGTTACATAGTGCACCTTTATTCCCTGGAAATGCAATAACTTCTAAGTACATCTTCAATCTGATAATCTCACCATTTGTGCGTTTTAAGAAATACAAAAATAAAATGCTGCCATCCGCCCAAGTTACATATGGCGTCTCTATCCATGCTGCTATTTCTAATATGTTCTTTTCACATTTAATCAGGCTAATTAACTGAACTAGAGTCTGTGGTGAGTGACACGTAATTTAACATAGAATCACCAATGTGCACGCTCCATATGATCCATACATCTGCCCGAGCGCGTCTTGAGTCATCCGATGGTATAACACTGCATTATGGGTAACGCAGTGAGAAAGGATTAGGTCTGAAATGAATGGACGTTTTGGTAGGACTCTGAGGTAGTGTTACGCTGCTGAAGAATGCATTTTTCTGGTCCAGTTCATCCACGTCTGTTCTTTTCTTTGCCTTTTATAGACGTGTGGATAGGCTGCGTGTTCTATACTGTAAGGGCTGAAAAATTAAGAGCTTAGATCCACTGTTTTACGTGTCAGGAATGGATTTATCCTTATATGAAAGATAAAAATAACATTGGTGCGTTGAAAATATAGAGTTAATTATGTCTTTTGGATACTTTGCAGCTGATGTCATCGACGTTCCCTGGGGTTGTGACGCTAAATGTAGGCTCTGCTCTGTCTGAGGCTTCATTAGACTTTAATCTGTGCTTTATTTTTACAGAATCTGACCAGAAAGAACTGACTTAGTTGGAACTACAACAGGTGTCGTAAAACTTATTTTGCTAATGTGTGTCTCAATACATCACCTCCAACTTTCAGGATATTGGACGACCATTTCTACCAACAAAACTACTACTGCCATGTTTTAAATACAAGCTAAATACAAGGTGAAGGACGATTAAATACAAGTGCAAATACGTAACTTCTCACATGGAAAGTCAATCACAAACTTGTCACCATGGATATGTTATAGCTTTGCCAATAATATTACACAGTATGGCATTAAACCTAACACCATGGTGACAAGAAAATGGTTATGGGTCAGCTCTGTGGAGAGGCAACCACGCTCAGAGTAATACAATTTTTGGTATTTGGCATTTTTGAACAATAAAAACACCTAAAAATGATGCATCGATGCAGCTTTTTCAGTTCCAGTATTGATTCTGATACTTTCGCTTTAAGTATCTGTTTATAACTGAACTGTAAACACTGTAAAATTTAATAAGTAGACTTTACTTGAAAAAATCTTGGAAACCGACTGCCTTGAAAAATCTAACTAAAGTGGACTGAGCTTACAAGTGATTCCTCAGTGTAGTGTGCAGTAAATTCCTCTTTCTTCTAACTAGGCACACCAAGTTAAGTGTACTTTAGTTTTCATTCACAGAGTAGTTCATGTGGTGAAGCTGTGCCAACTCATCAGTCAGTTCCTCAAATCTGAAATATGTAGTAACCTTTACTTTATGAATAAGTTAATCTTACTTGGTAAAACCATGGAAACCGATTGCCTTGAATTGAGCAAGTAAATGTTACTTATATACACAAGTTGGAGTAAAAACAGGTTCTATTTTACAAAAATGCCATTTAGATCTGCATCAGGTACACAAGGATTTGAATATTTATTAGTCTTTGAAAAAAACTTAGCAAAACTTTTGTTCATCTTAAGTTCAAAACACATCATAAAAATGTGTAACAATAAAATAATATCGCTCGGTCATTCCATGTGAACTCAACCGAGGCCCCCGCACTTGGGTGTCAAAAAATGCTGCAAGAAACAAAACAGGTGAACAGGTGTAATCGAGCAAAGAGTGAATGATCAGAGGAAGTGTATAGAGGCTTGATGAAAAGAGGGAGTGTATAGAGATGCCCTGGGATGATTAGGGAATGAACAGCTGTAGGAAAAACAGGGAGGTACCAAAAGGAGGACCGGAACAGACTGGAAAATGGAGCTGGACTCTTAATAGTGGCAATAATACGTCACTGTTGAAGTTACTCGTCTCATTCAAGTTGAACTTAGTCTAATTGACAAGTAATGTGCTTTTTTCACCCTGAAAGTAACTGTTACTTTACCACAATCATTAAGATCCATAAATTCGTAGCTGTGGGTAAAGTAAACTAGCTGAATGCAAGTTGACCCTAGTGTTAGATTTCACAGTGTATCAACCGATACCAGTGCAGAGACTAAAAACAGCATTTATTTTCTTTAAAACAAAAATAAAATAAGATAAATAAGATATTGTGACACTTTCTGAGCCCACTATGACCAGTATTACATCCTTGTAGTGCATGTCCAATCAGGATATCAAACGAACCGATATTTGGAAGCCGATATTCGATCCAGCAATTGTTTTCAGTATCAGTGCCAATATCCAATACCAGTATCGTATCAGTGCATCCTTACTAAAAACAAAATAAATGCTAGACATACAAGTTTAATCCCATTACTTTCCAGGTACAACAATAACATCTCCATGGCGACAAGCAGGTGGCAGACGCTCCACCAGAAAAGCTACATAACGCACCTTTAAACATTTTAGTACTCTGCCCATTTATTCAGCAAATCTTTCAGTCACATTTTAATATGACAGCGCTGCCAAACTTTCCAGTCCATTAGGCTTGAGTCAGGCCTCTTCCTCATTCAGTCACAAAGTCAGACTTCCACACACATGTTCTGGTCTAATTATAGCTCCGCTCCTGCTCCGTCTGCCAAACAAAGTTACACAAAGAATTTCACACATGCTTTAATGGACACAGTGTAGACCTTATAAACGAAGGCCAGAGACTCAAAAGCTGTTTGTAATGAACAGAGAATATAGTGACCCCAGGGAGGAGTTATGGGGCCCCTGCATCTCTGTATGTGGAGCCAGTGTAAAAGGCTCAGTCAGGGAGTTCCCTCTGTGTAATGGGGTCAGAGCGGATACAGAATAAGCACCGTGTCTGTGCTCAGATCATGTTTATATCCAGTATTATTCACGCGTTTTAAACTAATTTTTTGGACACTTTAGTTGATTTCACGTGTTCCTTTGGCTAGATATAGAACTAACATTTATTTATACAGAGCCTTTCACAGAGATCAGCTCACAAGGTGCTTTACAGGTTCAAAATATACTAATAAAAAAAGATAAAATGCAGAAACATACAATAGAAAAAATGTCTTTAACTTTCTATTGCCGTGGAAACATGCACCTCGAGAAAGTTGCACAGTGTTGCTTTAAAATGATGTCGTAAACATAAGAGTGCACTGTCAAAGCAGTGTAAAACAGGCTATAAACTGAGATGTGTCACAGATGAATCAGAGTAATCCTCCGTTTGTCCGGGAGTGGTACCTGGTTTAAAAAGGTTTCAAAGGCAGTTGTGTGGACAGTGGTTTGGAGATTTCAAAAGGTGTCTACATTTGAAACCCACATGTGTCTTAAATGCTTAGATTAAGTTCTGTGAAGATATATGGACTTTTGAAATCACTTAGGAGTGCTTCTTGGATTACCATCTATGACATCATAAGGAAGAGGACTAGCATTTGGTTGCAGTCAAATGAACACAATTAAAACAGTTATAGGGACAAATTTGAAGCCGAGTTCCCTATTAGGAATTCCGACCACAAGTATCATAGCAACCAAAGAGCCAATCCGGAGCAAGGCTTGTCCTTTTCAGTTTAAAATGATTAAAATTGTATTATTGCACAGTTAAATGTTGATTTCCTTTTGGATATTTTGTGATATAACTGCTCACTTTGATCATATTTAGAGAGGGACCACTTATATCCGGAATTTTAAGTACTATGACACCAATGCATAGAATATTTATAAATGTTTACAATATATGAAAGCATGCATTTTGTTCCTAGGCAAGGTTAACCTTCACCTGTTCTCACATACGCTAATTTTACCAGTTGTGGAAACACTTGGTTGCAACCAATACTTCTCAAATTCAGACCTTGTCAACTGTCTGGTATTTTTGGCTCACAAGGAAGTCCAACAACACTCCATATATGTAACACACTCTGGTTGTGTATTTTTCTTCAGCATATATAAAGACCGAACTGTGACCTCTTAGAGGCTTGCTTTTCTATCCTCGCATGTCTTCTGTATATCTCCTGCTTGTAACTCCCTTACATCTGGCCAGATAAAGAACTTCTTTTACGACTCTACCTGGTCTATTGTCTCTTACTTTTTCCAACCTTGACTTCAATATATGAGCGCGTATCCTCCCTTTTTGAATGACAAAGTTCCATTTATAGTGGTATAAGTGGGGGGTGGTTAATAATAAAAGCGTCTCTTGAATGAGCCTTGTATTAAAAAGACTTGAAAGTGAGTGGTTTGTATTTAGAGCTGATGGACGTGTCGGAGTGGTCCACCTCAGAGGAAGTCCCACTGAATCTAAAAATACATTCACTTTTTCCATTTTAACATGACATTTTAGCAGGACAAATTTGGCTTATCGCGCTACAGCTGTAAACACTGTCAGTCAATTCCCACTCAGTTTGAATTCGTCATATCATGCGTGGTGCTAGTTTTGGTAAAAGGAAAACTTAAGATTGAAAAAAAAAATATATATATATAAAGGGACTCCTGTTGTCAGTCACCTGCTTGTCTCCATGGTGACACTATTGCTTTGCCTGAAATGTTCCGAAGTATGGCATTAAACAAGAGGATTGATCGCTGGGTACATGTGTGCTCAGTGCCAACCTCATATCTCCCTAAGTTACAAGTTCAATTCCTGGTCCTATATTATGTAAAATTGACTCTTGTGAGATTTAAGTCATGTTATAAAGCTGTTAACTCGTCAAAAACAGACCTGGAGTTGTGTTTTGTTTCATTAACATATCATTGAGTAACACAAAGCTCAAATAGCTCTGTTCCACCTTGTGATGTCATGATGAAGTGTTAGTTTTCAAGTTAACAGCTACTTTTTATCTTTAGTTCAGTAGAGACTGGCAATTCCAAGGATGAAATGATTGATTGATGAAGTGAAGGTGTATGGAATTTAAAAACACATGTGGAGCACTTCCTGTATTACATGACATCACAAGGTGGAAATGAGTGTTTTCCACTTGAGAGAAGAACTCAGCCTAAATATGCAGCATTTGTGTCTAAAACGTGTGAGGAAACATTATAACATAGATCAGAAAATAGCATAATATATATATAATTTAATCAATATATGACCAGATTTTAATAATTTACTTAACAAATTTAAGTGTTTTATTTGAAAAAGGAATCATCAAATCTCATCATGATCTGAATAGTTTTACAAGGTCCTTCATCCTAGCAACAAAAGTCGGACATTTTATTATTATGACAACACTACAGACTTTAACATTGCAGTGACCCTGGGTTATATTGTTATGAATGGACTGAATGTTGAGGCAGAGGCAGGAGAGGGACAGATTCCTGGTGAGCTTAGGTAACTGGCCTTTACTGAGAGTTGCCATTGCCACGGCGACAAAATGCCAAATGCTCCCAAAACATTTCCAAGCGTTACATCACAGAGTGTCCTGGCTCCGTGTGGAAGTAACACACTCATCTGCAGATTAAGAGGTCAAAGGTTGGGTTTTCTCAGCGTCCAGACTCTGCACGGCCAGGTCTGCCCAAACATGGACACAACCGAACAGGATTAACACATCTGGGACAGGCTACTTCAGATGTTTCTACCTCTATCTTTATTTTACTTATTTGAGTTATGAATATTGATCAGAAAAAAACAGCAACACAATTTTAAAGGTCCTGTATTACACAAAATAAACTCTTGTGAGCTTTAAGCCATGTTATAATGTTGCCACCTTATCAAAAACATACCTGAATTGTGTTTTGTTTCATTCACACATATTTGAGTAACCCTTTATTATTAATCTGTCTATATCTCCAAAACTCTAAATGCTCTGTTCCACCTTGTGATGTCATGAAGTGGTAATTGTCAAGTTAACAGCTACCTTTTACCTTTAGTTAGTAAAGATTGGCAATTCCAGAGCTGAAATTATCCAAATGATTCTAGTGAACGTGTATGGAGTTTAAAAAAACAAAGTGACATCACAAGGTGGACCAGAGTGTTTTCTGTTTCGTAGAAGAACTCAGTCTAAATATGCAGGGTATAGCCTAGGTACAGCAGAGGCCGACATTTTGTTTGGCCCAACCAGCAGCCTAAATATGCATGAAAAATATGTGCATAAAGCTTTATTTAAATACTTTAGTCCAAAAAGGGTACTGCAAAAATGTGACTACACAGTTTGTAGTATAACAAGGTTGTGGATGAGTTTGTACTGAAATCTAATTAGATCATTTGGGGAAAATGATTCAAATCGGCCCTTCATATTGGCCCAAAAATGTATCTGTCATCAGCCTCTGGATTCTAAACAACTGGTATCAGCATTGGCCATTAAAAAAAAAAAAAAAAAAGCATTTCTGTTGATCTCTAATAGATGCTTACATAGTACAATATGAAGGGGACATCATTTTCTCCTGGGTGAATGGGAAACACTGAATTTAGATCATGATAAAGATTGCAGCTTTACATTACATAAGCAGCACCAGGTCTGCCCAAACATGGTGTAGATGCCGAAGATTCACAGACTCTCACAGATAGGAGGGTTCACTCGATCAGATCAGAGATTTATGCAGCACTAAAGTGTGTTCTGGGGCTGATTTTAGAGGCTGGGATGGAGTCTGTAATTCAGCTTGAGTGTGGGAACAGCACAGACCTCTGCACATGTTCCTCCAATAAATCTGAGACATGCAGAGGAGCTCGAATCTGTACAAAAGCTCAAAGTATTACACAGAATTATGGAAAACATAAAGCTTGATTTTTCCCACGTATTTGAGGAAAATTTGTCTTGCCCGAGTACACATATATTGTAAGCACATATATATTGTCTCCACATTGGTCTGTGAGAGTTGTGAAAAGTGCTTCTAAACTCTTATGAATAATTAGGATGCTCTGAATGCACAGTTTAAGAGAAGAACTTTGGACCACTGCAAAGCATTTAATTAGTTCTGTTTTACATCATTTTAAAGGACTCATGTTGCGCTTTTTTTTTTTTTTTTTTTTTTTTTTTTCCTCATCACAAACATACTTGAAGTTGTGTTTTGTTTCATTCACACAAACCTTGTATATTTAGGCTCAGTTCTTCTCTCAAACAGAAAACACTCGTCTACCACTACATGACATCACAAGGTGGAACAGAGCATTTTGAGCTCTGGAGATGTAGACAGACTAATAAACCTGGTTACTAAAACGTGTGAATGAAACAAAACACAACTCCAGGTAGGTTTTTGAGGAGGAAATGGAATTATTTGACCGTTCTTCAAAATGTACATGAATTAGACTACTCTTTTAAGTCAGGTCAGATCTGTGGAGTGGCAACCTCAGTCACAGTAAGAATCAATTTTTTTTTTTTCTGCTATTTGGTTTTACAATAAACACACCAGTAAAGACCCACTTTTACTCTCCGGCTTTTAACACCGCAGGAGTTGTGTGGTCGTCTGTTGTCTTTAATTGTTTTGTTTAATTGATTTTATTTATTTATTCCTATGGGTCTACTTTTTTACTCTTTTATTTATTTGTTTTATTATGTTTTTATTGTATGAAATTGTAGATTTAAAAAAAATTCTACATGTGCAGCACTTTGTTTATAAAAATGTGCTATAGAAATAAAGTAAACTGGATTGGCAAATGTTATGCCATACTGTGAAACGTTCTTATAGCTTATAGCTTTTTTTGGCTGGGGGTCCGTCACCTGCTTGTTTCTATGGAGATGTCATTGCTCTGCCTGGAATGTTCCACAGTGTGACATTAAACAGCTCTACTTTACATTTATTCAGTTACAGGTGGTTTTATAGCTCAAAAATACGTAGAAAAACAGACATTCTGACTGTAAGCGGGGTCGCCTCTCCACAGATCTGACCGGTAACCTCGTCCGGTTTGGTCTCCATGAAGACAGAAAGGTTTAATACCATACTGTGAAACATTCCAGAAGCATTAACATCTCCATGGAGAAAAGCATTTAACAGACCCTCAGACCCTCCACCAGAAAAGTTACACACCTTTAAATTTGTAATGTGTATATATATATATATATATATATATATATATATATATATATATATATATAATATATATATATATATATATATAATTTTTTTTTTTTGAAGATCACTTTAGCATTGAGCACATGAGATGACATTCAAATTTGAACCACTAAATAAATAAGAAGAAACTGGATATTTTGTTTTGCGTAGTAATTTACAAATCAGGCCTATTCAAAGTCTGTTTTTGAATAATTAGTCTTGTCTATTTATCCAAATATTTCAAAAAATATGAAACCTACTGTTACATAACTCCCCCCTTTGAAAGCAGCCAAATGAACTCTGCATAGGTGAAAGGAATGCAGGATAACATGTCCAGCGGAGAATCAAAGCAGCGGGGGAAGACAGGGGCCAGTCAAAAATATGGGATTTCTCCTGTTGCCCAAATAAGTCCCTATTAAAAGAGATTTGGTGTGCCCCGCTGAGCTGCTGATAAGAAGCCTGCTCTAGTGGAAATAGAACATGTCCATATAGAGCTGGAGAGAGAGGGAGCAGCCAGGGGCCAGGGGTTAACTGCTTCCCCAGAATGTGCTCTCTCCTCTGGGTCTCTCCTGACTGACAGAGCCCTAGAGCCTGGAGGATGCACAAAATTACCGCCCTGCACTCGCCAAATGACTAAAAGACTTCCGCGTTCATGAGCAGTGTTTACAAAAGTTTGATAAGACTAATGATCCAAAGACTGGGGTTTTTCTGTTCAAGATTAAATATTGTACAAAATGGTATGTTTTTTGTATTTTCGGATAGCTATTGCATTGGTATTTCATATTTCAAAGCTTATAATAAAAATACATTTATGGAAAAATAGTTTTTTGAGCATAAAAAAGTCACAATAGCCAGCCTCAAATCTCACACATTGCAGGAAATATGATTAAATGAGTCTAAAAGCAATAGCTGCTGGCACCAGAGTTCTTAAGGGCATTTGAGAGTGAGTCTGGTGAAGGGGCATGGATTTTAAAAACATGGAGGAGCACTTTCTGGATTACCACGCAGTGATGTCACACAGTGGAACAACACATTCCAGCCTGGTTTTAAAGCAATGGTTAATAATCAGTTTACTCAAGTACACTTTTTAAGTATTAATGTACTTGATGGAGTAGTTTTCAGGTGACATACTTGAGTAATATTTTTTATGGAGCAGACGTGTCCAGACTATGGCACAGGGGCCAAATGTGGCCCTTAGAGCAATTTTTGTTGGCCCCCATGTTTCATGGTGAATTGGACCAAATGATTTAAAGCAGAACTTTCTACTCAGTTGGGACATCCCTGTTATAAAGTATCAGTAACTCTTCCCACTGTGAGCAAAACAACATTTGTGGTTCTTAATCTACAATTCTATCTAGTATTGTTTGTCTGTTTGTTTTTTACTCTGGACCAAGCCTGTAAGAAAGATCTATATCTATTTATCTAATATTTGTGGTCTATTCTTTGAGAAAAAAGTGCACTGTTTAATACTTTGTCCTTCTACATTAACTTCAAATCACAGCTCCGATGTGCAGACAGTTCCTCTTCATACTCCTTTATTCTTGCCAATTTCTCGGACCAACATTCTGTACTTGTACTTGAGTAACTGTATTTAAAAGTATACTATTTACTTCAGTACAATTGATGTTTATAAATTTATATGAACATGAAAACCAGCCCTATACTTCCGAAAACCTCTCTATTCTTGTATGAGAGATACCCCTGTGTATCCCTGGCGCTCTTCTGAAGTGACTGACAGGAAATGAGAGGAGACCCAGCATCTGACAAACGGCTCACACATGTGCTTCGTGCGGTCACCACCGGTCACCATGGCAACCCCCGCTAGCCGCTAATAGCCTGGAGCGCGGCTGGCCAGAGCAAAACAGAGCCATATACACACACAGACACACACACAGACACACACACACACTAGTATATTTACAACAGTGGGCTCTGAATGGGATCCCATGGTGTATTTTTAGAGGCTGGTTTGAGCCAAGCGTCGCCTCCGGGCAGCAGAGGCTCACAACAGACATTTGTTAAACAGAGGAGACCCTGTAAGAGCTGTCATTAAAAAGCACGACCCAGAATCCACCAGAGAGCCACAAAATATGAAACACTTAACTCCATTTAATATTTATTGTAGTCTATTTTTTTTTCTTGGTTTAAATCTGGACTGTTTGTTAAGGCTGCACAATTTGGATTAGAGTAGCAATAAATATTTACAAAGACAGATTCTGTTCAGTGTAGATTGTAAACACCTCCAGGAGAATTAAACTGAAACTAAACACTAAATAGCATTGTTTGTGTTCCCAGTCCTTTTATTGGCAATTTTAGTGTAAATTAGGTAAAACTGCAGGTTTGTGGTGAAAAAAAAAAAAAACTGCCTCCAGTGACCACTGCCATTTCAAGTACTACATAACATCACACAGGACTGCCCTGATTACAGCCAGGCGTTTCTGATACAAACTAAGGATGCACCGATACAATACTGGTATCAGATATATCACCATAGACCCTGAAAATGTTTTGCTGCATCGGATATCGGCTTCCAAATATCGGTTCAGCAGATATCCTGATAGGACATACAGTATTTTATTTACACAAAGCTGTTCTGTAGTTACTTTAGAATGTGGATGTGGATGTTTAGGTGTTTTAGTCCCACTTTAAATTTGAAAGAAGACTGAAATACGAACTGAAAGTAATACAAGAATCCCGTGTATTTCAGAGCAGGTCGGGCAGGTCTAAACTACAGCTACAATATGACGTTTCTGTAAAGGGGAGGATATTTTATAGCATTTGCAAGTTAATAATTGAAAATTGCAATAGTTCCCTTTTTGTAACAGTTCTTAAAATCATTGTCAATATTTTGATTTTTTGCTTCCCATTTCTGTGGTTTAGGCGCTGTTTGAGCAGAAGTAAGTCCAATGAAAAAACAACAGTGGTGGATGAAGGACTCAGTTTTGTAAAAAGCAAAAGTAAAAAGCAAAAGCATCAAACAAAAAAAAAATCTACTTAAATAAAACTACTTATATAGATGTTTAAAAATGTACTTTAAAAGTAAAAAAAAGTATTTTGCAGAGGTTTTTAGAACAATTAAAGCATCAAATGTAATGATTTTGATAAAGAATTCAGCTGATTTTAAATGAATCAATTGATTTCTTGATTTTTCTAGATGTTTTGTGTATGGGTTATTTGGTTTGCTCAAAGTTGGGATGTTAACTCAGGTGAAATGTGCTAAAAATAAGTCTCAGCCATTTCAGCAGATCTTAAACCATAAAGAAAAGTACTTCAGGCCAGATCTAAAATGTAGTAGAGCAGAAAGTACAGATACAGATGCACTGTGTAACTTTCTGGGTGGAGTGTCTGTCACCATGGAGATATTATTGCTTTGCCTGTAATTTTTCACAGTACGATAATAAACTTATCTATTTCCATGGAGACAAGCAGCAAGCCGATTTACAGGTCAGGTTTGTGGAGAGGTGAGCCCACTTACAATAGAAAGCATATTTTTTTATTGTAAATATCACCAGTAATTAAATAATAAGCAAGTTTAATGCCATACTGTGGTACATTCTAGCGAAAACAATCTCCCTAGCATATCTCCATGGACACAAGCAGGTGCTGGATTCTTACCAGTAAAGTTATATTAGTGTACCTTTGAGTAAAGTACAGATACCTAAAAAGTGCACGTAATTATTGTACTTTTATGTTTGTACTTCGTTACCTTCCACCACTGAAAACCATCTAGCATCACAAAGCAGTTAGCCAAATGAATCTAGATCTTACACTATCCGTCTTCTGTATTCTATTATGCAGGGTTTAATAACGCACAAACATTAGCGGAGCTTGTTTGCCACTTTTAATAAATTACAATAAGCTCCCTGACAGAGCTGTCATTAAAATGCAGTATCCACCATGCAGAATATAAGGAATACTAAATTATTCAAAGGTGCATTGTGTAACTTTTCTGGTAGAGGCTCCTTCACCTGCTTGTTTCTATGGAGATGCCATTGCTCTGCCTAGAATGTTCCACAGTATGACATTAAACAGCTCAAACTTACATTTATTCAATTACAGGTGGTTTTATAGCTCAAAAATACCTAGAAAAACAGACATTCTGACTGCGAGCAAGGTTGCCTCTCCACAGATCTGACTGTAACTTGGTTTGGTTTGGTCTCCATGAAGATAGAAAAGTTTAACACCATTTGACAGACCTTCCAGCGGAAAAGTTACACAATGCACCTTTATATGTCCTATATTACACATGTTGTCACCTCCCCCAAACATACCTGGAGCTGAAATGAATGCCGATATGACACTATCCGTCTTCTATATTCTATTACGCTGGCTTTAATAACCGCACAAACATTAGCGTAGCATGTTTGCCATTTTTAATAAATGCCAATCAGCTCCCTGTAATCACAGAAACAACGGCGTTTACAGCAATAGGACATAAATGTGATTAAATTATGCTGATAGATGGAGCTAGTTTGGCTTCTTGGCATTAGAACATCACAGCAGACGGTCCTCCTCTCCACACGCTGCTGTATTTCTCTAAATGTAATTACACAATCGCGGCTCAGATCTGCCCCATTACAGCACAAATAACAGGGTTTCGTGTGCGTGTGCAGAGAGAGTTTTCTGTTGGATTCATTTGATCAAGCAACAGGTGGGAAAATGGCTACAGCCCAATTTTGTGAAACTGCTTCTTGGTAAAACTGTTTTAAGTGTTTTATACGGCTATGTTATACTGTTATGTTATAATGCTATGTTATGTTATATAATGTTACCTCATCAAAAACATATCTGGAGTCTTTTCTCAAACAGAATACATTCTCTTCCGCCTTGTGATGTCATGTGGTAATACACAGTGGAGCACCTTCACTAGAATCACTGATTTCATTGACTGGATGATTTCCTGGAATTGCCCGTCTCTGCTGAACAAAAGGTAAAAGGAGCTGTTAACTTGAAAACTATCACTAAATGACATCACAAGGTGGAGCAGAGCATTTTGAGCTTGCAGATGTAGCCAAACTAATAATGCAGGCTTACTCAAACGTGTGAATGAAACAAAACATAACTTGAAGTATGTTTTTGATGAGGTAACAACATTATACCATGACTTAAAGAGTCAATTTAGCAAAATATAGAACCTTTAAATATGATTATAAACGATGTCTTTATAAACGATTCCAACAGCTAAATCTAGGTATTTCTTGTGCTTAAAATTTGTATGTGTCTTGGAAATACTTTAAATGTGCATCGCATAACTTGTAAGAGTATTCTAGCTGCTAGTTTCCATGGAGATGTTATTACTTTGCCTGGCATGTTCCACAGTTTTGAATTAATTATGTGTTTCTATTGCTGTGAAATATAAAAAAAAAACATAGATGTTATCTTAAGAGTGATTTGGATCGCCTCTCCACAGACCTGACTTGTACCCTGGCCTCATGGTGTTACCTGCTCGTCCCATGGGGATACATGTGTGGCCATATTGTGGAACACTGAAGAAAGCAATAGCTCCATGGAGACAAGCAATTTTCGGACTCTCCACCAGGAAAGTTGCGTAGTACAGCTTTAAAACGGAAAAAGGTCTGAAATAAACATGGGAAGAGGGCACATGGACTGCCTCTGAGGGTGTATTAAAAAGTAAAATCATTTGTATCAAGCTATAATTTCTTGTTGAGGTTAATTTAAGCGGATCAGAAATCTGGTGAAGATGCACGGACTTTAAAAACACAAAGGAGCTTTACGCATTACAGCACACTTGGACATGGCAACATGGTTTCAGTTCAAATTACAGTCTCTTTTCAAAATAAACAAAATTATGTAAACAGACTCATTTGAAGATACTTACAGGAGCTGATGATATCTGAGGGGAGGGGGACTTCAGGAGGACAGCTCTTGACCGCTCTAAAAACAGAAAAATCACACAACATTTGGATTTTAGTATTTTGTTGCTGACATCGAAAACAGAAATACAAGATAAAAAACCCCCGCACATTGGCTACAGGATGAATTTTGCCAATTAACTGAAAAGGTAAATGGTTCAATTCTGTGTCCTTGGGTAAGACCATAGACTGTACAGAAGTGGACAGTGAGTGTGACATCACCCATAGCGTTCGGCTCCAGTCAAATGAAGCTCAGGAGGCTAGCAGTTACAGGAGCGAATTTGAAGCCAGTTCCATATTAGGAATAGGAATTTATTTATGACAAAATAGCGAAATAAAAACACCAGGATCATGTAAAGCGGGTTAATACGAACATTTTAAGACCAAAATAACGAGGCTCACAGCAGCAGTTACAGAGAGAGGGGACAGTTTTTCAATGTAAAGCCAATTGGAGCCAGAGTCGATGGAGCCGGAAGCGTCTCTATGCTCATTTCCTCTTTGGAACGCAGCACCTAGAGGGTTAGCTATGTCCATTTATATATACAGTCTATGGGCAAGACACAAGACAAGACCCATCCACCTTAAAAGCTTAAAGATACACTATGTAAAGTTTGGGTCTGTCACCTGCTTGTTTCTATGGAGATGTCATTGCTCTGCCTGGAATGTTCCACAGTATGACATTAAACAGCTCTACCTTACATTTATTCAATTACAGGTGGTTTTATAGCTCATAAATACCTAGAAAAACAGGCATTCTGACTGTGAGCGGGGTCGCCTCTCCACAGATCTGCCTGCAACTCCATCTGGTTTGGTCTCCATGAAGATTGAAAGGTTTAATACCATACTGTGAAACATTCCAGACAAAGCAATAACATCTCCGCGGTGAAAAGCGCTTGACGGACCCTCCACCAGACAAGTTACACAATGCACCTTTAAACTAGTAAACTGCATTATTTTTAAAGCAAATTTGAAAACACTGACAGATAAATATGTTTTTCTACTTCGCTACCACAGTATTTTCTAGTGTAAATGTCCTCCCTTATTGTACAGTGAAAAATAATGCTGCTTTCCCTTCAGAGAAAGCACAGTGAGTTTCGAATGCCCCATGACTCAGCCTTTTCATGCTGGTATACAGTCAAATCACATAGGCTGGTGATGCCTTCAGGGACAAACGATAACAAAACGCTCCTAAGACTGTCCACAACCGGCTGTAACGTGACTCCTCACTGTTCCTGATGTCATTTAAACTCTGATTTTGAATAGTGTTTTCCCATAAGAAGGACTAGGGTTCATGGGTGAGTGATTGGACATCTACTGCATCTGCTCATGAGAAGAAGTGCTTTTGTTTACATGCATAACAAAATGTGTTTATAACCCGATTTCTGGATTTTTATGATTATTTACAGGTTCTATATTACACAGAATTGAGCTTTAACCCATGTTATTATGTTATTACCTCATCAGAAACACACATGGAGTTGTGTTTTGTTTCTTTCACACATGTTTGAGTAATCCTGGTTTATTAGTTTAAGTTCAAAATGCTCTGTTCCACCTTGTGATGTCATAGTTTTTTTTTTACCTTTTGTTCAGTAGACTGGCAATTCCTTGGTTGAAATTATCCAAATGGTTCTAGTGAAGGTGTATGGAGTTTAAAAACACAGTGGAGCAGGGTCCATATTACAATATTTTCTGATATATTTATATATTATTTATATATTATATTTATTATATTATAAATATATATATATTTATATATTATATATTATTATATTATTCTTCTTTCAAACAGAAAATACTGTTCCACCTTATCATGTGGTAATACAGGAAATGTTCCACTGTGTTTTAAAAGTCTGTACACCTTCACCAAAATCATTTGGGATAATGTTAGCCCTGGAATTGCCCATGAACTAAAGGTAAAAGTTAGAAGGTAACACGGGAGGAGCTCGGAGTAGAGTTGCTGCTCCTCCATGTCGAGAGGAGCCAGCTGAGGTGGTTCTGGCATCTGTTCTGGATGCCTCCTGGACACCTCCCTCGGAGGTGTTCCGGGCATGTCCCACTGGGAGGAGGCCCTGGGAAGACCCAGGACACAGTGGAGGGACTATGTCTCTCGGCTGGCCTGGGAACACCTTGGGATCCCCCCAGAGGAGCTGGAGGAAGTCTGGGAGTCCCTGCTTAGACTGTTGCCCCCGCGACCAGGCCCCGGATAAGCGGAAGAAAATGGATGGATGGATACTTAAACATGTGTGACTGAAACAAAACACAACTCCAGGTATGTTTTGAGGAGGTAACAACATTCTAACATAACTTAAAGCTCATAAGAATACATTTTGTGTAATATAGGAGTTTTAAAAGTTTGATTTCTAATGTGGTATTCCTTTCACTCCTCATGTACAGGAGGATTTGCAGACATTTCCTGGTTAGCCCTTTGCCTGTCTTCACCTTGTCATCACTCCCCCATCTGAGCACTGATAAAACTCCTTTATACAGCTCCAGAGCTAAATAAACTTTGACTGATAAACTGAAGGTTCAAACAGGGAGGACCACAGTCAGACCTTCTTATTTACCTTTGAGACTATCTCGTTTTATTAATGTGGGTTTTAAAAGCTCTGTGAAAAGTACATTGTTCCATTTTAAGGGGATTTGCCAAATAAGTGAATGTTTATAGTTTAAATAAAGTATAGCTGCTCATTTATAAGAAGTCCATATTCTTAAACAGCTTGAGCCTGTGTTTCTCTAGGAGTCAAAATAACACTGCACCATGATTAAACACAGAAATCTATCTTTTAAGTAGATTTAATTGAATTTTTGTTTGCACAGCTGCTCAAGACAGAGCTACTGGAACAGAAAATCACGTAACACTTAATCACAGTAATTTGGTATCACTTCAATTTCATTTAGGGCTGCAACTAAATATTATTTTAGTAATCGCCAAGTTGTTTCTATTGTACGCTGAGACTTTTTAAAGGTTCTATATTACACAAAGTTGACTCTTGTGAGTTTTAAGTCGTGTTAGAATGTTGTTCCCTCCTCAAAAACATACCTGGAGTTGTGTTTTGTTTCATTCACACATGTTTGACTAATTCTTTATTATCAGTCTGTTTACATCTCTAAAGCTCAAAATGCTCTGTTCCACCTTGTGATGTCATAAAGCAGTAGTTTTCAGGTTTTTGCCTGTTGTTTAGTAGAGATTGGCAATTCCAGGGCTGAAATGATCCAAATGATTCTAGTGAAGGTGTACGGAGTTTAAAAACACAGTGGAGCACTTCCTTCCTGTGTCACCACATGACGTCACAAGGTGGAACAGAGTGTTTTCTGTTTGAGAGAAGAACTCAGCCTAAATACGCAGGGTTTGTGTGTTAAATGTGTGAATGAAACAAAACACAACTCCAGTTATGTTTTTGTGTTTTTAAACTCCACACACCTTCACTAGAATCATTTGGATAATTTCAGCCCTGGAATTGCCAATCTCTACTGAACTAAAGGTAAAACATAGCTGTTAATTTGGAAAGTACTGCTTCATGACATCACAAGGTGGAACATTGTGCATTTTGAGCTTTGGAGATGTAGACAGCCAATAAACAAAGGATTGCTCAAACATGTGTGAATGAAACAACTCCAGGTTTGATTTTGATGAGGTAACAGCATTATAACATGGCTGAAAGTTCACAAGAGTCAATTTGGCGTATAGGACCTTTAAACAGCAGGCTTCCACCATCAGGGCTCTGGAGTGGCGAGTTTAATCCAATCAGAACACAGTAGTACAAATTGAACAAATTCCATATCTCAGCTGGAGGAAATGACTCAGATGAGAAACAGCAAGAGGCGCAATACAGTGAATTAGAATCAACATGAGACTTTCAGATTGTAGAAAGACAATTGTCCCTATAGCGGTTACATATTACTTTGAGAATCCATGTTAGATAAAGATACAAGTGAGCATGGAAGCTCTTCCGGCTCCATCGACTCTGGCTCCAATTGACTTTACATTGAAAAACTGTCACCTCTCTCTGTAACTGCTGCTGTACAAACTGTTACCCTGTAGTTTAGAGCTGTACAAACATGTCAGTCAGCCTTTTTGTCAAATCTCCTGGACGTGTTTAAAATGTGGAAAAGAGAAACACAAATTGCAAATCTTATTGCAATCTCAGTCCTGGTTTAGTCCTGGTTTAGACCTTTTTTTTAGTCCTGGTCTAGTCCTGGTTTAGACCTGGTTTAGACCTGGTTTAGCCCTGGTTTTGTCTTGGTTTAATCCTGGTTTAGTCTTTGTTTAGTACTTTTTTAGTCCTGGTCTAGTCCTGTTTTAGTCCGGTTTTAGACCTTTTTTTAGTCTTGGTCTAGTCCTGGTTTAGTCCTGGTTTTGTTTTGGTTTAATCCTGGTTTAGTCTTAGTTTAGACCTTTTTTTTTTAGTCCTGGTCTAGTCTTGGTTTAGACCTGGTTTAGTCCTGGTTTAGTCTTGGTTTAGTCCTGGTTTAGTCCTGATTTAGATCTGGTTTAGTCCTAGTTTAGTCCCAGGTTTGTTTTGGTTTAGTCCTGGTTTAGATCTGGGTTAGTCCTGGTTTAGTCCCGGTTTAGTCTTGGTTAAGTCCTGATTTAGTCCTGGTTTAGTCCATGATAACAAATTTTGAAGATATTCTAAATGTACAATACTGTCAAAACATAAAATGCAATAAATAAAAAAATAACAATGAAATGTTAGTCTATATCTGTAACAAGTCATAGAAGTTCATAATCCAACTCTCTACAGCTCAAATTGGATCATAAGAGAGAAAAACAGCAATGATTTTCCCACTCCTCCAAAAAAAAAATAAAAAGTACTATGATAAATACTGACCCCCACAATGATTGTTCCACCTGTTATGTACTGAAGTCTGTATAGTATTTATCGTGAAACCAGTTTGTTGTGTTAAACCAGGCCAAGTACAGCTGTAATCAAAAGTTAAATTGCTCTTCCACATTATGGCTAAAAGCACGTGTTCTTCTGAGTGAAAAGGTTGGGTATATTTTCGGAGGTGGCTATTTCAGGAGCCATCCAGCGGTGCGGTATAATTCCTGTGATTGAGCCACAGGTACAGGAGCTGGTAATCTGGCCGCCGGCTGCACGAGGATTTATAGGCAGTGAACAGTGTCGCCTGAACAGCCAGCCAATGAGAGCCCGCCGTGGGAGGGGGGTTTTGCCCAGGGGAACATAATGAACATGTAGCACCCACTGGAACAATGACAGGAGAGGGTGGGGGGTTACAAAGCTGCGTGCGACCAGAAACTACCTCCACTGAGCTGCAAAGGCTGCACTAGCATTGCCTCATGATGGCTACAGGTGCTGGGTTTTAGGTAAAGACCTTTCAGATCAGAGAGAGGCATTTCAGGTTTAAACCGTAGACACAGAAGTGGACTGACGGAGTGTGACGACATCCATACAGCACACAACTCCAGTCAAATGAAGTCAATCGAGGCTAGCAGTTATAGCAGCTAACTGAGAGGCAAACTCCATATTTGGAAACTTGAGCATGTGTAGCAAACAAAGAGCCAATCAGGAGCAAGGTTGTAGAAAGTACCCAAGCAACGCTGTCAATCTTTACTGTCTTTACGGACAAAATAGTGAAATAAAAACCCCAGGACAATGTAGAGTGAGATAATACCAACATTTTCAGACCAAAACGCTGAGTCTGACAGCAGCAGTGACAGGGAGAGGCACTGTTTTTTCAATAGAAAGTGAACTGGAACCAGAGTTGATAGAGCCGGACTGCGTTCATGCTCACTTCCTATTTGGAGCGTAGCTTGCGGGTTAGCTATGTTCACACATATGGTTTAAATCATCTGGATGTTAGTATTGAAACTGGAAACCCAAATGAGAGACTCTGCTTTCTGATTGTAATCGTCATGAAAACAAAAACACCAAATACCAAAATATCAAAAAATACCAAAATAAAAAAAATAAAAATAAATAAAAATGATAACAGACAACTAGGCCATTGTGTCCAGTGTTTTTTGTAATTTAGAATCCTCATTCATTCTTACCAGTAAAATAAATGTTTGACTTGATATACAGATCATGTTTATAGAATTAAAAAAAAAAAAAAAAAAAAATCGGTTCCTTTAACAAACACTATGTACAAAATAAGAGCCCCTTCTCGTAAACTGCAGTGTCTGTTTATTGGACAAATATCATCAGTGACATGTTTGTCATTAGAGTGTGATTCCCGACAGGAGCGCACCTGTCACTGTAATGAACGGATCCTTTTTCACCAGCTATTTACCACCTCCAGCCGCCGTCTCCAGTCTCATTATTATAAGAACATCAACAAGTCCCAGAGCAGAGAGAGAACGCCGCCCACTCAGATGTGAAACTCCTGCCACTCAAGTAAACCCCGCCCCCTTTGTTTACCACAGCTGAATCCCATAATGCCGCACGGTTTCTGCAGAGGTCAAACCAGGGTCATAAGCATCAAGTAATGTTTGAGCACTTACCATTAGTTAAAAGGCTTGAATTTAGATCAGACAAAGAACTCAAAAAGACCAAGGAGATTTAACTTGTTTGAATACGTTCTCTATCAAAATATATAAATTATCGTTTTCTTATTACCTCCGCCAAGGAGGTTATGTTTTCGCCTGAGTTTGTCTGTTTGTTAGTTAGTTAGTTAGTTTGTTTGTTTGTTAGCAAGATAACTCAAAAAGTTATGGACAGATCTTGATGAAATTTTCAGGAACATCATCAACAGATGATTAAATTTTGGTGATGATCCAGAAGAAATCCTGGATTCTGATAACTTTGAAAACTGAGCTGCTTGGCGGAGGTCTGCGCTCTCTGAGTGCTTTTCTAGTTTCAAATGATTTTTATTTATTTTTTTCTAGTTGCTGGAAATGACACTAAATAAAAAAGTACAATCTTGGGCTAAGTTAAGGTAGGATTTGGGGTATTGCTATAGTAAAAATGTTTGGTCAGGTCTATCTATCTTCACATACATAAGCAAGTAATGCTACCAGGCCGAGTTACAAGTAGGGTCTGTGGAGAGGCGAGCCCGCTGAATGAATGCAAGATAGATATGTTTAATGCCATACAGGGGAACATTCCAGGCAAAGCAATAACATCTCAGGTATTCTGTTTGATAGTGCTGAATCAAAATAGTTTCTTGTACATTAGCAACCCAAAATATTTTTCAAGTTGTTCCTTAGTTACAATACTCATCTGGATATTTTTTTTTACCACATGCTGTTTGTGTTTAGAGGAAATGCATTTTATTTTCAGTCTCTGCTCAGGTATGGGTGAATATTAGGGATCGGCAGATAGGTCTGTGGCCCGCTGACTGTAAGTGTGCGTGTTTTTTGAGCAATAAATTGAATGAATGGTAGCTGGAGAAGTTTAATGCCACATTGTGAAACATTTCAGATGTAACAAAGTAATGGCATCTCCAATTCTCCATGGAGGCAACACTTTTGATACACACAATGCACTTTTAGATAGAAAAAAAACAACAACATGCTGTCTTAAGTTTTAAACGAAACAGGGATGTGGATGTCATATCATTGCTGTAGACATTATTTTTCCTTATTATACTGTTATGTTTCTGTGTTGCTACTACTACTGAACTTTGAATTTCCTTCGGGATCAATAAAGTATCTATCTATCCATCTATCCATTTATCTATCTATTAATATGTACCGGTAAGTCATTGCCTTGTATGGACAGTAATTGAGTTTGTAGTAATTTCAAATCATATACTTTTGTAAAATAATCTAAATTGGCTCCACAAAATATGAAATAAACCCAGTAAATATCAACCAAGCTCACTGACCATTATCTGATCTGATCTCTATCAAAATAGTAAATTCGAGTCAGTCTGAGTGTTTATATTTTCACCGCGTGTTTCTTGAGGTTCATTTACAACAGTGACGGGCAGTGAGTGGGAAAGCCCTGAAGGAGCGACTCTGTGAACTCTGCGTAAGTGGAATCTCAGACATGAAACGCCACTCTGTTTGGAACAAGAGAGTGAAAAGAGCGGTGAAGACGAAAGAGGAGGAGGGGTCCTTAGAGAGAGATAGAAGCAAGATGGAGGTGAGGGAGAGGGAGAGAGAGAGAGAGAGAGAGAGAGAGAGGGAGAAGGAAAAAGTAAGTGAGAAAGAGGGAGAGAGCAAAGCAAGATGGAGGTGAGAGGGAGGGAGAGACAGAGAGAGTGACAGAGAGAGAAGGAAAAAGTAAGTGAGAAAGGGAGAGAGAGAAGCAAGATGGATGTGAGAGAGAGGGAGAGAGAAGGAAGATGGAGGTAAGAGAGAGAGGGAGAGAGAAGCAAGGAGGTGAGAGAGAGGGAGAGACAGAGGGAGAGCGAGAGAAGGAAGAAGTAGGTGAGAAAGTCGGAGAGAGAGAAGTAAGAAGGAGGTGAGACAGAGCAAAGAGAGAGAAGGAAGGTGGTGATAAGAGAGGGAGAGAGAGGGAGAAAGAAGCAAGAAAGAGGTGAGAGAGGGCGAGAGAAGCAACATGGAGGTGAGAGAGGAGAGAGAGGGAGAAGCTAGAAGGAGGTGAGCGAGAGAGAGAGAGGGACAGAGAGAGAGAGAGGAAAAGAGAAAGACAGAGAGAGAGAGAGGAAGAGAGAAAGAATGAGACAGGAAGATAGAGAGGGGGAGAGAGGAGGTGGTCTGTGAGAGAGGGGGAGATGTGGGGAGGGAATAAAATAGGGAAGGAGGGAGAGGGGGTAGAGTGAAGAAATCGCTTTAGAGAGAGGGGAGTGAAAGAGAGTGAGGAAGATTTGGAGAGAGGAAGGGATGGGGAGAGAGAGAGGGCAAGTGAGAGAGAGGGAGAGGTGGGCAAGAGAGAGTGGGTAAATCAGAGAAAGAGAGATAGAAAGAGAGAGTGAGAAAGATTTTTCACTTCTTAATCTGAGAGGCTGTCAGGAGCAAACTCCCAGTGGGCCGAGCAAAGATCAACTAGCGAAAGAACAAGGAAATAGTGTCAAATAAATTACACTCAAAGGTCTGACAGTTCCACGGTTCAATATGAGAAAAGAAGAGTGCCAAATTTAACGGAAAAATACTTCAGATTTTACACACTGTGATGAAAATTTAAAGCTCATTTCAAAGTCTATTGTGATATAGTTTTGCTCATTAAACCAACTTGAAATACAGTATGTCTAACACTAATCCAGGAAGGGCTGGGCAATAGGACAAAATATGAAATCTAATATTTTTTCTCATATTTCTCATTTGAATGTGATTGTTGACGATTAGAAACAACTGAATCTCAATCTTTATTCAAGCACACAATCGGCTTTTTAGAGCTTTTAATAATGTTAGTCGTTTCCCCTCACCATTTCCCCTCTCGGAGTTGTATTTGGAGTGAGTCGTGCAGTTTTGAGTCATCTTTAATCGCTTATTTTCAAGATGCCATTTTGCCGATCAACCCACATTTTCACTGCCACTCTCTGTATTTACTTCGTTCTCCAATTTTAGTTTCTTAATCGGTGATACGCGTAGGATTCGGCAGCACGAATGAAAAAAAAAATTCTACTCATTATAGCGTGATGTGCAGCTGTCCATCGGAGGTGCAGACTCTTTGTTGTGATGACGTTTATGCCGACGTCAGCTCCCACTGGGCACCAGAGAGGACTTGTTTCTTTTATTAAGTTGTTTTAGATGAATATTGTGATTTAAAATTCACAAACGATACCATAATGATCCACAGACACAAGCACAATATGTCTTCTTTAAAGGTGCATTGCGTATCTTTGGTGGAGGGTCCGTTAAATTGGTTCTGTCTGGAATGTTTCACAGTATGGCATTAAACCTTTCTGTCTTCATGGAGACCAAACCAGACCATGTTACGGGTTAAATCCTGCTCACAAAATGCCTGTTTTTCTAGGTATTTTTGAGCTAAAAAAGACACCAATAATTTCATAAATGTAAAGTGGAGCTGTTTAATGTCATATTGTGACAGACCCCCACCCAAAAAGTTACATAGTGCAGCTTTAAAATTTGATTAATTGCACAGCGCTGATTAAGGAGCACTGTGTAACATTTTGGTTGGGGGTTCGTCTGCTTGTTTCTATGGAGATGTCATTGCTCTGCCTGAGATGTTCCACAATATGACATTAAACTGCTCTACTTTACATTTATTTAATTACAGGTGGTTTTATAGCTCAAAAATACCTAGAAAAACAGACATTCTGACTGTGAGCAGGGTCGCCTCTCCACAGATCTTACCTGTAACTTGGTCTGGTTTGGTCTCCAATAAAAACATAAAAAATATATTTAACAAAACTAGAGGAGATACACAGAAACAAAATGACTGGTGAGTGTAATGTAACAATGATAAGTTGCGAGCTGTAATTGTCACTTCTCCATTAAAATGTCAAAAAAAATTGAATTACAAAAACAATGAGGTGTGGTCCTTTCACTCGCGCTTCATCTATCTCCTCTCAAAGCTCGGGGTAATTAGAAGATCACATTAGCGCTCCAGGAAGTAGACAGAGCCACGGCCACATCACAGGGACAGGCTATGTACTGGTGATGACAGGAAGCCATTTACTGAGGCTAATGCACACGAGTCATTACGCAGTATCATTTGGGCCCATTACGAGAGGACAGCAGCTTTGTTCTCTCAAACTTTTAGCCCGGAAAGATCGTCAGAAAACATCATAGCCAGATAATAATCAAAACGAAAACTAACATTCAAACTGGATATTTATTTGAAAGTTTTGATACTGGAAAAAGAGACGTAATTAGGACAAAGTTGGACCTTCCCTGGATAGTTTTGAATACAGAAAATACAGATGATTATTTTCTGTTGAAATCGGTGTAGATTAACGGTGCACTGTGTAACTTTTCAGTTTGGGGGTCCATCACCTGCTTGTTTCTATGGATATGTCATTGCTCTGCCTGGAATGTTCCACAGTATGACTTTAAAAAGCTCTACTTTACATTTCTTCAATTCCAGGTGGTTTTATAGCTCAAAAATATATAGAAAAGCAGGCATTCTGATTGTGAGCGGGGGTCGCCTCTCCACAGATCTGACCTGTAACTTGGTCTGGTCTCCATGACGATAGAAAAGTTTAATACCATACTGTGAAACATTCTAGACAAAGCAATAACATCTCCATGGAGAAAAGCATTTCCATAGTTTTGAAATCGAGTTAGAAATTTTAGTGTTGTTAAAAAAAAAAAAAAGAATCTATTCAGAAATCACCTCAGAAATCAAAATAAGATTCTGATTTCAAGTCATTGTAATGTGTGTATTTTGTGTATAGTGTAAAATTCCAGTGATTTTTGTGTTTTTGTGGTGTTTATTTTCACACAGCTCTCTCCTCTTGAGTAGAGCACATCCTCCTCTTGTTGATACATGTGTGATGAATGTTCTGGAGCTGTTTAAGAGTGTCATGTGAAACCACTGCAGGACACAGGGACTGTCTCTCCTTTCTCTCTCTGTCTCTTTCTCTCTCTCCTTGTTTCTTTCTCTTTTCCCTCTCTCTCGCTTTCTGTTTTTTATTTCTCCTTTTCTCTCTCTCTTTTACCTCTCTCTCGTTTCTCTCTCCTTGTTTCTTTCTCTTGTCCCTCTTTATGTTTTTATCTCTTTTCTCTATCTCTCTTTTACCTCTCTCTCCTGTGTTCTCTGTCTCTTGTCTCTCTCTTGTTTCGCTCTCTCTCTTTTCCCTCTCTTGTTTCTCTCTTTTCCCTTTCTGTTTCTTTATCTCTCCTGTTTCTTTACCTCTCCTTTTCTCTCTCTCTCTTGTTTCTCTCTCTCTTTCCCCCTCTCTCTCGTTTCTCTCTTTTCCCTCTTTCTGTTTCTTTATCTCTCCCGTTTCTTTACCTCTCCTTTTCTCTCTCTCCCTCTTTTACCTCTCCCTCTTGTTTCTCTCTCTCTTTTCCCTCTTTCTCTGTTTCTTTATCTCTCCTGTTTGTGTGTGTCAGCGTTCTGCAAATGTTGTTTGTTTTTTAGAACCACTTTGACTTTCACTACTGTTTATCCAAAAAGACAAACTGCAGTTTACATCAGTATCTTTTAATATCGTAACACTTCAGGCGCGGTGACACCACTCATCTCCATGGAGATGTCATTGCTATGCCTGGAATGTTCCAAATTATGGCATTAAACATATTTCTCCTGGAAACAAGCACAATTAGGCCAAGTTACAGTTCAGATCTGTGGAGACGTGAACCCGCTAAGAATGCACATTTTTCTATGTATTTTTTCTAGCAACAATGACTACGGGAACTGATTAAATCCTGTTGAATAGTAGTTTAATTAACATTAAAAATGCAAAATGGACTCTTGTGAGCTTTAGGTCATGATAAAATGTTATTACTTCCTCTTGTTTCCTCACACATGTTTGAGTAATCCTTTTATTATTAGTCTGTCTGCATCTCCAAAGCTCAAAATGCTCTGGTCCACCTTGTGACGTCATGAAGCGGTAGTTTTCATGTGAACAGCTCCTTTTACCTTTATCTTTAGTAGAGATTAGCAATTCCTGGCCTGAAATGATCCAAATGATTCTAGTGAAGGTGTGTGGAGTTTAAAAACATAGTGAAGCACTTACTGTATAACCACATGACATCACAAGGTGGTTTTCAGTTTGAGAAAAGAACTCCAGGTATGTTTGTGATGAGGAAACGAGATAGATGAGAAAATAGCGCGATATGGGCCATTTAAAGCGAGTGTCTGGGGTCCGTGTAAATGAAGTGAACAAAATAAGTGAAAGTTTGTTATTTTGAGTTTGGCCTCAGCTGTTCACTGTTACATAAGGGCTGTTTATCTCCTGCAATGGACTGATTAAAGACGCCAGGGCACCCAGAGTAAACACAGAGAGAGGGGGAGGAGAAAGGAGGGAAAGAGAGGGAGAGAGGGAGGTAAGGAGGGAGAGGGGAGAGAGAGGGAGGAAGAGAGAGGGAGAGAGAGAGGGGGGGCGGGGGGGAGAAGGGAGAGAGAGGGGAGGGGAGGAGAGGGAAAGAGAGAGAGGGAAGGAGGGAGAGGGGAGAGAGAGGGAGGAAGAGAGAGGGAGAGAGAGAGGGGGCGGGGGGGAGAAGGGAGAGAGAGGGAGCGAGAGGGGAGGGGAGGAGAGGGAAAGAGAGGGAGGGAAGGAGAGAGAGGGGAGAGAGAGAGATGGAGGAGGAGGGAGGGAGAGAGAGAGGGGGCAGGGGAGAGAGGGAGCGAGAGGGGAGAGGGAGGAGAAGGGAGAGAGAGGGAGGAGAAGGGAGAGAGGGGGGAGAGGGGAGAGAGAGGGGGGAGAGGGAGGGAGGAGAGAGGGAGAGAGAGGGGAGAGGGAGGAGAAGGGAGAGGGAGGAGAAGGGAGAGAGAGGAGAGGGAGAAGGAAGAGTGGATAGGGAAAGAGAGGGAGGAGAGAGGGAAGAGAAGGGAGAGTAAAGAGAGGAGATGGATGGACAGAAAGAAAAGATGAGGAGAGGGGGAGAGAATATGCTGAAGGCAGACAGAGAGGAAGGAAGAGAGTGAGATAGAAGAAAGAAGAGAGGAAACTAAGAGAAAGAAATGGAGGAGAGAAGGAGGGACAGCAAGAGACAGAGAGAAGAAAGAAAGAGGAGAAAGACCAGAAGGCAGAGGGGAAATAGGGGGAGAGAGAGAGGAGAGAGGTGAAGAGAGAGACGGGGGGAGGATTAAAGGAGATAAAAAGACAGGAAGTGATAGAGATAAGAGAAGAGGAGTATGGGGTCATATGATCACAGCTCAGAGTCATGTGTGGTCCTCTGAACGCTCCAGGCAATCTCTCCTCTCTCTCTCTATCTGTCTGTAACCACACTGCGCACTCTGTTTATCTTTTGTCGTTCATCTATAAAACAAATACGAGATGACGCAAAACAATATGATAAAATAATCTACTGATAAAACAAGATAAATATTCCAAATGCAACAGAACGCACACAGATGTTGGACAGCTCTTGTAATGCTCGTTTACAACTGTCAATTTAACTGCTTGTTTTTTTTTATCAAGATTTTCTTCATTTTATTCCGGAAGCTGCCGTAGGAAGTGAGCATGGGGGCGCTTCCGGCTCCACTGACTCTATTTCCAATTGAATTTATATTGAAAAATTGTCGCCCCTCTCTCTGTAACTGCTGCTGTGAGCGTCGTCATTTTGGTCTTAAAATGTTCGTATTAACCCACTCTACATGATCCTGCTGTTTTTATTTTATTTGTCAGTAAATAAATTCCTATTTCTAATATGAAACTGGCTCCAAATTCGCTCCTATAACTGCTAGCTTCGTGAGCTTCATTTGACTGGAGCCGAATGCTATGGGTGAAGTCACACTCACTTAGTCCTCTTCTTTATATTTTATATTATCTTTAATGTTCCTGGTATCGGAATCTGTATTGAGTCTATACTTTAGAATCAGAATTGAGTTTGAAATTTTACTGTAGTATCATGACAACATTTCTACTTTGGGTGATCAAATTTAGCTGTGAGACAAATTTTTGCCAACAGGGGGCACTACACAAGGTAACTTCCAAACCTCCACTTCCAAACCTTAAAACCCTGTGACCGGCTTCACCAAACGAGCCGAACGGGAGCTCATCTCAAAGTCAAACACTGACGCAGTATCGGGTTCCCTCCCTCAAATATTGACAATGGGCTGAGTGTGTAAAGGTACAGATTATGACGACTGGAATGACCCGCAGCCGAAGCTGTAGTGTCTCTACTTCCTGTTTAATAATAGCGTCGCGGAGGAGAGCGGGGCCCAATCACGTTTGAGTTCTGGAGCGAAGGTCGGCAGTTTAATTGAAAGTGCAAATTACGTTCACACGGCGCCCGGTGGAGATGTACAGCCCTGTGCATTGTGGGAAGCGGGAGCGGGAGAGAGGGAGCGGAGGTGAGAGTAATGGCTTTCTCTGGGTGTATTTTTAGACCTAAATGTAGTGTTTTGCTACTGGGATAACACAGTCTGGAATACAAATGTGATGTAAATGAAGTTCTGGTTAGTTAAAACAATTCCATCCATGGGACTAGAATCATGAAAAATTAGGCCTGTTATCATAGCGATTAATGATTTAAAACAAAATATGATACCTTCAGAATGGGAAAATGTCATCAAAATTGAAAGCTGAAAACCGTGAATTCACTTTCATATCTTCCAGCAGAAAAGTTACATAGTACATCTTTAATTTAAAGGGCCCATATTGCACTGTTGTGACCTACTGTATGTTCTAATGTTGTTTCCTCATCACAAACAGACCTGGAGCTGTGTTTTGTTTCATTCACACGTTTAAATACACAAAATCTGCATATTTAGGCTCTCAAATTGAAAAAAAACAAACTCTATTCCACCTTGTGATGTCATGTGGTAACACAGGAAGTGCTCCACTGTGTTTTTAAACTCCGTGCACATTCACTATAGAATCATTTGGATAACATCAGGTGGAAAATAGTTGTTAACTTGAACACAACTTCATGACATTTTGAGCTTTGGAAATACAGACTAATAATAAAGGATTACTTAAACGTGGAAATGAAAGAAAACACAACACCAGGTCAGTTTTTGAGGAGGAAACAACATTATAACATGACTAAAAGCTCACGAGAGTCAATTTTGCATATAACTGAATCTTTAACTGAACTTACTGTGTCAAAAATACTACAATACAATCTTTTTTTCCATTATAGTGTCTTGTAGCCCTACTATCCATGCATGGGTTTCTGAATGATGAAAATATAGCACCATTACCATAGCGATTAACGGTTGAAAACAAAATATTACATCTTGTGAATGGGCAAAAGTCCTCAATAACCATTTAGCTGAAACCATAAATAGCGTCGTACATTAGTAGGAGAAGGAGGGAGCTAATAGCTTTTTCTGGTGTATTTTTAGACCTGCTCATGTGTCACGGGCTATTCTCGAGACTGATGTTGTGTTTTTTTTACTCTTCAAAATCATGTTTACCAGCCGCAGAACCTGTCCCTCAAATGAGAACCACGACGCTGCGTCCAATTTCAGAGCTTAGAAAGAATCAATATTGACACAGAGGCTCCCATCTGTCAGAGCTGTGGTGCGTTCACTGCCTTTCGTAAAGAAGGGTGTCAATGGTGATCATTTATGTCATCTCAGGGTAATTACAGCTGAAGAAGGAAAACAAATATTGCCATTATGATTAGATTTGTAATTTGTTCATGTTCACGTGTCAGTTCGGAATTTTGGAGTATAGCTTCGAGACGTAAAAAAAAAAAAAAGAAAATTCAGAAGGAGACAAAGTTGTTTCCACTAATTAACTTTAACTCTAATTAACTCTAATTCAATTTTGTGTTTTGTGGCTAATTGCGACCTTTTAGTCTATGGGTTTCATTCACTGACTTGAAAGGTTCTGTATTAAGCAAATTTGATTCTTGTGAGCTTTAAACCATGTTATAATGCTGTTACCTCATCAAAAACATACCCAGAGTTGTGTTTTTGTTTCATTCACACATGTTTGAGTAATCCTGCATTATTAGTCTATCTACATCTTCAAAGCTCAAAATGCTCTGTTCCACCTGGTGATGTAATCATGTGGTAGTTTTCAGGTTAACAGCTCCTTTTACCTTTAGTTCAGAAGAGATTCCAGGGCTGAAATTATCCAAATCATTGTAGTGAAGGTGTATGGAGTTTAAAAACACAGTGGAGCACTTCCTGTATTACCACATGACATCACAAGGTGGAACAGAGTGTTTTCAGTTTGAGAGAAAAATCAGCTTAAATATGCAGAGTTTGTGTGTTAAACGTGTGAATGAACAGAGTAAAATGGACCCTTTAAACGTGCACTATGAGACTTTTCTGGGTCAGCCACATGCTTATCCCCACGGAAATGTTATGTATTTGCTTGGAATGTTCCGCAATATGAATTTAAACACATCTATCCTCCATTTATTAAACTCCATGTGTTTTTTAACTGCAACAAAAATACTTTCCGCAACTTGCACTGTTGGTGACACCCACATTGTCTTTGTGGAAACAGACAAGATTAATGCCATAGTGTGGAACATTTAAAGCTAAGCAATAGGCCTGTTACGACAACAAATTTAGAAGCATGATGAGAAATACTGCGATAAACAATAATACTGAGACTACTTTTGCCCCTGACACAACACAGGATAATCCCAGTAAACCCAGTATTATTAAAAAAGACAAAACTGCAACAAATATATAGCAGAATGAACTGATAATTTGCCATAGAAGTTATTTATTCTGCCTTCTACAGCCCAAATATATCAAAATTAGGGGTCGGACGAGACACAATTTCCACAAAATGAGACGAGACACAAGATTTGGTCCACGAGAACGAGACCCGATGAGATTTTGACCTAATGTATCATAAAGAAATGGTGCAACAATTTTGGTCCCATTTTATTTACTTTATTTCATTTTGACTCTGCTTGAACTGAACTGCAGCATCTCAGGAAATGTACTTCCACCTTAACCCTTTTTGTCAAATCCAAAGATCATTTTTCTCACGTGAGCACAATCTCGTGTCAATTTTGTCTCGCAACATCTTGTCCCATCCCTAATAAAAATAGCTAAAATCTCATTATTGCAAAGAAAAAGTACCCCTGATAATACTGAGCTCCAAAATACAGGCCTACTAAGCAAACGATGGACCTGGACCAGGCTGGACCAACTGTACTATTCTGAGGAAGTTTCACTGCACGACATGAATCCACGTTTTTACAGACCGGTGACAGTTTATCTGAATAATAAACCAAAAATTCTTCCAGCGCACAGAGCCCACTGTTTGGCATCGCCTCTGGACACAAACGATCACACCTCAGTAACTCCAGTGAAAAACAACCTTTAACAGCGTAAACAGAAGGACATAAACATATTTGAGCAGGATTAAACTAAATGCTAACTGGCTCAGGGCGTGTTCCTCCCTCATGGTAAACACTGGAGGTCCTTTGTGTCCACAGGATTACACTGCACCTCCATTACTGCGTATTATAAGAGCCCTTCTGTGGAGTGGAAACAAAACCAGCTCAGGTTACACTAATCATGGTAAATAGGTCATACTAAAACTTAAATCAGGCTTGGTGAAGTTCTAGTGAAAACTGATTAAAAGGACTAAATTAACTACAGAAATATGTACATTTATTTATGGAAGATAATTTGTTTCATCAGAGTTTGAATTTTAAATGCCATTGGATTTCGCATTTTGAATTTTTTAACTCTGAAAAAACATGTTTGAATTATTTTTATTCTGAATGTCAGTTAATGAAATGTAATGCAATGAAGTGTTTAAAATAAATAACCTTTTAAATATACAGCACAATTTTTTTCACTGACAATTTTGCACTCAGGGCTTGAAAATATCTGTGCTGAATATTTAAAAGGTGATTTTTTTATTTTGAATTTGAAACCTATTGAAAAAGAACACTTAAAATTTCAGTAGCTAAAATCCAGAATAAAAATAATTCAAACATCTTTTTTCAGAGTTAAACAATTCAAAGTGAGAAATTCAGCTGTATTTAAAATTCAAAATCTAATGGAACAGATGATCTTCCATATTTATTGTCCAGCTTGAAATACCAAAAACATAAAATACATATAAATAAATTGGTACAAACAATATTAGCCAAGACAGTGTACCTTTCATTATGCCTACCTTTCATTGTGCCTACCTTTCATTGTGCCTACCTTTCCAACAACATAAAAGTTACATAAATGTAACTTTTATGTTGTTGGATCCACTATCTGCTTGTCTCCATGGTGATATTGCTTTGCCTGGAATGTTTCACCGTATGGCATTAAACCTTTCTACATTCATGCCTGTTTTTCTAGGCATTTTTGAGCTATAAAAACACCTGTAATTGAATAAATGTAAGGTAGACCTGTTTAATGTCATACTGTGGAACATTCCAGGCAGAGCAATGACATATCCATAGAAAAAGTTACACAGTGCACCTTTAAATGAAGAGGTCAGAGGTCAGTGTGGCAGAGTGCATTAGTTTTAATGACTGCCTAAATCTTGCAGGACCAGCACGAGTCCCAGACCACCTGCACCTGGTCTAAAACATTCTTATTCTTACTGTGATCAGATCTGTAACATCACTCTCCCTCCACAAAAAATGTTACATAGTGCACCTTTAAAACCTTTAACTATCTTGGCAAATGCTGTTAACCAATTTATAATCAAACTACCAGTAGTTTTCCATTTACCGGTTTCCAAATGGATATATTAGGATTTAAGTGGTGCCTTGGAAAAATGTTGCTTAGACCGATCAATATAAGATCAAATTAAAATCGCAGCAGCAGTAGTATCTAGTAGGGATAGGACAAGACCTCGTACCACAAGATCTCGCGAGACAAAATCGCCACAAGATCGTGCACATATGCGAAAAAATTATCTTGCGAGATTGTTCTCCCATGCTTTTATCTTTGGACTGGACAAAAACGGGTTAAGTGCTGGCAAGTAACATTTCTTGAGAAGCTGTTGTACCAAGAAATGGTGCTACAGAGCAATCAAAAATATTAAATAAAGTAAATCATAAACGGTGAGGCCAAAAGTATGAACTGAATCACATTTATTTATTAGGAATTGTCTCGTATTGTCTCGTTCTCGTGGACCCAATCTCGTTTCTCATCGCGTCTTGTGGAAACGACCTCTCGTCCCACCCCTAGTAACTAGTAATTACTTAATTCACTATGAAATTTAATTATGGGTATAACAGTGATATGCAGTTGTCTTGTCGCCAACAGATAAAATTTGTATAAAACTATAATTATCTGTCAACACAACATATCGTGGTCCGTATACTTACTAAGCAAAAGTTAATGTACCTTTTTAATAACAATATGATTTCTTGAAGCCTCAGTTGTCTTTGTATTTTCAAGTCTTGGGAAGCGCTCACAAACCAAAATAATGCAGCTCTCTCCAGATCAAAGCTGCTTTGGACCAGTGACCAGAAGTCTGCTTCTCTCTCCCATAAACTTATTTTATATTCACAAGTCTTACGTTAAGATTCTTGGCCCGTGCAGTATTATCAAACCCCACAAATCTCCAAAAATGGTCAAAAAGTTACGTCTCACAGTGGGAAGAGCAAAAATCCACTGTCAATAATAAATCAGTGACAGTAGAGTTTTAAACAGCAGGGCTCAAAGGATCTACGGTCAGATGGTTTTGGAAGAACAGGGCTGCCCCATTCAGAACGTTGCATATTTGTCAATTTGTCAATTTGTCTTGAGGGTCCGCTACTTGCTTGTCTCCATGGAGATGTTATTTCTTTGCCTGCAATGTTCCACAGTAGGGCATTAATCATATCTCAATTACAAGCGTTTAATAGCTCAAAAATACCTTAAAAAACATGCGCCTGCTTGCTTCTCCATAGATCTGACTGTTAACCTGTCTCCATTGTGATTACCAAGTTTATTTCCATACTGTGGAATCAAAAACATCCTGGAGTTGTGTTTTGTTTCTTTTACACATTTGCATAATCCTGCTTTATTTGCATTAAGTTAACAGCTACAGTTGACCTTTTGTTCAGTAGAGATTGGCAATTCTACGGCTGTAATTATCCAAATCATTGTAGTGAAGGTGTATGGAGTTTAAAAACACAGTGGAGCACTTCCTGTATTTCAACATGACATCACAAGGTGGAAGATAGTGTTTTCAGTTTGAAAGAAGAACTCAGCCTAAATATGCAGGATTGTGTAAGGTGTGTGAAACATGTAAAGGAAACAAAACACAACTCCAGGTCTGTTTTAGATGAGGAAACAACATTATAACATTAAAATAGTGTAATATGGGCCCTTTAACCTCTAGACCTATTTTTTATACTGGATTGTCTGTTTTATAGAGTCTAGACACTTCAATCGCCTTTTTACTTAAATTTAGACACGATTAGGGAAGCCTGGTGTACATATTCATTAAGCTGTGGTCCATAGACTTGATTGTTTCCGGAGAACACAGAGGATAATGAAAATGTATGTGAAACACCATCTCCACAGTTAAACGGGGCTTTACCAGCAGCCTACAATATCTGACATCATATATACAGATCACATTATTAATATAGAGCACACGACCGCCAACACAGCTAAGGTCCATCAGTATTTCAGGTTCCAAAGCAGCTACAGTTTTCTGGCTGCGTAGATGCATTCATATTCTGCTTCCTGTTTAAAAAGGACATTTTGAGCAATTTTTTAGACCATTTAAATATTCATAATCGCTATGTCAAAGTGTGCTCAGTAAGGGGCCAATAATTGTCTAATAAGTCTTAGACTCAGACAAACTTTATTATCCACAAGGGAAATGACTTCGACACAGTAGCTCACACATCACAATATATTATAATAACATAGAGTAAAAAATATAAAAATAATAAAAATGGTAATAATAAATTCGAAATCAGCAAAAGACTGGTGTCAAAAGGCATAAGTATGTGTAAGTGTACATGTACAAGTCAAAATAAAATAGAAAAAAAAGTAATACAAAATCTCAGCTATAGGTCATAATAATGTCTCTAACTTGGTCGGTTTGGTTTACTAAATTTAGTCAAGGGTTGGTTGATGGTTTGATTCCAGTTCTGTAGTGTTGCGCCTTAGGCAATCGCAATCGAAATCCAGAATCGCAATTTGAAGCAAAGGCTGCAATCCACAAACAATAAACTGTCCTTCTTATTCTGCATAAAAAACTGCTAACCCTGTAGTTAAGGTCTGTCCTGAAATGTGATTCTTGTATTAGTTTCTGTCAATTCTGCTTTTCATGGCTTCTGAATATTTACTGGTTTAGTCTAGGGTTATTCCAATACTGGTCTCGACAAAAGCTCCGATACCGCACATTTTTCAGGTATCAGTATCAGTGAGTACTCAATCTGAAGTAGAAAAGTAAAAGTGCTTAAATCTGCACTTCCTTTCATCAAGACCATTTGACTAATACTTTCGTCTTAAAATCTCTTTAGCCTTTTAGTGGATTTATTTTTTGCTCTGTGCCATTACAGAATTGAGTAGCCTTATTCTACTTCACACTATGTGGTATCGGACTGGTATCGTTATTGGCAAACGCACCAAGGCCAAATATCGTATTGGATAGTAATCGGATTGGATTTTTTAAAAAGTTTTGGAACAGCACTAGTTTAGTCCCTGAAGCAGCCTTTCACAAAGGGCCCCTCAGAGCCCGACACGTCCTTGTAGCTGCTCGGTGCAGTTTGTCATTGACGCTGTGGGGCTGTGGATCATTGCTCAGGAGATAGGCTCAGAGATGAGGACCCTTCGCGTTCATCACTCAACGAGAATCCAATGAATCGTGTGTCAGGTCCACGCGGCGTGCGGAGAAAAGTGGTGGGGAGCTGCTCTGCTTGTTTTCGGGGGCACGGGCATCAGTATCAGTAATGAGGCTTCAAAAGATGAGGGAGAGAGATGTATGAAATTAAGTCTGCGGTACGTGGCTGTGTTTTTGGAAAATACTGTCATAAGTTATCTAGCTGCTGCTTTGGACTCGGCTTTCATGTAGTGTCAACATAGAACAAGTAAAGTACAACAGCATCTAAGGTAATTGGAGATGTTGTTCCCTCATTAAAAACATATCTGGAGTTTTGTTTTGTTTCATTCACACATGTTTAACACACAAACCCTGCGTATTTAGTTGTTAGAGTTCTTCTCTCAAACAGAAAACACTCCATGTTCCACCTTGTGATGTCGAGTGGTAATACAGGAAGTGCTTCACTGTGTTTTTAAACTCCATACACCTGGAATCGTTTGGATCATTTCAGCCTTGGAATTTCCCATCTCTACTGAACAAAAGGTAAAAGGTAGATGTTAACTTGAAAACTACAGCTTCATGACCTCACAAGGTGGAACAGAGCATTTTGAGATTGAGTCAAATAATAAAGAGTTACTCAAAACGTGTGTGAATGAAACAAAACACAACTCCAGGTCTGTTTTTGAGGAGGTAACAACATTATAACACGACTTAAAGCTCACAAGAGTCAGTTTTGCGTAATATAGGGCCTTTAAAGTTTTAAAGTTTAAAGTTTTACCCTTGTTCAACATAGGCCGATATGTTTTTTTGGCTGACATTTAGAAAAACATTTGAGAAGAGAGCACTGCACAAAATGTGACTATACACAGCTCTCTTAGGGGTTTACAGTGAAATAGGACTGTGGTTATGTTTGTGGCTATTTCAAATCACACAAGTTGGTGAAAATTGGCCTTATATAAAATATCATCAGAGCTTACTGACTGTAGTTTCTAAACAATCTGTATCAGCTCTGAAAAACATACTGGGTGATTGTAAAAGCAGCTGTTTGAATGACAAGTAAAACTGACAAAGGTCCGATTTTGTGCTAACTTTCGTCTATTTTCAAATCATAAACTTTTAATTCAACAGAGCTTTTTCTGAAGCCAGTATCGTTACAAACCATAGACTGTATTAGGAATAGGAATTTATTTAAGGACAAAATAGCGAAATAAAAACACCAGGATCATGTAGAGTGGGTTAATATGAACATTTTAAGACCAAAATGAGGAAGCTTAATTTTCCATTGTAAAGTCAATTGGAGCCAGAGTCAATGGAGCCAGAAGTACCCCTATGTTCACTTCCTATTTGAAATACAGCGACTAGCAGGTTAGCTATGTCCATTTATACAGACAGTCCAACACAGCTCATTGTTTTTCTCTATCCCTTTAAGTGTCATTTTTCTAAACACCCATTTGACCATTTGAAATCTGTTTTAGCAGATGGTCTGTTTCACGGAACAATACCGGACACAGCTTTGGACAAAATGTTTGCAAATAAGTGTTTTCTGTCAACATAATTTGATTCAGAACTTACCAGAAACCAATTCACTGACATACAAGAGCAGTTGTTCTATTCAAACCTGCACCTGCTTGTGTACAATAGACACATGAAGCCACTTGATCGGTACGGCCCCATTGACTGACATAAGTAGCTAACATTCAAATGCATTAGGCCGGAGAGATAGGCTTAATGACATTATAAAGACACAAATCTGTACTGGATCTGACAGCCGCACCAGATAAGGCTGTTTGGGGATATTGACTGGGCTAATTTCAGCTACATTTGCATCAATTTTAAGGACAAACAAAGTGGGAAGCAAAAATCAATATCAGTCCATGCTATTCAAAACACATGGTCTTGTTTTCATTTCATTACACCAGGATTGCGAAGGCTAAAACTACAAACGTTTGTATATTTTGAGCAGCTAAATGAATGCAAACAGACCAAGCTAATGCCTATATCTTGTAGTAGGCGCTTTTCTTATATTTCAAAATGTTTTAACAAGTTTAAAGGTGCATTGTAACTTTTTTACGGTGGAGGGTCCGTCAAATGCTTTTCTCCATGGAGATGTTATTGCTTCGTCTGGAAGGTTTCACAGTTTGGTATTAAACCTTTCTATCTTCATGGAGACCAAACCACCAAACCAGACCAAGTTACAGGTCAGGAGTCTCATTTATAAAGTGTGCGTATGTACAAAAATATTAGACTTTCCACATTAAGTTTGTGATCAGACAGAAGGCAATCGGAGCTCAGAGAGCTCAAGAAGTGAGCAAGTTTGTGGAAGTTTGTATTTTGTCCCTACGTACACTTTTAGTAAGAAAGTTTTACAAAACTTTTACAAAAGAGAGTCCAGATCTGTAGAGAGGCAACCCTGATCAGAATGCCTGTTTTTCTTGGTATTTTTGAGCGATAAAACCACCTGTAATTAAATAAATGTTAAGTAGATCTGTTTAATGTCATACTGTGGAACATTCTAAGCATGACAAGAATGACAAGAACGACATCTTCATAAAAACAAGAAGATGACGGACCCCTAACCGAAGAGTTACACAGTCCATCTTTCAAATAATCATTGCTTTAATACAAGTTAGCATTTTCTGACCTTTATTAAAATTGGTAGCGCTGCTTATTGGTCATTTTAGATTCTGTGAAAATGACTTTTTCAAATGGAGGTAGGAGCAAATATTCAAGGACACGTTTACTTTAATCATTTTCAAGGAATTGCCAAAAGAAAAATCTGCAAATGTCGAACGAATGTATTACTAAAGCATAGTTCTTCCTTTTTCAGCCACACATGAAAATCGGACTCCTTTTGCCTGTCTTCATCTTACTTAAACTATTAAAGGTGCACTGTGTAACTTTCCTGGTGGAGAGTCTGCCACCTGTTTGTATCCATGGAGATGTAATTGCTGAATGTTCCACAGTATGGCATTAAACCTTTCGATCTTGATGAAGATAGACAGGTTTAATAGTGCTAGGTAATGTGCCAAGTCAGATCTGTGGAGAGGCGAGCCCACTCACAGTAAGAATGCGTGTTGGTTCAAGGTATTAAAGGTGCATTGTGCAACTTTTCTGGTAGGGGGTCCGTCAAATGCTTTTCTCCATGGAGATGTTATTGCTTTGTCTGGAATGTTTCACAGTATGGTATGGTATTAAACCTTTTTATCTTCATGGAGACCAAACCAGACCAAGTTACAGGTCAGATCTGTGGAGAGGTGATCACAGTCAGAATGTCTGTTTTTCTAAGTATTTTTGAGCTATAAAATCACCTGTATTTTAATAAATGTAAGGTAGAGCTGTCATACTGTGGAACATTCCAGGCAGAGCAATGATATAAGCAGGTGACAGACGGGTAACCAAAAAGTTACATGGTACACCTTTAAAAACTAACTGGATAAATGCAAGATGGATAAGTTGAATTCCATACTGTCACTCTGGAAACGTTACATAGTGCACCTTTAAAGACTTATATAACGATATGCCTTCAACTAAACCTCAGCAATAATTAGAACCAATCATGTGTAATATATTAGTAAAAAAAAAAAAAAAAAACACAGCAGACTTACCAGATCAGCATCAACAGCGTTCAGTGGGAGAAGCTCATGTCTTGTCCTGTGAAGATAAAATACATTGAGCACCATAAGAGCAGGCAGGACCAAGTTAAAGGGAAAACCCAGAGCTCCTGTTATCTCCTCCCTCTGCCTATAGTGCTTTTATCTGTCTGCTACTCCTCCATGCACCCTGAGAGTGACTGACAGCTCTGTTCAAGGCTGCTGTGTTAAAGCACCTGTATCTGACTTTTTCCATGCAAAATTTGTCTTACCTCAGTACTAGAGATGCACCAATAAAATACTGGTATTGGATATCGGCGCTGTTCCAGGAAATTTGGCTGAATCGGGTACTGGCCCCATAATATCGATTCAGCCGATATGCTTTTTGGATGTAATAAGACTATTTACAGGCTGATTTTGGCCTAAAACGTCTCATAATCTTTGAACTTTAATTCATGCAAACCTGTTCTGTAGTTACTTGGATCCATTTTGTGAGTTAACCGGGGGTTGTTTTTTTTTGGGAGAAAAAGGCCATTCTCCGCCCCTACACTTGTATCAGTTAATCGGGTATCAGAAGATACTGAAGTATTGATATCGGTATCGGAGCTGAAAAAGCGTTTTTATTGTCTGAGATTCAGGAAGTGCGCACTTAGCATGCTAGTTGTTGTTGGCATTACTCTTCTGGCTTCTGAGAGTTGTGAACGCACTTATAAACTCACCGTGGTGAATAATTAGAATGCTCTGAATAACTTTGAACCACTGCAAACCATTTAAAATGAACTAGTTCTGTTTTTCATGTTTTAAAGTCACACTGTGTATCTTTTCTGGTGGAGGGTCCGCCATCTGCTTGTCTCCATGGTGATGTCACTGCCTGAGATGTTCCACATTATGGCATTAAACAGCTCTATTATGTATTTATTCAATTACAGGTGTTTTTATTTCACAAAACTACCACAAAAACATGAATCATTATTGTGAGCAGGTTCGCTTTTCCACAGATCTGACCGGTAACTTAGCCTGGTGATGCGGGCTGCTTGTATCCATGGAGATAGTTCAATTAAATGCCATACTATGGAACATTTCAGGGAAAAATAACAACAGAAAAGCTACACAGTGCACCTTTAAGAATCAGATAAGGCGCCTTTAAGGAACCGTAATAGCCCCATCAAAACAAAAGCAGCCAACTGGATAGAGAAGTAATCAAGACAGAAGCGTCCTAATTAAAATTAAAGAACGAAGAGCGATAAGAATAAATAAAGCAGGGAAGCGTGCCACGTTTGACAACACTGGTGGAGGAGAGTCGAACTACAGAGCAGAGGGAGGGCGCTCTTCCTACACAAGTCTCTACTGGATTAAACTTTGACCTAAGAGAAATGCAGTATAATTCTGGCAACTCCAAAATAAACGAGGCTAGCCCAAAGTATGACATATTAAAAGTCAGTTTATTTGACCTGGAACTTCATCATTGCTCGCTACAAAGTCATTATTCATTTTGAAAACATACATGTTGTTGTACTGAATTAAAAACTAAAAAAAAAAACACAAAAATTTGAGCTTAAAAATAATCTACATAAGTGCTTGTAAAATAGACTGTGTAAGACTGCTCCAGTCAAATGAAGCTCATCGAGGCTGGCAGTTATAGAAGCGGATTTGGAGTAGAGTTCAATATTACAAATAGGAATTTATTTGCGGTCAAAATGGAGAAATAAAAACACCAGGATCACATATTAATAGTATTAAACAACGTGACAAGCCAGATCAGTGGAGAAGCGAGCCCACACACATTAAGAATGCATGTTTGTTCAAGGTATTTTAATCATTAAAGTACACTGTGTAACTTTTCCGGTGGAGGGTCGGTCAAACGCTTTTCTGCATGGAGATGTTAGTGCTTTGTCACAGTATGATATTAAAGCTTTCTATCTTCATGGAGCTCAAACCAGACCAAGTTACAGGTCAGATCTGTGGAGAGGCGACCCCACTCACAGTCAGAATGCCTGTTTTTCTATGGTTTAATCGCACAAATGAGCAGCTAAATAATGCAAATCAGTTAACGATGTTTAAATGTTTGGATAAAGAACAGCAGAGGTGCAGTAGATTCACAATGTGGCAGACCTAAAGACACTTTTCAGTTTTGGCAGAGCACATTTAAACCAAAAGAACTGCCAAATTCAGCAACAAAATCTGTTACAAATAAACACCAACCTGTGATTTGTTTTGCTAATCTGTTCCACCCTTAGCTGGCATTTCAGAATCTTATTGAAACAACTCAGACTGCAATTTAAGATTATTTTAATAGTTGGCATAGCAACACCAACTCTCTGATCTATGTTAAAATGTTTCCTCATCACAAACAGACCTGGACTTGTGTTTTGTTTCATTCACACATTCTTCTCTCAAACTGTTCCACCTTGTGATGTCATGCGGTAATACAGGAAGTGCACCACTGTGTTTTTAAACTCCATACACCTTCACTAGAATCATTTGGATTATTTCAGCCCTGGAATTGCCAATCTCTACTGAACTAAAGGTAAAAGGAGCTGTTAACTTGAAAACTACAGATTCATGACATCACAAGGTGGAACATTTTGAGCTTTGGAGATGTAGACAGACTAATAATAAAGAGTTACTCAAACATGTGCGAATGTAACAAAAAACAACTGCAGGTATAGGACCTTTAATACAATTCTTATGGATATTATTTAAAGGTGTTCTACGTAACTTTTCTGATGGAGGTTCTGCCACCTGCTCGTCGCCATGGTTTTGTTATTACTTAGCATATTACTTAGGTGTGTGCTTAAAATGTACCACAGTATGGGATTCAATTTATCTATCGCTGTGGAGACAAGCAGGTAACGTAGAAAAGGTCAAGTTACAGGTCAGATCTTTGGAGTGGCGAACTGACCCTGCTGAATGCATGTTTTCAACAATAAAAACTGTTATTGAACAAATGCATTAGAGATAAGTTTAATGCCATATTGTGGAACATTATGAGCAAGCACGATTTAGCATTTTGATACAGAATTGACACAGCATTCATTTAAAGTTCTGAGTTCTGTGTGGTATCAGAATAGGTATTGAGTTTGGAGTTTATTCCTTATGATCAAAATCGATTTTGAAATGTTAGTATCGTGACAACACTGCTAACGGCCTCTTCTAAATGAACCACCATCTAAAACGGTATTTGATCTTTAATGGAAAACAACAAAACCCTGTACACACTTAACCCAGCCTGAACTCCTGCAGCAGTGTGTTTGAAGCCCAGATAGGAGACTGTCATTGTATTTGCTCCATAATCGCTGTGGAAGCCTCTGTCTGTGCTGTGTCAATAAAGTGACGGCAAATTTGTTTTCCTTTACATAACGCTCCTGATCTCCCATAAACTGTACTGGAAAGGTCTTTAAAGCTTTTAATATTTTACCAGGCGTGATTAGATTAGCTACTGTAGGCTGGGGAGAGGGCAAAAAGCAAAGGAGAGATGTGTAACAGGTGGAGCTGCCTTGTATTTTAGTGTAATAGACTTAAGAGACTTTGACTTCGACTCCACACACCTTCATTTGGATCATTTTAGCCCTGAAATTGCCAATCTGTACTGAACAAAAGGAAACCGCTTCATGACATCACAAGGGTTACTCGAGCATGTGTGAATGAAACAAAAATCAACTGCAGAAATGTTTTTAAGGAGGTAACAACATTCTAACAACAGCTTTGTGTAACATAGGCCCTTTAATACAATCCTGGGAGTGTTAGTGTAATAGACTTAGAGACTTACACAAACTTTATTGACCCACAAGTTCTATTTGCTTTGCCTGGAATGTTCCACAGTATAACATAAAGCGTATCTATTTTCACAGAGACAAGCAGGTAACACCGCCAGGTCAAGTTACAGATAAGATCTATGGAGAGGCAAGTCTGCTTACAGTAACATGTTTTTCAAGGTATTTTTGAGTAATGAAAACACTGGTAATTTACTAAATGCAAAATAGCTGTATAATGCCATACTGTGGAACATTTGAGGCAAAGCAATAACATCTCCATGGTGACAAGCAGGCGACATAGTGCACTTTTAAAATCAGGATTCAGTTAAAATACACCCAGGAGCATTAACGATTGAGAATACACTAAATTATGAATGGCTTCACTAATACAAGAATCACATGCATTTCAAATCATATGTGCAGAGGTCTAAACTACAGGGCTAAAGGTGCACTGCGGAACTTTTCAGGTGGAGTGTCCGCTACCTGATTGTCTCCATAGAGATGTTATTGCTTTGCCTAGAATGTTCCATGGTATGACATTAAATGGTAAATGGTCACATTTTTATATAGCTCTTTTCCACCTTCAAGGCACTCAAAGCGCTTTACAACAAGGAACCACTCACTCATTCACACATTCATACACCAGTGTACACAGACACTAGGGGCGAGGTGGGTTAAGTGTCTTGCCCAAGAACACAACAACAGCATTCATCTGTGGGAGCTAGAATTGCACCGCCAAACATTGGATCTGCCCACTCAACCAGTTCTGTTTTTTTTTTTATGTCGAGAACAGGATTCGAACCGCCAACTTTCAGATCAGTGGACAAACGCCCTACCAGCTGAGCTACTGCTGCCCTTCAACACATCCATCTAGCATTTATTCATCACGGGTGAATAATTCCTTCTGTGGAAAGAGGCGACTCTCCACAGATCTGAACTGTAATGTGTGCTGTAGTAGTGCTGTAACCTGCTTGTCTCCTCACATAGGTTTAATCTATACTGTGGAACACTCTAGACAAATAAGTAACATTTCCATGGAGATAAGGAGATGACGGACACTCCACTAGGAATGTTAAGCGGTACACCTTTAAGTCGAACACACAAAACCAAAATGGAGATAAGATTTTTTTTTAAGTTCACTCCAAATGACATTACATGACCTAAATACCTGTTTGAACATTTTAAAAAAGAAAAACCTTAAACAAACGGTTGACTTGGCTAAATATATGTTGAGCAAATTAAGTTCTTGACCAAATACTGTTAAAGGATTCAGGAAAATGGAACAGGACTTAGGAGCGGGGACATTAAAGGTGCATTGTGTAACTTTTCTGGTGGAGGGTCCGTCTATGTTATTGCTTTGTCTTTAATGATTCAGAGTATGGTATTAAACCTTTCTATCTTTATCAGGACCAAACCAGATCAAGTTACAGGTCAGATCTGCGGAGAAACAACCCCACACACAGTGAGAATCCCTATTTTCAGGGTATTTTTGAGCTATAAAATTGAATAAATGTAAAGTAGAGCTGTTTAATGTCATACTGCGGAACATTCCACGTACAGCAATGACGTATCCATAGAAGCAAGCAGGTGACAGACCCCCAACCAAAAAGTTACATAGTGCAGCTTTAAACACTAAACTAACAGCCAATCCATTTTCGAAAACAAGCAAACCTGTCCGCAAAATGGCAACTTTAAATTCACCTTACAAGCAATGTCATGGACTTCCTCTGATATAATTTACATTTTATTCTGAAATTTGATGAGGACGCCCTGAGCTTCACGCACTAAGCACAACACAATAGATGTATTTGACATTGTAGACAGTAAATCAATGGAATCTTGTTTGGCATGTATTCATTGAGCTCTTTGACTAGTACTAACCAGCCAGCGGACAGCGTTCACTTCCTATACGCTACAACATTCAATCATTATTACATGCAGAAAAATAAATTGAGAATGTTATTAAAGTATTATGTTATTTTCTGATTCATGTTATAATGCTGTTTTCTCATCACAAACATACCTGGAGTTTTGTTTTGTTTCATTTAACACACAAACCCCTGCATATTTCGACTCTTTTATTTAGTTTTTCTCTCAAACTGAAAACACTTTGGTAATACAAGAAGTGTTCTGTGTTTTTTTTTAAATACATATCCCTTTAGTAGAATCATTTGGATGATTTCAGCTATGGAATTGTCAATCCTTACTGAACTAAAGGTAAAAGGAGCTGTTAACTTGAAAACTACCACTTCATGACATCGCAAGGTGGAACAGAGCATTTAGAGCTTTGATGTACACAGACTAATAATAATAAAGGGTTAATCAAACATGTGAATGAAACAAAACACAACTGCAGGTATGTTTCTGAGGAGGTAACAGCATTCTACCATGCCGTAAAGCTCAATTAGTCAATTTTGCGTAATATAGGACCGTTAATAAGCATTGGTCAGGATCTACTTATGACTTTTATAGCCAGATGAATCCTGTTCTCCAAAGTTTGACCCTTTTCTATTTTTGTAAATGTATACAGACTATACCAGAACTAAACCAGGACTAAGCACTTTTCAATCAGTGCGTAAACCAAGGACTGAGTAGTAATAAACCAGGTCTAAATCAGGACTAAAAATTCTACTCAACCTGAACCTCAATAGTCTATTTCAAATACATTTTTTTGTTGTTGTTTGTTTTTGTTTGTTTGTTTGTTTGTTTTTTCATCTAATTCATCTAATGTCAAATGTCTGAAGATATACACTATAATGTACTTAACTATATACTGAATATCACATGAATGAAATATTGTAAATTGTATGGGTACTGCTTTTTTTGAACATTTTGTTCTTTTTGTTTGTTTCTTTCTTTGTTAAATGTACATATTCTGAGAGTACGGAGACTAGAGGTTCTTCTTAAAAAAAAAAAGTTCCAAAATAAATGAACTCTAAAATACCATGTCACATCCCTTATAGAGTAGCCTATTTCGATACATTTATTTGACTATATTAACAATACTATATATGATCATTGCTTTTTGACAATAATCTGCAAGCATAAACATATATGTTGCAGTTTTAAAATAGAATAAATAGATTTGAAGCATGAATGGGACATTGCATTGACTTTCTGTCCACACAGTGCAGCCTGCCTGATCTGTCCCGCTACAGCTAGCTCCCACCGGCTAGCCTCTCCACCGCTGGGAACACCAATAAAACTCCAACATTCTCACACTTTTACAGCCTTGGCAGCCCCGGTGACAACCTCTGACACAAACCGGTGTCTCCAGCAAAGTGCACACACGTTGCAAATTTCATGACTAAGCGCGTATTTTCATTGCGTGCGGGCTAGCTAGTTAGCAAAAGGGGGCTACTGTCTCCAGCTGTGTGTGTGACAGCAGCGAGGATGTCTAAATGATGCGAGACAGGATTTGGATGCAGCCACTAAATGCAAGCTTGAAATACAGCGTTCACCTTTAAAACAACCCCTAAACACATGTCAGATCATCAGTTTAACTAGTAACCTCACGATCTTGTGCGTAAACGTGCGTAAAACATACAGCAGACACGGATCATTTTGTTACCTTTTAGTTTTCGGCGCTGTGGTAGGGCAGATTTTAATCCGATGGCAAAATGGGATGATGTTTTTGCAGGATCTGGCTGGTGATCTCTCCCCTGCGTGGGCTGCGTGGGTTAAAATGTGTCCGATCCAGCTGCCGTCTGCCCGGGCACCGATCGTCTGGGCTCCCCGCTGCCGCTGCCGCTGCTGCTGCTACAGTCAGAGTGTCCCGTCACCGCGGTACATGAGCTCTCTACGGCCCCGATGCGCTTTGATTAGGACCCCCCTCCTCTCTCCTCTCTCCTCCCTTCTTCCCTCCTTTCCTCCTCTCCTCCCTCCTCTTCCCAAACGTGCTCGGATAGGTGGCGGTGGCGGTGGCGTGCGCGTAAAGGTCCGTGTATGTGCATAGGAGGAGTGCTGTGAATGAATCGAAACGCGCTTTGGGTATACACGAATGACTCATCCGGTCAGCCAGCGTTATAAGCAGCTCCTCCCTGCTTTTTCTCAACAGCTGACTACCGTATGAGCCATGTGTTGACCAAGGCGCACACCGCTTGGAGCTGCGGCCCTCCTCTCTTTTGCCTTTCTTCTCCCAAACGAAAACTAGCAGGTGCTTATAGCGTAACGATCCATCCCCGTCCCCGTTTCTGCCGCATTACACAACAGCAGAAACAGTCGCAAATGAAATGGACTTTTTGGCTGCCATGGCGTCTTCCATATAAATGAGACAGGCTGTGAGAGGAAGCAGCAGTAGCGCGCTGTGTTCTAGTCAATGAACTGAACGCCCATAGGCTTAATGTGATTGCTTCTCCAACATGGTCATTACAAATAAGGTCGTATATAGTAATAGTATAGTGCATAATTTATGATTGGGTAACAAATGATGCTGGGGAGAGTGAACATGCTATATAGCTCCTTGGGTCTCAGTGGTGGAAGAAGTACTCAGTTTTTGTTACTAGCAAAAAAATAAATAAAATAAAAGTAAAAGTATCACATGAAAAAAATCTACATAAAGTGTCTATATTACTCGATTTTTTGATCTGTGTTATAATGTTCATCAAAAACAGACCTGGAGTTGTGTTTTGTTTCATTCACACATGTTTAACACACAAACCCTGCAGATTTAGGCTGAGTTCTTCTCTCAAACAGAAAACACTCTGTTCCACCTTGTGATGACGCGCAGTAATACAGGAAGTGCGCCACTGTGTTTTTAAACTCCACACACCTTCACTAGAAACATTTGGATCATTTCAGCCCTGGAATTCCCAATCTCTGCTGAACAAAATGTAAAAAGTAGCTGTTAACTTGAAAACTTTTGCTTCATGACATCTTAAGGTGGAAGAGAGCATTTTGAGCTTTGGGGACGCAATAGACAAATAATAAGGGATTACTCAGATATGTGTGAAGTACTTAATTACTTTAACTTTGTTACATTCCACCACTGGATTTGGACTTCTTTATTAATAATGATTGATTAGTATAACTGACTAAACCAGGACTAGAACTGAGACTTAGACTTAGACTTAGACATGAACTTAGACTTAGAACGGCACCAAACACAGTCTCCACCAGGACTAAACTGGACTCAAACCAGGACACATTTGTAAACCCATCTTAACAGGCTACAGTAATAAAACCAGCCATCTGAATTATAATTTACTGTGTGGTTCCAGCTGTCAGCATTTCCAACTGCCACTGTGTCCTTGAGCAAGACACTTTGCCAGTATAAATGTGCGTTATTGTAGTGTCTGATAGCCCCAGGGCAGTTGTGTCTATATATTATTATAACAGCTGTTGAAGTTAAGTGTGCCTAAGGAGGAGCAAACAAATAATGAAACGTGATAGGACTTTTGGGTAGGCTATAAAACTGGGAAAAACTTGTAACAAAACCAGGACTGAACCAGAACTAAACCAGGACCGAATAAAGTCTACATGAGGACTAAACTGGGCTCAAATGATTGTTATTGTGAATGCTGTTTTGAAGGTTCCAAATTTGAATACTGGATTAAAACTGCTGAAAAAGAGCAGATGAAAAATACAAATAGAACAAAGTTATGTTGTAATCTTTCAAACAAAAACTTTTAGTGGTCCTTCGAACTATACATTTAAAGGTGCACGACGTAACATTTCCAGTGGAGGGTCTGCAACCTGCTTGGAAATGTATTGCTTTGTCTAGAATGTTCCACAGTATAGATTAAACCTACAGTATGTATCACAAGGGAGACAAGCAGGTTACAGCACTACTCTACATTACAGTTCAGACCTGTGGTAGATGGATATGTTTAATGTCAGACCATGGAACATTCCAGGCAAAACAATAACATCTCCATGGAGACAAGTAGGTAGCAGACCCTCCACTTGAAAACAGTGCACATTTAAAGACATGTTTAGCACATTTCTGGTGGCACAAATATCTTTTGATTATCATTACTGGTATATTCATATATTCAGATCATAATATTTGGCAAGATCCCTCACTCCTACTTGGAGCACAAACTGCAGCCATGTCTCTGGCAGTCAGCCCCAGGGCACATGTGGCTAAACTCTCATTATAAACGTATTAAACCACCAAATGCAAAGTAAAGCAACTTTAAGTGGTCAAATGGTCCTCAAACTGTCAATTTTGTCTACATTTCTGTCCTCCTTTGGTTTAGACTTTGTTTAGAACTACTATATATTGTATTTGCAGTCCTTTTGTAATCCTGGTTTAGTCCTAGTTTAGACCTAGAATAGTCCTTTTTTAGACCTGGTTTAGATCTGGTGGTACTTGGTGGGAACATTTTGAGAACCATTGCACTATATAACACTGATGAATTATGATTACAGTAAGTCTAATGTGTGTATGTGTTTAACCTACCTTTCAAGATGCACTGTCTCCTGTCTCCCATCTCCTCTTCTTCTTCTTCTTCTTCTTCTTCTTCTTCTTCTTCTTCTTCTTCTTCTTCATAAATAGTCCATAGTTACACTCCTCCTCCTCCTTCTCCTCCTCTGGTCTCGGAGCAGACGGACAGATGCAGGCCGATAATATTGAGAGCGCACGGAGGCGTAACTGTTTGTATAACCCAACAGAATCGTATTAAACCCACTGGCTCCTTCCGTCGTGAACCCAGGGTTAATTAGCCGACTTCCTCGCGTCCAAGGCCGCTGAATGGTCATGGTGGTTGTCACGGGCGACCGGGTTCGTCTTATCAGATGTGGGGTTGTTGGGAAGCTGGTCAGAAGCAGAAGTGTTTATGCATAAAACACACAGAGGATGAATCAACTGAGGACAGACATGCAGGAAGCAGCAAACACAGCAAGAAATGAATAGAAATCAGCAGGTTTATAAAAGATGCATTATGTAACTTTTCGGCTCCACTTGTTTCCATGGGGTTGTTACTGTTTAAGCTGGAATGTTCCACAGTATGACATTGAACTTTCTAATCAATAGAGACAAGCAGAGGCCACTAGGGAAGTTGTAGGTCAGATCTGTGGAGAGGTGAGCCTGTTAAAAATAAGAATGGATGTCTTTCGAGGTTTTCCTTTCCTAAAGCCTTACTGTGGAACATCTCCATGAAGCCAAGCAGGTGGCGTACCCCTCCACCTCCACCAGAAAAGTGACATAGTGCAGCTTTTATGTTTTACAATATTCTAACACGGTTTAAAGCTCAGAAGAGTCAATTTTGTGTAATATAGGACCTTTAACCTAAAAAGTAAACTTTCTACAGTGCTTTGCTTAGTTTCAAGACTGCTGTAAAGCTTATTTGAGTTACGTAACTTATATAATACTGAAATGCTATATAATAACTTGATAAAAGCAGGAAGTATTTGTAAATGGAGATACGGAACAAGGCATATAGGCCAAGGATGTTTAATATAACACATTACACAACATAGCAGACTAGTCTAATCACAATCAGGTGAAGCCATGCCCTTGGAAATAACTCACTAAAGAGCTGATTTAGTGATGGAGGTGCTCAAAAAAACAAACCTTATTTAAGAGATGCGGTTACCAAGGCGATGAGGCAGAAGTAGGCCATCGTCAGGACCATTCTTCCCCCAGACCCCACCTGCCCCCGTCTCCACCAAACTTACACATTATAACAGCATAACCTGGTACACACAGACAGTCTTTTTATGGGCACAGGAAATTAGAACTGATAATTGAAGTGTTTCAGTAATGTTATATTCTCAGACGGGGGGCAAGAGACTGTTTTTAATTACATTCTTAAAGGTGTAACTTTTTGGTTGGGGGTCTGTCACCTGCTTGTTTCTATGCATATATCATTGCTCTGCCAGGAATGTTCCACAGTATGACATTAAACAGCTCTACTTTACATTTATTCAATTACAGGTGGTTTTAGAGCTCAAAAATACCTAGAAAAACAGGCATTCTGACTATGAGTGGGGTCGCCTCTCCACAGATCTGGTCTGGTTTGGTCTCCATGAAGATAGAAAGTTTTAATGCCATACTGTGAAGCATTCCAGACAAAGCAATAACATCTCCATGGAGAAAAGCATTTGATGGACCCTCCACCAAAAAAGTTACACAATGCACCTTTAAACCCAATCATTTATATTAGTGATTATAGGGTCTGGAACTTTCTATTTTACTAGAGAAATTTGCATATTATTATATTGTAATGTATATAATGATATAATATATATTATAAAATATATATTAGCATGTTATAATGCTGTTACCTCCTCAGAAACATACTTGGAGTTGTGTTTTCTTTCATTTACACATGTTTTGAGTAACCCTGGATGATTAGGCTGGCTACATCTGAAAATGCTCTGTTCCACCTTGTGATGTCATGTAGTGGTAGTTTTCAAGTTAACATCTCCTTTTATCTTTAGGTCAGTAGAGATTGGCAATTCCAGGCCTGAAATTATTCAAATAATTCTAGTGAAGGTGTATGAAGTTTAAAACACATGACATCACAAGGTGGAACAGAGTTTGTTTTCTGTTTGAGAGAAGGACTCAGCCTAAATCTGCAGGGTTTGTGTGTTAAACATGTGTGAATAAAACAAAACACAACTCCAGGTCTGTTTGTGATGAGGACACAACATTATAACAATCTCAGTTTAATATTATAGGCCAATATACAATGTTATATCAATGTTTTGTAGCAATCAGCACCAGTGGGTTGTAGGTTATGAATTATATAGCAAAAATGGGTACATTAAAACAGATGTTAAGACAAACGCTAAACAAAACATTATTAAAATTGGGTGGACAGAAATATGTGTGGAAAAATATGGCATAGAACAGTGACTAGACTAGTAGAAGTATTAAACTTTAGTATTACACCTATAGAATTTACTACTACTATTACTACTCAAACTCAAACTATTACTAAAACTTCTACGGTGACTACTATTACTGCTATGCGATCCTCTTTGGGTGCCGTTGATCTTTTTCCTCTGTGGGTGCGTTCACACATGGACCACATCAACTGGAACTAATTTCAGAACTAATTCTGCACTAAACCAGGTCTAAACCAGGTAAAACGGTAAATGGTCACATTTTTATACGGCACTTTGCATCATGGAACCGCTCACCCATCCACACACACGTCCATACACCGGTGTACGCAGACACTGTGGGCGAGGTGGGTTAAGTGTCTTGCCCAAGGACACAACAACAGTATTCATCCGTGGGATCTGGACAAGGTGACAAAAATGAAATAATACATAAATCTTTAAAACGCCTTTTTTCAAAACACATGCAAACAAATGAATATGTAGATGATACACGTAAAGGTGCACTATGTAACTTCTTCTGAGTGTTTGTCTCCATGGATGTTACTGCTTTGCCTGACATGTTCCACAGCTTGACTTAAACTTACACTTTTCTCCAAAGACAAGCATGTGAGGTTACCAGGCTAAGTGACAGGTCAGATCTGCGGAGAGGCGACCCTGCTCACTGTAAGAATGCATGTTTTTGATGGTATTTATGGCCAATAAAATGTGAGTGAATCGATGCAAGATTCATCAGCATAATGTCATACAGTGGAATATATATATCCACGGAGACCACTAGAAAAGCTACATAGTGCAGCTTTAAAAGAGTCACACATAGAAAACACATACAACACAATGCAAACTAATGAGACTTTAGTCAGGAGTAGTACAATAATAATAGCCACATTTATTTGAGTTACAGGCAAGTTTCCTTTTACACTATTTTATCCTTAATTCTTACACACATGAACAGTTCCAGGGGCACACAGTTAAGATGCTCAGAAGAGAGGGAGCCATAAATAAAGTGGTTTCGATCAAGACATAAAAATATAGGAAGTTAAGTCCGAATATGAGTTTCAAATACTGCTCATCACATTTACTCAGTAGTGGTACTCAAAGTGCACAGTCTATTCTTACAGTATCAGACATCGATTCTTAAACAATAATGCATTTTCACACATTCAACAACAAACAAGGCAAACCTATCAAAGGCACGGGACTCACGGCAATATTCAGTGTTTGAAAAAGTCATTTGTACATCTGGGATTTTCCTTCACATGTGCGTTTTTTCTGTTTTTTATAGAGTATAGAATGACCCTCCAATGGCACTGTACAGACAGGAAGTGGAAACATGACTTCCTCTGGGGAACTAAATAGAGGAAGCAATCCAGTTTTATTCATGGTTCTGTTAAAATAACTGAAAGGTAGTGCTAGTTTAGAGCTGTCTCGAGTTGCATTAGTGGTCAATCAGAGCTCAAAATAAACACAAACTGCTCATGTTCGGCTGAAAGGGCATCTACAGTTTCAAAAAGGTTGGATTTTGTGTGCATTTTTACATATTTTCACATCATAAACTTTTTCTCAGCTCAAAATCTTTCAGTTGGCTTAAAAACCGAAGGATTGTCTTAAAAAACTGTTGTAATCGTTAGCTTTGGCTATGCTCTGCCTTGCTCGCGCCGCTCTAGCTACTCTCACTCCGATTGGTCAGGGTGGTCACGTGGTACAGAAAAGCATGCTTCTTGTGTCTGCCGTAGAACTGGTGCCCGCTCACGTGTTCCCGTCTGCCCATGTGGGAGAAGATCACTACTGCACAGGTTTGGTGGGCAGGAGAGTCACAGGACGTAGAGACAAGTGTCATTGAGCTCGGCCCGTTGACTCGAATGGCCTGGGGTTTGGTTTTATTAAAACAATAAAGCTGCGCAATGCAAAGAGTGAATCATTACCAAGTCCAGATAGAACTTAATGTTGGCAAAACGGTCAATTAAGATTAACATAAGTCTATAGTTATAATAAATAGCTGGAAGAGAAAGTTTGGGCTAATAGACCTCTTTCACAACGACCGGAAGTGCCGCGCTGTACGGTTGCGGAACTTCCGGTTAATGGTTTTCTATGGTAAAATGTCTGCGGAAATGTCTGAATTCTCTACCAGCTTCATAAATCTGCCTTCAACCAACAAGGTCCACAAAGGATAGAAATGCATGAAGAATTTTCCACAGCTATCAAGGTAAGAAAGACGAAAGTTTAAAGGCAAACAACAAGCATTAGTGAACTACTTCTGAGCAAAACATTATGGTGATGAATAAAACATAAGTAACTTGTTAACTCAGACTGATTCTAGAATTAAAATTTAACATTGATTTCATGATGTAGATATTAGCATAGATTGACAGATTTGTGCATTCTATCTATGCAAATATCTACATCATGAAATCGATTTTTAATTTAGATTTTTAATCAATGGAGAATACACGAGACATTCCCACAGACATTTTGCCATAGAAAACCATTAACCGGACGTTCTGCAACGCTACATGGGGCGAGACATCCGGCCGTTGTGAAAAAGGTCTATTCAACAACTATCGGTAAAATAAGAAAATAAAAAGATTTGTTTAAAAATATTACAGTGCAAAAATATAATTGTAATTTGTGTGTCTGACAATGTTAACACGCTTCAATTTCAATTGCGTTATCTAAAAAGCTAGGTTCAAAATTTCAATCAGCATGCTAATTGTTGTTACTCTGGTCTCTGAAGTCGTGAAAAGCACTTATAAACTCATCCCGGTGAATAATTAGGATGCCCTGAATACATAAGGGAAGTGACGAACAACTTTGGACCATCACAAAGTTCTGTTTTTCACATTTTTAAGACAGTAAAAATCAAGTGTAGAGCTTTAAAAAATGAATTGTTACTGTTCTTGCTTACAACATAATGAGAAATGATGCTAACACCTGTTTTTCACAGTTTTCAGAATAAAATAGTTAATATCTTCAGCCCTGATAACTGGATTGCTTCCTCGTATGAACGTGTGAGTATAGCGAAGTCATTTGTGGCACATTTTCTCCTTCATATGATCCTATGCTCCATGTGCCCGATCTCGAGTGTAAAAGGAAGACGTCTAAAAAACTACAGCAAGACTTTGTTCAGGTGAAAACGGACACGAACCAAACCTGCCTCTACCACACGAGGTTCAGTCCCCAGTAGTGCTAGCCTGTTAGCCTGTTAGCCTATTAGCCTGTTAGCCACGACGCCACTGTTAAGTCCAAGAAAATAGATTTACAAGTAATAAACGCCTCTGCTATAGAACTATTGTAACATTTACACCTCAGTACATGCGAATACTTACAGCGTCCCTTCGTTTCCTCACAGGGTTAAAATGCCCCAAAAACAAACATACAACTTTACAACAGCTACACTTTAATCAGCCTGAAAACATGAACAAAGACTTAAAGCTGCATTGTGTAACTTTTCTGGTGGAGGGTGGAGATGGAGATGGAGATGTTATTGCTTTGTCTGGAATGTTTCACAGTATTGTATTAAACCTTTCTATCGTCATGGAAACCAAACCAGACCAAGTTACAGGTACTAGGATTTCTGAGCTATAAAACCAGCTATAACTTAATAAATGTAAAGTAGAGCTGTTTAATGTCATACTGCGGAATATTCCAAGCAGAGCAATGACATATCCATAGAAACAAGCAGGTGACGGACCCTTGACGAGAAAAGTTACACAATACACCTTTAATTCATAATGAAGAAATAGTTCAATTTAGGTTTTATTAAGTATTTAATTAAGAGTTTATGGCCTTAATTAAAAGTGCACTATGTAACTTTTCATGAGGAGCATCCACCACCTGCTTGTCTCCATGGAGATTAAGGATGCAAGATGAATCGCAATGTGAATGGATATAATTAGCAAACTGCATTTTTATTGCCTGGAATGTTCCACAGTATGCAAACATATCACCATGGAAACAAGCAGATAACACCATCAAACCAAATTACTGGTGAGATCTGCAGTTCAAGGTCTTTAGGAGCAATAAAATACCTGTAAATGAGCAAATAGGATATAAATAGGTTTAATCCCATAATGTGGAACCACGGAAACCAACAGGTAGCACATCCAGACAAGAAAAGTTACATAGTGCATCTTTAAGGAGTTACTAAACATGAATCATTCTTAATAAACCATTTCTACATTATGAATTAAGTCTTAGTTCATGTTTTATTAAGGTTAATTAAATTGCAGTGATTATAAAGTGTCACCAAAACTAGTAAGAAACAGCCAAAGTATTGAAATGACAACAGTGCATCATATTATCGCCATGCCAACGTATGATACAAACTATTCAAAACAATAATGTAGTAATATTAAAAACATATTAGCAGCAACGCATGGGCTTATTCTGTGACAAAAACATGGAAACCAGGAAGCCACCGGTGCCTCAGGTTCAAATAAAGATACACAGAGATACAGTGAGCCTTCAGTGCAAATATAACAGCTTCAGACCAGGGTTCAGCTTAGAGGTAATGGAAGAAAACTATACTTGGAAAACACAACTGTTACTTTCAATTCCATGTACTTTGGATCTGTTATTTTCAGTTGTGGTCATTTAAAATTCATGGCACAATGATTTAAGTAGATCTAACAAGATGTTTTTAGTTTTCGGTGGCAGCAATTTGCCAAGAGTTAAGGTATTTTACTACATTGAAAGTAGGGATGCACCGATCCAGCTTTCAGTTCCGATACCAATATTGATACTGTACTTTTAGTAATATAGTATTTGCAGATACCAGATAATAACCAATACCAGGGTAGGGACGGTAAATGGGAGTTATTTCCTTAACGCAGTTAACTTATTACACAAGAAATCCAATTGTGTTAAGTAATTGTAATTGTGTATCCTTCACAAAAATAACAGAACTGCTTCATATGAATAAAAGTTAAAATATCATGAGACGTTTTAGGACAAAATCATCCAGTAAATAATCTTATTACCTCCAATTAAAGGCACAAAAACAACAGTTAATCACAATATCGACTTAAGCGATATTATGGAACCCACAATCGATCCAGCAATTTTTTTTTTTCTCTCTGGCGCTAATATTCCATACCAGTGTCGGTATCGGTGCATCCCTAATTTATAAAATGTATAAATTCAATGCATAATTTTACTTTGTCAATTTCAAAGGTGCATTACGTAACTTTCTGATGGAGTGTTTACTTGTTTCCACGAAGACGTCATTGCTTTGTCTGAAATGTTCCACAGTACGGCACTGATGTTATTTATCACCATGGAAACACCACAAGTTACAGGTCAGATCTGTAGAGAGGCAGCCCTGTCTCATTAAGAATACATTACTGTAACTGAATTGGTGCAAGATAGATACGTTTAATGCCATACTGTGAAACATTCCAGGCAAAAGCAATAACTTCCCACTGCCCACAAGAAAAGTTACACTGTGCACCTATTGTGTATCACTGGATAGAAGAACGAAGCCAAAACGCCAACTACTCTACCGCTGTGAATGTAATATTTAAAGTTTTCATGTATTTCTGTTCCATAAACATTCGGCTGAACCAGATCTGACTCATTCGTATGTTCCTCTCTTCTCAAACGTGGAAGCTTTAGGCTGAAATGCAGTGGTAGCTTTGAACCTTGGCACCACCAAACTGACCACATGACCAGCACTAACCTTAAGAAAACCATATCGAATGAATATGATAAAAACTATAACTAGCCTTCTGTGCAACAATACTTCAAGTAAAATAAAGTTCCTGCAAAACAGTTAGTGCTTAGTAACATATCCTGTGACAACAACATTGAATTCAGTGCATATGACAGGTTTGCATGGTTTTATAGTTACGGCTTGGTTTGGTGAGTGAGTATCTGTGGTGAATATTTATCATAGTGGGAGTTTGTGTGGAAAAAAGTAGAGAAGAAAAGTACAAAAATACAGGAAGTAGCAGTGAGTTTTACAACAGAATTCCTATGTATACGCAGAACAACTTTTTAAACCTTCATTTAACAAAATAAAGGTGTTGTAATTCATTTTTATTAATTTAATCATAACTATTACAAGTAAAGAAGTGGACTAAGGGAGTGTGGCGTCACCCACAGCGTTCGGCTCCAGTCAAATGAAGCTCATGAGGCTAGCAGTTATAGGGGCATTTGGAGACAGTTCCACTTTAAGAATAGGAATTTATTTACGGACAAAATAGCAAATTAAAAACACCAGGATCATGTAGAGCGGGTTAATACGAACATTTTAAGACTAAAAAGAGAGAGGGGTGACAGTTTTCAGTGTTAACTCAACTGGAGCCAAAGTCGATGGACCCGGAAGTGCCCCCATGTTCACTATTTCCTATTTGGAACTCGACGACTATGTCCATTTACAGTCTATGGTAACAGCGAACAAGTTTTGGCCCTTGTTGACATTATGGTTACTAGGTAACATTTATCAAATCATCTCTACCACATCTGCAGCCCATGTCCAACCAGGAAGTCAAATGATAAACTTCACCAAAATAAAAAAAAATTAAAACTAGGCAAGTGTTAGAAATAGTGAAATTAAATGAGTAGTCTAACCTGTCATATGCACTTTAAGGGACATACAAGTACACAAAAAGTAGTATTTACAAGGTTCGGTGGGCCTCTACTCACCCAGTCACCAATCACCAATCCTTCTCCTCGGTTAGAAATAGCACCGTCCAATTAAAATCCAGCAGTCCCAATTATTTATCCCCGTACAGTCCGTAAACCAAGTCTCTTAAAGGGGCGTGTCGTAGACCTTTTCCGTGGAGCCCTCTTCGGTGTCGTCTTCGGACTGTGACATTTTGTGGGTGAGTTTTTCCGAAGTGGAGGAAGAGGAGGGGAGTTTGGAGTCATCGCAGAGCTTGGTTTTGCCGCTGTCCTGAACAAACTCCTGGATCTCTACGGGCAACCGCCGGAACTTGTCCTGGTATTCCTGATCCAGATCACTCTGCAGCTGAGGGAGACGAGAGAGGGGAAAAGTTACAGGGTGAATCTTTTTTGGAAATCGTTGGTACAGGATGTATGAAGGCAAAATCTCTCTTATTTTTAAAGGTGCATTTCACACTTTCTCTGGGGGTGTGATGCTAACTATAGGCACTACTCAGTCTGAAGCTCTGTTACTCAAGTTAGACTTTAAAGGGCCCATATTACGCTATTTTCTGATCTATGTTATAATGTTGTTTCATCATCACAAAAATAACTGGAGTTGTGTTTTATTTCATTCACACATGTTTAACACACTGACCCTGCATATTTAGGCTTACGTCTTCTCTCAGAAAACACTCTGTTCCACCTTGTGATGTCATGTGGTAATACAAGAAGTGCTCTACTATCCATAAACCTTCACTAGAATCATTTGGAAAATTTCAGCCCTGAAATTGCCACTCTCTATTAAACTAAAAGGAAAAACATAGCTGTTAATTTGAAATCTACCGCTTCATGACATCACAAGGTGGAACAGAGTATTTTGGTATGTTTGTGAGGAGGTAACAGCATTTTAACGTGGCTTAAACCTAACAAGAGTCAATTTTGCGTAATATAGAGCCTTTAATGTCCTCCAAACTATTACTCAAAAAAAGCCAATAGTTGATTAAATTACTCGCTCGTCCCTCGTCAGTATTGTCTCTGTACAGAAGAAGATTAACTGGGATGACATTGCTTAGCCGTAACAACTCGTATCCATGGTAACGGCGATGCAGCCGAAAGCACTAAACCCCTTTCCAATCAGGTTAGCAGCTAATCAGATCATAATAACTCGTACTACTGGGGACTTGTTGCTAGGCCATTTGGTATTAATTATTGACATTATTGATTAGCATCTGTTTCAAGAGACAGAGACAGAGTTTGGCCCCGCCCTTTTGGTGAAGATCGGAAATAAGACGCTGTTTTTCTCCCAGGCATACGCGCCCTAAATGATTACACATGACAAGAATGTATTAAATCCATTTTGAGCCAATAATTGCGGTAATGCTGAGTTTTGTGTTTAACTACTCTGTCAGTTCCCCAGAGAGCGCTGTAATTAAGGAAAACTGCTAGAAGAATGGTGCTTCATAACATCAGCAACGACTTTAGTTCAACTCAACCTCAAGCCAAGGTTTAGGTATATGCTAAAGATGCACTGTGGAACTTTTCTAGTGGAGGGTTCGCCAACTGCTTGTCTCCATGGAGATGTTATTACTTTGCTTGGAAAGTTTCACAGTATGATGACACTACTGGGCCAAGTTACAGGTCAGATCTGTAAAGATGCACTATGTAACTTTTCTTGTCTCCATGGAGATATTACTTTGTCTGGAATGTTCCAAAGTATGGCATTAAACTTAGCTAATCGCATGGAGACAAGAAGGTGAGGTTACCAGGTCAAGTTACAGGTCAGATCTATGGAGAGGTGAGCCTTAAGCCATGTTATAATGTTGTTATCTCTTCAAAAACATACTTGGTTTTGTTTCATTCACATGTCTGAGTAATCCTTTATTAGTCTTTCTACATCTCCAAATCTAAAAATGCTCTGCTCCACCTTGTGATGTCATGAAGTGGTAGTTTTCAAGTTAACAGCTACTTTTTATTTAAGTTCAATAGAGATTGGCAATTCCAGTACTGAAATTATCCAAATGATTGTAGTAAAGGTGTGTGGAGTTTAAAAACACAGTGGCGCACTTCCTGTAATACCGCATGACATCATAAGGTGGAACAGACTGTTTTCCGTTTGAGAGAAGAGCTCCTAACTCCTAAATCTGCAGGATTTGTGTGTTAAACATGTGTGAATGAAACAAAACACAACTCCAGGTCTGTTTTGAGGAGGAAACATAACATAGATGAAAAATTGTGTAATATGGGCCCTTTAAGTTGTCCAGCATGAAAGACAAAATATTTATATGTATTCAATTTAAAGATCTATTACACAAACCTACACTTCTCTAATCTTACAGTAATCAATATGGTGTCCGGCTACACTACGTCAAAGGTCAATGAGTCTTCACTTCACGGTTTTCTAATTTCCCCCACTCTCCTCTTGACTCGACGAAAGGGCAAATCCATTTCACACGAGACGAGCCCAGTGGAACAAGTGCTCATCAGAACCACTCAAATGTCCCGCAGTATAGCTTTAGATCATCCCGATTATAGAGGAGGTGATTCAGGCAGTAGTCTAATGGGGCCAAAGGGTATCGCTACTGTCAGGAAAGTGGGCCAGAAATAACAAGTTTGAGAAGAGTTTCAGAGGAAGTAAAGTCTGCACTTGGTTTCTTCTGGTGCGTCTGCCATCTGCTTGTCTTGGTGATGTCAATGCTTTGTCTACGATGTTCCTATGGTGGCCAACGGGGGCCAAACGCACTGCAACGGGCTAATGCGTCTCAGTTAGAGAAAACAGCTTCAAGTACAGAAACGATGCAAATTCACAAACTCAAACACAAGTTTAAACGAGGTACAAACAAAAAACGTGGCGCAAATGAAAAAAACACGCTGCAAGAAACAAAGACAAATGTGTCATCAGCAAATGCGCCGCAAATAGAGAAACGACGCAACGCACAAAACGATGAAAACCAAGAAAACACCTGCAAACGAAAAACGCTGCATAAAGAGTCACCACAACAGAAGTGCTCCAAGCCTGCAGGGGGCGCTCTCAGTGTAACAGATCAATGTTTGTCACGGTAATGTGGCTTTTATTTGATTATATTCATATACTGTGTTTATAAATAATATAAATATCGCTGTACAACGCAGTACATCACGTGCCGTTTATTTGATTGTATTTTGAAGCTGAGACACTCTGGGCCGTTGCAGTGCCCCCGTCTGCCACTGTATGTTCCACAGTATGGCACTAAACAAATAAGTTTTGTATTTCTTAATTTACAGGTGTTTATATTTCTTAAAAACTACCACAAAGACATGCATTCTTACTGTGACCGGGCCCACTTCTCCACAGATCTGACCTGTAAGTTGGCCTGGTGATGTGGCCTGCTTGTCTCCACGGAGATAATAAATGCCATACTGTAGAATATTTCAGGAAAAAAATAACATCTACATGGAGTCAAGCAGGTGGCGGAAACTCTACCAGAAAAGTTACATAGCGGACCTTAAATATGGGTCATACCAATACTTAAAGTTGCAGTATGGAACTTTTCTAGTGGGAGTGTGCAATGTCACCTGCTTGTCTCCATGGAGATATTATTGATTGGTCTGGAATGTTCAGCAGTATAGAATTAAGTTTATCCATTTATTGCCATACTGTGGAAAATTCCAAGCAAAGCATCACCATGGCAACCTCCACCAGAAAAGCTGCATAGAGCACCTGGAGTAAGCTTAAATTATAGACAGTAAAGATGCACTATGAGGCTTTTCTGGTGCTTGTCTCCATGGAGATGTTATTACTTTGCCTGGAATGTTCTGCAGTATGAGATTAACCTTAAGATAACTGCATGGAGACAAGAAGGTGGCACTACCAGATCAAGTTACAGGTCAGATCTGTGGAGAGGCGAGCCCACACAGTAAGAATTCTGCAATAATCACCTGCAATGGAGATGTTTTTGAGCTTAAATTGTTACTGTAACTTTTCTAGTGGATGTCTGCCACATGCTTGTCTCCATGGAGCTTTTGCTTTGTCTAGAACAGGGGTGGGCAATTCTTTTTTCCATGGGGCCACTTGAGAAACAGAAAATATTGTGGAGGGCTAAAATGCCTAACTCATTTCTGCATAATATTAATTGTATTTCTTTATAAAAAGCTGTAAATAACATTGTTTTGATGCACTGGCTAGACTGCTAAGAGTTTCTGTTACGACTAAGCAATGAAAAAGTGAGGCTGCCTTACAAAAAATGTCATTTAAAACACCTCTAAAATAAAAGCAATGCAGCTTTAGTCCATGCATGAGGTAAAATGATAAAATATGTTTATTTTGTAATTCCAAATTATCTTAAACGGGCTGGTCAATATCTTGTGTTTATTCGATTATGGTACCCTGAAAAAACATGCATTCTTATTGTGAGTGGGCTTGCCTCTACACAGATCTGACCTGCAGTCACTTGCCTCCATGGAGATGCTTACTGTAAGTTACCATAGTATGAAACATTCCTATGAAACTTGAACTCGTGTCTTTTACACTGTATTGTCTGGTTCAACTGTCTCCAGTCTCTGAAGGGCACCTTGTCTGAAACCTCCTCTCTCTCCCCTTCTCCTCTTTTTCTCTCCCCCTCTCTCCTCCCACGATCTTCTCTCTCTCCTTTCTCTCTCTCCTCTCATCATCTTCTCTCTCTCTTTCTCTCTCCTCTGTTTCTCTCTCCTCTCTCTTTCTCTCTCTTCTCTCTTTCTCGCGCCTGTCGCTGCCCATCAGAACCAGATGGCTAACGATGCTGTATGCTAGCCCCCTGCCTCCGCTGTAGCCCCGCCCCCTCGCGCTCGGCACTGCGCATGACCTACTTATGGACGGGACGCCTGTGGATGGAGAGAGAGAGAGGGAGGTAGGACAGGGAGGGTGGAGGAGGGGAGGAAGAGAGGAAGGGATGAAAATAGAGAGGGAGGGAGTGAAGGAGGAATGAGAGAGAGAACAGGAGAGAGGGATGGACGGAGAGAGAATGAGGGATGAGAGAGGGATGGAGGGAGAAAGGAGGGAGGAATGGACAGGGAGGACAGGGTGGAAAGAGGGAGAAGGAGAGGGATGGAGAGAGAGAGGGGTGGAGAGAGAAAGGGAGGGAGGGAGAGAGAGAAGAAGAGAGTGATGGCATGATGGCATTAAGAAGACAGTGATGGCATGATGGCATGAAGAAGAGAGTGATGGCATGATAGCATCCTCTTATTAAAAGACTGATCTCCAAAAAATATAACAGTTATTTCACTTTAGTTATTTATTATCACACAGCAGCAGTAGTTCTCAAACTTTATTATTATTATTTATTTTATCAGGCGTTACGAGCACCACCACCACAACTAAACCCAGATTATATCAGGTTTAAACAGGGGCTCAACATGGTCTAACATGAGACTGAACCGTTGATATTTAATACTGTATGAACAAAAAGACAACAAAAGCATGAAGAGAATTTTATCTAAATTAAACAAATATTCAAACTGCAGAAACACCAGAGGAAGCCTGTGTATATCAGCGGTCCACATACCACGCTTTGAGAAAGACTCTTATAGGGATTTGAATTTTCATATGAGTAGTTTTAGTTTAGAGAGTGAATTTCCTTAAATAGATAGATAAAGGGTTTATCTATCTATCTATCTGTCTGTCTGTCTGTCTGTCTGTCTGTCCGTCCGTCCGTCCGTCCGTCCGTCCGTCCGTCCGTCCGTCCGTCCGTCCGTCTGTCTGTCTTTTACCAGGCCTAAAGTCTGACTAGTTTCAATCATGGATCTATAATAAGAACGTTCCCCCTCTGTCCCTCTCTAGACCGACTACTGGCCGCTCCAGGTACTGCAGCTCCGTGTTCGGCTGACAGGACATCCAGCTTTCACAAAGGTCGGATTTTCTATTTCTTTTCTATTGAGGAAGTAATGCGGATGAGCAAATTATTTTTTGGGCCCATGCACCAGTGAGCACAGGCCACCGAAAACAACACGTCAGCTTGGGTTCACCTTCAGATTTTATTAGTTCTGTGGTTTCAGTATATTCTTTCTGTCATTTGTAGCATGAGATAAAATTAAAAAGAACATTTTCATTTGTGCATCAAACTAAAAACATTCACGAATATTTTCACCTGTTGTAGTTTCAATTAAATCAGCTCATTCTGGTCAGACTGTGTTAAAATAAAGCTCAGATTAAGTCTAAAAAGCTTCTAACAGAGTCGTGCTTACAGTTATGATGGCATCAGCTAACCTGATTTCTGACACATATTACGATATTTATCAGTACCAGTCAAAAGTTTGGACTCGTTCTCTCTTTCAATGTTTTTTTCTCTAGGCCTATTACTTTCTGCATTTGATATACATACAAAAGACATCAAATATATGAAGTAAGGTATATGGAATTATGTACCAAAGAAAAAAAGAATAAATAACTAAATATTGGTTTTATATTTTATACTTTTTTTATATTTTATAATCCTCAATTATTTTACTACATAATTCCATATATTCTGCTTCATGTATTCGACGTCTTCTGTATGTGTCTAAAATGCAGAAAACAGTAAAAATAAAAACAAAAACAAAACAAAACAAAACAGTGAATGAGTGAGAGGGTGAGTCCCAACTTTTGACAGGTACTGTATGTTGAAACAAGTTAAATGTGTATCTCCTGCTGCAGTACATCCTCGGTCTCAGTCCCTTGGTAACACCTTGGCACAAGACGAGACAGACGATGCCAAGTCCTCACGGAGACAGGAAGTCAAGTGTGTGTGTGTGTGATTAGGAACGATGCCAACCAATCTGCCACCGTGCCAACATAAACATGAGGAGCGTATATGAGACCGCGCTGGCACCACCTACAGGTTTAAAGGTCCTATATTACACTAAATGGACTCTTGTGAGCTTTAAGTCATGTTCTAATGTTGTTTCCTCATCCAAAACACCTGGAGTTGTGTTTTGTTTCATTCACACATGTTTGAGTTATTATTATTAGTCTGTCTACATCCACATCCACCTTGTGATGTCATGAAGTAGTTTTTTACATGTCTCAGTTACACAGTTCACTTTTTTTTTTTTACCTTTAGTTCAGTAGAGATTGGCAATTCCAGGGTCAAAATTATCTAAATGATTCTACTGACGGTGTGTGGAGTTTAAAAACACAGTGGAGCGCATTCTGCATCAATGCATGACATCACAAGGTGGAACAGAGTGTTTTCTGTTTGAGAGTCTAAACAGCAAAACAGTGGTTTAGTGATTAATGGCCACTCTCGCCTCGCAACAAGAAGGTCTAGGGTTCAGGTCATAGAGTGCGGTTTGTATTTTTGCCCCGTGTCTGTACTATAGTGCACTTGTACTCCACCTGCTTGTCTCCATGGAGATGTTGTCTTTGTTTTGCCTTAGAATGCTCCACAATATGCCATTAAACATACTAGTAAGTTACAGGTCAGATCTGTGCAGAGGTTACTTTGCTCACAGCACGAAGAACTCTGAGAAGAACTTTGTGTGTTAAACATGTGTGAATGAAACAAAACACAACTCCAGGTGTATTTGTGATGAGGAAACATTACAACACAGATCAGAAAACAGCGTAATATGCACCCTGTTACACTGTAGATCATTCCAAAACAAAAACATCTCCATGGAGACTAATAATTGATGGACTACCCAACAGAAAAGTGACATGGTGTGCCTTTAAGTAAATATCCGGTCTTATTATCCCATATAATTACACTTCTGCAAACATGCTCATATCTAAACGGACAAACAGGTGACGCCAAGAACCGTGCGTATATTCCTGCCAATACAAACACAACTGAATAACTGCTAGAAAGACAGGTTTAATGCCATACTGTGGAACATCCCAATCAAAGCCATACCATCTCCATGAAAAGGCTGATGGGCTCTCCCCCAGAAAACTTAGATAGTACATGGTTAAAGGTCCTACACTACGCAATACTGACTCTATGAGCTTTAAGCCATGTTATAATGCTGTTACCTCCTCAGAAACATACCTGGAGTTGTGTTTTGTTTCATTCACACATGTTTGAGTCATAATTACCTCTGCCAAGGAGGTTATGTTTTCGCCTGAGTTTGTCTGTTTGTTTGTTTGTTTGTTTGTTTGTTTGTTTGTTAGCAAGATAACTCAAAAAGTTATGGATGGATCTTGATGAAATTTTCAGGAAATGTTCCTAATGATAAATCCAACAGATGATTAGATTTTGGTGATGATCCAGAAGAAATCCTGGATTCTGGATCCCTTTGAAAACTGAGCTGCTTGGCGGAGGTCTGCGCTCTCTGAGTGCTTTTCTAGTTTCTTATTAGTTTGTCTACATCTCCAAAGCTCAAAATGCTCTGTTCCACCTTGTGATGTCATGAAGCGGTAGTTTTCAAGTTATCAGCTACCTTTAGGTCAGTAGAGATTGTCAGTTCCAGGGTTGAAACTGTCAAAATGCTAGTTCTAGTGAAGGTGTATGGAGTTTAAAAACACAGTGGAGCAATTCCTTTATTACCACATGACATCACAAGATGTTTTCTGTATAAGAAGAAGCCTAAATATGCAGTGTTTGTGTGTTAAACGTGTGTGAATGAAACAAAACCCAACTCCAGGTGTTTTTTATGAAGAAACAACATTATAACACAGATCATAAAATCGTGTAATATGGGCCCTTTAAACTCTGTCCTGGTTGAAGATACTGAATTATTCGTCTTTGTAACTTTAAGTGTAATATGGAGCAGTCCCATCTTTCTTCATGCTCTAGTTTCAGCTGGAGACCCCCGGCAGGACTCTCCACTCCCCCTCTCCATGCGCCGTAAGACCCATCATCTGTCAACAAAGCCCTGTGCTCCAGTTCTTTTTAAAATACAGCTCTGTGTGTGTGTGTGTGTGTGTGTGTGTGTGTGTGTGTGTGTGTGTGTGTGTGCGTGTGTGTGTGTGTGTGTGCGTGCTTATACACAGTTACATTATGGGTAGAAATGCACCAATCCAGCTTTTTCAGCTCTGATACTGATTCTGATATTATAGCTTTAAGTATCTGCCAATACCCAATATCAACCAATACCAGTGCAGAGACTAAAAACAGCATTTATTTCTTTAAAACAAAAATAAAATATAAGACAAAACTGACCCAAAGGTGTCGTTAGCTGTTACTTAGTAACCGGATTGGACCACTGAACAACTTTATATAAACTAAATTTCAAACATAACAGTATCAGATCGGTGAATTAATTATGGGGACCTGCCTCCTTTATCGGGACCAAAATTCTGTCCCCACAATGTAAATTCTATTATTGAATCAATGTTTTAAAGTTCAGATATGGTTAAAATAGGTTAAGGTGAAGGTGTAGGTTTAAGTTAAGATCAATCTCCACCAAGCGGTCTAATTTGGCCAGTGAGGAGGCTCTGAGATTTTAAGAAGAATTTATTTTGATTACATTTTCTACTGAAAATACTGTCAGGAGATGGGACGGGGGCCAAGCCTGTCTGTTTCTGTATATTTAAAGTACATTTAATCACACATTTCTTTGTACAACAACATTTTTATGAGCAAACTGTCATTTGGTTTGGCTCTGGACTTGCTTATGCACATTCATTTTGGCCCACTGAGAAAAAAAAACTTTGGGCACCCCTGGTCTACAGGAAATGAATGGTCAAAAGTCCCTAAGAAGCATGTAAACCCAACTATATGTGCGTGTGTGTGTTTGCATGTGTGCGTGTATGTGTATATATATATATATGACCCTCTCCACAGCTGTCCCCATTCTGAGGCTCAGTCCAGGGAGAAGCAGGAGTCCTCAGGAGACGCAATTTAAATCTTTGCTTTGAGCCTTGACATGAAGTCTATATGAAGTCACAGCTAGACAGCAGCATGTGTACGTGCTATACTACGGACATTATATACTGCATATGTATTAGGGATGGTCTTATATGGATTTTTTCAGTCTATGTATACTAATATATGATAACAGATATTCAATTAAATTAACGTTGAATCTATAAAAAATTGAAGTTAACTTTGGAGATGTAGACAGACCAATAATGCAGGATTATTCAAACATGTGTGAATGAAACAAAACACAACTCCAGGTCTGTTTTTGAGGAGGAAACAACATTATAACATGACTTAAAGCTCACAAGAGTTCATTTTAATACAGGACCTTTAAAGGTATGTCTTCTGCAAACAAATGAAATATATTGTATTGTTGTGTATTTAACATATAAAATAATAATAATTAAAAAAAAACAAAAACAAAACTTTAACAGGGTTAGGCATTATAAGTACTTTTTACTTCAGTCTAAACCCTTTTGGTCAGGTCATGATCCAAATCATATTGTAGTCTATGTTCTTGTAGTGCTGCAAATGACCGAATAAACTACTTACTACTACTACTGCTGCTGCTGCTGCTACTACTACTTCTACTATTACTACTACTACATATTGAAGAGAAAATATGTTAACCCTGAAGTTTAGATCTCCACAAAGAAGATGCAATATTGTGAAAAGATGAGATAGAAAAGGGAGAAGAAAAAAAAAAAGGCTGATGAGCGTTTGAAAACACACACTGAAACCTTTTACGGGGCAGCAGAAATGGGGAAAAGAGGAGACTAGAGACTGCACTGATCGTTAACGCACTCCAACCTTGTCAGGATTTGAAGATAATAAAACCAAATATGTTTCAAAGAATAATTGCATATGATAAATAATACATGAAAGTGAAAATGAAGTGTCAAAATCATACGCCATTAGCTGGACATTACAGCAACATATAGTCCACACACAGCCCCCAAGGTTAAGGTACTACATATGTATAATTTTTGTTCTTTATAAAGAGGGAGTATTATGCTTTTTATTTTTAGCTTTCTACCAGGTTATAATGTTGTTCCCTCATCAAAAACATGCCTGAAGAGGAGAGAAGAAGAGAGCTTTGAGTAATTTAGTGATCTCTATAAGATTCTGTCCAATGCTCCGCCCACAAGCCCATGTCACCCATGCTCCCACACGGCAATTCTCCATAAATGTACAAAAACAAGATGGAAAACTGTTCACTATAACTTCACAAACCTAATACGATGTGCAGTAGTTTCATTACAGGGATTGCACGCTGATTGTGTTGTGATAGCGCTCTGAAAGGGGAGTGACTTAGCATGGAAAGCAAAGCGAGAGGGGTGTGAAACTTCTGAAACAGTTAATATGTTGTTTTTGGGGAATATCGCATTTTCAAAATAATAAAAGATAACATGGTGATCTAAATATGTTGTGTGTTCGCAATTAATACCCTGCACAAGTAAAATACTCCCTCTTTAATGAGTGAATTCCATATGTTTTCCCCCATATGGATCCTATTTGGACAGCGGAGGGATTATACAAATATTCCTCCTAAAGTAAATGGTAAAATCAGATAAAAAATGTAATAATTGCGAGTTGTATACATCTAATAAAGTACTTTATTGATCACAAACCAGGAGTAAAGAGGCGTAAACACTGCAAGAATTGACTGTGCTTGTGGTTCCTCTCTCTGTACCTGTAAAATGTTTGTATTAACTCGCTCTACATGATCCTGGGGTTTTTATTTTGCAGTTTTGTCTGTTAATCAATTCCTATTCCTAATATGGACCTCTGCTCCAAATTCTCTCCTATAACTGCTAGCCTCGTGAGCTTCATTTGACTGGAGTTGAACGCTATGGGTGACGTCACACTCCCATAGCCCACTGCTTTATACAGTCTGTGGGCTCACCTTGCTTCACTTCTCCACCTGGAAAAAAAGCTTTTCTAAATCTGAGAACATGACCAAAAATGTATGAATATTAGCGATGTGCCAAAGAGTTTCTGAAAGATAGGAACTAGTCCAGTGGTTTTAAAACACACTTCCTCCTTTCATGGTAATAAAATTTGGTACTTCAACTTGCAACTGTCATGTAGAGAAACTTATCCTCTGCATTTGACCCAACCTTTAAAGTCATCTCTTGATCTTGAGCTATATTAGGTTGAAACAAGTGTCTAGCTGAAGGTTTATGCTATTGGTCTGTAACTAGATTTGCTTGTCTCCATGGAGATGTGATTTCTATAATGTTCCCCAGTTTGGCATCAATCTACAGTATCTAGCATTTATTTCATTACTGGTGCTTTAATAGCCCAGGCGTGTACTGAAAATATTTTCTCATCTATGTTATAATGTTTCCTCGCCAAAAACAGACCTGGAGTTGTGTTTTGTTTCATTCACACATGTATAACACACCCTGCATATTTAGGCTGTTCCACCTTGTCATGTGGTAATACAGGAAGTGCTTCATTGTGTTTTTTTTTTAAATCCACACACCTTCACTAGAATCATTTGGATAATTTCAGCCCTGGAATTGCCAATCTCTACAAAACAAACGGTAAAAAGGAGCTGTTAACTTGAAAACTACCTCTTCATGACATCACAAGGTGGAACAGAGCATTTTGAGCTTTGGAGATGTAGGCAGACTAATAATAAAGGGTTAATCAAACATGTGTGAATGAAACAAAACACAATTCCAGGTCTGTTTTTAATGAGGAAACAATATTCTAACATGGAGTAAATTTTGTGTAATATAGGACCTTTAAGCAGCAGTACCCAAATGTATTTTTCACACTGTCTCCATCTAAACTTCTGTGAATCCCAAGTTCTACAGAGTGACAGCAGTGGCTCTAGTGCATACTGTTGTTGTGTCCTTGGTCAATGCACTTTACCCGCCTTGCCTCTAGTGCTGATGTACAATGGAGAGAGTGAATGTAGAGCAACGCATGGAAATTCATTTGTGAGAAGTAGGAAGAACTAGTTGGATAGATTGTAATACTTCTTCCTTTCACGGTTTGAAAATCAGGTGTACCCCAATATTATCGTCTATATTTTGATAATAATAATTATAGATTATGATTTTCTTTATATTGCACATTACATTTCAAAAACACATCTCAAAGTGCTACAGTCAGTTTAAAGCTGCATTGTGTAACTTTTCTGGTGGAGGATCCGCCAAATGCTTTTCTCCATGGAGATATTATTACTTCATCTGGAACGTTTCACAGTATGTGTATGTGGTAACATTTCTATCTTCATGGAGACCAAAGTAGACCAAGTTACAGGTCAGATCCGTGGAGAGGCGACCCCGCTTACAGTCAGAATGCCCTTTGTTGTAGGTATTTTTGAGCTAAAAAAAACACCTGTAATTAAATAAATGTAAAGTAGAGCTGTTTAACGTCATACTGTGGACAGAGCAATGACATATGCATAGAAACAAGCAGCTCACGGACCCCCAACAAAAAAGTTACACAGTGCATCTTTAAAATCACATATAATAACAGTTTAGTTTGTTATAAGTGATTTTCTTCAGCGTTTATTCATGTTGCTTCCACTAATACTAAGGACATGTGCAGAGGACATGAGTCTCATCAGTATTCCCCTCACTGCACAGCTCCAGACTAACAGAATGTGGAGAGACAGGCCGGCGTGCACGAGGCCTGCCTGTGATTGGAGTTTGAACAGCGGGTAAGAGAAGGCCCCTGCCCCCCTCCTCTCCAATCATCCGTCTTCTAATCCACAACACATTTTAGAAAACATTCCTGCAGACCATGAAAGTATGAACGTGGAGTGAAGCTGCGTTCCTCTTGCTTTTACGTAATGGGCCATACCCTAAATGGAGAGGTTCAACAGCAGAGGTTAGGTGGTGAAATGCGCGCTGTTATCTTGTGATTTTGAAGTTCAGATTGAGCGAGATAAACAAGGAAAAATGTCTTTAACTGGAAAAGATTATACGGAGCAATTAAGTCATTTTTAGGTTGCAAGATTAGGAAGGTTAGGAAAATAGAGCTGAATTGGGATTGTCAAAAGTATCGAGAAGCAGACATGACTCAATACTTAAAACTATACGACACTAAACGACTTAAATGTTGAAAATGACATTCTGTTGTGTGGAATCGGTAATGAGTTTATTCCTTAGTATCAAAATTTTGGTTTGAGACACTTAAAAAGTAAAACTTTTCTGTTGGAGGATCTGCTATACCCGCGTGTCTCCATGGAGATGCTGTTGCTTTGCCTGGAACGTTCCACAGTAAGGCATTAAACTTCTCTGTGGAGATGAGCAGCTTACACAACCTGGCCAAGTTACAGGTCAGATCTGTGGAGGATGGGAGGTCCTCGCTCTCAGTTAGAATGGGTGCATTTTAGTGCAATAAACCATGCAGGATAGATTGGTTTTAATGCCATGCTGCGGAACATTCCAGTCAAAGCAATGACATCTCCAAGGAGACAAGAAAATGACAAACTCCACCAGAAAAGTTACATAATGCCGCCATCAGCCCTTCCAACCACCACATACATAGGCAAGGTGGGTAAAGTGTCTTGCCTATAGATACACCAACAGTATACAGACATATTAGACCCTGGATTGAACTGCTGACCTTTGGGTTGGTGGGCGAACACACAACCAGCTAAGCCACTCCCAGTTCAAAAGTACCACAATCAGCAGTTTGCTCCGTTGAATTATCTGCCAAAAATATTCTGTACAAACCAATATCCACAGTGACATTTTAAAACATCTGGTCTTTCCTGTTTATCTAAGTCCCCATTCTGACAGAACAGAGGAGCGCGCGACTGTGAACTGTGTCCCTTGGCCGTGCGTGCGCCTGTGAAATGGGTCCCCTTGTGGGTAGTTCCAGATGGAGTTTGTAGAGTTCCTCAGACGGAGCACGGCCCTGGAGATCGTCATTAGCATGTGTGGTATACTGCTATTGTACGTGGCAAACAGTGGAAGAGGAAATAGCAGGAGGAAGTCCAAAGCGTGCAGTTAATGTATTATTTGTTTGACTAGAGTTCACAGTGTGTGTCTGCGAATGAATGTATTATTTATGCAGAACGGAGGTGTCAATCAAAGGTGGAAAAGAATAAGAGAAGGTAACCAGACACTACAGGCTATAGGCATGGGAGTCAGTCCCTTCGTTAGTAGTTACCTGATGAGCCAGTCCCTTCTACATTCTGTTAGAATCCAGAAGGAACAGAACCATAGAGTACGAAAATCCTCTGTCCAAACTTAAGACACCCACAGCTGCTAATTTGCAACTCATGTCCCTCAAATGTGTGTCTCTCCAAACTTCTCGTAACATTCAGAAGAAAATCTATAACGTCTTTTACCTGAGATAAGTAAGAGTTTGGTGCTTCAATTGTTGATTCTAAGAAAATCTATGCTATTTCTTAGTCCTTTATGTTGTTTTTTCCTCCTTTTTTATGTGCAGCCATATATATTTTTGACGCGAACAGAGCATGCTTCTCTCTGATTGGCTGATCCGCCCGTCAATCACGCCCTCTGAAATCAGGGAGACAGGATACAGCTCCAGATCAACTCGTCTTTGTGAGGTTTTGTCAAAGCGCGTGGTTCTGACTGAACTGGTAATTAAAGTAGTGCTTTCCTCGTCAACTGTTGTGCTGACTTTTAAAGGTGCACTATGTAACCTGCTTGTCTCCCTGGAGATGTTATTGCTTTGTTATTGCCTGGAATGTCTCACAGAATGGCATTAAAACATATCTATCCCCATCAAGACAAGCAGGTGGCACCATCAGATCAAGTTACAGGTCAGATCTATGATGGGGCAAACCTGCTTACAGCGAGGATGATTATTCAGAAATGACCCATAAACACCCATAGTGAAATAACTTGAAACTTCTGGACAAAATAGCATAATAGCATAACTTTAAGACCAAAATGAGGGTCACTGCAGCAGTTACAGAGAGAGGGGGGACAATTTTGCAATGTAAAGTCAATTGGAGCCAGAGTCAATGGAGCCAGAAGCGCGTCCGTGCTCACTTCCTGTTTGGAAAGCAGCAGGTTAGCTATGTCCATTTGTATATACAGTCTATGGTCCCACTGCTCCTGAGGCTGCCCCAGTGAGTCAAATGCAGAGGACACATTTCAATACGGGGACTGTAAAGTGTACCTTAAGCCTTAACCTTAATCCTCCTAATACGCAAAAAAGTGGGAAAAAACAAACAAACAAACAAACAAACAAACAAACAAAAAAAACAACTACATAAAGGACTGAGAAACTACATGGATTTTTACAGATATCTTATATCCGGTAAAAGAAGTTATATATTTTGTTCTGAGTGAAGAACAAGAATTTTGGAGAGGAGATGTCTTCTGGATTTGAGAGACACAAGCTCTCAAATGTGTAGAAGGAACTGAATGGAGATCTTTTTCATAACCTACTTGGTCATATATGTTTGCCAATAATAATAGAGACACTGTACTGTACATATTAGACATAAATAGAGTGAAAATACACAGAGGACACTGAAAATGTTCTCTTACAGATTTTCCATCAGCACGTCTCCCCCTCCTACCTGCTCCACCTCATGACACCACCTCTACAATGGCGTCACAAGGACTCGCATCCAAATTAACAGATTGCGCAGATTTGTGGAGGAGAGGAGAGGGCAGGAGCACAGAGGGGAGGGGGCAGCAGAGACCTGAGTTTCCATGACGACAGCACAGGGCCCCTCTTGTGCAATACATGATGCATAATACAAGATGGGATACTGTATTATGGGGCCCATATTACACTGTTTTCTGATCTAGTATGTTATAATGCTGTTTCTGGAGTTTTGTTTCATTCACACATGTTTGAGTGATCCTGATTTATTGGGCTGTCTCCAAAGCTCAAAATGTTCTGTTCCACCTTGTGATGTCATGAAGCGAAAGTTTTCAAGTTAACAGCTGACTTTCACTTTTTGTTCAGTAGAGACTGGCAATTCCAGGACTGAAATGATCCAAATGATTCTAGTGAAAGTGTGTGGAGTTTAAAAACACACTGAAGCATTTTCTGTATTACCACATGACATCACAAGGTGGAACAGAGTGTTTTCTGATTGAGAGAAGAACTCATCTTAAATCTGCAAGGTTTGTGTGTTAAACATGTGCGGATGAAACAAAACACAACTCCAGGCCTGTTTTTGTTGAAGAAACAATATTATATCATAAATCAGAAGAAAGTGTAATATGGGCTCTTTAAATGTATAAGTTTCAGTAAAGAAAAGTATACCCATAGTCCAGATTACAGGTCAGATCTGTGAAGAGGCGACTCTGCTTATAGTAAGCACGCACGTTTATCAATGCATTTCCTTGGCAATAAAAACAGCTGTAAATTTAAATTTAACACCATACTGTGAAACTTTCTAAGCAAAGCAACATCCAACATCTCCGTTAGCATGTACCCTCCACAGATGGCATGTACTCTCCACCAGAAAAGTTCCACGGTGCACCTTTAGATAAGCTGATTTCCCTTCACAGCCCTCACACTGACACATGCAGAGACGTGTGGTGAGTGGGTAGAACATATTGCGTTGCAGACTTTCGTGCTTCATTCACGGCCAAAGGAGGCGCTGAGGGGGCCACAGTTTGAGACAGTTCAACATGCTGCTTTGGACTGTCACTAAAGGGCCCAGATTACACTATGTTCTAATCTGTGTTATAATGTTGTTAAAAAACAGACCTGGAGTTGTGTTTTGTTTCATTCACACATGTTTAAAGGTGCATTGTGTAACTTTTCTGGTGGAGGGTCTGGATTTTTTTATCTGGAATGTTTCATAGTATGGTGTTAAACTTTTCTATCATCATAGAGACCAAACCAGACCAAGTTATAGGTCAGATCTGCAGAGAGGCGACCCCGCTCACAGTCAGAATGTCTGTTTTTCTGGGTATTTTTGAGCTGTAAAACCACCTGTAACTGAATAAATGTAAAGTAGAGCTGTTTAATGTCATACTGTGGAACATTCCAGGCAAAGCAATGACATATCCATAGAACTTTAACACACAAACCCTGCATATTTAGGCTGAGTTCTTCTCTCAAACAGAAAACACTCTGTTCCACCTTGTGATGTCATGTGGTAGTACAGGAATTGCTCCACTGTGTTTAAACTCCAAACATCTTTACTAGAATCATTTGGAAAATTTCAGACTTGGAATTGCCAATCTCTAGTGAACTAAAGTTAAAAGGTAAAAGCTGTTAACTGGAAAACTACAGCTTCATGACATCACAAGGTGGAACAGAGCGTTATGAGCTTTGGAGATGAAGACAGACAAATAATAATGTGTTACTCAAACAAACCACAACTCCAGGTCTGTTTTTGATGAGGTAACAACATTCTAACATGATTTAAAGCTCACAAGAGTCAATTTTGCGTAACATAGGACCTTTAAGTGGACAGTGATTCACAAGTCTTACAGGGGAGATTATGACTTAATTTGAGTAACAAAGCTTCAGCCAGACAAGTGCCTACAGTTAGCTTCACATCCCCAGGGAATGTTAATGATATCAGCTGCAAAGTATCGATAAACCACATTTTCCAGTACACAACCCTTCTATGTAGAGTAGCCCGTCTAATAAAGCAGACGAGCTCCATTATCACGAGGATACCAGGTGACGATGACCTTGGTGTACGCTACATAAGATCATACAGGGAGCGGATATTGGTTTTGACACGATGCTGGGGACAGGTGTCAGCTACAGGCGTTCTGATTGGCTCCCAGGTGTCTCCTAGGGGCTTTCTGATTGGATCATTATCAGCACTAACACGTCGGAAAGCTGGGACACCTTCTGGTCCTCCATCTTTCCTCTGTTACAGTCTGACATGTGCACAATAACAGCACAAGAGAAACACATTGGTGGTGGAGCTCATTTTGGGGTGACATTTTGAGCCCAAAGCCCATTAATAAAAACCATGGAAAAAAAAAATGGAACCATTAAAGATGCATTGCGGAACTTTTCTGGTGGAGGGTCCGTTAAATGCTTTTCTTCATGGAGACGTTCTTGCTTTGTCTGGAATGTTTCACAATATGGCATTAAACCTTTACATCTTCATGGAGACCAAACCAGACCAAGTTACAGGTCAGATCTGTGGAGAGGCGACCCCACTCACAGACAGAATACCTGTTTTTTCTAGGTATTTTTGAGCTATAAAACCACCTGTAACTGAATAAACATAAAGTAAATTGGTTTAATGTCATACTGTGGAACATTCCAGGCAGAGCAATGATATATCCCCACCTGAAAAGTTACACAGTGCACCTTTAAAGCACCTTTATGATAATTCGACTTTTTGACCGCATTTTTACTCTATCACAGTAAGTTTTTATACTACAAGCATAGTCATCTTCACTGTTTGTTACCTTTAATAATGCATGCATTATTAAAGGTTTCTAGAAAAGTGGATTTTAATTGGAAATATTTGAAGTATTTTTGAAGTAGTTTTAGCAGTCAAGATTAGTCTTTTTCAGATGTAAATTTTGTTAAAGGTCGTATATTATGCACAACTGACTCTTACCTCCTCAAAAACATTCCTGGAGATGTGTTTTAGTTCACTCACACGTTTGAAAATGTACTAATCGTGAATAACTGAAAGCAATATCTGTATCAAAAGACAGCACTGCCTGTTCCCGAAGCGTCCATGCCAGGAGCTGTGTGAGCGGGTTACAGGGTTACAGCCCAGACACAGACACATGTTTATAGCTCTCAAGGACTTGTACAGGGACACTTATTCCTCCATTAGCTCTGAACTCAAGACAAAGTGGGCCAGAGAACAGAGAAAGTATGTTGTGTCTCCTCCTCAGATAAAGGGCACAGCCGATACACACACACACACACACACACGCACACACACAAAAGAAGATTGAAGAGTGAGAGAGGCGATGCAAGTGAAGCTGTGCCGAGAATCCAATTTTAATTTAATCAAGATCCAATGATTTTAAAGTGTCTGTGGCTTGTTTTTTAAAGGGCCCATATTAAGCTACTTGCTGATCTATGTTCTAATGTTGTTTCTTCATCAAAAAAACAGACCTGGAGTTGTGTTTTTGTTTCGTTCACACATGTTTAACACACACCCTGCATATTTAGGCTGAGTCTCAAGCAGAAAACACTCTGTTCCAATCATTTGGATGATTTCAGCCCTGGAATTGTCAATCTCTACTGAACTAAAGGTAAAAAGGAGCTGTTAACTCGAAAACTACCGCTTCATGACAGCTGCTTGTGATTGTAATTTTATGTGTGAGACTTGTTCAGCAGCACAAATCAGCTCACCTGTTGTAGTTCCAAACAAGTCAAATGTTCAGATTAAAGTCTAACAGAGCAGTGCCACACCACCATCACCAGAGAATGTTAATGACAGCTGTAATGTATTGATTGTAAAAATACTAGTCTAAACGATTCATATAAAGATGAATATTATGGATTGAGATGAGTGTCGTCAGTTGTAGCTGGTTCTTTTCTGCAGTGTGGACTTGCACGGTGTGAGCGGCTCAGGTGTGAACAGGCTCTCATATTAATAATGCCATTGTGAATCTGTGTTATATCTTATGTTATGTAATACTGTAATACTGACGAGGCTTTCACATCTCACTAAACTCCCAGGTGTAAAATCGTCCATATATGAGTGTCAAGAGATAACGTGAAATAAACAAGTGAAAGGAACTCCGTAAACTCATTTGCTTGGTGATAGAATGAATGGAGGTTTGTAAAACTGAAGAGAGTCTATTGTGGCAGATATTACACAATGTTCGCAGTGAAAACTGGCTCAGGCTGCCCCCTAGTGGTAAAAAATGAGTTTGCTTTTTGTATTAAAGATCCAAATTTGTTGTGATTTTAGTTTAACTTTATAGTATAAGGTAATACTCACATTAGTTGTAAATGACTCTAATTCTAATTCAAGTTTTGAGGGACTAATTTCCTAATGATTTCGATAGTTTTGACTCGATTTTGTACGATGAAAAAAACTTGCTACTCTGTATTGATTTTGATACCACAATAACAGTAAACATGCGCGCGCACACACACACACACACACACACACACACACACACACACACACACACACACACACACACACACACACACACACACACAAACAAACAAAAAACACCTGAACAAAGCTGAAACTGAATTTATAAGATGTATTTCATTTTTAAGTTGTAAATTCTCAGTTCTTGTAATGTAACAAATGCAGGTATTAGGGATTTTTCTTGCTGTTATGACGAATAACTGAAATTAAGATCTAAAAATTCAACGCAAAACCCACAAATTGATGTTAAAGGTGCACTGTGTAACTTTTCTGGTGGAGGGTCCGTCACATGCTTTTCTCCATGGAGATGTTATTGCTTTGTCTGGAATGTTTCACAGTATGGTATTAAACCTTTCTATCTACATGGAAACCAAACCAGACCAAGTTACAGGTCAGATCTGTGGAGAGGCGACACCACTCAGTCAGAATGTCTGTTTTTCTAGGTATTTTTGAGCTATAAAACCACCTGTAATTTAATAAATATAAGATAGAGCTGTTTAATGTCATACTGTGGAACATTCCAGGCAGAGCAATGACATCTCCATAGAAACAAGCAGGACCCTCAACCAAAAAGTTACATAGCGCACCTTTAAGGTATAGTAAAGTTCACAAATTAACTTCTATTTCCATTGTTCAAAAAGACAAATATGGCACACACAGACTGGAGCCGTGCAGAAAAAATATTGACGCCAAATTTTCAATATTGAACCAATACCGATATCTGGGCAATGCCGATATTAGAACCGATATACTATCACCCATTTGTAGCAGTATTTCCCTTGTTACAGTGTGTTATGGGGACGTACCTTTGGCCTCTCGTCCAGAATCTGCTGTCTTATGTCCTTGTGTTTCTCCAGTAGTCTCTCATGTCTCTTACTCTGGGCGTCCTCCAGCTGCACACACAACACAAAAGAATGAATTAATATCTTTACATAATTTAGATCATCATGTTTCATTGTTTTGAAAATGCTGTACTTGCTAAAAACTACATATTAACATGTTTTACAAGTTTCACTTTTGATTTGAACACAATCAGCGTGAATCCTGCTAATGAAACTACTGCAAATCGCATCAGGTTTGTGAAGTCGTAGAGTATTGTTTGTGGAGAATTGTCATATGGGAGCTAAGGGTTCAGCTAGGGCCTGGGAGAGATCACTAAATGACTCAAACACGCATGGATGACAGCTAAAACCTCTACAGCCATGTTTTTAGACAAGGGAACGTTATAACATGGTAGAAAGCTCCAAAAAGCTCCAAAAAGTCAATGTTTTTTTTCTTCATGTTTAAGATTCATACAGAAAACATCAAATAAGAGATGAAAAATTTTAAATAACTGCATATTTAAGATTCAGACTTGTCAAAATAGTCACCCTTTGCTTAGCTTGAAACGGTTTTCACTTCACAGTTGTCCCTGTCAGGGTCAAGAAATGCCAAAAGTGCAAAGCAGTGATCAAAGCAAAGTGTGGCTGTTTTTATTTTAAGTTTATATCTTTAGTTTGCTACAGTCCATATGAGTCATTCATAGTTTTGATTGTTTCAGTGAGAATCTTCAGTGTAAATAATAAAAATAAAATAAAGAAGAACATAAATGAAAAAGCGTGTCCAAACTTTTGACTGGTCTTGTATTTTATCCCTCACACTAGTATGGAGCATGTTTACGCTATGGGTAATAAATAGTCCTGGTTTGGACCTGGTTTAGTTCTGGAATAGTCCTTAGACATGTTTAGATCTGGTTAGGTTCTTGTTTAGATCTGAACCAAGTCTAGACCTGGTTTAGTCCGTGTATAGACCAGCTCATGGTTTAAAAATAGTCCAGTTTAGAAATTGATTAATTGCTAGTACCTATTCTGATGTGGTTTCATGCACACTGTCTTGTTGACCTGGTTCTTTATTGGACCTTGTTTAGTTCTTGTATAGACCAGTTCATGGTTTAGAAATAGTCCAAACTTTAGTCCAGTTTAGGTTCTTCTTAAAGAAGATCTGTCACTAGTTTATAAGTTGATTCATTGTTTATTATAAATGTAGACTTTGGTTAGTCCTCATTTAGTCCTTTAGTTCGAGTATAGACCAGGTCATGGTGGACACTTGGTTTAGTCTTTGTTTAGTCCTGATTTAGGTTTGTATAAACTAGCTCATAGTTTAGTCCTGGATTAACCTTTTGTAGAGTTTAGACCTGGGTTAGTCCTGATCAGTCCTGGTTCAGTTAGCTTTAGACTTGCTTTAGTGCTTCTTTAGACCTAGCCCTAGTTAAGTCTGGGTTTAGTCCTTATTTAGATCTGGTTTGGTGAAGGTCTTTGTCCAGAACTGGCCCTGGTTTGGTCCTGGTTTAATCCTGATCCTGATGTACAAGCAGACTTGGACTGGTCCTGTTCTAGTCCTGCAGGTTTAGCTCCAAGTTTAGTCCCTTTTTAGTACCCATTCTGATGTGGTTTCATGCAGCCTGTCTTGTTGACCTGGTTCTTTATTAGACCTGGTTTAATCTTGGTTTAGATCTGATCATTTATGTATTATATGTAGTGGTATTATAGTAAATTAGCTGTTGTCATATTTGCTTCTTACCCTTTTAATATATTGCACCACTTCATTCACAAAAGACCGGTTGATCTCCAGCTTCTCTCTGTAGGAGACAGGAAATCAGACCAATCAGCACAGCAGTCCATTATTTTTTTTGTATTTACTGACATCTAGTGGCCTACAATAAAACTACACCCATTCTGTTAAATGTTTGAACGCACTTACTCTTCAGTGACGTTTTTGTCTTTAGTTTTGGCTTCGTTGATCTTTTCTTGTCTTTTCTTGTCCATCTTTTTCTTGAGTTCTTTCTTCTCTCTGCAATCAGGACACATGAATAATATGGAAATGTATGAATACAGTTAACTTAAAAACACATGTGATCAATTTAAAAATAAAGCAATGATTCAAGGAGTTTTAATTGGTTATGATTAATCTACTTACTGCTAAATGTACTTTGTGTAATGGGGGAAAAACACAATTCACAAGTGCTTTGAGAAACTTACACTTTTCTATTAGCTGATTGTGTAGTATGAGAACTTTAGACACATACAAAAATACAGTACACTAAAAGCAGCCAGAATAATCGTAAAGCGTATTTTTTAGCCAATAGACTAAAGTTAAACTATTTTATTTTATTTGTTGGTTGCTTTTCATTTTGGACGTTTATTGCACTAAAAACACATGTTGTTGCAGTGATCAGGCTCTAAAAAGCTACACAGTGTTGCTTTAAAAGTAAATATTACATATATAATAATACATTAAATGAAGTTTCAGTATTTATGACATTGGCCCTTAAAATGTTGATAAGATCTTACTTTTCGCAGAGGTCTCGTATCTTCTTGAGTTGTGCGTTCTGACATTCCTCTGCGATGGTGTTCAACTTCTCCACCAGCTGTGAAAACAAAGAGCCAAAAACATGAATTATTAGTGTTTTTCATCCATTTTTTGAGTTGTGTTACACTTACACAGATCTGAGCAAAAAAGTGTAAATAATGTCTAAGGCTGTAGTCATTTAAAGGGCCCATATTATGCTATTTTCTAATATATAGTGTTCTTTCCTCATCACAAACATACCTGAAACAAAACACAACTCCAGGTATTTTTTTGAAGAGGTAACAGTATTATCACATGGCTTAAATCTTAAAAGAGTCATTTTGCGTAATACAGGACATTTAAATGGTCAATGGTGACTTGGTTGATCAAAATGTTTATTAGTCAACTACTTCATTATTTTGATTTTAGGGATCTGTATGTGGCAGAATCAGCACCAATGTGTGTAATGAGTTAGCTGAAAATTTGGATGTGAATCAGTTTAATCTGCCTTATTTTCATAAAAATACAGTTTTCTAGTGCTTTTCTGTATAAATAGTTTTTTTTTTTGCATGAACTCCTGTGCAGTTTTGGTCAGATACATGGTCCACTAATCAATCTGCAGGACATGTTTTTAGAATTTCTTGTGGGCTGAACACTGGACAGAAGTGTACTACTAAGAGTAAATTAAAATCTCTCTTCAGACCTGCTTTTGATGAGGGAACAATGCTCTAACATGACAGAAAGCTCGATTTTGAATAATATCCCCACTTTAACTGAAATAATAAATTTTTCCAAGGAACATCTGGCAATCCCACAAGGCAGACTCGTGTTCTCAGCGTACTGGTTGAAAATCATTGACTAATTAGACAGACGAATAGCCAGGGATTTACGAGTCTAGTTGCTAAGCTATAATCACTAATTCAGACATGAATGATTGACATCTTGCTTTGTTAAGACAGGTAAACAGCACCTGTCTGCCTGTCATCTTTTGCTTCAGTGACTCCTGATTCAGCGATGCTCATTTTACAGGTGAAGTGACACAGAATATTTTCCACACTGTATTGCAGAGCCTGCTCAAGTCAGGAGGTACGATTATACAGTATGGTAAATAGTATTCTGCACGCCACATTTAATTCTTATATTGTCTAAAATATTAATAAATGTCTTTCCTGCGTTATACCTAAAGGGACAGGTTGAAGGAGATTCTGATTCACATTAAACAGCCACTTCAAGAGCACTTGACACCAAAAGTGACGTAAACAGAATTAAATCTAGTGTCACTGGGGTCAGTCTAGAGAGCGCAATGTATGAAAATGACCTCAGTGTGTTTTTATTTATTTGTTTGTTTACAGTGTATTGTGTACCTGTGCTCTCTCTTCTGGTACTTCTCGCTGTAGTACTGCTCGTGTCTCAGTGTCATTTATATTGTTTTATATTGTTATATTGTTTTATTTATTTATTGAGTTTGTTTATGAGACAGGGACAGTGCACGATATACATTAACCTTAACAGGAGAGATGCCTTGTGCCAGGTTGTGAAGCGTAAGTGTCTATTATGTACCTTCTGGTATTTCTCGCTGTAGTACTGCTCCTGTCTCAGTGTGTTGTTTTTATTTGTTTGTTTACAGTTTACTGTGTACCTGTTTGATGTGCTCTCTCTTCTGGTACTTCTCGCTGTAGTACTGCTCCTGTCTAAGTGTCAGCAGTTGTTGCTGTTGTTGCTCCTTGAGTTCACTCAGTCTCTGGTGACACTCCTGCTCCAGATCTGACAGCTCCTGGTCCAATGTCGACAGAGACTGCTCCGACCGACTGCACAAAAAAAATGTAATTCCCTTTGTATATTTAGTGATTATGATTGACAGTTACTCTTCTTAAACCTCCCTCTTGTGGCTCTTACCTCTTCTTGCAGCTCCCTCTCTCTTCTTACCCTTCCCTCTTGTGTTTCTTACCTCTTCTTGCCCTCTCTCTTGTGGCTCTTGAGCAGGGCAGACCTCCTCCTCTGCTGTTGGCTCTGCAGCTCTGATACTCGAGCTGAGTGTTCCTTGATAAGTTCAGTGGTTTTTCGGTGGTGTTTTCGGACCAGTTCCTTCATCTCCTTGTACTGTTTCCTCTGCTCACGGACAAACGCCTTCTGCTGCTTAAGCTCCTCCAGACTCTGGGCCTCCAACTCTGACGGATACAGGGAGGAGAAGAGACAAAATCAAATATCAGATCAAAATCATCATTGAATCTACTATTAACTACAATGGCTGTCAAAAGAATCGAAAATCAGGCATTATTCGATACTAACATTAGTATTGAAACTAGATACTCATTTGAGCAGGTATCAGTACTAAAGAAGTCACATTCAGAGACTCACAGGACAGAAATGAACCTTTCCTGAATGTCTTTAGAATGATCTTGAGCTGTATCAGAACAAGTAAAAGAGCACATAGACTAGTATACGCCCATGGACCACTATGGAACCTACAGGACCACTGAGGATTGCACACATATAAGACCACATGGGAACAGAAGAGAAAGTACTACAAAAATAACATTCTATTGTCTAAAGAAAGAGTGTTTTTTATTACCATTGCAACTACTGCTATCAAATATAACAGAGAAAACATCATTACCTGTAAGGACGCTCTGGATGATGTCTTCAGTCTTCACAGTGGGCTTCAAAGAGCCTTGAAGTAAAAATAAAATTGTGTAAATCACCAGAAACTGTGACAATTTTAGTGAAAATTACTTTATTCAACTTTTGGGCATTTTTTTCATACATGTATACAAATACAGTGCTTTACAATTTTGTACAGTTTTCATTCACTCCCTACTACTGTAGCCACAGCTGCCATGGAGTAGACTGATGGAAGCTAGGCTGCCAATCTGTGCCACTGGCCCCTCTGGCTACTTTCATACATTGGCAAAATGGGTGAAGTGTCTTGCTCAAGGACTAGGGATGTAAGAATAACCAAAATATGGTGATATCGTATTGTCAAAAGTCTCACAATAATATCATGCATTGTCACAATATATCTAATTACAAGTTCCTTTGCTTAAATGCATTGTTTTATAGTAGCTAATAAACAGAACAACATGAAGAAATATGTTTTTTACTTGAATTCTTGGGATTATGAAAGTAATAATTCACACCAAAATCTTGTCAAGGTATTTTAAAAGCAAAAAAGTGTCCTATCTACAATTATAATAGCCTCTCCAAAATATTACAATAAATATCGTACAGAGAAAGTCATATCATGAAAATATCGTACTGACAGATTTGGATATCGTTGAGACTGTCGCCTCAATCTAAGAAGGGACTGGATTCAAAAATGTTTGTTTGAGTGAGAAGTGGTAATCTTCAATAGTTTAAACACAGAAATATTCTGTATTAAAATAAATACAGTTCAGTTTAAATTTCACTCATACGTTAATAAGTAGTGTAAGATTAAAGATGGAGCCATGTGGACAGGTGAGTGTTACCTGCGGGCTGTGGCTGGTGCCCTCCCAGTGATGGAGGTTTGGGGGCGATGATGGGCGTGTGGCTCAGACCGTTCTCTGCAGGTAACGAAACCCGAGAGTCCACCTTCGACTCACAGGGAGCGTCACTGCCCGCCTCCACCTGTACACCAAGAAATATATAAGTATACAAGACTGAATACACCTCCACCCCTACAACAGGAAACTTGCATAAGAATGAATCCAGCTCCATCTGTACACCAGGAAATATACATGAGAGTGAATACGCCTCCACCTAAACCAAGAAATATACATAAGAAAAAATATAAACCTCCACCTGAATCAAGAAACATGCATAAGAATGATTAAACCTCCACCTAAAGCAGGAAACAGACATACACATAAGAATGGAACGTATAAATACAAATTAACCTCTACCTGTGCAGGGAATAGTGTTGTCACGAGATTAAAATCAATACTGAAGAATAGACTCAATACTCTATACCAATTTCGATACCCAAATGATCATTTTAAAAGCTCTTTCAGAGAGAGAGCGAAAGATACTTAACTGATCCTGAGGAAAATTCAAGTTTTGCTGCAGCAACATTTACACTGCATTTCTCAGTTCCTTTTGTCTCTCAGTGTCAGTTTGACAGGAGGACTGGTCAGGGAGGGTCAGCTGATCTGTGTCAGGGCAGTCTGAGGAGAGGAAGAGACAAAAGTGTCCCTCCTCTGTGTCCTGAAGCATCACAGCAGCCTCCAGGGAGCGCCAGCTGAACACAACAGGAAAGGCTTTGTTTTTACTCTGCTTTAGTGCTTCGGTTGGTGATAAAATGGTTAATTCCCTCAAAGTATTTCCTCTTGAAGGTGTCGGAGTATGTTCTGCCACATTTGATACCACATACGGTGTAAAAAACCTGTAGCATCTCAAAGGTCCATAGCTAGCTCCCTGGTTCACTCCTCAGCTAGCTTCTTGCATGGTCTCCATAGATATTGGGAAAACACAATCCAACAGTCTCTTGTGTTCATTCCCTCAAAGTATTTCCTCCGGAAGGTTTCGGAGTATTTTCTCTGGAAGGTCTTATTCCACATTTGCTGCCACATGTGTTGTAAAAAGCTTGTTGCATCGCAAATGTCCATAACTCCTTAGGGAGCCTCTTGCACAATTTCCACGAATATCAGTTCATTTCACACACTTCTTAGTTCTAAGATAAAACTCAAGATGAAGCTGTTTAGGAAAGGTCCAGTTTTATCTGATGATGTGATTTTTTTTCTTCAGTATTGATTCTTGCTTAAATGAGTATTTAGTTTCAATACTAGTTTTAGTATCAGTTAGTAGCTGATTTTCAATACAAGCCTGGCAGGGAAAAGTACATACAAGTAAGAATGAAGCAACATCTGATAATTATATTCTGAAAATGTACTTTCAGCAATGGAAAAAGTAAAATGTCACTAAGTTAAAATGACTTGAATTATAAAAATATTGTATGTAAGAGTATATTTCAAAATTATTTATTGATGGAACAAGAGTTTTTGTACTTAAATGTTTATATTAAGTTTTATAATTCATATTAGAGAACATTCCAGGCAAAATTCTTCTAATCTACACATGATTTCCCAGTACACTCCACAGTAAATCTCTGTTCTAGTTTATTACCTGATCAGTGCTGTAAACCCTGTAGACATAACTCTGGTACCCCAGTCTCAACATGTCCTCCTGTCCTCTCTCCTCTCCTTTCGTCTCTTCTCTCTCTGGAGTAAAGACTTAATTTCCCTTCAGAGTTCAGACTCAGCTCCTCTCTGTGTTCTTATCTCTTAAAGGTTAATACGACTTTAAATCATGTTGGACACAGACACGCCCTCCTGACACCTCCGCTCCTCCTTCACCCTCCCCTTTAATGTCTTATAAACTGCGCAGGGTTGTAAAGTAAGTGTAGTGTGTGTATAGGCTGTGTTCACGTGGAATCACAACATTATAGAAACCCTACATTTTACAGCTCCTGTATTAAGCAAAACTGACACTTGAGAGTCATGTTATAATGTTGATTTTGATGAGGAAAAACATAACCTAGATCAGAAAATAGCGTAATATTGGACCTTTTAGCTACACTGTCTTTTTTACGTAATGGATGAATCAGGTTCGAAATACAGTTAAAAAAAGGCACAAATAAGCGTAAAAGGTGAATAGTCTGACTTCTTCTCTCTCTCCCTCTCCTCTTCCATAGGGTCACTCACATCCTTGTCTCCCTCCTCCTCCCCTCCCTCCTCCAGCGTCAGAGCTGCGAGCTGATTGGCTCTCTGCTCCATCAGGTTGACGTAGCGAATCGGATTGGACAGAGCCTCGATCACATCTGAAAACAAAGACAGAAAGAGGGGCAGTGTGTTTTAAAACTTTGGTCTGAGTGACAAATAAGAATGGTACAATGATACAGATATCGCGTGGGAAGTGAACATGGGGGCACTTCCGGCTCCATTGACTCTGGCTCCAATTGACTTTACATTGAAAAACCCCTCACCCCCTCTCTCGGTCTTAAAATGTTTGTATTAACCCGCTCTACATGATCTGGTGTTTTTATTTTGCCATTTTGTTCATAAATAAATTCCTGTTCCTAATATGGAACCGTGCTTCAAATTCGCCCCTATAACTGCTAACCTAGTGAGCTTCATTTGACTGGAGCGCTCTGGGTGACGTCATACTGTCTTTGTTCACTTCTTTATACAGTATATGGTCCTCTCTTTCTATCTATTTTCTCATCTCTCTATCTTTTCTCCTCTTTTTTCTGTCTTTCTCTCGCTCTCCCCCCTCTTTCTCTTAGTCCCCCCTTCTGTCCTCTCTCTCTCTTTCCTTTCTCTCCCATCTCTCCCTTCTTTCCTCTCTCTCGCTTTTCTTTCACACCTTCAGAATCTCTCTAAGCCCCCCCTTCCTCTGTCTCTCTCCTTTGCGTCTCTTTCTCTCCACTCTCCACTCCCTCTCATTTCCCAGTCTCTCTATTCCTACCTCTCCCTCTCTCTCTCTCTATCTTTTTCCTCTCTGCCTTTTTCTCTGTCATCCTCTCACTCTTCCTTCTTGGTCGTCACGCTCTCTTAGTCCAGCTCTTTAAACAGTCGATGATTTTTCAACCAGTTAATTATCACGTTTTAGTCTAAATATTCTCCGTGTCCAGTGAAACGACTGAAACAGACGAGTTACCTGCAAAAGTGTCCGGCACATAGTCCTTGACCTCCACATAGACGAAGAGAGCGGGCAGCGTCAGAGACTGGTTTTTCTCGTTCCTCAGACTGATGTAGCGGTACCCTGAAAAATACAAATATGTGTTTAGTCATTTCAACTGAGGCTGAACGATAAAAAAAACTTTATATGCTTAATACTTTCTACATTTTACATTACACATCTTCTGTATGTATCTAAAATGTAGAAAGTAGCAAAAATATATATATATATATAAAAAAATAATAATAACAACTAGATTTTCTATATAAAGACTTGGATATATTGTGCAGGCAGTCATATATTATCATTAATATACATTTGTCTTTGTTTACATGGTTACATCATTGCACGGTATAAAACACATTAGAATACCCGGGCGGATGGCGGACACGGGGATGATGCGATGACCTATGAACTTTCCTCCTTCTTCAAACACTGCTATTCTCAGTGAGGCCAGAGTGGGCAGCACCACCTACAGGGCAGAGACAACAGTGCAGTTTGTACTTGCGACGTAGAGTCAATTCAAGCAGTCACAGGAAGAGTGCATACAGTCATTGTGTCCTTGGGCAAGACACTTCACCCACCTTGCCTCCAGGGTCCATGTACGATTGTGTATGAATGAGAGAGTGAGTTTGAGCACACGTGACCTCAGTATGGCATGTTGTGTTGTGTTTTGTTTCATTCACACACGTTTAACACACAAACCCTGCAGATTTAGGCTGAGTTCTTCTCTCAAACACTTCAACTTGTGGTAATACAGGATGTGCTCCACTGTGTTTTTAAACTCCACACACCTTCACTAGAATCATTTAGATAATTTAAGCCCTGGGATTGCCAAGATCTGCTGAACAAAAGGTAAAAAGTAGCTGTTACCATGAAAACCTCTGCTTCATGACATCACAAGGTGGAACAGAGCATTTTGAGCTTTGGAGATGTAGATTAATAATAAAAAAAATTACTCAAACATGTGTGAATGTAACAAAACACAACTCCAGGTCTGTTTTTGATGAGGTAACACCATTATAACATGGATTAAAGCTCACAAGAGTCCATTTTGCGTGATATAGGACCTTAAACATGCACTGTCTGAACCAAATACACAAATAATGATAATTTGTCAAGCAATTAATTTCATATTACACACACAAAAGCACACACAGTTTGAAATTTTAGTATATTAAATGAAATTGTTTATAATTCCTGGGTTATAATATTTGTTGTACTAAAGTAAGACATGTTTGTATTTTCTGACCTTCTTGAACACGATGGCCTCCTCCTCCCACACAGGGTTGATGGCGTTGCCCTGGGACGTTTTGGTTTTGAACGCTTTCCTCTTGGTGTCCACTGGGAGGCCGAACATGTCAATCTCCACATATGTACCAACTTTTTTATCTGACAAGAACTGCCCCGATATGATCTAAGAAGAGAAACACACACAACATAAACAATAGAAGAGTTAAGGAAGCTGAGGAGAAAGTCCAGATTAAATGTAATAAAACTATATATTAGTTATAATGCAATAAGATTTAATGTCTCCATGGATGTCATTGTTTTGCCTGAGTTGTTCCACAGTATGGCATTAAAAATGTTTTTCTTACACATTTTTCAATGCTCAAAAATCAAATGAAACAGAAAACGCACACCAAAGTTCTTATAGAGGTGCAAATCCAAGGAACTGCAATTTAAAAGTGAAAAAAATACATAGCGCACTCAGATGGCCGATGTCCAAAAGCTTTTTCATTTTTAAATTACGTTTTGGCAAAAAGCCTTCATCAAATCATTTTTTTTTTGCTGGTTTGTTGCTGCTTTTTGTGGTCCAAAACAAGAAAAATGATCTGTTGAAGGCTTTTTGCCAAAACGTAATTTAAAAATAAAAAAGCTTTTGGACATCGACCATCTGGTCTCTCTTGTCTCTCTTGCCTCTCCATAGATCAGATCTGTAACTAAACCTTTTGGAGTCATGTTTTTATCTCCATGGATACAGATAAGTATAATGCCCTACTATGGAATATTCAAACAAAGCAATAACATCTACATGGAGACAAGCAGGTGGCAGAAGTGAGCGGACTTATTATAATATTATAATAACAAAAAGAAACAGTATAATAAATTCTAAATAAGTAGCCGAAATAACAAGAGACTGATGTCAAACAAGGCATAATTATGTAGATGTATCTGTACAAGTGAAAATAAAATACAGCAATAAAAATATACCTCATCTATATACAAGAGGTCATAAGGAAAACAGTGCAAAAATGATGTGACGTTTGAGAAGACACAGGGTTATCTGTTACATAAGGATGAGTTGTTGTTTCGTTTTAGATGAATATTTCAGTTTAAAATGTGTAAATTAAAACATTATGATCCACGGGCGTCATATATTGAGCTACCTGATGTTGTAAATATGTTAATATTTATTGTGATTTTATTTTTTATTTACTTATTGTTCTGAGTGTTTGCACAATTTTTCACAACTTTTTGCACTATACTGTCCCCTGACTGTGAGCTTCTGTCACAAGTGAATTTCTCCTCTGTGAGATCAATAAAGTCTTATCTTATCTTATCTTATATTATAAATACTGTATAGCAGACACAAGCACAGTATGCCTTCTTCTTCTCCTTCTTCTTTAAAAGTATTTAGTTCATGTTTTTGCTGTTTGATGAAGCTTTCGTACCTTGACAGATAAAGTATTGGCGACTATCCCGTCCACGGTGTTCTCGGTGAAGGGGTCAAAGTTCTTGTCTGGTCGTCTCATAAACTCCGGTTTGAGCCGATATCCACATTTCCCATTGTACTCGTACATGCCCAGGTTCAACTGCATGGACAGATCTGCACAGAAACCAGGAACTAAGTCAAACTTTGATTTAGGAGTTGAATAAAAAATAAAACAAATGGAAAGATGCATGTTGTTATTACTGGTGGATTTTTTAAAGGTCCTACAGTATATTAAGCAAAATTGACTCTTGTGAGTTTTATAAACCATGTTATAATGTTGTTACCTAATCAAAAACAGACCTGGAGTTGTTTTGTTTCATTCACTCGTTTGAGTAACCTTGTTTTATTAGTCTGTCTACGTCTCCAAAGCTCAAAATGCTCTGTTCCACCTTGTGATGTCATAGAGGTAGAGGCAGTTTACAAGTTAGCAGCTACCTTTACCTTTTGTTCAATAGAGACGGGCAAATCTAGGGCTGAAATGATCAAAACACACAGTAGAATTCCGGTATTACCACATGACATCAGGTGGAACAGAGTTTTCCGTTTGAGGGAAGAACTAAGAAGCTTAAATACGCAGGGTTTGTTGATGAGGAAACAACATTATAACAAAGATCAGAAAATGGCGTAATATGGGCTCTTTAATTAACAGCATGAATTCCCTAATCATAATTCTCTTACCAATCGTCTGGAAGTTGAGAGCCACCAGTTGACAGCCTGCGTTCCAGAAGAGCTGTGGGTTGTAGTTGGAGGAGTCCACTCTGGTGCCTTTGGGGTAGATCCTGCTCAGCTGAGACTTGTTGTATCTGAACAGTTGGATTTAAGGACAACACTGGAAACAACAGGCTGGCAACCTCACTGAGTCGTGCGAAAATGAATAAATATTTATAGATAAGGTGGTGAACAGGGAGCAACGGGTGGATGTAACTGACAACATGTTAAAAAGTGCACAAATAAAATAAACACTTCAACGGAGGACAATTCTGTGTTTAGAAAGACAGATGTTTGTGTCTCAGTGCTAACGCTAGTGGGAAATCTGATCACTGGAATAATCAGATAACCCAGTAATTAGATGTAATTTTACCGTGTGTTTACTGAAATGCACTGTGTAACATGTCTGGTGTGTGTTTCCATGGAGATGCTATTGCTTTGTTCCACTTTTTGCATAAAACAAATCTTTCTCCAAGCTGTAGGTCAGATCTGTGAAGAGGTGACCCCCGTTACAGTAAAAATGTGTTTTCCATTTCTTTTTCTTTCAAGTATTTCTTAGCTATAAAAACATCTGTAATTGGCAGACCATCCATGTGAAAAGGATACTCCACAAACTCCACAGGCGACTTGGTGAGCTGCTCCAGAGCTTTTGTTTCTACGAAGGAAGACATCTGGAAACTTCGGTTTATCTCTAGAAAGAAAAACAACAAAAACATTATTACATGAGTAGATGAGTTACATATAACTGTAATTGTGCATATGTATGAAATAATAAATATTATGTAATATTATAATAATGTAATATGTAATAATAAATGTTACGTCATATTATTTAAATAATAGAATGGTGATTCTTGAGAGTCGGGACAAAACAGATAATCTCGAAAACACAGCAAAAAATACTAACAAAGTAAAAGGTGCATTATGCAACTTTTCTAGTGGAGGGTCTGTCACCTACTCGTCTCCTTGGAAATGTTATTGCTTTGTCTGGAATGTTCCATGGTGTGACATTAAACACATCTATCGATCATTTATTCATTATGGGTGTTTCTGTTGCTCAAAAAGACTATAATTCCTCTCCACAGATCTGACCTGTAATGTGGCCCATAGTTGTCTCAATGGAGATAAACAGGTTTAAGCTCTACCGTGGAACATTCTAGACAAAGCAAGAACATCTCCATGAAAACAAGCAGGTGATGGACCCTCCACCAGAAAAGTTGCGCAATGCACCTTTAAATCTGAGGGAGATCTGTATACCGGTGCTATTTATTTGAAAGTATTTTAGACATTTTTTAAAACATTTTTTACATAAATGTAAATGAAAATGTTGAGTTATTTTGTGTGTCCAGAAATTTCAACTGCTCAAAATTGCATTAGATTATATTAAAAGGCTTTATATTAGATTATATTAAAAGGCTTTAAATATTTTTTAAATGCTTATGGTAAACTTAAAGGTGCACTATGTAACTTTTTGGTTGGAGGTCCATCACCTGCTTGTTTCTATGGAGATGTCATTGCTCTGCCTGGAATGTTCCACAGTATGACATTAAACAGCTCTACCTTATATATTCAATAACAATTACAGGTGATTTTATAGCTCAAAAAAGAAAGAAAGAAAGAAAGAAAGAAAAACAGGCATTCTGACTGTGAGCGGGGTCGCCTCTCCACAGATCTGACCTGTAACTTGGTCTGGTTTGGTCTCCGTGAAGATAGAAAGGTTTAATGCCATACTGTGGAACATTCCAGACAAAACAACATCTCCATAGAGAAAAGTGTTCAGATAAGTTAGTTTAATATAGATAGTGCACATTGTCTTGTTTTCAAAGAGTAAAATATTAAACTAGAATTGAGCGAAAGTGTAACCCTTGACAACGACGTACTTTTGGAAGCCTCAAAGCTGTTGAACTTGACTGGCTGGATGTAGAGCACCAGGTTGGACATTTCTTCTGTCGCAAAGGCCTCACTACCAGCGGTGCCCTGTACACCAACACACACAAAACATTACAGTTTTATATTTATTAGTTATTATTATTATACGACGGACAGTGAGAAGATTTTCCCAAAAATATTGTCTAGTTTTCCCTTGACAATTTTGGTGAAGATTATAATGTTGTTACTGTTTTGTTTTGTTTTGTGTGTTCTTTCTTTCATTTGGGTTTTCTAGGAATGATTAGCTACGTTTGATGTTGCTGTTTCCTACATTATTGCATTTTATATTTTTTATTTTGTCTATATACCCCCTCAAAATTATGGTCAGGAATTTTAATTAAAAATAATGAATTTTAAGTTAATAATATAAAACTTCTAAATTAATATGATAACAGAAAAAAATAGTATGGTAATGTTAAATAATTAAATTTAAAACAATAAGATTAAATGTGTTAAATGAATATGATAATAAAAAAAGAAGGAAAGATATAAGAATTATTCCTGATCAAAAGAATAAAAAGGGTAAAATAAAATATTTTGTGAAAGAAAACTATATATATGGACGTGAAAACATGTTTGGATACAGTTAAAAGTTGTTATTATTATTATTTGTAATTATGTTTTACACTGGGTCACCTTAAGAAAAAAAAAAAAAAAAAAAAGATTATAATGTTCCTTCCCGGTTGATGCATATGCACTTTAAGCTCTGCGTTCTGAAATCTGTTGTGATTTTGAGTTGTTCTCATCTGTTCCCAGAAGTGAACACTAGGTGGCAGCGTTTAATAAGTAACGCGACGCCGTACCACTGACCTCGTCCATGGATCCTTTTTTACAGTCGTCGTCGTCATCATCTTCATCCTCGCTCTCTGCCTCCACTTCACCTGAAAAAACACAGAGCACAGAGATTAAGACGGTCAAAAGTGTCGAAAATCAGACACTAATCGATATTTAAACTAGTATCGAAACTAGATACTCATTAGAAGTATCGATACTAATTCACAGGACAGAAATGAACCTACCTGGACCACTGAGGGATTACTTATTAGAATAGAAAGTTCAAGTTTAAAATTTTAGTATCGTGACAACACGTTTAACCTCACTGTAAAATACCCTTTATTCATACCACAATGGGAAATTTCAGGGTTGCAACACCACAGTACAAAAACAGCAATAGAATAAAAAGCATCGATAATACGCCAGATAAACAACTACTAGTACATAAAAACCACCCATATTTTCTTAACTCATGGAAAATTAGCACTGTTGCCATAGTAACTAACAATTCAGAACTAAATATTTCATGATTTGGATGGTGAAAAGTCCTCAAAATGGCGCCTATGAACAGAAAGTTGAGGGATGCGTTTAAAGAAATTGGAACAGTACGGTTTTTTTAAATCCACAAAACTGCAAATAACATTATGCAGTGATAGTGATCATTTTCCATTTTAAACACATACAGGATTAATGAATCTTTATCAAAACATTTCATTTTCCACAATGGGAAATTTCAATGTTGCAACACCAAAGTACAACAACAGCAGTAGAATAAAAAAGCATCAAAAATACGACAGATAAACTAGTACATAAAAAACGCTCACATTTTCTTAACTGATGGAAAATTAGCAGTGTTGCCATAGTAATTAACAATTCAAAAGGAAATATTTTATCATTTGGCTGGTGTAAGGTCCTCAAAATGGCGCCTATAAACAGGAAGTTGATACAATAACTATGAGAAATTGAACAGTACAGTTATAAAGGCCACGTCCACGAAATTACAAATGACATTACGCAGTGAAAGTGATCGTTTTTCCATTTTAAACACGTACAAGATTAATGGATCTTTATCAAAACATTAAGTCCTCAAAATGGCGCCTATAAACAGGACATTGAACCAGATTAATACAATAACTATGAGAAATTGAACAATACAGTTATAAAGGTCACGTCCACGAAATTACAAACGACATTACGCAGTGAAAGTGATCGTTTTTCCATTTTAAACACGTACAAGATTAATGGATCTTTATCAAAACATTTCATTTTCCAAACCGCCAAAGAACAGGAAATTACCATCACTTTGTTTGGGTCACTCCGCCCCAGTGATAATATCTGTGTTATAAAATTTCTACTTCAGATTTGTATTTGAATTCAGGGTCACTGCGGTCTGAGGAAACAGAGCTCAAAATACGGTTGTCTAAATTATAGCTGGTGAAAGGGAGTAATGATGTCTCCTGGTTTCTCTTTGGAGCTGAGGTTAAAAGCGTGACTCACCAATAGTCCTGGAATAGTCCTAGTTTAGACCTGGTTTAGTTCTAGTTTAGGGCCCATATCACGCACATATATTTTCAGATCTATGTTATAATGTTTCCTCATCAAAAACAGACCTGGAGTTTTTGATGAGAGAAGTGTTATAACATGGTAAAAAGCTTAAAAATAAATCGATTTTGCATAATACCTCCTCTGTAAATATGAATCATGATCATACTTTTGGCTAATGACTTTCAAAATACCACTGTCTGAATCCTGTCTGGTGTAATGAAGCACTGTTCCTCGGTGTGGGAGGTCAGAGAGACCGTGTGACTCACCGATAGATTTTCTGCCATGAGGTCTCAGGCTCAGCTCGCCCCCTTCTGGTGGCTGTGAGGAATCAACCATCTCCTCTTTGGTCGAACCTGCGTAACAACAACAAAAACAACAACAGTATAATAATAACCAGGGATGTGGAGAACGCTTTTAAAATGTATTTAGTTACAGAACACTGAATACCCGGATTAAAGGTCCTATGGATTCTTGTGAGCTTTAAGTCACATTATAAAGCTGCTACTTTGTCAAAACATCCCTGGAATTGTGTTTTGTTTCATTTATTATTAGTCTGGCTACATCTTCAAACCTCAAACGCTCTGTTCCACCTGTCATGTAGTGGTAGTTTACAAGTTAACAGCTCCTTTTACCTTTTGTTCTGTAGAGGGTGGCAGTTTCAGGGCTGAAATTATCCAAATGATTTAGTGAAGATTGGATTGCATGAATTAGCGTGTATTACAAAATATTACATATGGTAAGTGTTTCTCAAACTGTGGTATGCGGGACTCTCTGCAGTTTAAATTTTCGTTTTTGTCCTCATCGGTTGTCATTTGTCCACAACTCCAGGTATGTTTTTGATGAGGTAACAATATTATAACTTGGCTTAAAGCTAGTCAATTCTGTGTAATGTTGGAACTTTAATGAAACTACTGCTCGCATCAGGATTGTGAAGTTGTAGTGTAATGTTTTGTATCATGCTTTTGTACAAAATTGCCATATGGGAGCATCGGTGACGTAAGGTTGTGGGCTGAGCAGACTGATTTTTGTCTGTGAATGTTTTTTATCCTCATCTGTTGTCATTTGTCTAATTTTAGAGCTGGTATACTATAATTTAAAACCACATTTGGTCCAAATTTGGCTTGAAAAAATCCAGGTTTAGATCTGGAGGTATTTGGAAAACCAAACATTAAGTTAATGGGTTTGAGAACTGCTGTTTTACATGACGTGTTAAGGCTCATTTTTTTTTATCCAATTATTGTTCTTACCAAAACGGGGGCCGAGCCTTTGCCATGGCTGCCCCCACCCTCTGGAAACTGCTCAAAACACACTTTTTCCTCACAGCCGACAGCGCCCACACATGACCGCTCCTCATTACTGTTTGGTCTGTCCTGTTCTTGTTTTAATGTTACTTTATTGTGAAGTGTCTTTGTGTTACTGTGAAAAGCGCTCTATAAAACCGATGTATAATTATTATCATTATTAAGACGCAACAAAAAGCTTTACAACTATAAAAACTTGTTATTTTGTTCAATCAGTCACTCAAATATAACTGGCCCATTGGAATTTCATATTTCTGAATTCAAGTTCAGCTATAAGTATTAACCTAGGTCTAAATATAAAATACAGCTGAATACTTTTGTACAAATCAGTGGTTTCCAACCTTTTGTCTCGAGTTCTCCCTAACTTCTGTAACGGCGATTTTTCTGTCAGTATTTTGTAAGTATAATTAGCTAGTATAGTGTCTGTTATTGCCGTATTGTATTCTGGTTTTAATGATATCCAAATGATCCCACAAAAAACAAGAATCTAATAGTTAAATTTAATCTTCTTTCAAAATAAGTATGTCCTGGTAAACTGGACTAACATGTAGTAGTAGTCGCAGTAGTTTATTCGGTCATTTTGCAGCACTAAAAAAAAACATAGACTACAACTCCATGGATCATGACTGAAAAGGATATTTAGGATGAAGTAAAAAGTACTTCTAATACCTAACCCTATTGATCAGGGACAGAATTTCAAGAAAGAAAGCAGCGTATGAACAGCAAGTCTGCATTTATAATTTCACTTAGCACTTACTGAACATATAAGTGACAAAATACAAATTAAAACAAAATTGAATGCAAAGTTCATTCATTCCAGAGCTCTATAGATTTCAAAATGCTTTATACACGTTTAAAGGCTTCTACAGTGTTGGACTTTTTAAAATCATCACTCAGGTTGTTCTATATACTAACCCCAGAAATACAGTAACTTTTTTCTTAGTTCTTATCTTCATTTTTTTTTTTTTTTTTAAAGATGCCTGTTCTTTTAATGTTATACTGATGTGAGAGTACATACAACACTATATAATATAACATCATGTAAAGCTATTAAAACATACAATATCTACATGAAATATCTATAATTTAACAGTATTCTTGCATTTTATTTTATTTTATTTAAGTAGATTTGTATTTTTTCCTTTTGTATAACTGATTTTTGCATATCGCCCTATATATCGCATGTATTATTTGTACAATTTTGACATCCCAAGTTATCCCCTGCCTTGGTATCTGTAACCCAAACAAAACATAATTGTGCTGTATTTTTATTCCACCAGGGGGCAGTGTGGCTTAACGTAAAAAGCATCAATTTTAAACCGTTGACCAATTGAAGCTGAGCTGATAAACCACACATTAAGTTACACATTGTCTAAACACCTAATTATCTTTTGCCAAACGGTTCTATTCACATTTTTTCCACACTCCACACTGCGATAAACGCGGATATGATTTTCAAACCACATCTGGCAGAATATGTAGGACCATAAAACACAACATACGGCGAATGAACGGGGCTCCATATTTAGGACCCCCTGGCGAATAGTCTTGTATATGGTATGCAGAATCCGATAACGCGGCGAGGTGATGGAGAGGGCAATGAAAATGATAAAAGATAAACAATAGCTGTGTTTCGCTGGAGTGATGGAGCCGTAGCTGCAGCGGTGCTCAGAAGACGAGAGTAAAGATGGACGGTCTGGCTGAAATAAAACAGGTCATAACTCAAAGTGCTCACTGTGAAATGATGGCTTTATATTGGGTCGTGTACTTTTACTGCACGGGGAGTAACTGTACAAGCAATGAGTGACTGTTACTTTAAGGAGCACATATTACGCCATTTTCTGATCTGTTTTTGAATGTTTTTTCCTCTTCGTAAACATACCTGGAGTTGTGTTTTGTTTCATTCACACGTTTAACACAAACGGTGCATATTTAGGTTGAACTCTTCTCTCAAACACTCTGTTCCACCTTGTGATGTCATGCGATCATACAGGAAGTGCTGACATGTGGGTTTATCAACTACTTATCTTCATTGCTTTGCCTTATCTCCAAGCGACACCACCAGGGCAGATCTGTGGGGCGGCTACTAAACTCAGAATAAAAATGCTTGATTCTTAAGGTATTTTTGAGGAGTATGAAGCAACTATAAACTGAACAAATGCTACACAGATAAACGTAATACTGAATGATAAACAAACACCATAGCTAAAGCAACAATAACATAATAACCAAAGAAGTTACAAGGTGCTACTCAAGTCTAAAAAGGATGGAAAAAGATACTGCTTCAACCATTTCCAAGTAAGAGGAATAGATCAGATTCACTGTCTGAAATTTTGCAACTCTTTCAATTAAATTTCTGTCTTTAGTTTGACAGTAGAATTTTCCTTGTCAAATCCATGTCCGTCGCTAAAGACAAATATTTAATAACACAATTTGTTATGAAACCTTAGCTACTCTTTTAAGTGTATAGTTTAGAGATCTGCCCTTTATGTCTGTACCTGCGCTGGGAGAGGAGGGCTCACACACGCTGGAGGAGTCGCTGCACGTGTTGGACACCTGCTCGGACAGTTTCTTCTTGGTGCTGTCCTTTTTGTGGTGCTTCTTCTTGTTCTTGATCAGGATTTTCCCCATGAGCTCGAAGGGACTGGGCAGAGGAACGCCAGACTCCAACTGAAAACACACAGAGATAAAGAGAAGGTTAGGAGGAGTGATGGGCAGCGTGATGCTAACTGTAGGCACTGCTCTGTCTGAGGGTTTGTTAGACTCTAATATGACATTTATTTTAACATAATGTGACCAGAAAGAACTGATTTTGTTAGAATCACACACAACAAGTGAGCTGACTTTTGCTGTTAAACAAGTCCCAACAAGTCACTCTCACCTTTTTTTTTTATTGTTGTTGAAAATTAAACACCTAAACATGACCTCCTTGCTAAGTCACTCCCCCATTAGAGCACTATCACAACACAATCTGCGTGCATTTCACTAATGCAACTACTGCACATCACATTGGGTTTGTGAAGTTGTAGCGGATTGTTTTGTATCACGCTTTTGTGTATTAACAGAAAATGTCTGTGTGGGAACATGGGCGACGTAGGCTTGTGGGTCTTGGATAGAATCGGGGCCTGGGAGAGATCTCTAGATTACTCAAACTTACATGGATGGCATATAAAAACCTCTTCAGGCATGTTTTAATAAAAGAATAACATTATAACATGGTCGAAAGCACTAAAGAATCAATTTTGCATTATACCGCCTGTTTAAGCACTCATTTTGTTGCATAAAAGTGAGTTCCTACCATTGTAGCAAACCCATGTTCCCAGGGGGTGTAAACAAACTTGCATATTCTATTTGTGCACTATGTTTATGGATTAAACTCCAGTGTGTTCACATTGTGCTGATAGGGGAAAGTTGGTGTCTGCAAGGCTCAGAACAGGAGCTCTATGAAGTCTGCTGACGTAACTGCTACATGTTTGGAAACGTAACTGAAATTCTCTTCCCGATGAGTTAAACCGAATACCAGGGTAATATCAGGACTGGGGTGCGTTCATGCTGGTTTGGATTGGTCCTGGTCTAGTCCTGGTTTAGTCCTGGTCTAGTTCTGCACTGGTTTAGTCCTTGTCTAGTCTTGTCATGGTTTAGTCCTAGTTTAGTCTTGGTTTAGTCCTGGTTTAGGCTTGGTGTAGTCCTGTCCTGGTTTAGTCCCTGGTTTAGTCCTGGTCTAGTCCTGCTCTGGTTTAGTCCTGGTTTAGTCTTGGTTTAGTCCGGGTCTAGTTCTGATATGGTCTAGTCCTGTCCTGGTTTAGTCTTGGTTTAGTCCTAGTCTAGTCCTGCCCTGGTTTAGTCCTGGTCTAGTCCTATCCTGGTTTAGTCCTGGTCTAGTCCTATCCTGGTTTAGTCCCGGTTAGTCTAGTTCTGTCCTGGTTTAGTCCTGTCCTCGTTTAGTCCTGGTTTAGTCCTGTTCTAGTCCTGTCCTGATTTAGACCTGTTCTAGTCCCGGTTTAGTCCTGTCCTGGTTTAGTCCTGTTCTAGTCGTGTCCTGGTTTAGTCCTAGTCCTAGTCTGTGTAACATTTCTGGTGCAGGGTCAGCCACCTGCTTGTCTCCAGGGAGATGTTTTACCTAATGTTCCACAGTATGACATTAAACGTATCTATCCCCTTGGAAACGAGCAGAAGATGACACCAGGGCAAGTAACAGGGCAGATCTGTGGAGAAATGAGCCCCCTAACAGTATTTTATTTTATTTTTTAGCAATAAAAACACCAGTAATTGTACAAGTAGCCAAGCAATAAAATCTCCATGGACATAAGCCCACAGAAAAGTTACGTAATGCATCTTTAAAGGTGCACTCTGTAACGTTTCTGGTCACCAGCTTTTCTCCTTGTCTGGAATGTTCCACAGTATGGCATTACACTTATTTATCTCTATGGAGACAGCAGGTGACACCACAGGGCCAACTTACATCTCAGATCTGTGGAGAAGCAAGTCCAATCACAGTAAGTTTTTAGGTCAATAAAAACTCATGTTGTTGAGTAAATGCAAGATGGAAACGTTTAATGCCACACTGAGACATTCTAGACAAAACAATAGCATCTCCATGGAGACAGAAAAGTTACACAGTGCACCTTTCCGTCTAAATAAAGCCGTAATGAGGGTTTGAGGTTGCACATGAGCAGGTAAACATGGAAATGAAATGTCTGTGACCCAGATCTGAACCAGGACCAAACCCAGTCTACAAAGTCTGTACTACAAAGAGCGCCCGCTATAGTTTACACATCCAGGAGTAAAATCGCCTTCTCCTGGGACTGGCTGGTGTTAAATACAGGCTCGCTGGTCCCAGGGGAGAGGGGGGAGATAGACACTGCGCTGGTTTATTTATGGGGCTCACTGCTTTTGGATCATACTGTTTAGGCCTATTAATAATGCATGATAGAGAGAGTCAATGGTGCTGCTAACTCAAGTCCACATTCACACAAACAGATTCCAGATTAGAAGGAGATAAAAAAGAGGGTCTTGCAGTATAGGTATCTAACAAATGTATGTAAATAATTGCGGTAAAATTATTCCATCTTGCAAACTTTATGCAGTGAACCTTGGTTGGGCCTGTTATCCCCACAGGCTGCTGGTTTAATAATGACTCAAGCACTTTACAGTCAGAAATTACTGTTTCATTTGAATACATTACTTCTGTCTATACACCTACCATAATTATACCCTATGAAGTTGTTTACTTTGTGTATTTTTTGTTAAGATCGGCAGCCTCGGCATTGTCGTTACTATTACTGTAGTAGAAGTAGTTGTAGTAGTAACAGTATTCTTATGATCATCTAATTTATATGTTTGTTAAAATGACATAAAATACTTAAAGGTGCACTATGTAACTTCACTGGTGGAGGGTAGATTACTCAAACATGCTCCTCTTTAAAGGTCCTGTATGACACAAAATTGAGTATTGTGACCGTTAAGATGTGTTATAATGTTGGTATGTTTATGATGAGGAAACAACATTAGAACATAGATCAGAAAACTGCATAACATGGGCCCTTTAACTCTGCATTTTTAAAAGTGCACATAATTACAACCCCAGTCAGATGTGTAAAAGTACCAGTATTTCTGAGTCCACGGCGTTGGTATAAGACTGCACAAATTGGAGTAAAAGCTTTATTTGTGAGCGGCTGCCTCTCTGCTGCTGTAATTTTAGATGTTTTGGCAGAGGGGCTTCGTTAGCATAATGAACGCGCTGATGAAGGCCTGCGTAACAAACAAGCAAAACATGTTTATAGGCTGCTAATTTGTAAGCAATTTAAGTTTGAGGGGAATAAAAATGTTCAAAGTGTGCTATGTCATTAGTTAAAATTTTGTAGATGCTCGCTCAAGGTGGGTGAAGTGTCTTGCCCAAGGCCACAACAACAGTAATGTATGCGCTGCCTGTAGAAAATACGGAAACCTTCAGGCTAGTGTGCAAAAGTTCTCTAGTCTTTCTGTTAAGGATAGTAGTTTGAAGTGTCTTGCCAACAGACACAAGAAAAAAATGTGCAACGGCGCTCAGGCCCTCCTTTTAAAAGTCTTGTTTAACTAAGTGACTGAGAGTAGCTTAAGTGCCTTGCCAAAAAACACAAAACACAAAACAGTCTACATTGCTGGTAGAGATTAAGCTAGCAACTCCCCGTTTTGTGAGCAAACATGTTTAGCCCTTCTTTCTCACGTAATGCAATCACAACCTTAAGTCTTCTTCAATATGACAGTTGTTTGAAGTGTCTTGCCCAGTGACACAACACTAGTTTGTATTGCTACTAGCAGAGATTGAACTAGCAACTCAATGATTCTAGTTTTTTTTTCTAAAATAACTCGATCACAGGGTTAAGTCTTGTTCAATTTGACACAGGACAAAACATTAGTATGCATTGCTAGTAGCAGAGATTGAACTACCAACTTCCAGTCTCTATCCCTTTATCTCTAACACAATACTATCACAAGGTTAAGTCTGTAACTGAAGGTAACTGACAGCTGTCTTGCCAAAGGAAACAACAACAGTATGCATTCTTGGTAGCAGAGATCAAACGACCAACTCTCAGGTTCTCATCAACGGTTTAAATCTCATTTTTCTGCTGCTGATTGCTGGAAGTGTCTTGCCAAAGGCCCAAAGGAAACAAAAGCAGTATGCCTTGCTAGCAGCAGAGATTGAACTACCAACTCACAGTTGCTTTCTTTTTGTCTCTAACACAATCCTATCAGAAGGTTAAGTCTTCATTCTACCGGACTGCTAGTTGCTGTAAGTGTCTTGCCCAACAACACAACACAACACAACACAACACAACACAACACAACACAACATCAATCTTCACTGCTAACAGATTGAACTACCAACTCCCAGTCGCTGTCCCTTTATCTCTAACACAATACAATTACAAGGTTAAGTATCTGAAGGTTGCCAAAGGACACAACATCAATATGCCTTGCTGTTAGCAGGGATTGAGCTACCAACTCCCAGTCTCTATCCTTTTATTATTGGACTGCAAAGTTGAGTGCAAGTTGCTATAAGCCTCTTGCCAAAAAACAAAACATTAGTATGCCTTGCTATTAGCGGGGATTGAACTACCAACTCCTAGCGTCTATCCCTTTATCTCCATCCCAATAGAATCCCAAGGTTAAATATGTGAAGGTGAGTGACAGCTGAATGGCGTTGGCTCAGTGTAAATGTAATCCTTATTATTTACGGCGGCATCTCAGCTGGATTCAATCTCTGCGTACGACGGAGTGCGCCTCTGCGGACTCAGACCTCATTCACTTTACACAGAGCACGGAGCAGCGCCTGTCACCCCACTCACCTCGCACACTTATTACATAAATCAGAAAATCTAAAGCACTTTTCACCCCAGGCACCACCAAGATTTACTGGAAAATATAAAGCGATCAGTGGAGGCTAAAGAGTTCAGTGTGGGACTGGACCAGAGCGACCATTTTCTATACGCGGATTTGTGTTTTGTTTCATTCACACCAGTTTAAACGTGCTATATTACGCAAAATGAAATCTTGTGAGGTTGTGAAGCACTTCCTGAGTTACCACATCACATCACAAGGTGGAACAGAGTGTTTTCAGTTTGAAAAACTCAGAGCGAGAGAGAGAAAAGAAGAGAAAAACTCAGCCTAAATATGTGGGGTTTGTGTGTTAAACGTGAAAGAAACAAAACACAACTCCAGGTACATTTTTGATGAGGAAACAACATTATAACAGATCAGAAAATAGCGTAATGGACTGTTTAATATATTTATCTAAAGTCGTCACTCAAAAATGCTCTGTTTCTGTTTCTCTGTTTGACTTTTGGCTGCCAAAGATAAAACTCCAGTCTTCTCCTGCAATTTAATCCCATGAACCTTCACCAAACTCATTCTGCTGTCAAATTGTGTTCACAGTGAACACATGGCTCTATTAACATTCACAGAGGAAAAGGACTTATTGGAAACAAAGGAGAAGTTTATACATTTTATTATTCATGAATACATTTTAGAAAACAGACATTATTTTAGATAAGAAAATGTGAAATACTTATAATAAGGTGACCAAAGATATTTTAAAGGGGAATTAAAGAATGCATTATATATATATATATATATATATATATATATATATATATATATATATATATATATATATATATATATATATATATATATATATATATATATATATATATATATATATATTTTTTTTTAATTAAGGATAGAAGTGGTTGTACATGATATTTTTGGTTAATTTAGCTGTGCAAAAGTTGTCCTAGCTGATATATTGTAAAAGCAGCCTCTCTGGTTCAAAATGAGAGCGCTGAGTGGCGTCTGAATCAAATTATAAAGTGTCTTATTGTCTGAGAAACAGGAAGTGTGCTGTTAATTGTTGTTTGCAGTAGCATGGTTTTATTTGTGGAATCTGGCAACCCAAAGTTTCACATTAATCAGCAGGTCTAAACCAGATCTAAACCAGTAGAACAATATTCTAAACATAAGTAAATAAATAAAACAGCTCATATGTAGATGTTCTGAATTCACCTCATTTTCACCAAACAGAATCTTTTTCACAGTGGGACTAATGTAGACACTTGTCAGACATTGTGGACCGCATCAAAACACACCACACACCGAGATGAAAATGCATTTTTTATACCACACTTTTCATTTTGACCACCGGGGACGCTGCGTGTGTCTCTGTGGGGTATAACGCTCTCCAGGCCCTCCTCCTCTTCCTCAGAGCTGTCTCACTCATGCAGGGAGCCCTCTAACCCTGCTTGCTGCCGAAAGACACTCCCCACAGAGAATTACGGCTTTGTGACGGCGTTTGACAGTGAAGGATTATCGGCGCGAGGCTTTCCTCTGGAGTGGCACAAGGCAGGACAGGAGCAGAGGCAGGGGCAGAGGCAGGGGTAGAGACAGGAGCAGAGGCAGGAGCAGAGACAGGAGCAGAGATAGGAGGAGAGACAGAGGCAGAGACAGGAGGAGACATAGGAGCAGAGACAGGAACAAAGACAAGGGCAGAGACAGGAGCAGAGACAGGAACAAAAACAAGGGCAGAGGCAGGAGCAGAGACAGGTGCAAAGACAGGAGCAGAGACAGGAGCAGACACAGGAGGAGAGACAGAGATGGAGCAGAGACAGGAGCAGAGAGGAGCAGAGACAGGAACAAAGACAAGGGCAGAGACAGGACCAGTGACAGGAGCAGAGACAGGGGCAGAGATAGGAGCAGGACAGGACAAGAGACAGGAGAAGGGACAGAGGCAGAGACAGGAACAGAGACAGGGGCAGAGACAGGGGAAGAGATAGGAGCAGAGACAGGGGCAGAGACAGGTGCAGGACAGGAGCAGAGGCAGAAGCAGAGACAGGACCAGAGGCAGGAGCAGAGACAGGAGCAAAGACAGGAGCAGAGACAGGAGCAGAGACAGGAGCAAAGACAGGAGCAGAGACAGGAGCAGAGACAGGAGCAGAGGCAGGAGCAGAGACAAGCCCACAGAAGACTTCAAGTATGTGAGAGGAATGGAGAGAAAGGGCACTGCCAAACCCAAATGTAATAAGTAAGAAAAGTGAAGGTAATGAAAACTGCCAGCAAAGGGGAACATGTTTTAGTCTCTTTGTTTTGGACATTAGTAGACAGGTGAAACGTCTTGCCCAAGGACACAACAACATTTCTGGAATCTATTTCAGGACTAAAGGGCCCATATTACTCTATTTTCTGATCTATGTTAAAATGTTGTTTCCTCATCGCAAACAGACCTGGAGTTGTGTTTTGTTTCACTCACACTAACCCTGCATATTGAGACTGAGTTTGTCTTTAAAACTAAAAAAAAAAACAAAAAACAAAAAAAAAACACTTCCACCTTGTGATGTCATGAGGTAATACAGGAAGAGCTCCACTGTGTTTTTAAACACCACACACCTTCACAAGAATTATTTGGATGATTTCAGACCTGGAATTACCAGTCCCTACTGAAATAAAGGTATAGGGTAGCTGTTAACTTGAAAACTACCACTTCATGACATCACAAGGTGGAATAGGACGTTTAAACAAATAAAACTAGGCTACACAAGCTAAAACCGAATCCTAGAAGTTAGTTTTTGCAGTACAGAGCTTGCATCACTGTTTCATGCAGAGACAGATAGTCTTTGGGGAGAGGAAAAAAAAAACACAAATCAAAAAAACAAAAGAGGAGTTTGACCACAAAGGACCAGTGAGAAAGCTTTTGACCGTCACCATGGCAACAGCGGAGCGAGAAGATGCCCAGATAAAGGAGCGTGCCAAGAAAAGCTACGTGTTCAGGTTACAGCATTAGACAACAGGTCCATTTCAAGGCTTTGTACACACAGTTTTCTCCATGTATATCAGGAAGAGCACTGTTAGCATGCTACTTGTTGTTAGCGTTACCCAGTGGTGGAACATAACAAAGCAAAAGTAGTAAAGTACTGTACTTAAGTATACATTTGAAAGTTAAAGTATTTTTCTTATTGTTTGAGACCTGCTGAAAATACTGCAGGGTTTATTTATTTATTTAATTTTTATCAAGGTTATAGTTTGAGATAACAAAAATATACAAATAAAAACAGCTGTTTCTGTTGAACAAAATTCAGCACAAATCTGTACCAAAACCACCACATTTGAAGCTTTATTAGATCTCAAAATCGGCGTGAAATACTTTAACTTTTTGCTCTTTAAGTACATTTTTGGACAGGTACTTTGATACCTTTACTTTTACTTGAGTATTTTTTTGTGTCGGTATTTGTACTTTTATTTAAGTAACAAAATGGAGTACTTCTTCCACCACAGACATTATTGCGACGGCAAAACTCCACTCTGGTCTCTGAAAGTCGTGAAAAACACTCATAAACTCATTGTGGTGAATAATTAGGATGCTCAGAATGCATAAGGTAAGTGAGGAATAACTATGGACCACTAACTTCATTTTTATTTTTACATTTTTAAGACAGTAAAAATCAGGTACAGCTCCTTCAATCATATACACTGCAGTCATGTCTCTGGTGCGATAAAGAAGAATGAAATTGATTGCAAGACGTGATTGTTAATAGTTGGTTTCCTCTGCACGTAAATGGCCACAGGTATGCGAGCGAGTGATTTAAAAGAGGGGAAAAGAAAGAAAGAAAGAAAGAAAGAAAGAGAAGGATGAAGGCATGGAGAGGTTTTAGCGCCTGGAGTGACAGAAAGAAAAATATATTTACAACAGGTTCTGTCAGGACCCAGGGCTAAGCAACAAAATGTAACTGAGTGTAATGGCCGATAGAAAGAACAAAAAGACATAGGAATCCATTTAAACACTGCAGTAAGTTTCTTAAAATATTGAATTCAGAATCTGGATTTGAGGAGTTTTGACTATTGATACTTTGCACTGAAGAACTAAACCAGGACTAAACCAGGACTAAACAAGGATTAAACCAGGACTAAACCAGGACTAAAACAGCATTAAACCAGGACTAAACCAGGAGTAAACCAGGACTAAACCAGGACTAAACCAGAACTAAACCAGGACTAAATCAGGATTAAACCAGGACTAAACCAGGACTAAACCAGAACTAAACCAGGACTAAATCAGGATTAAACCAGGACTAAACCAGAACTAAACCAGGACTAAATCAGGATTAAACCAGGACTAAACCAGGACTAAACCAGAACTAAACCAGGATTAAATCAGGACTAAACCAGGACTAAACCAGGATTAAACCAAGACTAAACCAGGATTAAACCAGGACTAAAGAATTACTAAACCAGGATTAAACCAGGACTAAACCAGGACTAAACCAGCATTAAACCAGGACTAAACCAAGAGTAAACCAGGACTAAACCAGGACTAAACCAGAACTAAACCAGCATTAAACCAGGACTAAACCAGCATTAAACCAGGACTAAACCAGGAGTAAACCAGGACTAAACAAGAACTAAACCAGGACTAAATCAGGATTAAACCAGGACTAAACCAGAACTAAACCAGGACTAAATCAGGATTAAACCAGGACTAAACCAGGACCAAACCAGGATTAAACCAGGAATAAACCAGAACCAAACCAGCATTAAACGAGGACTAAACCAGGACCAAATCAGAACAAAGCCAGGAACAAACCAGGACTAAATCAGGATTTAAACAGGACTAAACCAGGACCAAACCAGGACTAAACCAGCCCTATATCTAAACCAGTATCAAACAAGGACCAAACCAGGACCAAACCAGGACTAAACCAGGACCAAACCAGGACCGACCAGAACTAAACCAGGACAAAACCAGGACTAAACCAAGACCAAACCAGGAAAAAAACAGGACAAAACCAGGACAAAACCAGGACTAAACCAGAACTAAACTAGGACAAAACCAGGACTAAACCAGAACTAAATCAGGACTAAACCTAAAGTGTGTGAAAAGCACTTACTGGATATTTCTCCAGGGGGTCGGTCAGTAATGCGTCTCCGAATATCGACCGACAGTACTCCGCCATTTTGGCCTGCTGCTTTGGTCTGCGGATCACAAAAACAAAAACACACTCATAATAAAATGTGGTCAAACTACAGCGATAAACAGAAATTCACATTATCATTAGCAACCGATGAAAACAACTTACGAATCGACGTGGTTTTCAAAAGATAAGATGATGGGAAAGGGAGAAGTCTTGAAAGCGCACTCCGAAATGGCCTCAATCACTTCCTATGGGAAAAACAAAGTAATCTGGTTAATACATTTAGCATTCCAGGAAAAAATAAATAAAAAAAATAAAACTCGACTCATATTTTTAAACAGGAAATGCATCCTTTGGTTCAGTTAGAAGCCCTATCGGATTTCTAAGCCACTGACGATTACATTCTCGTTAAAGATGGCGTCAGCTCTGTTAATGCATTTATTTCCATTTACTCCAACTCCAAAAGAAGAAACCCAACCGAAGATAAACTAAAAGTTCGATCTGCAGTTTCAATGCTTATTTATTTCTTTATTTTTTAAGTTTTAATCTATTTTATTTGCTCGTTTCCTTGTTCAGTTGTGCATTGTTTGTCTATTTGATCCGTATTTTTCTGTGAGGCTTTAAAGGGTCCATATCAGTTAACAGATCAGAGATTATATTGAAAATTCAAGTCATTTTAACTGATGTAGTTCGCTTTTTTCACTATGTGTCCCTTAGTCTCCCAGCTTGTTTTCGTCTCTCAGAACAATCCTATCAGACGTGCCATTCGTCTTCTGTTTCTCTCGTTAAGCCTAAATTCTCTCCATCCATCACTCCACTCGTTTATCCACAGACACCTCACGCTCTTTCGCTTTCCACACCTCCTCCCTCTGTGAAACCATATATTTGCTCTTCACCCAGTCTTCAGTTAGCTGCTCCTGTGTGGTTCCTAATGCCAATCAAAGCTGCCAAATCTCTTTTCTTTTACCATCTGCTCTGTGCACGGCTCCTACCTGATAAATGAGGCTTTGTGTGCTGTGGTTTTGCAGCTACTACCTTAAGAAATACCACAAGTGCTACTACTACTACTACTACTACTACTACTACTACTACTACTGCTGTTGCTATTACTACTACTACACCAACTTCTACTTATAATACTAATTCTTCTACTACTGCTACTACTACTACTATTACTACTACTACTACTACTACTACTACTGCTGCTGCTGCTGCTACTGCTACTGCTACTGCTACTGCTCCTTTTCCTACTACTACTACTGCAACTTCTATTGATAATATCAGTTAGAATATTTATTCTACCACTACTGCTGCTATGATTACAAATATGGTATGGTAAATACTGCTACTGCTGCTGCTACTACTATTGCTGCTGCTATTACTACTACTACACTACTACTAGTACTACTACTACTACTACTACTGCTACTACTAATACTACTGCAACTTCTACTTATAATATCTCTAATAATACTAATTCTACCACTGCTGCTGCTATTATTACAAATATGGTACGGCAAATACCACTTCTACTACTGCTACTTCTACTACTACTACTACTACTGCTAGTACTACTCTAGAAGCAATAGCATTTTAAGTTTATACTGCTATACAAGAATCCTGTGCATTTTAGTACATGTTTGTGTAAAATACAGGTTTAGCAGATTTGATACATGATAAGACCTCATGGAGACCTTAAGAAGAAATTACCACCCAAATAATGTGGCATTTCTACATCGTAATTACATTTTCCACACATTCCCCCAAGTGTTACCTTGAATCAGATCTCTATCATTCTCTGTCTCACTCTGTCTGTCTCTCTCTCTGCCTTTCTCCATCTCTTTCTCTCTCTCTGTCTCTCTCTATCTCTCTCTGTCTCTCTCTGTCCTCTCTCTCCGTCTTGCTCTATCGCTCTCTCTCTCTCTGTCTTTCTCTCTATCTATCTATATCTATCTATCATACCCCATCCTGTTACCTTGAATGAGATCTCAGTGGTCATAGTAAACCCATGTGTGATGACTGGCTCCTCCTCTGTGGTCCGTCCCTTCCAACAGTCCAGCTCAATACAGCGACAGCCGGACAGCAACACCTGCTTATACATCTCCACCGAAGAGTTCCCCGCCAGCTGACCGGCTGCAATCACAAAAGAAGAAGAAGAAGAATCAGTATCAAAATGATTAAAGGTCCTATATTACGCAAACTTGACTCTTGTGAGCTTTAGGTCATGTTATAATGTTGTTACCTCCTCAAAAACAGACCTGGAGTTGTGTTTTGTTTCATTCGCACATGTTTGAGTAACACTTTTATTTTTATTTTTAGTCTGTCTACATCTCCAAAGCTCAAAATGCTCTGTTCCACCTTGTGATGTCATAAAGTGGTAGTTTTCAAGTTAACAGCTGACTTTTACCTTTTGTTTAGTAGAGATTGACAATTCCAGGGCTGAAATGATCCAAATGATTCTAGTTTAAAAACACACTGGAGCACTTTCTGTATTACAACATGACATCACAAGGTGGAACAGAGTGTTTGCGAGAAGAACTCAGCCTAAATCTGCAGGGTTTGTGTGTTAAACATGTGTCAATGAAACAAAACACAACTCCAGGTCTGTTTGTGACGAGGAAACAACATTTTAACATAGATCAGAAAATAGAGTAATATGGGCCCTTTAATAGAAGTCTAAATATTATTTATTCGTTCATTATTTTACAGAGTTTGAAAAGTTCCTATCTTTTGCATTATGCTGCTGTTTTTGGACACATCAGCCTTGGTCTTTCATGTTTATAGCTCATAATAAATGCATATGGAAAACAAGCAGGCATAATTACACTTTACACACAAAGTACCAGCGTCACTCTGGAGATGATTCATGGATTACCACTTCAGTCTAGAGAGGTTTGAATTAAATCACTGTAATTAACAAATGGGTGTATGTTTTGACACAGTTCCAGTTTAAATACACAAAAAGACAGTTTAGTAAGCCTATTTTATTATACTTTGCAGGGACATCATGTTGAGGGAGGGGGGTGTTCTCAATGTATGTATATGGCAGAATGTTCAGTAGTTACCATGGTGACACAGGGCAAAATACTAAATGGATTTAAACATGGTCGTGTTCAGGTGTTTGATTTTCAACAAAAAGGTGACAGTGACGAAGTGAAAAGTGTTGGTGAATGCTAGCTTGTGCTTGTAATGATATTTGATGATTTAATGTTATCTTCATTTACATGAGAGCTTTAATTTCAAATAAAAGTAATGCTTGAAAATGATTATTTGGAATTAAACTTAATTCCGAAGTGGGTGGTTTATTCCGAAATTAATCCAAATTAATTTATTCCTCGACCATGTTAACGTTTATTCTTCTTAAAAATAATTCTGGTCGTTCAGTGCATTTTCATTGGATTGTCCTTCTGACGCGATTTGGACGATCCGGCTCCACCAGTCCTCGCTTCGGACTTTCATCCACTGCTCTTTGGATTTGCGAGCGGGATGTGGGAGTGGGCTGAGGCAGAGCAGCCGCTGACTCAGTTTGTTTTCTTCCTCCTTCTCCGACACTCTTCCTTTCTCCTCAGCCGACAGACGTAAAGCGTGAGGATAGAATTCTCCAGCTGCTGCTTAATTATCATCGGAACGACTGCGAAAAAAGTTTGTATCATGTTTGTGTCCATGGCGTAACGACAGACCGAGATGATTTCTTCCGATCGACGTAAATACATACGTTCGTGTCTCTGTCCAATCAGAACCCTTCCCGACCCTCAGACGTTGAGCGGAATTAAATAAAGGTGATTTAACTTGTTTTCCATGTAAACCTCAAATCGGAATTATTATTTCCATGTAAACTCAAAGGAGAATAATTTAATTCCAAACTATTTCATTCAGAACAATTAATTCGGAATTGAAAAACATCATATAAACGTGGCCATTGTGGTGTTAAAATCGGTATATAGATACTTTGCACCTCCTTTTCCACCTTCAAGGCATTCAAAGCCTCATCAACATTCCCTGGGGGTGTGAAGGTAACTGAAAGCACTACTCTGTATGAAGCTCTGTTAGTTAGTTTTCAGACTATATTCAAACATTTTTGTCAGTTTTTGCTAATGCATGCATTGTGTCACCATGGTAACGGTAGATATATGTAGAAATCAAAGTTTGAAATTTTCTGCATGGTTACGACAGAATAGAATAGTTTCAGTTTTACAAAGAATCTGACCAAAACAGTTTACTTTAGTTGTAACCTAATTATGTGAAAGCTCCAGAGCCACACTTCCATTAGGAGAGGCTGTAGATGCAGTGAAGTGGTAAAGTTGTAGAACATCTCATTCTCGTCGCTCTGAATCCATTTGTGAAGCAATTACCTCCTCACATTAGCACTGATGTCTCCTGCAACCCCAGACAACTACAGGGAGGAAACTGAGACCCACTGTGGCTTCTCACTTCAGCTAGTGTCAGGAAATATGGATCTTACTGCTGCTGATGCTACTACAACTGCTGCTAATACTACTACAACTACTACTGCAACTTCTACTGATATTCAATTTATTTCTGTCGCCGAAGAAAGAAATTTGATCTATTTGAGCCAGGCGATACCCTTGGAATACATTTGAATACATGAATTATAAAATCTATTCAAAATAAATGGCAAATGTCTTGGGCCATTCAACTTCTACTTCTACAACTACTGTGACTGCTGCTATACTACTACTACTACTACTACTACTTTTACTACCAACAACTACATAAAAGGCAAACTGAGACCCACTGTGGCTTCTCACTTCAACTAGTGTCAGGAAATATGGATCTAACTGCTGTTGATGCTACTACAACTGCTGCTAATACTACAACATACTACTGCAACTTCTACTGTGACTGCTGCTATATTCGTACTACTACTACTACTACTACTACTACTACTACTACTTTTACTACGTAAGAGGCAAACTGACATCCACTGTGGCTTCTGCTTTCAACTACTGTCAGGAAATATAGATCTTACAGCTGTTGATGCTACAACTGGTTATACTACTACTGCAACTTCTACTATTACTACTACTATTAATACTCACCGCTAGATGCTGCTACTACTACTTTTACTACATAAGAGGCAGTCTCAGTCAGTGTGGCTTCTCACTTCAAGTAGTGTCAGGGAATACAGCAGCTAATACTGCGACTCCGGGGAAGACACTCCGGGGCAATAGACTCCGGTCTATTGCCCCGGGCCTCCAAATTTCTGTCGACGGGCCTGCTGCTACTACTGCTACTACTACTACTACTACTACTACTACTACAACTTCTACTATTAGTGTGACAGCTGCTATACTACTACTACTGCTTTTGCTACCAAAAACTACATAAGAGGCTTCATATTAGCTGTCAGATGTTTGTGTGTGACAACGCCACAAACTGAAGTATTGTACATACAGAAATAACTGGGTAGTCTCTATTTTAATTTATTTGAATTTTAATAGGTTGTTTATGTTATGTTTTATGATTTTAATAAAAGTGACCGCTAAGTGACTGCAAAAGTGCCATCTTACTGTTATCAGCAGTCAACTCCACAGGCATACACAACAGAAGAGTAATAAAAAAGACAAATAAAATAACATCACTACAACCAATTCTGAGAAAACCAAATAGAAATGCTTTCACTGCTGAATACTGCAGAGGCCACAGGGCACTGCTTTGTTATGGATCGATAACAGAGAAAGTAATACATTTTCATAAACATCTTATTGCAAAGCTTCCTTCATTTTAACTTGTGTCTGTATTGACTCGCTATAAATAACATTGTGAATTGCTGCACGCATTCACTTAAATTGTTTGCTTTTCTCATATCTTTGTCTCCAAAAGCCACGCCGCCCGCTTGTTACCGATATTCAATTTATTTCTATCGCCGAAGAAAGAAATTTGATCTATTTGAGCCAGGCGATACCCTTGGAATACATTTGAATACATGAATTATAAAATCTATTCAAAATAAATGGCAAATGTCTTGGGCCAGTCATGCTGTTGCAATGCTATCAGGCGGTTAGAGTGAAGATCTCAACTATGAATTTCAATGAACGCAGACACATGATTGGATAAGGCCATAAGAGGGGACACCCAAGGGCCCACGGACGCGTCTTGCAGAATTTGATTGACTGACCACTGGGGCATATAGTCAGGTGTATTCACTGGTGTTATTTTATTATGCAGTGAATGGAAGAGGTGTTCATTGAAAGAGGAATGCGGATTGGCAAATGAAATGGGTCATGTGTGAAATCAGATTGGATAAAATGGAGAGCTAAAGGTGAAAAATGCAGAATATGAGGTTTGGAAATTCTGTGTGGTAATCTTTTAAGATTTAAAATCAGATTGTAAAATAAGATTTAAAGAGTAAGGAAAAGAAGAGGATTTCAAAGTGGAAATCCTCGGATATGAGGAAAAAGTAGGGATTAACCGGACTCAAAGGCAGAATTGTGGGATAAGATAGGTCTAAACCAGTACTAAACCAGGATTAAACAAAAACAGATCTAAATCAGGACTAAGAAAATACTGAAACTTGTCTTCATTAGCAAGGTATTAAGCGAGATTAAACTGGGACTAAACCTGATCTAACATGGGTCTTTACCAGGCATAAAAACAGACTAAACAATGGCTGAACCAGGACTAAACCAGTAAGAAACCAGGAAGAAACAAGGACTAAAACAGGGCTAAACCATGTCTGAGCCAATTGTAAACGAGAACTAAAACATGAATAAACCAGGTGTAAACCAGGATAAGAACAGGACTAGACAAAAGCGGGACTAAACCTTGAGGAAACCAGGTTTATACCAAAACTTAGTCTGGCTCTAAACTACTAAACAAACTGGGCTAAGACAGGACTAAACCAGGTCTTAACTAGCGCTAAACCAGAAGTAGTCCTGTACCTGTGAGGTATGTTTTGTGGGAGGAGTTGATGAAATAGTGGGACAGAGGGTAGGTCATATCTTTGTTCTGGGTCTAAACAGATCTAAACCAGGTCTAAACCAGGTAGAAACCAGGACTAGTCTCGTACCTGTGAGGAAGGTGTTGTGGAAGGAGGTGATGAAGTACTGGGACAGAGGGTAATTTGTGTCTTCACTTTGGGTCTAAATTAGGATTAAACCAGGTCCAAACCAGGGCAAATCAGGTCTAAACCAGGTCTAAACCTGGTCTCATCTCGTACCTGTGAGGTAGGTGTTGTGAGAGGAGTTGATGAAGTAGTGGGACAGGGGGTAGGTCATGTCTTCGCTCTGGTCCAGTTTTTCTGGAGGGATGATGCTGTTCTCTTCTGCGCTCAGGTACCGCGAGAAGCCCTCCACCGAAATGTGACCTGGAAAACAACACAAATATGAGGAAAAAATGATGAATAAACTGCTTGAAATGCAGGACCAAAAATAAGGTTTTAGGTCAGGGGTGTGCAAACTTTTTTCATCAAGGGCCTCATATTGAAACCTGTAGAGAGCAAAGGGCCCCGGACAATGAAGTTAATAATTCAAAGTTTTGTATTTGCGTAGGTTTGATTGAGTTGCCACATGTTTAAAGGACCCATATTACACTATTTTCTGATCTATGTTATAATGTTGTTTCCTCATCAAAAACTCCAGGTAAGTTTTTGATGAGGTAACAGTATTATAACATGGTTTAAAGCTCACAAAAGTCAATTCTGTCTAATATAGGACCTGTTGTAATTTATTTGTATTAGTCTAAACATAACTATAGTGCAATTAGATTAGATTAGATTAGATTGGATTAGATTAGATGGCCCTTGTTAACATTATAGTTGCGAGGGCTGTGGAGCGCCATAGAAAAAGAAAAGAGTCTAAGATAAAGACTCAACAACAGCTACAACAATGCAATGTACATAATCACTCAGTACATTTTATTCACACTTTCCCAGCATGCATTTCTGTTGTTGGACATTGTGCAGGGCTCTGAAATCTGTCTTGACTTGGTGTTTCTCTTCGTAGCGTTTGTGAAGGTTGAGCGGAGCAGACTTTTTTAATCGGGACGTCCTGAAGAGTTGTTTTCTCCATTAGAATCTGAAACCACCACTTGATACTTGCAGCTGATATCATCAACATTCCCTGGGGGTGTGAGGCTAACTGTAGGCACTGTTCTGTCTGAAGCTGTGTTCTCAAGTTGGACTTTAATTTGAGCTTTATTTGAATACAATCTGACCAGAAAGAACTGACTTAGCTGTAATTACAACAGGTCTAAACCAGGACAAGTCTCGTTCCTCTGAGGTAGGTGTTGTGGGAGGAGTTGATGAAGTAGTGGGACAGGGGTAGGTCATACCTTTGCATATCTTTGGGTCTAGGACAAAACCAGGTCTAAACTAGGTCTAAACCAGGTCTAAACCAGGACTCGTCTTATACCTGTGAGGTAGGTGTTGTGGGAAGAGTTGATGAAGTAGTGGGACCGAGGGTAGGTCTAAACAAGGTCTAAATCAGCTCTAAACTAAGTCTAAGCCAGGACTAAACTAGGGCATAACCAGGTCTAAACTAGGTCTAAACCAAGTCTAAAGCAGGTCTAAACTAGGACAAAACCAGGTCTAAACTAGGTCTAAACCAGGTCTAAACCAGGACTCGTCTTGTACCTGTGAGGTAGGTGGGACTGAGGGTAGGTCTAAACCAGGTCTAAATCAGCTCTAAACTAAGTCTAAGCCAGGACTTCACTAGGGCATAACCAGGTCTAAACTAGGTCTAAACCAAGTCTAAAGCAGGTCTAAACTAGGACAAAACCAGGTCTAAACTAGGCCTAAACCAGGTCTAAACCAGGACTCGTCTTGTACCTGTGAGGTAGGTGGGACTGAGGGTAGGTCTAAACCAGGTCTAAATCAGCTCTAAACTAAGTCTAAGCCAGGACTAAACTAGGGCATAACCAGGTCTAAACTAGGTCTAAACCAAGTCTAAAGCAGGTCTAAACTAGGACAAAACCAGGTCTAAACTAGGTCTAAACCAGGTCTAAACCAGGACTCGTCTTGTACCTGTGAGGTAGGTGGGACTGAGGGTAGGTCTAAACCAGGTCTAAATCAGCTCTAAACTAAGTCTAAGCCAGGACTTCACTAGGGCATAACCAGGTCTAAGCTAGGTCTAAACCAGGACTCGTCTCGTACCTCTGAGGTAGGTGTTGTGGAAGGAGCTGATGAAGTACTGGGACAGGGGGTAGGTCATGTCTTGGCTCTGGTCTAGTTTGTCCTGAAAAGTCAGCGCCAAATTTCACATTCTTTACTGAAACTAATAGTTGTTTTATTACTTCGCCTGTGTACTCAATGTTGTAAAATCTGTACACCCTACGCCCTGTGGGTGCTCGGGCCTAATCATTTAGCAAAAACAATATATCTGTCGCCCATTGACTTCCATTGACTCCCATTCATTTTATCTGAGTTATAAATATGGGTGCTTGGATAGAGCTGTTAATGCTGGGCCGCCCGAGAGGCTGAAGATGAGCGAGACGACAGTTGACAAACGACGACATTGTGAAAACATCAGGCCAACGCCCTCTAGAGGCTCGGGACAAACAACATTATAACATAGATCAGAAAATAACACAACATAGGCCCTTTAATCTGATTACATAAATGTCTCTAAACTACTTCCCTCAGAACACTGAAATGGTCTCTTAATATTCTCCTTTTTTGCAGTTAAATTTGAAGAGATGAGATTATAAATGAAATGCTTCTTGTCCTAATGACTCACGCTACTTAAATCTAAATTATTATTCCGAACCAAACTGATTTTGAGCAGATCATCTTGTTTTTTGCAGTGAAATCTTAAAGGTCTGCCCAGATCCTGGTAGGCAGAGGTGAATATTAATGAGAGGAAGAGGAGGAGGAGGAGGAGGAAGAGGAGGAGGAGGAGGAGGAAGAGGAGGAGGAGGAAGAGGAGGAGGAGGAGGAGGAGGAGGAAGAGGAGGAGGAGGATGAGGAGGAGGAGGGCTGGGTGTGGGAGCAGGTCTCTCTGGTCCCTTTATGCTAATTAATGCGGTGTGGCCCAGTGCACAGACCTGGGCTAATTACCACGGCTCTGTGACATGTGAGAAGTACAGCCCTCTCTCTTTCTCTCTGTCCACCTCCCATTCATCTCTCTTTCTCTCCCTTTCACTCTCTTTCTTACTCTATAGTTCGTTCTCTTCTCTGTTACCTCTCCTTCTTTCTCCCTTTCTTATTTTCTCACTCTCTTCTCTCTCTCCCTACCTCTTCTCATTTTCACTTCTGTCTCCCTCCCTCCTCCTTTTCTCTCTCCCTTCTCTCCCTCTTTCTCTCTCCCTATTCCCCCATCCTCTCTCTAACTCTTTCCCCTACCACCTCTCTTCCCTCCCCTCTCTCTCTTGCTCTCCATCTACCTCTCTCCCCCTTCTCTCTCTTCCTCCCTCTCTCCCTGTCTCTCTTCCCTCACCCCTCTCTATTTTTCCCCCTCTCTTCCCTCCCCCTTCACTCCCTTCTCTCTTTCTCTCCATCTCTCTCTCCCTCCACCTCCCTCTATCTTTCCCTCTCTCCTTCTCTCTTTTGCTCTCCCTCCACCTCTCCTCTTTATCTCTCCCTCTCTCCCTCTGTGCTGGCAGTAGCGCTCTCTCCCGGTGCCAGCAGAGGGCTCACCTGTGCCACCGTTGCCCACACGGTCGTCACCTCTCTGCGCCGGTTCAGAGGGCAGAAGTGTTAATGTGGTTAATATGGGAGGGATTACGCGGGTCTGAAGCTACAGGTGCTACTGCGGATGAGACGCAGAAGAAGAACACCAGCGATGGGAATACAAATGTGACACAGATTCCCACACAGCAGACGTCAATACAAGCAGGAGATAAGATATTATTAAGATAAGTATTATTAGAGTATGTGGGAAACTGTGTTGGAAAACTGCAGGAATTACATGTTTAGAAATGTTGAACAGCCTGGTACTGTTATTAATATTTTGTCCCATCCATTTTAATAAGACTTCAACAAACTTTATTGATCCACAAGGAAAATGACTTGGACACAGCGGCTCACACATTATATTACAAAAACAAAGAGTAAAACATATAAAAATGGTAATAATACACTGACAGCAAAATAAAGAGATTAATACTGATGTTAGACAGGGAAGACAATGGCCATTTTCTCCATTAGAATCTGAAAACCACCACTTGATACTTTGCCGCTGATGCCATCGACATTCCTTGGGGGTTCGATGCTAACTGTAGGCACTGTTCTGTCTGAAGGTGTGTTACTCAAGTTAGACTTTAATTTGAGCTGACCAGAAAGAACTGATTTAGCTGGAAGTACAACAGGTCAGCTGATTTATGCTGTTAGGGTTAGGGTTAGAAAGGGTTGAAAATCAAACTCTTAAACCATGAACGCTCGGACTGATCACAGGTTCCAGAAAATGCGTTATTTAAATCCATTTTGCGCTTTTTTCTTAAGTTTTCAGACGATCTAAACACTTTTTTGACAGTGTTTGCATGTGTGCATTGTGATACCATAGTAACTGCTAAACATTCCACCATTAGAGATAGATGCAGAACATCCCCAGCGTGATGTCACAGCAAACTATCAATACTGTGGAACAAATCAATAGCATCTCCATGGAGACAAGCAGGTGGCAGGCCCTAAAGTTACACAGTGCACCTTTAATGAAATAATCAAGTCAATTATGAATGAATTTGACATCAGTCGTCAGTGAAGAAAAGCTGCTCAGAATAAAAAGAGAGGATGACAGGATGACTGAACACTTTAATACTACGTAAATCTATGCCCCAGGAAGTAAAGTCTAGTACTTAGCATTAGTTATATGTGCAAACCTCCAGGAGATCATCTCATGAAGCCCTCTGCGTCCACTGATTGTACTGCATGTATTACCATAATATATGTAATATATGGACAGGTCTGCGCAGTACTGCAATACTGCAATCATGTATTCAGGCCCACATCCCAACAGGTCCCCTAGTAAGAGTGGAGTCTGAAACATGCACGGTGTCCTTGAAAGAGACAGAGAGGGCAGAGAGACAAAGAGAGAGAAGAGAGAGAAGGAGGAGGGAGGGAGCAAAAGAGAGAGACAAAGAGAGAGACAGAGAGAGGAGAGAGAGACAGAGAAAGGAGAGAGAGACAGAGAGAGGAGACAGAGAAAGAGAAACAGATAGAGAGAGACAGAGGCAGAAGAGAGAGACAGAGACAGGAGAGAGAGAAAGAAAGAGACAGAGCGAGAGAGAGAAAGAGAGAGAGGAGGAGACAAAGAGAGGAGAGGAGGGGAGGTGAGAGACAGGGACAGGAGAGGTGGAGGGGGGACAAAGAAAAAAGAGTGAGAGAGAGAAGAGAGGCAGAGAGAGACAGACAGATGATTTGATTGGTTGGACAGGGAGAAAGAGATGAAAAAGCAAACAGATGGATAAAAAGAGAGGAGAGAGAGCGAGAAAGATGAGCAAAGGGAGGGCAAGAGGAAGAGAGAGAGAGAGAGCGAGGACAGTGGCCAAGTGAGTGGGAGAGAGAGAGATTGAAGAGATGACAGCATGTGGATTGGGGACCCTTGTACAGAGCAGATGGTGGACTTCCTCAGGCTGAATAAATACTTCATATGGAGAGAGGGGGATGGGGGGAGGGAGAGAGAAGAGAGAGGAGGGAAAGAAGAGGCAGACAGGAGGGAGAGATGAGACAGAGAAAGGTGAGAGAGGAGGAGAGAGAAGGAGAAGCGAGAGACAAGAGAGAGAAGAGTGAGAGCGAGATGGGGGAGAGAGGAGGGAGAGAGCAAGAGAGGAGAGAGAGGAGAGAAAGAGGAGGAAGAGAGAAGAGAGAGAAGGAAAAGAAGAGGGAGACAGGAGGGAGAGATGAGACAGAGAAAGGTGAGAGAGGAGGAGAGAGAAGGAGAAGCAAGGGACAAGGGAGAGAGGAGGGAGAGAGAGAGAAGGGAGAGAGAGGAAGGGGGAAAGAGGAGGGAGTGAGAGGACCAGGACGGGAGGAGGGAGAGAGGTGTCTATAATCAGAAACACCTGGCTGTAATCAGGGCAGTCATGCGTGATGTCACCAACTACTGAAATTGCAGGTCACTGAAGGCAGCACAATCCTTTTTTGACCAGAAAGCTGTAAATTGTTTGTGCTAAAGTTGCCACAAAATGACCGGGAACAGTAGATTTCACTATTAAAACACCTTATGCACAGTTTAGTAGTGAAAAAGTGCATTTATTGTTCAGTACCACTTTAAAGGAGCAGCATGAAGGATTATGGGATTTCTAATCATTACACTTGTAACTATGGAAACAACAATCAAAGTTGTACTTGAGTAATCCTTATTATCAGTCTGTCTACATTTAAGCTCAAAATGCTCTGTTCCACCTTGTGATGTCATGAAGCGGTAGTTTTCAAGAGTGTTTTGAGAGAAAAATTGTGTGTGAAGTGTGTGAATGAAACAGAACATAACTCCAGGTATGTTTTTGGTGAGGAAACAACATCATAACTTAGGTCAGAAAATAGTGTAATATGGGCCCTTAAATGAAAAATAAACACGTTAAAACGTTTTGTCAAAGCATTATAAAACAAAATGTGTACATAGGGGCACGCTGGTAATACTTCTTAGCTATTTTGCTATAGTCTGAAGCTAACAAGGTGTAAAAAGCAGCCCTGGTTTGGCAGAGCTGTCAGATTGAAAATGTAAATGAGTTCGTATCTATCCAAACTGTCGGGTTTCTACAGCTCTCGAGTCTTTTTAGCAGCTCCGACCACAGACAGAAGTGAAATCACCACATGTCCAGAGCATTTGAACTCCGTCCATACTTTTGGTTTGATAAACTCTACTTGTCAAATATATTTAAAGGTCCTGCATTACACAAAATTGATTCTTGTGAGCGTTAAGTCATGTTATAATGTTGTTGTACCGCCTTAAAAACATACCTGGGGTTGTGTTACCTGTCCCACCTTGTGTTGTCATGCTCCACTGTGTTTTTAAACTCCATACATGTACATTAGTATCATTTGGATAACTTCAGACCCAGACCTGGAATTGCCAATCTCTATTGAACTAAAGGGAAAATATACAGTCCCTGACAAAAGTCTTGTCGCTTATCCATTTTGTAGAAACAAAAGCTTATAACCTGACTTTAAATTAATCGATTGGTTTTAGAAATGTCTCATATGAAAGCTAAAACCCTCCCAAATTATGCTCAATATACTAAAATAAATTTGCTTCACTGAAGAAAGATTGATCATTTAATGAACACAGAAAGGTCAGATTTTGGCAAGACAAAAGTCTTGTCGCCTTGTCATATGATGCACCCAATCCTAGATTACAGCCTCACCTGTGATCAGTTACTGATCAATCAATTAGTGGGTGTGTATAAAAAGAACCCCAGCACACCAGACCTTCACATCAACTGCAACTTGACCTCTGACAACATGCCTAAAATCCACCCTGAGACCAAAGCGTTAATTATCAAGAGGCTGAAGACCAGATCCACTGCTGAGGTGGCTGACACCTTCAATGTGTCTCAGCGTCAAGTACAAAGAATAAGAAAAAGATCTGAAAAGACTGGAGATGTTTTTGACAAGCCCAGGTCCGGCAGACCCCGCAAGACAACTGCTCGGGAGGACCGTTTGTTGATTCGAAAATCCAAGGCCAGCCCCTTTTCCACTGCAGCAGAGCTCCACCAGGCCTGGTCACCTCAAGTCCCTGTGTCAACCAGAACAGTTTGTAGAATTCTGTCTCGAAATGGCCTCCACGGTCGAATTAGTGCACAGAAACCAGCACTAAACAAAAGGCAATTAAAAAACCGTGTGGCATTTGCCAAGGCCCACAGCCTGCTAAAAGGATGGACACTGGAAAAGTGGCAGAAGGTGGATTTCTCAGATGAATCCTCGGTTGAATTACATCACAGCCGCCGCAAATATTGCAGGAGACCTACTGGAGCCCGCATGGATCCAAGATTCACCCAGAAAACAGTTAAGTTTGGTGGCGGAAAAATCATGGTCTGGGGTTACATCCAGTATGGGGGTGTGCGAGACATTTGCAGGGTGGAAGGCAATATCAATAGCCTAAAATATCAAGAAGTATTAGCTACCTCTTACATTCCCAACCATAAAAGGGGTCAAATTTTGCAGCAGGATGGTGCTCCATCGCATACTTCTATCTCTACATCAAAGTTCCTCAAGGTGAAGAAGATCAAGGCGCTCCAGGACTGGCCAGCCCAGTCACCAGACATGAACATCATTGAGCATGTCTGGGGTAGAATGAAAGAGGAAGCATGGAAGGCAAAACCAAAGAATCTTGATGAACTCTGGGAGGCATGTAAGACTGCTTTCTTTGCTATTCCTGATGACTTCATCAACAAATTGTATGAATCATTGTCGAACCGCATGGATGCAGTCCTTCAAGCTCATGGAAGTCATACAAGATATTAAATATGGATCTCACAGCACCACTACTTAATTCACTGACGTTATGCAACATATTTTTGTATTTGAAGTAAATTATTTGTTCAATTTTCTGTAGGCGACAAGACTTTTGTCTTGCCAAAATCTGACCTTTCTGTGTTCATTAAATGATCAATCTTTCTTCAGTGAAGCAAATTTATTTTAGTATATTGAGCATAATTTGGGAGGGTTTTAGCTTTCATATGAGACATTTCTAAAACCAATCGATTAATTTAAAGTCAGGTTATAAGCTTTTGTTTCTACAAAATGGATAAGCGACAAGACTTTTGTCAGGGACTGTAGCTGTTATCTTCATGACATCACAAGGTGGAACAGAGGATTTTGAGCTTTGGAGATGTAGACAGACTAATAATGAAGGATTACTCAAACATGTGAATGAAATGCACACTGGTTTGGTCTCCATGAAGATAGAAAAGTTTAATGTCATATTGTGAAACATTCCAGACAAAGCAATAACATCTCCATGGAGAAAAGAGTTTGACAGACCCTTCACCAGAAAAGTTACACAATGCACCTTTAAAGATCACAAGAATCAAGTTTGTGTAATATAGCACCTTCATTGATTAGTATTGGTCCCTACTCACAATGCAAATTCGTTTTTTCACGTCATATTTTTGGGGAGTGTGTTTTAATCTGATGCTGGGCTGAAATTGGCCCGGAAGAAGCATGACTGTGAACAGTGTGAGTCCCAGTGACCCTGAGCGGTTCAGGTGTGGAGGAGAAATTAAAAAGCCAAAAACAAAAGTAACTGTAACTGAGTAAATGTAACTGAAAAATACCCACCTCTGTGTTTAATTCAGTTTTAGTCAGTAAAAATGTGCACTGACAAAAACTATAACGAAAATATTTGAGTTGACAAAAAGGCGGATTGTGTCAAATACAGTACTTTTCTCCATGGATATGTTCTTGCTTTTTCTGGAATGTTTCACAGAACCTTTCTATCTTCATGGAGACCAAACCAGGCCAAGTTACAGGTCAGATCAGTGGAGAGGCGACCCCACTCACAGTCAGAATTCCAGTTTTTCTACCTATTTTTGCGCTACAAAACCACCTGTAATTGAATACATGTAAGGTAGAGCTGTTCAATGTCATACTGTGTTACATTCCCGGCACAGTAATGACGTATCCATAGAAACCTGCAGGTGTTGGACCCCCGACCAAAAAGTTACATTGTGTTTCTTTAAGACTTAAGTTTGCAGCCCATTTTATCTGTGCAAAGTGTTCAGTCCTGAGTGTCATGTGATATTTACAGAGCCTCTAACATTGCATTCCTTGGCACCCCACTATCATGACCTCGCTTTCAGTGCCTTTGGACACGGCATGGTCGCTATGGAGACGGCCCTGCCAAATTCACCCAGGAGGGGGGTGAGGGGGGCAGGGTAGGAGAGGGGGCGAGACCTTGAAATACTTACACTGACTATTACTGGTAAATACAGTATATTGTGCCCATTTTACAAATAAACTCAATATAAAACTCCCAGGCATATTATTTTTTTAATGGAGTGTTCATGTGGTCTGGGTATCTATCTAATAATGTCTAAAGGTGCACTGTGTAGCTTTTCTAGTATGGGGTCAGCCACCTGTGTCTCGATGCTTTGAATGAAAAAATGCACGGTAAGGCAACAGAACAGAGAATAGAATAGACACTCAAGTAAAGATGTTTTTATTGTAAAAAATAAAACATCTATTGTTCTTACTGTGAGCGGGATCGCCTCTTCACAGACCTAACACTACTTAACTTGGACCTTGTGGCGTCACCCTGCCTCACCTTCTTCTGCATTCCTAGTATCATAATTATTCAATGCAATTTTTATACAGCTCTTTTTCACCTTTAAGGCACTCAAGCAGAGTTCTGGCATCAGGACAAATGCTAACAACAACTAGCATGCTAACAACACACCAAACCAGACTTACTTCATGGTTTGCAACTGATAAAACAAAAAACCAACCTCATTAGACTCTGTTGCATGTTTGATATTCATTCATAATCAGACTGTTAACAATACTATTGACAACAAACCCTCAGACATTCTTTTTTGCGGCGTCTCTGTTCCTCACTGACCTTTCTGGGCGAGCTCTGCGCTGGACTCATATTTGTCGATGAGGAGCTGCACCTGCTCGGGCTTCAGTGGGGGGTACAGGATCTCATTGAGTCGGGGGTCCCTCTGTTTACTGTTTATGAACTCCGTCATCTGCTCCACGGTGAGGTACGGCCTGCTCCTCGCTCCCCTGCACACACAATCAGATTATAGTGAGAAATGGGAGAGATTTTTTGCTTCTCAACAGGGTAATTAAAATGGTGAGAGGTGCAGAGGGAGAGAAAGGGCGGCTGATTAAATTTTGTGCTGAGATTTGATTAAAACGCATTTCATTTCTTAGAAGGTGCTGGTGAACTTCCAGATATAAGCTGCAAAAAAATAAAAAAATTAAAAAAATAGAAATAGATACAGCTGATGTCATCAACATTCGCTGGGGGGGGTGTGTGTGTGTGATGCTAACTGTAGGCATGCTCTGTCTCTAACACCAACATGTTCATAGTGATCACAGGCTCTTGAAAAAAATGCATTGTTTAAATCCATTTTGTTTTAATTAAGTTGTTTTCTTTTATTAAAACTTATTCTGAGACCATCTTAAAACTTATTTGACAGTGTTTGCTAATGTGTGCATTGCGTCTCCATGGTAACTGGTGAACATTCCGCCGATACACACATGTAGAACACCCCTAGCAAACTATCAATAGCTTGACTTCAGAATATTTATCATAATTTGAGAAGTTTTGGCTTTGTTTATTAACGCTTATTCAACACTTTCCTGGTTTCAACAATGTAAAAACAACAATCTTAAAGGTGCACTATGTAACTTTTCTGGGAACCACTACTCGCTTGTCTCCACGATGATGTTTTTGGTATCCCTGGAATGTTCGACGGTATGGCATTAAGTTCTTATTTTGCCTTTATTCAATTACAGGTATAAAAATAGCTTAAAAATACATAGCAGAATATGCATACTGTCATTTTGGATTGTCGGCGAGTTTGGTTCTCCGCAGATCTGACCCGTAACTAGGCTTAGTGGCCTTACTTGTCTCCATGGATACAAGTACAATTGAGATGTTATTGTAATAGATAAATTTAATGCTATATATTGGAACTTTGTGGAACATTACAGGCAAAGCAACAAAATCTCCATGGATACAAGTAGACAGCAGACCCTCTAGCAGAAAAGTTACAAAGTGCAGCTTTAAATCAGTCAGAAATATATTTTAAAAGGTGCAAAAATAACAAAATGAATATAATACTAATGTTGTCCAAACTCATTTTTCTTAATCCACACGCTGCTCAGTTTTGCAGAGTAGTGCTGGGCGGGTGCCATCTCACTTAGCTGTGATTAAAATCTAGATTTATGACACAGAGTCGCCGTGGTGACAGAGGCCTCCTCCACAGTTGATGGTTTAAATCTCTCAGGGCCAAAGAGCACTTCTGCTTCATAATACTGCTTTTCAGATGACGTCATTGCATTATATAGATCTGTGGTGTTTATGGAGAAAAGCACTACTGTAGTAATGTCGTTGTTTTGTGTTTTCTGATTGGATAAATATGAATAAATATAACCTTATTACAAGAGAAAAATGAGTTATGGGTTGATACGTTGCATCTTTTACAGTTCCAAAAAGCGGTACTAGAATGGAAACAAAAATGAAAAACAAAATCAAATAAATAAAAATATATCAGGTCCAAACTGGAAACTGAATTTTGAAATTTCTATATTAGGAAGTATATTAAAATCTCGTCTTGTCTCGTTCTCGTGGACCCAATCTTGTTTCTCGTCTTGTGGAAATTGTGTCTCTATAAATTTTAGGTATCTGTACAAGTTGATACTAGGTCTGCTTTAAAGGTACACTATGTAACTTTTCTGGTAATATTATTGCTTTGCCTGCATGTTACTACTAATACTGCTACTGTTTTAATTTAAAATTTATGATTATATTTATATTGATGTGTGAGCTACTGTGTTCAAGTCATTTCCTTTGTGAATCGAGTTTTTCTAAGTCTAAGTCTATGTTATACAGTTATGAAATGATCTATATACACGAAGATAAGCAAGTGACAAGTTACAGGTCAGATCTGTGGAGAGGCACCCTGCCCATAGTAAGAAAGCAGATTTTTCAAGGTCTTATTTAACTATTAAAACATCTGTAACTGAATAAATGCACAAGAGATAGAAAAGTAGAAAAGCCATACTGTGAAACATTCAAGGTAAAGTAATAGGATTTCCATGGAGACAATGAGATAGAAATGTGCCTTTAATGCATTTCTTCTTTGTGTAGGTCAATGATTTTTTTTATGTGTACTGTCCATGGTAAATAACATTTGTAAAAGTCCAATAATTATGGATTTATCTACTTGAAATGATATAATAATAGAGGAATACAGAGAAGAGGACAAAATCATGTAAAACAAAAATCAAGCAAATTACACCACTTTAAATGAGTGTTAATGAAGAGTGTTAATGAAGTGTTTACAAAGAAGACCATAAAACCTTAAAGTGGGGCTCTAAAGTTTAACTGCTTCACTAGTATGCAGGCTGTATTCACACTTCACAAACTAGACCAGGACTAAACCAGGTCTAGATCAAACCAGGACTTCTCAACATGCTCATAACACTTTAACATCATTAACATTTAATAATGCTTTGAACTTTGGTCTAGCAATTTCATATTTTTAGCTTGTTTTGTTTCACTGTGTCAAAATGTGTCTTGTAACTTGTGTTCATTGTTTTGTCTGTACCTCCTCCAATGTTTAAACTACAAATGACAAATATACTAAACTAAAGTATTTCAAGTCTACAGTAGGACCAAACCAGCGTCATTATTGATACTTTGAGGTAACATCATGCTGCGGGTGTACTACATGTATGTGTATGGCGGAATGTTCAGCAGTTACAATAGAGACACAATGCACACATAAACAAAACTGATTGAAAACTGAAAACTACAAAAAACAAACAAAAAAATGGATTGAAACAGCACATTTTCAGGAGCCTGTGATAAATACAAGCGTTCATGGTTTTATTTAGGAGTTTGATTTTCAACAAAAAGGTGAGAGCGATTAACTGAAAAACAGTTTGAAAGGGTTGTTTATCTGTAAAAATCAGCTCACAAGTCAGCTCTTTCTGGTCAGATTGTGTTAAAATAAAGCTCAGATTAAAGTCGTACAAAGCCTCAGACAGAGCAGTGCTTCTAGTTAAATAAGTGTCATTACAGAGGTCTATGTAAATAAGCTGCATTCTTACACGTCAGAGAAGATGTGGTCCAGTTCTGATCGAGGGCAGATGTTACTGAGGAACTGTGTGTAGACCTCTGGAGTGAAGTCCTCCTGTGGTATAGAGTCACTCTGAAAAACAACAAAAAATACAGTTGAAGAAGACATATTGTGCTTTGTCTGCTATAAAGTTATAATCTATGACACCCGTGGATCATGTTATAATTTGCACATTTTAAATCACAATATTCATCTAAAATGACTTAATAAAATAAACAAGTTTGCTGATTCGTTAGAAAACTGCCGTGCCCGATGGAAGGAGACGCTGCTGTAACTATCATGACAACAAAGACACTTGAAGTTGTCAGCACCTCTGAAGGATCGCTGCACATCACACTAGCAAAAAGCAGATTTTTTTTACATTTGTACCAAAATGACAATGCAACTCTGCTGAATCCTGTGTGTATCACTGATTAAGAAAACAAAACTGGAGAATGAAGTAAGTACGGAGCAGTGGGTGTGTATTGTGGCAGTGAAAACAGGGGTTTGAACATAGGTGATTAAAGATTGCTCAAACAGGCACAAATCACTCCAAAAACAACTTCGAGAGGGTAAATGAGAAGGAAAAACAACTATAACAGCTACAGACGTAGACGTACAGATGTACAGTGGCAAAGTTGTTAATCTTACATAACTCCATACAAATCCAAGCCGATATATATATATATATATTTTTAATTATTACTTTTTTTTAATTAAATTTATTTATTTGTTTTTTGTAGATAAGACAAAACCAAGTACAATACAATAAAATACAATACAGTAGTAAATGTCTAACAACACAGTGTATGTCAATAACAAAAACAAACACACACACACACACACACACACACACACACTCACACACACACACACACACACACACACACACACACACACACACACACACACACACACACAAAAGAATAGACTTTATGTTTTTAAATGTTGTGGACCCCCTGGATTCTGAAATAAAGCTTCATTGACTGGTTCTAGTATCTCAAAATAATAAAGATACAAATTTCTCATCAAATCTGCCAATTTCACAACCACTGATTTTAAAGTGTAAAAACAGAGCTTTCTCACTGCGAACAACAACAGAACCATCGGGAAAAGCTTCAGTGTTTCTTTAGGGTGACTTCAGGGATATTGACTGACTGTGACCTTTGACCCTCTTCCCACCCGGGCACCCACACGCTCATTAACATGCAGCTAATTAGCATACAGATAACCGCCAACAATGAGATACAGAGATCGGCGGGTTACCCCAGGAGAACAGGTAAGAGCAGAATACACGAGCGCTGGAGCGTAAGGAAACTGTGTTCACATGATGTCAAAGGGACCAGACCATAGACTGTGTAAAGAAGTGGACTAAGAGAGTGCGATGTCAACCATAGTGTTCAGCTCCAGTCAAATGAAGCTCACCGAGGCTAGCAGTTATAGGAGCGAATTTAGAGCCAAGTCCATATTAGGAATAGGAATTTATTTACGGACAAAATAGTGAAATAAAAACACCAGGATCACGTAGAGCAGGTCAATACAAACATTTTAAGACCAAAATGACGAGGCTCACTGCAGCAGTTACAGAGAGAGGACCCACAGTGTATGGACCAGACTTGAGATAAGGGCAGAGGGCAGGAGAGGATTTCAGGATTGTACTGGCCTGGTTTATGCTGAATATCTTTTATTATTATTAGTGGCCCTATCCACATGAAACATGCACAAATCTTCTCAGTACAAATGAACTAGAGTGAAATTATTCACTATTTCAGAATAATGAAAAATTAGGACCACTGCCATAGCGATTAACAACTTAGAATAATCTTTTAAAAAAAGGCCTCAAAATGTTGCGTATACCAGGAAGTTTAAACCCATGAATATAGGTGCAACATTGTGTTAAAGGTCCTATATTACACAAAATGGACTCTTGTGAGCTTTAAGTCATGTTACCTCATCAAAAACATACCTGGAGTTGTGTTTTGTTTCATTCACACATGTTTGAGTAATCCTGCATTATTTGTCTGTTACATCTCCAAAACTCAAAAGGCTCTGTTCCCCTTGTGATGTCATGTAGTGGTAGTCTCCTTTTCTTTGGTAGAGATTGGAAATTCCAGAGCTGAAATTACCCAAATGATTCTAGTGAAGGTGTATGGAGTTTAAAAACACAGTGGAGCACTCCCTATGAATGACATCACAAGGTGGAACAGAGTGTTTTCCATTTGAGAAATGAACTCAGCCTAAATCTGCTGGGTTTGTGTGTTAAACATGTGTAAATGAAACAAAACACAACTCTGGGAATATTTTTGATAAGGAAACATTATAACATAGATCAGAAAATAGCATAATATGGACCATAACATAACATCTCCGTGGAAACAACACAAAAGTTACATAGCGAGCCTTTAACATACATTTCAGCTCAGGAACAAACCCAATTGCGCTTGTCGGGGGCTGTAGCCGTGAGTTCAAATCTCGTACGTCATTCTGCGCACTAGCCCGGTTAGCATCTGTGTGTTTAGCGGATTAGCAGCTGCAGCGTTTAGCCATAATTACTGGCACATTGGAACAACAGCAAATCCCAGTGGACTTTTACAGAGTAGCCCGTTTACACTCCCAGCTCCTGCTAATTAAGTATAGCATGTTAAGCCTGTACATCAGAGCCAGTATGGAGCTCAATGTGTTTACTTGTTTAGTCATTCATTAAAGCTACAATAGTGCGTGTGTGTGTGTGTGTGCGTGTGTGTGTGTGTGTGTGTGTGTGTGTGTGTGCGTGTGGGTGTGTGCGCGCGTGCGTGCGTGTGTATATGATTTAGTGTGTGTAGCATCACTTCACTTGACAGGTCCATACATTAGGGAGGGCTTTCAATGAGTGTTTGTCATCTTAGAGAGATAGGTTTGTTTTGCTTGAATTCCCTAATGGACGTACAGGGGAAATGTGTCATACAAGTGAGTGATTTAAAGGTGCATTGTGTAACATTTCTGGTGGAGGGTCTGTCACCTGCTTGTTTCTATGGATATGTCATTGCTCTGCCTGGAATGTTCCACAGTATGAAATTAAACATCTCTAACTTACATTTATTCAATTATAGGTAGTTTTATAGCTGAAAAATACCAAGAAAAACAGACATTCTGACTCTGAGCGGGGTCACCTCTGCACAGATCTGACCTGTAACTTGGTCTGCTTTGGTCTCCATGAAGATAGAAAGGTTTAATGCCATACTGTGAAACATTTCAGACAAAGGAATAACATCTCCATGAAGAAAACCATTTGACAGACCCTCCACCAGAAAAGTTACAAACTGCACCTTTAAAGTTGCAGTGTGTAACTTTTCTAGTCATGCTGGTTTCTGCTGTCATGCTGATATAGCATTGACAGGAATGTTTCACACTATAGCCTTAAAATGATCTAAATAAAGACAAGCAGGTGATGCCACAAGGCCAAGTTATAGGCCAGATCTGTGGAGAGGCTACTATTTTGTTGTCTCCATGGAGATGTTATTGCTTTGCCTCTACAGTTCTACAGTATGGCTTTAAAATCATCTAAAATCAAGTATGTGACACTACAAAGCCAAATTACTGGTCAGATGTGTGGAGATGTGACCCCTCTCAAAGAATCCCTGTAATTGATTACATGCTTGGAAAATGTGTTTAATGCCATACTCTGGAACATTCCAGGCAAAGCATTAACATCCCCAGAGACATGCTGATAACTACAGGTTCCAGAGTGATGAAAACTTAACACCGCTGCCATAGCAACTAACAATTCACAACAAAAAATATATATCTAAGTTTGGGAAAAGTTCTCAAAATGGTGCCTTTAAACAGGAACCACTATAAATAGCACACAGCCCACAAGAAAAGTTACACAGTGCATCTTTAAGTTCAGTTAAAAATGAATGAATACTAGTAGTAACATTCTATTCAGTTCATCTTAGTCTTTGAGGTACTTTTGTCTTGTCTCTGTGAATGGAAATTGGCCAGACAGGCACATCCTGAAAATAAGGCTCTTAACAAATGAGCGAACAAACAATCAGAGGAGTTACAGGAGACTGAGCTCTGATGGAAAACAAAGGTGAGGAGGACACAGGAGCTGACGCAGACGACAAAGAATTAAGAATCAGAAGAAGAATTCACATAAGAGTTGCATCTTTAGATCAACAGATACCGATGTAGACTATTTAAAGATGCATTGGGTAACTTTTATCGTGGAGGCTAAGCAGCTACGTGCTAACTAATATCCATAACGCGGTTGTTTCAAGTCCAAAAAGAACGCAAGATTCTGCAAATTAACTAATAATTTGAATAACTTTGTGGTTTATAAAGTTTCAGGAACAGATTTTAAATAAAATTATTGGTCTTGTGCTCTCATTAGTTAACATATAGCTGATTAGCCCTGAGTTTTTTTTTTTTTTTTCTCTGTAAAGTCTGTGTGAAAAATCAATGGGAAATTTTATTCCATTTAAAGGTGCACTGTGTAACTTTTCTGGTTCAGGGTCCCCCACTTGCTCATCTCCATGGAAATATTACTGTTTTTCCTTGATTATTACACATTATCACTTGGTAATCACAATGGAAACAGTTTAATGGTCAGGTCTATGGAGAAGCAAGCAAGAATTCATGTTTTTGGAGGTATTTTTCAGCTATAAAACAGCTGTAACTGAATCATTATAAGGGGAGATGTTAATCACGTTAATATATTAATGCCCTACTTTGGAACCAGGCAAAGAAATAACATCTGTATGGAAACAAGCAAGTAGTGGAAGCACCTTTAAGCTATAGCTATATGGAGCTATAAGTAGTGTATGTGTTTTGTATTGTGCGTTCTTACTCTTCCGGATGGCAGGTTGCAGTTTTCCAGCGCAGTCTCCACTCTTTTCCGATCTGCCGTAAACATCCTGAAGACACTGCAAAGAAACAGAGATTTTTGACTTCCCCCGACTCAACTATTCTACCAAAACCAATGCGTTCAACTTGCTCTGAAGGAGATTTGTTTCACTTAGGCACCATATGGCTTTGAAAAATAACACCCCGATGATCAAAGCAGTAACAGCATGGTATTATGAAAAAAGATGGAAAAGACGATGTAAACCCAAACAAAAGAAAAATACAATACAAGATTCTGATTTAACCATTTTCTGATACCACCTGCCACTTTAATCCCATTTCAAATACGAGCTTTGTTGACTATAATCACGACAGCCTTAATGAGGAAGACATCCAAGATTTATTTGCTGATGTGAAAGAAATGTTTTTTGGTTTAGACAGAATTGAACTAGAACATATATAGATTTAAAGGTCCTATACTGCACATATTTGACTCTTGTGAGCTTTGAACCATGTTATAATGTTGTCATCTCCTCAAAAACAGACCTGGAGTTGTGTTTTGTTTCATTCACACGTTTGAGTAATCCTTTATTATTAGTCTGTCTACATCTCCAAAGCTCTGTTCCACCTTGTGATGTCATGTAGTGGTAGTTTTCAAGTTCACAGCTACATTTCACCTTTTCTTCAGTAGAGACTGGCAATTCCAGGGCTGAAGTTATCCAAATCGCCACATGACATCACAAGGTGGAACAGTGTTTTCAATTTGCAGGGTTTGTGTGTTAAACATGAATGAAACCAAAACACAGCTCAAGGTATGTTTGTGATGAGGAAAAATCACAATCAGAATTTCAAATCAATAAATTCTATGTGTGTCATTTTTCAACATTTTTGCAAATATTTACGTTATAGTTTACCCATCATGCATCAGAACAGGATATAGCAGTCAGACAAAATCAATGCATGTGCCTCTGCTCCTTGTATAAAATAATAAAAGTAATTTATTAAACCCATCCTCCAGTGTTTAGCCGTGCCTATGTCTTAAGTATAGTAGGTTTAATCACATAGACATTTTCCACAGTATACAGTGAACTCATCGGGGGAGCGGGGGCCATGCTGACATTACTCAAACTGACATGTCCGCGCTGCCGGAGGTTAATTCCCTAAACGGTATGAAGCTGCCTGGAGTGTCTTGCTCGTTGACACCCACTGGTTTCGCTCGGGGAGGTTATCGGCGGAGTTCAACGCTCAAAGCCCCGCTGGACTAATGCAAGGTACAAGGGTTTTTATGGAGATAAAGGCAATGTACAAGTTTATATACAGACAATATATATAGACTGTGTTGTATGCAGACTGTGGGGCAGAAAATATACTGTTTGTTTCTATGGATATATCATTGCTCTGCCTGGAATGTTCCATAGTATGACATTAAACAGCTCTGCCTTTCATTTATTCAAATACAGGTGGTTTTATAGCTGAAAAATACATAGAAAAACAGGGATTCTGACTGTGAGCGGGGTCGCCTTTCCACAGATCTGACCTATTGGATCTATTCCTACGTATCAAAATCAAGTTTGAAATTTTAGTATTGTGACATCACTACTGCAAAATAAAGTGTTTTACTAAAAGGTCCCCTGTGCAACTTTTCCGGTGGAGGGTCTGCCAACTGCTTGTCTCCATGGAGATGTTATTAAACATGTACATTTTGCATTTATTCATTACAGGTGTTTCTGTTGCTCAAAACTACAATAATTCCTTCTGTGAAAAGGGGCGACTCTCCACAGATCTGAACTGTAATATAGTGTAGTGTTGTAATCCCTTGTGATAGAGAGGTTTAATCTGTACTGTGGAACATTCAGAGCAATAACATTTCCATGGAGATAAGCAGGTGGTGGACCCTCCACTAGAAACAGTGCACTTTTAAGTTTGGCGTTAGTTCTTTTTTCGTGTGAACTACAGCAAAAAATAATCAACAGGGCAATTCATTTACCGATTTGTATAAAGTTGTTGAAAATATGTAAGAACAAATGAACCACTATAACCACTGAATTCCAAGAAAAAACCCAGAATTGATCGTAATCAGGACTTGATGTTGTAGTTCAGAGTAAACAGTCAACAAAGCCACATTTCATTATAATTTTCAGCACCTACAAGAGTCAAGTTTGGTGTTAGTAACTTTTGCTTGTTGTTTCGAAGCAACAAAAAGGAAAATAATAATTTGTTTGACTGTTTTTTGCGTAATGTTTCTGAAAACATGTCAGAACACATATTCACTATTCCAACCAAGAATTCCGAGGAAAAACCTGTCCAGAAACCTCTTGTTAGCTTGAGTTTGCTCCGTAGCCTCTATATGAGTAACCCACTATTTTTACCATCAAAGACCACCCACATCTCTGAGAATACGCCACACATAGAGGGCTATGCAAAAGAACGAGTGAAAAAGAATAAAATATGTTTTTTTTGTTTGTTTGTTTTTTTGAGAGAGAGAGAGAGAGAGAGAGGGAGAAAGAGACAGTGAGACAAAAAGAGGGAGACAGACAGAAAGAGAGGGAGACAGAGAAACAGACAGAGAGAGAGAAACAGAAAGACAGAGAGGGAGAGAGGGCCTGAGAAAGAGAGTGTATGAGGGAGAGAGAGAGAAACAGACAGACAGAGAAAGAGAGAAAAAGAGAGAGAGGGAGAGAGAGACAGAGTGGAAGACAGAGCTAGACAGACAGAGAGAGAGAGAGAGGGAGGGAGAGGGAGAGAGAGAGTGAGATAGACAGATAGAGAGAGAGAGAGAGAGAGACAAAAGAGAAAGAGAGAGACAGTGAGTGTGAGAGGGAAAGATAGGGGAACAATGCCGCTGGGAGCTATGTCTGTAGACAATCATTTGCAAGACATCAGGAGGTAGAGGAGGAGGAAGAGGAAGAAAAAGAAGAGGAGGAGGAAGAGGAGGGATGAGTCATGGAGGAATACTTACTTCTTGACAGGGATCTTGCCTTCGGCGTTGAGCTGTAGCTTCAGTCTTGTGTATCTAGATCGGACACAACATAAGTCTGAGTCAGTCACATGTAAACATGGCTCGTCTGTGTAAACAATAATACGTCAACATTTATTCTGCCGTGTGCGTGCGGCTCATCACACTCATTTACTGCGAGACTCTGCCGATTTATTATATTCAGACACTGCAGCCGATTGAAAACAGGTGCGATGTTGCCATGTCTTTTTATTAGAGCAGTAAGAGATAACAACTCTCCAACAGGCGCCTACAGCTCCGCTCAAACAGGACTACATTCATATAATACTCCCTACAACTGTACAACAACGCACACTTATGGAACAGGTAATACTCCCTACAACTGTACAACAACACACACTTATGTAACAGATAATACTTCCTACAACTGTACAACAATGCACCCTTATGGAACAGGTAATACTCCCTACAACTGTACAACAATGCACACTTATGTAATAGATAATACTCTCTACAACTGTACAACAACGCACACTTATGTAACAGATAATACTCCCTACAACTGTACAACAATGCACCCTTATGGAACAGGTAATACTCCCTACAACTGTACAACAATGCACACTTATGTAATAGATAATACTCTCTACAACTGTACAACAACGCACACTTATGTAATAGATAATACTCTCTACAACTGTACAACAACGCACACTTATGTAACAGATAATACTCCCTACAACTGTACAACAACTCACCCTTATGTATCAAATAATACTCCTGACAACTGTACAACAACTCACCGTTTTCACCCATCTTTGCAGTGTTTCTCCTCATGACCTCTTGTATATAACTGAGATATTTTTATTACTTATTTCTATTGTATTTTATTTTTACTTGTACAAATACATTTCATATTTGTATAAGTATGTAGAATAATATAAGACTGTATAATTACCATTTATATTTTTTCTCTTTGTTATTATAATATATTGTGAGCTATTGTGTCCAAATTTGTATAAGTCTAAGTCTAATAATGAAATGTGAGCGACGGCAGAAAAATATATATTCAAATGTTTTATATTAGTTCTTATTGTCAGTGGATTCAAATTATGAACAAAAAATATCCTATTCTTTACCTACTGGTGTGTCAGGTGTGTGTACGCTCATCTTACTTAACAAAGGACACAAAGACTACTGTCCTATTCAAAAGAAGTAATTTGACCAAAATATACTATACTATACTATACTATACTATACTATATATACGCTGTGTAACACTGTGTATACTATACTTTACTTCTCAAATACATCAACACTACTTTAGTATTGTAATATGTAATGCGTTGTTGAAAATCAAGACATTTACACGTCTCACAGTTGTATATGTGTACAGTATGGAGTCTATACAGTCTGTAGTCCCTGTTGAGACCTTTCTCCTGATGGACACACGTGAATGAGAGAATAAAAACTATAAAAACTATGTGAAGTGTTCTGAGAAAGAGCCTGAGAACTGTATGAAGTGATGATCCAAATGTTCCACATGATCTGACCACCTGTGCCACTGTTCAGATACACGACTGAATGAAACGATCAAACTAAACCAACCTGCTCAAAACACACCGGGAGTTGTGTTTTGTTTCATTCACAACTCCATTCGAGCAACACTTTATTATTCATCTGTCTACATCTCCAAAGCTCAAAATGCTCCAATGTTCCACCTTGAGACGTCGTGAAGCGGTAGTTTTCAAGTTAACAGCTCTTTTTACCTTTAGTTCAGTAGAGATTGGCGATTCCAGGGCTGAAATTAACCAAATGATTCTAGAGAAGGTGAATGAAGTTTGAAAGCACAGTGAAGCACTTCCTGTATCAGCCTAAATCTGCAGGGTTTGTGTGTTAAACGTGTGTGAATGAAACAAAACACAACTCGAGGTCTGTTTGCGATGAGGGAACAACATTATAACATAGATAAGAAAATAGCGTAATATGATCCTTTTAATGTATTTAGACCTTTAAGTGCTACAAGAATAAATCCCAAAAGAAACTGGATATTTTATTTTTGCAGAGGACATAATATCAGCTCAAAATTGCAACCTTCCCACTACAGTTCTAGGAAGTAAGTTTTTCACAGGCTGACCAGCTACTGTAACCTTCTCGTTTAAAGCAAAATTGCATAGAGGTTCAATATTCATGTATATTCGTTTTGATAAAAGAAAGTACTGTTATGGCTGGAAGAATCGCGTCACTACCTAGCCTCTCAAAACAATCACTTAAAAATACGCATACAACTGCATAAACTACCGTAACCGCATTGGCGTAGAGTAAACAAGGAGCAGGTTGGAACAGAAGCGAAACCGTGGAAGCCATTGGCACACACACACACAAACCGAGGCACACGCCAGGCTAAAAATAACTCCTCCACTGCAACAGGAGCCCTCATTACAGGCTAAGCTTTAAGTGGCCGCTAGCTAATAATTAATATCTATTACTGTGTCCACTTGAAAGGGCAGAGCGTGCAGAGGGGATGGGGACACACGCTGGATAATGTAACCGTTAAAAGCTTTTGTTTTTCTTATAGAGGACACGGGGTTTGACTGAGGAGCTGGTCTGAAGTGGACTTCAGCAGTGAAGCAGAAAGAAGCAAAAGTACATGGTAAAGTCCTCACGTGCTGCCCCGGTCCTGCTCTATAATTTATCAAGAGGAAGTACAGCTCAAAAATACAGCTCAAAAATACAGCTGTGGAGAGCAGGGGTTCCACAAGGGGAGACAGGTTTGAACTAGGGCGGAAGGAGGACTAAATGAGGACTAAAGCGGGTCTAAACTAGGGCTAAACCAGGACTAAATGAGAACTAAAGTGGGTCTAAACTAGGGCGGGGAAGTAGGACTAAATGAGAACTAAAGCGGGTCTAAACTAGGATTAAATCTGTGCTAAAGCAGGACAATTTATCAAGAGGAAATACAGCTCAAAAATACAGCTGTGAAGAGGACTAAACCAGGACTAAACCAGGACTAAACCAGGACTAAAGTAGGAGTAAACTGGGACTAAACAGTTATGAAGGGCTGGGGTTCTAAAAGAGAAGACAGATTTGAACTAGGGAAGAAGTAGGACTAAACCAGCAGGACTAAATTAGGACTAAAGGAGGACTAAAGCAGGACTAAATGAGGACCCAAGCAGGACTAAAGCAGGACTATACACTAGGATTAAACTACAGTAAACCAAGAATAAACCAGGACAAAAGCAGGACTAAACTAAAGTAGGATTAAAGAGGGCGTAAACCAGGACAAACTAGGACAAACTAGGACTAAAACAGGACTAAGCCAGACACACACCAGAAAAGAGAATACATACTATCAAGGTCTAAACCAAGACTAAATCAAGGCAAAAGGATAAATGGGGTCTAAAAATATCCAAGAACTTACACCACAACCAAACAAAGACTAAACCAGGTCTGAGTACAGGGCAAACTCAGGACCAAACCATCACTAAATACTAGGGCTAAACCAGGACTAAACCAGGTCTAAACCAGGTCTAAACTAGGACTAAAGCAGGACTCAACCAGGACTAAACAAAGGAAAAAGAATACATGTCAACTAAAGCTAAAGCAGAACTAAACCATGACTAAACCAGGACTAAACAAGGACTAAACTAGGACTAAACAAGGACTAAACTAGGACTAAATCAGAATTGCACCCAGAAAGAGAATACATATTAACTAAAGCTAAAGCAGGACTAAAGCAGGAATAAACCAGATCTAAACCAGGGCTAAACCGGAACTAAACCAGGGCTAGACCCGGACTAAAGCAGGACTCAACCAGGACTAAACCAAGGAAAAAGAATACATATTAACTAAAGCTAAAGCAGGACTAAACCATGACTAAACTAGGACTAAACTGGGACTAAACCAGGACTAAACTAGGACTAAACCTGAATTGCACCCAGAAAGAGAATACATATCAACTAAAGCTTAAGCAGGACTAAAGCAGGAATAAACCAGATCTAAACCAGGGCTAAACTGGGACTAAACCAGGACTCAACCAGGACTAATGCCTACCCACAATCTCCAGAAGAATCCCACATAGCACAGTTATAAAACCCCTGATCTACATCTCACATTTGGTTCTCCTCCTCTTTCTTTCGCTCCCCTGTAGTTCAAACTGAGCCATGTTAGTTTTCTCAGACCCCTGTAGTGCTTCACCGCTGCGTCTACAAATACACAAAAGACACATTTTTGGAGTAAATCTGCACAAATGTTCTGCTAACTCACTGCGCGTCCTTGGGGCTGATCTGAACTGTTCTTCCTCATTGTGAATGCAGCGAGCGGCGTTAGCAAAAAGTCACCCCTAATATGTTTGTATTGATTTAGGAATTACACAAATGAGGACATGATGTTTGGGGACTTTTACTTCAATTAGTCTGCTCATGGTCCAATGTTCAGGGTTGTCTTGCTCAAACATGATGGGGGCAAGTCAATGTGGTAGTACAGGAAGTGCTCTACTGTGTTTTTAAACTCCAAACACCTTCATTGGAATCATTTGGATGCGACTTAAAGCTCACAAGAGTCAGTTTTACAGAATATAGGACCTTTAATGTCAGGGGAAAGTCAACACATTTTGACCTGGTGGTTAGAGTTGATCAAAATGCCAAATTATTTTAGATGGTTCTAAACCAGGTCTAAACCAGGTCTAAACCAGTACTAAACCAGGACTAAACCAGGTCTAAACATATACCAGTACAAGCATTACTTACCTATTGCTTTATTAAGAATATTATCTAAGAAGATTTTACATATTTCTTTTCCCCCTTAATTCTAACATATGAAGAAAAAAAAAATCACAAGTAAACATTGCACAAAATATGATACATTACATCAGGGAAATTTATTCATTTTTCAAAATATTTTTCGTTCTGCAAGTTGAAATCAATCAATATAACAGATTTGACCAAGAGAAATCAAGTCCTTTTGCAACTAAATAACATAATATTACATAAAAAAGAAATAGTAAAAGCTAACTCACCCTGAATGCTACACACACACACACACACACACACACACACACACACACACACACACACACACACACACACACACAAAGCTGGAGTCGTGTTGTATCGATCGCTGTATAATAATATAACTGGTACAAATGAGGACACAGTGGTTTTTCTAGTTTCCGACTCTCAGCCTCTCCTCCATTTCCCCTGAACTCCCGAGTCTCAGAAAACGATTAGATTTAAACCACAGAACAAGAACTGCGCTTCAGAGTCAGAGCTCCCCACAGAACAGAGACCAGGACTAGACCAGGACTAGACCGGGACTAGACCGGGACTACACCAGGACTACACCAGGACTAGACCAGGACGAGACCAGGACGAGACCAGGACGAGACCAGGACTTGACCAGGACTGAACCAGGACGAGACCAGGACTAGTATGGGACTAAACCAGGACTAGACCAGGACTAGACCAGGACTAAACTAGGACTAGACCAGGACTAGACCAGGACTAGACTGGACTAGACCAGGACTAGACCAGGACTATAACACAGCTAGACCAGGACTATAGCAGGACTAAACCAGGACTAGACCAGGACGAGACCAGGACGAGACCAGGACGAGACCAGGACTTGACCAGGACTCGACCAGGACTAGACCGGGACTAAACCAGGACTAGACCAGGACTAGACCAGAACTAAACTAGGACTAGACCAGGACTAAACCACAGCTAGACCAGGACTATAGCAGGACTAAACCAGGACTAGACCAGGACTCGAACAGGACTCGACCAGGATTACACCAGGACTAAACCAGGACTAGACCAGGACTAGACCAGGACTAGACCAGGACTAAACCAGGACTAAACCAGGACTAGACCAGGACTAGACCAGGGCTAAACCAGGACTAGACCAGGACTAAACCACAGACCAGGACTATAGCAGGACTAAACCAGGACTGGACGCAGATCTAATCCAGGACTAAACTAGGACTAAAGCAGGGCTAAGACAGGCCTAAACCAGAACTAAACTGGGACTAAACCAGGACTAAACTAGGACTAAACCAAGATTAAACTAGATCTAAACCAAGACTAATCAAGGGCTAAATCAGGACTGAACCAGGATTAAAGCAGGACTAAATCAGGACTAAATCACATCCAAACCAGGAGAAAAAACAAACTAAACTGGGATAAAACAAAAAAACAGTCAGGCCTAAACCAGATCTAAGCCAGGTTAAACCAGGTCTAAACCAGGTCAAAACCAGCTCTAAACCAGGTCTAAAGCAGATCTAAACCCATATCATAACACAATCATCCCAATAGCAAAGGTACAGAGATTCATATTTGAGCACTTTCGACACATACAAACCACTACTGAGTGCACCACAGTGTGACTAACTGAACCCTATCCCACACCCATTTCAAAACCAGGTCTAAACCAGGTCTAAACCAGGTCTAAACCCATTCCATACACACCCATCACCTCATGACAGACCTCTGTATAGCACAGATACAGACTCATATTTGTAAGCACTCTCCACACAGTGAAACCTCTGCTGAGTGCACCACAGCGTG